>JARUPZ010000007.1:1757456-2357456 GCA_031213475.1 Nereocystis luetkeana
ATCTCGATTTTGGTGGAGTTGGTAGTACAGCACGCCCAAGGAGCACCACACGTTGGGATTGTTTGGGTCGCAGTTACTGCGGTTGGGAGGAATTGCGGGCAGGGTAGGGTAGGGTAAGGGTAGATTAGAGGAGGGAAGGGTAGGGTAGAGTCGGGTAAGGGTAGACTAGAGGAGGATAGGGCAGGGTAGGGTCGGGTAAGGGTAGATTAGAGGAGGGTAGGGTAGGGTAGGGTCGGGTAAGGGTGGATTAGAGGAGGGTAGGGTAAGGGTAGGGTAAGGGTAGACTAGGGTAGGGTCGGGTAAGGGTAGATTAGAGGAGGGTAGGGTAGGGTAGGGTAGGGTGGCGTAGCGTAGGGTCCGGTACGGAAGTGTAGGGGGCAGGTTAGGGCGAAGTAGGGTAGGGCAGCTTAAGGTAGGATAGGATATGTTAGCGTAGTAAAGTGTAGGGCTTAGGTTAGGGCAGGCAAGGACAGGGTGGGGTAGGGTAGGGTACGGTGGGGGAGGGCAGGGCAGGGTAGGGTAAGGTAGAGTAGCGTAGGGTAGGTAGGGCAGGGTGGGTAGACGGCAAGCGGGATAGGCTTCGGATCAGGAAACGGTGCAACTACGCCAAAGGAGGGGTAAACAAGCATGGAGAGTAGAGAGTCACGCAAGTTCAAAAAGGGCGGGGGCGGGGGGGGGGGGGTGTCGGGTACCGTCGTCGCCACCACCCCCAAGACCGTCTGCGGAAGGGCTAAATACTGGACGAGGCCCGGCTTCGCGGTGTCTGCTGGTCCACCAGCGAGAGACGGCGTGAGGGACAGAAAAAAAAAGCAAACAAAAGAACAATCCGGATGCGAACCTCGTCAAAACGAAACCACACTCTGTTGTGATTTTTCGGTGCTTGGTGAAACGAAATGGAACCAACCAATCGGTGGCTGTTGTGGTTGTTTTCAGTGGACTCTCCGAGGAGGGCAGCAGACGTTTCTGTGTAGGTCACCGCGGTTTGACCCCTTCACCGAGCTCCCCTAACCCTAACTCTAACCCTAACCCTAACCCTACGCCAAAAGAGGGTCTTCACGCGCCCGAGAAGACTGATCGCTTAGCATGAATGGAGGGGAAGGGGGGGGCGGTCGCACTCACACAGCCTGCTCGTACGCCGCGTAGGCTAACTCGTGTTTGTGCGCCGCCATGTAGCAGCGTCCCAGCAGGTACCAGCCTAGCCCCTCCTGCGGGTCTGCCGCGGTTTTCGATGCAGAGTTTTGCAGGCGGCGATATGTCCCCCGGAAGCGGGGGCCCGGGGGGGGGGGGGGGGACAAGGGCAAAGCGGAAGCGACGGACGGATTGAAGGACGAAAGTGAGGTGTCGAGCGGGCCAAGCACCGTGAAGAAAAATCTGGGAACCGTTTGCGACATCCCGTTAAGAGCTTTTATATCGCTGACACGCGGGGGGGGGGGGGGGGGGGGGGGGGTCCCCGGGGACTTCCAGGGTTCGTCCTTGTGGGTATGATGGCATCCATAAAGGGCGCAAGCAGCCTCTCTCCACCCCACCTACTCCACACTCTCTCGCTCCTACTGTCCCAATGGCGTCACCTACGGTGCATGCGCCACACCTACTGTAGCTCGATTAGACTTCGTATCTACTATACCATGTATTGCGCATGTATTGCACCTACTGTGCACGGACAACACCTACTGTGCGTGTGCAACACCTAGTGCAGTATGCGCTGCACCTACTGTACATGCGTTAGGCCTACTGTGCATGTACTACACCTACTGTGCATGTGCCACACCTACTGTAGCGTGCGCTACACCTACTGCCGTACACGTATTATACCTGCTGTGCATGGTACTACACCTACTGTGCATGTACTACACTCACTGTGCATGTGCTACACTCACTGTGCATGTGCTACACCTACTGTAACATGCGCTACACCTACTACCGTACATGTATTATTCCACCTACTGTACATGTACTGCGCCTCCTGCATGCGCTACACCTACTGTATCTTGGTAATAACTAAACTTCCTGTTGTACTTCCTGCTGTTATTGTGCACACCCCTCTTATGCACCCACCTATTTCGGAGGCTCGCTTCAGGTATTCGATGGCCGACCGAAAGTCATCCTCGTCCTTGTAGTGCAGCCACCCCAGCTGCTGCAGCGCCTTGGCGTGATTTTTGTTGTACTCTAGCGCCTTCACGTAGGCGTTCTTCGCATTCTTAATCTGTTTTCTCGGTCGATCGGTCGGCAATACGGTCGGAAGATTTGTCGGTAAATCGATCGGGAAAAAAACAGTCGGAAAAACCCCGTCGGAAAAATCGGTCGGAAAACCAGTTGGTTTGTCTGTAAATTACTGTAGTCGGAGAATTAGTCGGTACATCGGTCGGCAAAAAAAGCGTAAAATCGGTTGGAAAACCAGTCGGTAAGTCTGCCGAACAATTAGTCGGCATCTCGGTCGGCACACCAGTCGGTAAAAATCGGGCAACCAGTCGGCAGATCGATAAAGACCAGCCGAGGGACAACTCGGCCGACGCGTCGGCGCACAACTCGGCCGACAACTTGGTCGAAAAACTCCCTCGAAAAATCGATTGAAGCTTCGTTTGAAACGTGTCGGGTCCCGTGGACAAGCGCGTAGGCGGGCCGGTCGGTGGGCAGACACGTAGGCGGACAGGTCTGTGGGAAAACCGGTCGGAAAGCCGGTGGACGCGTCCGCAGACTTGAATCGGTTTTAAAGGTCGGTAGACTAATGCGTCGACAAACGGGCTGACAAGCCGGTGGATACGTCGATGGTCAGGCATGTCGGTGGACAAGTCGGTCTGTCCCTACACCGGGCGGTCCACGGGTGCATGGATTGGTCGGTAATGGCTCTGTCGGTCGATCGTTGGCCATGCCAGTCGGCCCGTAGGCCAGCCGATCGGCAACTCGAATCAATCGGTCGGTCGGTAGGCCGGTCGTTCAGCAAGCCGGCCAGGCAGACTGCAAATCGACAAGCCTATATTCGTCGGTTTAACCGCGTATCACGCAGTCCGAAAACCGAAAAAAAACGGTCGATAGAACAAACAATAAACTCGTTTGGGCTGGTTAGGTGTTACTTTGCTGGGTTCGCTTGCCCGGTGGCCTACTTCTTTTTTTTATCTTTCAAGATCGTTTTTTTGTTCTTCGTTCTTACACGGTCGGTAGCCACGTACGAGTGGCGGGTAAGAGCAACGAACGCCTGCTGTGTTCTCCCTCGTCACTTTTCGCGACGACCCCCGTACTTTTAAGTATCACAATCCCGGAGGGGAGCCTTGTATGGCACTACCCACGTGCAGAGCTTTGTCCGAGCGTCGAGCGGCTGAGTAAACACTCGGTCGACTAGAAAGAACGTGACCTTCGTCGACTCGTGGGAATGAGTCGTCGACCTAAGAGAGCCAGAGATGGACACAAGCTGTACTGCAAATAGCAACATAGATATTACCAGTACAAAGGCTTCCACCGAGGCTTCCACCGAGGCCTTCGAAGCATCTCAATGAAAAAACACCCCATTTTCCTCCCATGAGAACAGGCTTTCCGATGAAAAAATGACCATTTTGTTTCTTCGCAAGAGATGTATTTCCCTCGCGAGTCAAGTGTTCAACCTACTGTAGAATACACAGCGTGAGCATCCACGCACAAGCACACGCACACGCACACGCACACGCACACACACCAAAAGAAAAACTCCCGCCAGGATAAAGAACACCAGGCGAGAGACGGACGGATCCCATCTCGATCGGATCACGCCCCCGGACTGTGCCGAGAAGGTCGCTGGAAGCCGATCATCCCACCCCACCCCCACCACCGCCCACACCAAACAGGGGGTCGGACCTCGCAACGCACCTCTCGCTTGAGCTCGTAAACGTGGCCGATCTGCGACCAGATATCTCCACACCAGGCGGGGTCGTTCACCGCCTGCAATACGTCGTGCAGGATCTGCGCGGACGGGGCGCAAGGGCGGATGTGACAGGGGGGGTTCAGTAGGCAGAAACAACGAGGCAGGAGAGGGGAAGTAAAAGAAGGGGGACGGGTTGAGGTAGGTGGTAAGGGGGGGGGGGGGGGGGGGGGGGGTGATGGGAGGGGGAAGCCGTCCGGTGGCGCCGAAAAATGGAGACGTATTAAATAGAAGGAGACGGACGAGAGCACCAATGGCCCCGATCAGCACATTCACCCCATTCGGAACTCTCGAGTGAAGCCGGCAACCCGCTAGAGCCAGGAATAAGTACTCGTGCAGTAGTGCTCGAAAGGTGGAGTTGATTGTGACACTAAAGAAGCATACAGCGCGTACGTCACAGCCCGTACAGCGCATACACCACAGCACATACAGCGCATACACCATAGCACATACAGCGCATACACCAAAGCACATACAGCGCATACACCATAGCAAATACAGCACATACAGCGCATACATCGCAGCACATACCGCGCGTAAAACTACAGCACATACTGCGCATACACCAGATCACATATACCACCGCATATCCAGCGCATGCATCACAACACATACCGCGCATACCCCACATCACATACAGCAACATACAGCGCGTACATCACAACATACGCCGCATCGCATACAGCAACATACCCCGGTACACCACATACAGCACATACAGCGCGCATACATCACAACACACAGTGCACACCATCACAGCGCATACAAAACACATGCACCCTGTTGCCTGCCGCCGCAGCCCTCGCTCACCGTTAGCGCCTCGTCGAGCTTCCCCTGCTGCTTGTTGATGATGCCAACCCGGAAGCGAACCTGAACCCAAAAACCGGCAAAAGGACGACGAGGTGAAGGCGGGCCGTGTCAAGGGGAGGGGGAGGGGGGGGGGGGGGGGGGTCAAACCATCCCCGCATCCGCCCTCCCTGCTGGGCAACGAGAGAGAGAACGCGACGCTCTCTGCTTCATCACCCGCACGGTGTGAGGGGTGGCTCGGCTGGACGAGCGGGGGGTGTCGGCAATGCCTGGGAAAACATAGCAATCAGAACCAAACAAGGTGTTTTAAGCATACGGGGATAGCCCACACCTGTTTTTTTTTTGTTGTTGGAAATCTGAACGCTTTGCCTCTCCGAAATACCTGGTACCTGGTACCAAGGTACTGCAGATAGTTTTTTTACGGAGAAAAGTAGCGATCATAACCAAAAATGAGGTCGATTGCATAGAGGGGAATATGAGATATTTACGGCCCATCGTTGGTTCCGATTATTGTATACGGACCTCCGTTGGGGTAATAAGCCACTTCGTGATCGAGCCCGAATAATAACAGCCGGAAAATGTCAAGAGCACCGTAAGAGAAACAAGGATACATATATCTACTCGTATACATATCAATAACAGGAACTAACGAAACGGATGAACGTGTGAGGTTGATGTGACATGGGATGCGAACGTTACTGTTGGCGGGGGGACGGGAAGAAAGGTTGGGGTGAGCGAGAGGCCCACCTCGTGATCGAGCTCGAAGTTAGGGTCCATCTTGAGGCACGCGTCGAACGCCTCGATGGCGTGTCCGTAACTCCCATAGCAGTCGTACAAGAGTCCGATGCCGTACCAAAGACGCGCGTCCTGCGGTAAAAATCGACAGCAGCAGCAGCGAAGCAGCGGCAAGACTTGGGTATATAGCCCGCCCGAGCTCAACACTCTCTCATGTCGAACCTCAACCCTTCTACGTGCTGTAGGACCGCAGTCCCGTTAGGGGGAAAATCCACTCAAACTCTCAGCAACTTATCCCCAAAAACGGGACCCTTCTGACTGCCTTTTTGCCCTCCAAGGCCAACGGTATAACCCCTGTTCCAGCAGTAGTACCGCACCGTGCGTGTACAGAAACCTAAATTACGGGTCTAACGCGAGGTGTGTTCGTTGATCATACTACAGCAGTAGTACCGCACCGTGCGTGTACAGAAACCTAAATTACGGGTCTAACGCGAGGTGTGTTTGTTGACCATACTACAACAGTAGTACCGCACCGTGCGTGTACAGAAACCTAAATTACGGGTCTAACGCGAGGTGTGTTCGTTGACCATACTACAAAAGTAGTACCGCACCGTGCGTGTACAGAAACCTAAATTACGGGTCTAACGCGAGGTGTGTTCGTTGATCGTTGACCATACCACGTGGCTGCGGCCCTCTTACGTATTAGAGAGAGAGAGGGTTATTCGGCTTAATCCTTTTGATACCGCAGACCCGTATTGGGGACAAACTAACTACCAGGTACCATGGTATAAACTTGACTGCTTTGGCCCCGGGCCGGGGCTGCAGCCCTGACAGCATTGACACCGTGGAGGGGCATATGCAATGTAAATCCACTCTTAGCGGCATATTAAATAGGACCTACGGTACATACAAAAACCTACATATTTCGCTAATTTTTACCAACAATATTTGGTCCTATTTACTATGCCCCCCCCCCCCGTAAAACAATATGCAAAAGGCCGTTATATTTTCGGACAGAGCGAAAACGTTTCATTTCATTTACTTGTTTACAAACTTCACCCTCCGGCGGATTGATAAAAAAATAAAGCTTACACCGAAAGCCTCGGGACACGAGCCGACGATTCCCACCTTCGGGTTCGATATGTGGTAGAGGGCGTGCTGATACGCCGTGTATGAGTTCTGCAGGTCGTTGATCATGAGATAGCAGTACGCCAACTCTTCCCACGTGTGCCCATCCTTGTCGTCGAACGCTACCGCTTGCTGGAGGTACTCCACCGCCTGGCCAGGTAGGGAGGGGTGGGGGTGGGGGTGGGGGTAAGGGTCGGGTGAGGGTAGGGGCGGGGGTGAAGGCATGACGAGGGCGGAAGGGGCGGGGTTGGAGGGGGGAGCGAGGGGAGAGATGGGAATGAGAGAGTGGGATGAAGGGGGCAGGGGCGGGGAGGCAGGCGCGAGTGAGCCACGAGTCCGGACATCGATCAAGGAAACAAATCGAGCAAAAAACAGCCGTCGACTATAAAACAAACCACTACATCTCCACCGCGGCGCACGCAACCCCACAAAGTACAAAACCTCCGATCCGGTCATGTCACAAGCGGTACAAAACCGCGGGGCAACACACATCAGCAGCAGCAGCAGCAGCAGCAGCAGCTTGCTTGCGCTAGCGCGTGGAGGCGCGCTGGGAAGACACCTCCCCCCAAGTCTCGCCCCCCATCTTCGACCTACGCCGAAGCGCTCCTCTTTGCCTGGCGCATCTCGGTGCCAACAAACGCAGCGGCTGCCTTCCAAACCAAAACATAAAAAAGCAAGGGTATTCCAAGAGACTTCAACTCTAAAAAGTAAAGATTTATTTTCAAAAACGAAATCGGGCGGGTAAAACTACTGCAGCACTCGCGAATCTTGTAGACGTGGACCCACGAGCTTTCAACGGTCACAACAGCGGTCGAGGGCGTCGCAGACCATGGGCCTGAAAAACCTCGATACTCCCCCTCCCCTAACCCCTCCCTTCCCCCCTCCGTCCCCTGTGTGCAAGGACCCGACTGCCTTGACCCGGGGTAAAACATAAGACCAGGCAGACCAAAGCACCGACAAAAAAATCGAGCGGGCATCCGTCGAATAACACCTCCCTCCTCCCCCGTTAAAGTTTCGAACGGTTTCCATTGCATCAAGACGCTTCTTTTTTTCCAAGGGTTTCCGTGATATCAGGACTCGAGGCGTTCTACCGCGGGGGTGGGTGATCGGTTGGTTGGCGTCTGGGGGACGACGCCAAAACATGCAGACCACTAAATTCTTGGGTTTAGCTCGAGCAACTCCAGCCTTCCACAAGGGAGTGAAAGCAATCGATTCATCCACGAATCAACCGACTCAGCAACCACTCAATCAATAGACACATTAATCAATCAAAACATCAATCGATGAAGACATTACCCATCCTCCATCCGTTCAGCATCTACAAACCAGTCAATCCATCTCCACTCAAAATCAACCCGCCAACAAAATCCGCCATCATCGATTAACTGATCAACAAACCAACTCACAATCAACCAATCAATCCATCAGCCGATCGAAGGATCAATTAATCAATCAATCAATCAATCAATCAATCCATCAATCAATCCATCAACAAACTTTCGGCCCCGTGGACGCTACAGCGACAACAAAACACCAAACACCGCCACCAGCAGTAACATCAACAACAACAAAAAGACAACAACAACAACAACAACAACAACAACATCAACATCACGGTTTTGAACCAACGATAACGTCGGAGGGCGGCACAGGCGAGGGTCGGCTTACCGCTAATGATCAAGGATGACAGAACACTACTACTGATGTGTCCGGTATAGGTTGAGCCTTCTCCGGCTCTTGCCGAAAAAAAACGAACCAGACGAATTGTCGGGTAAAAAAACCCGTTTTTTTTTCCTTGAGCCGATTTTTAGCGACGAGAGCCGAATTCTGCTAAAACCCTAATTTCCACTCGTCCAATGCAAGATACAAAACACGCCAGATGCTCGCCATTTCTCTATTTCTAACGAAAATTATTCGAAAGAAACAAAAGGTGGGAGCTGGCTGCATCACGGATTTTTTACGCCTGCTGGTCGATGAGGGCAGCGCTCTCCTGACGACGCACGCCGACCAAGTAGTGCCTTCTTCCAACACAGCTTAACCCATTTCCCGTGTGAACATGCCGATTTTCAAGGCTTTGAGCCGATTACTATGTGTATGAGCCGAAAAGGCTGAAAATATTTTATTTTTCGTCAGGACTGTTCACAGGTTAGGAGGTCTTCCAACATTTCACCGGTCGGCCCAGGAGGTCTTCAAAAACCTCACTCGTCGGGTCGGGGTCGCGTTAGGCACCCGACCCACGAGGTTTTTCGACCGGACGCATGAACAGCCCTGGCGTTTTCGGAGCCGAAAAAGTCGAAACATGCCTTCCCCGTGTGTTGCCCACAGGGCTCGCCGACAGGCTCAGGAACCCACCCCAGCGTATGTATCATATGACTATTAATATTAGTATCCTCGTTAACATATGTCTGGTGCCAGGTCTACGGTGTCTCATGTTGTGGTGCGTCTTTTTTTTTTGTCTCGTCTGTCGTTTTTTTTTTTCAGTTTAGCTCGGCCCGTCCATAGACGTGCGTGTCCGTCTGACTGTCAGCCTCGAGTCTCGACCCGATACCTGTCTATCCGTATGTTTGTCCTGTCGGCCGGCCGCTAGAAACGCCGCAGGTTCATAGAAAACCCGCCGGTTCGCAAACCTCTACTTGAGCGTCTGGTCCCTCTTTCGATACTACCGTACAGAAACACCACTGCTGAAGTACCTCCATCCCAGACAAGATGATAGCGGTGCGGCGGGAAGGTGGGTGAGTGGGTAGTTGGGTGGGTGCCTTGTGGGTGGGTGCCTGTAGAATACAGCAGTGTGGCCCCTCGGCGCCAGTAAGCACTACAGCTGTGTGTCTACAAAATACTACAGGCTACCTGCTATATGCGATAAACCCCGGGTCACCGGCTGTGCCTGCTGGCCATGAACGGTCAGGCCGGAGGGACGAGGGAAAAGCCGGATGTGATAAACCTTCGCATTATGATGCTAAAACGTACACTATTGATGGGTCGTGATCACATCACTGATAAAAGAGCCAGAACCGGGTACCTCAGGGTAGTCTTCGATGTCGCACATAATCCTGACGGGGCAAGCTACCCTTCATCTCTCGCGCCTTCACGATCATCATCATCATCATCACACTCCTCATCGCAACAGCCGTCAACATCATCGTCACCCCCACAATCGTCACAACAGCCATCTTCACCGTCCTCGCAGACGCACCCATACCGACGAACAATCATTACAACCACCGCCTTAATCAATATCAGTACGGCCATATTACGGGGGGGAGGGGGGGGGGCATATTAAATACCTGGTAGGATCTACGGTACACAAAAAAAACTATATATTTCGACCAATATTTGGTCCCTATTTTCTACGGTCCCTCCGTAATACTACCCCCATTGTACTATTGCGGGGGGCCATAGTTAATAGGACCAAATATTGTTGGTAAAACTGGTTAAATATATAGGCTTTTATGTATACCATAGGTACTATTAACTATGTCCCCCCGTACCACATGTAACCATGATCGTCACCACCAACATCATCATCATCATCATCAACATCGTCATCAAAAACATCTTCAGCATCATCAGTCATCGCAGTCTCGGCGGCGGGTGGCGCTCTACCGTGGCCCTTTTGGTTCGCTCTTTTCGAAGGGAGCAACGATACCTGGCACTGCGGTTCGTGGCGCGTTCAGCGAGCGTGCCAATCCTAAAAGCGCCGCTGTGTCCCGCTCGAGGCAACGGAAGTTCATCGAAAGCACGAGCTGCGCCCTCCGTAACGTTTTTTTTTTTTTTTTTTCACGAAGGGCGTAGTTACAACAGCACCATGTTGGTCAAATCCGCACACTATTACGGGGGACCATAGTTAATAGAACCCAAATATTGTTAGAATAAATGGTTAAATATATAGGTTTTTATGTATAACACAGGTCCTATTTACTATGGTCCCCCATAATAAGTACCAGGTACTACACAATGTTGTGCAGGCCCCGGGATGGAGCCGGACGATCCAATCTTTGTGCTAGTTTCTTGACCCACACCGTTCTTCACATTGGGCGCCAAGTGGAGTACATACCAGGTAAATTGGTGTTTTGAGTAAATATTCTGCACATATACACCAGGTGCAAGATAGATACTACACCCAATATGCCAAAAACAAAAAAAAAAAACAGACATGTTTTTACCGGCACAGCACAGTCTGCGTGTACTGCTTCAGGTATACGAGTCGTAGCTCTGCAAGCAGTGGATGTGTAACCGCTGGTCTTGGCCATTGTGAAAGAAAACACCAGCCACAAAGCAAGAGTCTCGCATACATGGAAGGCCTGTTTACACGAAAGCAGCAAGTACGCGCTCCCGTCCGACAAGTAGCAGCAGGGGCAGTGCAGGCTGCATAACCCAAGTAGACTGCCCCTGCTGCTGCTTGTCGGACAGGAGCGCGTACTTGCTGCTGTCAGCACACCATTTTGTAAACGGTGCGTAATCTCCAGGTACCACGGAGTCTTCACCAAGTTAATCTCGAAATGTTAAGGACGGGTGGGTATCTCGAAATACACACCTGAACGGCCCTCACTTTGACGGACAGATCTATTAGTACCGCTGCACTATTAATAACAATACAGAGTAGTCTCCCCTACGTTGTTCTTCCATTCCAACGACACTTCGTACACAGTACGTTGTGACTCCCGCTGTTAAAAAAAAAAGTAACGTAAACTTAACGGAAGGCCGAGTACGTAACAGTTCGGAACGGCGCACTACACCCATAATAGATAGCATCGGTTACCCCACGACCACGTTTTCCCATATCCTTGTAGTGCGTACCCTCGGAGCACTGAGTTTACTTGCACCCATGACGCACCTGACACCATGTTACATACATACCTGCCTCCATCCGACATTCGAGATGCACCGGACGAAATTCGTCGAGATTCGAAAAGCCCGACAGAAAAAAGCACGACACAAAACAGCAGGTAGGGCCGTGTGCGTTCGTTGGCTGACCACATGTAAGTCGCCGAAATCGTTGTCGAGACTAGATAGCTAGGTATTAGAGCTGCTCGAGTGCCGCAGTTTTCGCTGGGGGGGGGGGGGTTGCAACACGTCTGCAAAACCTCTGTGCGGTTGACCCGTCGCGTTTGCGACTCCACGAGTGGGTGGCATCGTACTACTCATATTTATAAATGCGGTCTCCTTTTGGGGAACAAAACCACTCGAAATCCAAGTAGTTTGTCACCAAAGCGAGACTGCAATCTGCCTTAAAAGGGCCAAGTCAGTTATTAATACCCTGGTAGTTGGTTTTGCGTTGCCACGCAGCCAATAACTAGCCGTCTACGTCCAGCGAGCTCGCAGCCCAACGATGCAGAGCAGAGCAGCGGCATGGGGAGCCGCGAAGGCGGGGGCGCATCGCTCTCGCTCCGCTACTAGCCGCCACGACTTTTGCTTCGTATAAACACAAAATGGTTCTTAACAGTATCGAGAAAGAAAAATGCTGCATTATTGGGTACATCCTCAGGTCAGGGGAGGGGAGCCCCCGCCAGGCACTACTGTTTCACCCTGCGCACAAGTAAAGATGATCTACAGATAGATCATCTGCAGATAGATCATCTGCAGACAGATCATCTACAGATAGATCCTCTAGATCCTCACTTGGCGCCGTGAGAGGTTGTGCAGGATCTGCTCGGTACAGATAAACTACAGGAAAAACGTGAGCATGTGCTTACAGTAGATCGTGCTGGCTTTTCGTGTCCCACCCGGCGAAACGAACCATCGATAATGCGTCCACTATCGGGAATAGATCTATATATCTGCCCCGAGGTGATCTAGAATCATCAACTGTGGTAAAACGTTTTGGCGAAAATGAGCAAAAAATACAGGTGTGCCCTTCTCGTACATTTTACTAACAATATTTGATCGTATTTACTGTGGTCCCCCGTAATAGAAAAAATAGCGAAATATATACCAGGTACCAGGTACCTGGTAGGTTTTAGTGTCTACCGTAGGTCCTATTCAATGAGGTCCCCCGCAATATATCGTCATACGGCGCGTTCACACGCCACACACGACGGCTGTCAACCTTTTCAGTCAAGCAGTCCCGTTTGGAGGACGAACTACTTAGAATTTGAGTGGTTTGACCCCACAACGGGACTGGCATCCTAAAAGGGGGTAAGAGCACGCTGTTCACGGGTCAGACAAGAAAAACGCCGGTCAGGTCGGGTCGGGTCGGGTCGGTTCGGTTCGGTTCGGGTCGGGCTCCCTCGACCCGTGATACCTCGCAAACCCCCTGCCCCGACCCGACCCGACCCGACCCGACCCGACCCATGAGTTTTTGATGACCTACTGGCCCAACGGGTCGGGTCATTAATCGTGAAAAGTCCTACCACGTTTTAATTTTGTCCATACGCCGGGCCATTTTGGGCGCGTCAAGCCCTCTTCACGATCCTGATAAACTATTACGGGGAACCATTGTAAGTAGGACCAAATATTGTGAGTAAAAATAGGTACATATATAGTTTTTTGTGTGTACCATAGGTCCTACTTACTATGGTCCCCCGTAATAGCTTTTTCGTGTAGGGGACGGCCAGTCAAGCGGTCAAACCGCGGTCTCTTGAGGCCTCCATATACCAGTTTTGGTGTAGGGGGCGGTCAGTCAAGCGGTCAATCCGTGGTCTCCTGAGGCCTTCATATACCAGCTTCGGTGTAGGGGGCGGTCAGTCAAGGGGTTAAACCACGGTCTGTTGAGGCCTTAAAATACCAGCTTCAGCGTCGGGGGCGGTCGTTCAAGCGGTCAAACCGCGGGCTCTCGAGGCCCCAATATACTAGCGATAGTGTCGGGGGCGGTCAGTCAAGGGTTCAGTCAAACCGCGGTCTCTTTGGGCCCTAGCATACTAGATTCAGCGTCAGGGACGGTCAAAGGGTTCAGTGAAAAACCGCGGTCTACCAGCCTTTCGCCATGAAAAAGGATCACACCAACAACGACAACAACCGCGGCGGTAAACATAAAAACATCCATCACACCGACCGAAAACATAACCCCAGTTTTCATATTCACATCAAGAGCCCAAAGGGGGACTACATGTCCGGCCAAAGATGGTACCAACCCACCGAACAGAACCCACCGATGGTAACACAACACACCCCACTCCAAACGAATTCCCGAGCAAATTTTCCAACACCGGGGAGGGAGGAGGAGGGAGAGAGCGCGAACGCCGAAACGCGATACAGCGCGCGTTCCCATCACGTGGGAAACAATCTCTCGACAGAACGACGAGACCTCACCCAGAGCGCAAGAAAAAACGCCGAGCGATGCGCAAGCACTCGTTTTTCCTCCCCAAGAAATATCTCGACGACCACGAGCTCTTTTCCAAAAGCCCCCGTTCACAATTGGTCGGCGCTCTCCCGACGACGACACGAGATCCTTCCGAGGCCACTACTTACGGGGGACCGTAGTTAATAGGACCAAATATTGCTAGAAAAAATGGTTAAATATGTAGCCTTTAATGTATACCATAGGTCCTATTAACTATGGTCCCCCGGTATTTTTTTCTTCCCCCCGTTGTCAGTGTGTACATATGCGCCACGTCACCGTCACCCGCCCTTGTTAACCCCTTTAGAACCGCAGTCCCGTTGTGGGGACAAACCAGTCAAATTCTAAGTGGTTTGTCCCCAAAACGGAACTGCGGTCCTAAAAGGGTTGAGAGAGGGTCGCGACCAGAAAACTCCCGTCTCATCGCGAGGTTCTCTCTTTATCTTGCGTGCCACCCACATACCAGGTACCTGGTATAATTTAGGGTGGACCTGCTGCAACGCTTTGAGGGAGCATAAACCGTAAAATAACACCACGTATGACAGCAATTGCCACTAAGTTTCAACCATTTTAGAAATAACTGCAGTCCCGTGTTGGGGGCGGATCGCGAAAGTTCTGAGCAGTTTGGCCCCAAAAGAGGAACTGCGGTTCTATTGATAAGAGGGTTACAACATACCTGGTAGGTAGATACTTCGTTGCGTACAAACAAACTGTAGTTTTTCTATTTGTATCGTAAAACCAATCCAAAACCAACTATTACGGGGGGACCATAGTTAACAGGACCTACGGTATACACAAAAACCTACCAGGTATATATTTAACCCCTTTTTTACTAACAATATTTGGTCCTATTAACTATGGTCCAATAGTGCATACCCCGCACGTATAAAAATAGCACGCGATCGAGGTATCACGCGCTAAAACCTTGCAATTATCAGTGCTGAGGGGGGGGGGGGGAATCGCATCTTTCGTATCTGAGTCTCCGCACATAAGTACTGTAGTACTACACCGTATTGATAGTATGATACTCACCACATGGTACAAAAACAAGCTACATTCGAAGCCATTAATCGTAAGAAACAAAAACTCGCCGATACGCACTATATGTCGGTCGTTTTTCGACAGCAGCAAGCAAGTGTAGCTTTGACTGCCAACGAACGACCTGAGACGGGCGAGAGACTCTTTGTGCGCTTGCCGGAGGAGTGCGGCCATTCGGTTGGACGTATTCGAAATGGTTGTCTTATTAACCCCTTTAGTACCGCGGTCCCGATTTGGGGACAAACCAGCCTAATTCCAAGTGAGTTGTCCCCATAACGGGACTGGGGTACTAAAAGGGTTAATAGGAGAGGCAACCGCTACTTGGGTACCCTACCGACGGTTTCACCAGAAAAAAAAAAACTTACCCGTATCTCGCATCTAGACTCGGAAACAATACCGAACGTTAAATGATGCACGTGAAGATACAGGACGCAGACAGTCACGCCAGGCGGACACAACGGCGCTCGAGACCGGGGGCACACGTCACCACCTCGCGAGAGATCTTCCGCTTCTCGCTTGCTTCTGCTAGACCCTGCCAAGCTGTCAGGTGTCAACCTGTCAGGACCTGCTCCAATTCGTGTGACCTCGGGTACGACATACATCTCTGGTAGAAACGAAACGGGGTTGGAAACTACCAGGTACCGGTATAATATAGACGAATAAATACACGGTACCAAGTAGACGTATTACCTGGTACTATTAATAGTATGATACAAGGTACACTTGATATCATGCAAGTCCCCACCGATATTTTCGTCTGTTTTACTCGCGTTGTCGTATCGGTAAATTCCTACTGCTGCTGTACCGGTGCCTTTTACAGCAGTTTACTGCTTTTTACGCGTGTGCGTCTACTCTAAAAAATAGATGTGTATGATAACCTGGCGGTATACCATGGGCATAAGCATACGCACGGCTTTTGTATTTACGGACATACCCGGTAGTATATAACAGTTGGTACACGCGACGTAACAACAAGCACCTTCGTACGGCTATGCTATCACGCTATCACACATATCCATGCATACGTACGGCTTGACTTTTGGGTTGACGGCTTTGAGGGTTGGCATGTCGGCATCGCCTGCATGTCCGAGCAGACCTGGCGACTGGACCTTGTCGCGGGGAGATATACCTCCAGCAGATTAAGTAAAACCACTCTGGGCGGTAATATAAGGACCGCCTATACATTAATATGAAGACCAAACCATTGTTATACTTACGCCTACAGTAGAGCAGTATAACTTAACAATAAATACCGCTAGATTGTATTTACCAAATTTGCAGACAGGAAACCACAAAAGAGACCAAGGCTTCGCACCCCGGACTGATCGCCATCAGTACATACAGCAGTACCTGTCGATAATCTACTATTATTAATAGTATGCTTGTAAATCAAAATCTACTCTAACGAGGTCTTGAGCAAGATCTGTGCATGATCTGTGCATGCAGTACAGATCCAACCCAGTAAACACGAGCTATAGATCAGCGATAGAAGAAAGGAGACCCGCTCACAACAACGTCGGAACTGAAAACAGAATATCAGCGGGTTGGTTTTTTTTCTCGTCAGAAACTACAACAAACACGCTTGTTTTCAGTTTGGTCTCACTTAAATTTAGAAAACCCCGCCCCAACCCTGTCTTAGGGACTCGAATAAAAAAATGGGTGTCGTTTTTTTCTGTATCCTGGGCTATAATACACCAGGGTATATATTATATACCAGGTATGTGTGTATATACCTATGTGTATCATTCAAGATTCTACTGCTTACACCCGCCAATATAAGCTACTGCTGTCTGTATCCTAGTACTACCTGATACAGATCTGGAACATAACTGGTCTTGAAATATCAACTATCTACACATCATTGACCCTTGAGGACTGCGGCCCCGTCTTGGGGACAAATCGCTAAAGTTTCAAGCACTTTGTCCCCCACAACGGGACTGACCGCAGTCCCGTTTTGGGGACAAATTACTTATAATTCAGGTGAATTGTCCCCAAAACGGGACTGCGAATCTAAAGGGGTCAAGTGGAGATCGATTCATCTGTCCGATACGTGCAGGGTTTCGAGCCGCGCTCGGCATTGTGGCACAACTCGAAAAAAAACATCCGGTGCATTTTTTTTGGCGACCTATATATATATTTATATATACCAGGTATATAGCAGCGCCGCGTACCATTAATATTAACAATCGAATCTACACATGACACCGTACGTATGTATCTGGCAATATCGATGCTGCTGCAAATTGGCACCCGCGGCTCGAGGGCTGCGCTGGCCTTCTTAACCCTTTTAGTGCTCCGGTCCCGATTTGGGGACAAACCACACTAATTCCAAGTGGTTTTTCCCCCAAACGGGACTGCAGTACTAAAAGGGTTACAGTTAAACCCTTTGGGGACTTTCGGAAAAAGAGACGGTAAAACGTAACGTTTAGACAAACGGCCACCGCAGCAGTGGTTGGTAAAACACGACGGTGGCAGCAACGGCCGCCGCGTTATCGTTGAAACGTGACGGATACAGCAACCTCCACCGCAGCAGTGATTGGGGGATGATACAAAACCAAAAATTGGTGTCCTACTTCTGTAGCTTACCACGCGAGGAGTCGCGCGGCAGGGGCGCAACATCATCGTGCATCCCGTACCTCTGAGCGCTCACGCCGATCGCAAATAGATGATATCCCTAAACATACCAACCATTGCTTTCGTCGCTGCCAAAAAAGGGATCCCACGCACCGGGTGTAGTACAATACCCGCGCCAGCGCAGAGCAAAACACAGAACAACGCGAAACAAGAACACACACAGGCAGGCTCCTCTGAGTAGAGCCATATAAACAGCCTCGAAGTTCGCTCCAAGTCAGTCGCCAGCCGATACCGAGCAACTGTTGTCGCGACACGCCACAAACACGCACATTTTCCTCCACGCGAACTCAAGTTTATCACCCCCCTAACCGTCCTATCGATATCAATCTCGACCAATGCCGGTCGCCCCGGTGGTTCAAGTGGTTAACCTCGAATTCTACTTGTTTGAGTCCTGGGTTCGAGCCCCAGGTGGGTCGGACTTTGACTTTATTTGCAAAAATAAATAAAAAAGGATTCAATTGTTGAGAGCGCCTTGCAGCGTGGGTAGGCACAATTCGATGCGAGTCGACGAGGGAAGAAAAGGCTGAAATATTCTCGCGATAAAAAAGAAGGCACGTACCGTAGCGGGAAGGGGGGAGAAGAGCCTGCTATGTGACCCCGGATCTGAGTTACGAGTTGGAAGGAGAGAGAGAAGAAGATGTGCGAAGATAATGAATGGGATGAGAAAAAAAAAAAAAAAAAAAAAAAAAAACGCTCTTCGCACGCAACCCCGAGATCAAACTCCGAAAAAAAAAAAAAAAAAACGGATGATGTCAAAAACGTCGAAACTGTTCATTTCTGGTTGCAAAACAACGTCTCGCGAGATCTCGATCAGCTTCAGCCCGAAAAATCAAATGCTCGAGCAACTCTTTGGCATCGTCGAGAAGCAACACTGCGTAGTCATGCCTCGGTTTGCATATTGTGAACACACAAAAAAACGGTACCCTTTTGGTATTTTAGCCAGTAAGAGGTACAGTCGAAGCATCACCTACACGAACCAAAGGCGTCGTGGCCCTTTCGACTGCAAAACTCGTACGTCGTATCCAGTACGATGACGTGGCATTGCATTGTGGACTCTGTGCCTACTGCATGACAATGTACGTAGTATCTCTGTGGCGTGGTTTCGTGACCACAGAACTTGTACTTCGAGAAGTATCTCTCTATCAACAGCATTGAAGAGGCGGCACGGACAATGGGTGTGCTTGATGTCGACGGGTAGAAAGAACGGAGAACACGCACACCCACGCACACATATACATGGCAAAGTAGTGCGGCCTGCTTTAGTCGGTATAGTGCACCGAAATATTAACCACCCTGATGGCCTTTGCTTACTACCACAATAGGGTGGAGATCGTCTTACTGGAGTAGCCCTACTCCGGTAAACTCCGCGCTGTATGTAGTGTACGGCGTGCTCCTGACCCGATATGTAACCCGTAGCGCCGAGCGGAGGGAGAGTGCGCTCGGAGAAGCAAGGTACAGCACTTCAGCAGTACAGCAGTGCCAGCATCGAACGCAGTAAAAATGAATGGTGTCAAAACATATGCAATACCACAGCAAGGCGAGGCAGGTGCAGACACACACACTTTTCATGTTGCGGCATCACCAGGTACAACACTGAGAGAGCTGCGTGCGGCCGAGCGAGCCGCGCAACGCGCTGAAGACACACGCACGGGCGCAGTTTTGTGCTGACAGGACTCCTCGCCCAGCCACATAATTCAGAGCAGAACTCCAGCTTATATACTACGGTACAGCGCGACCGACCAAAATAAATATGTGTAGTGCACGATGAACAGCCGACAAGAGCACTCCGCTGTACCGCCCCCCTTCCTAAAGTTACGTTACAAAAACGCCTCATGTCTCGCTGTCGCACCGTCTTTTGAGAGACGCATGCTCCGACGAACGCCATCCCGAGAAAAAAGCGGCATCGCCACGACCGCACACCATCGCCGCGGTCGCTAGTAAAACGAATCGCGACGAAACCTTCACATGGGGCGGATGGGGCACCGGTCCCGCGCTCTACTGCTGTACGGTGTCATCACCGCTACCCTCCTGCTCGTCAACGTTTACCCCCTTTGATAGTCAAGGGGGAACGACTATCATGGCCGAGGCGCTGCGTTGGGTCGCAGTCACCGGGTCGGCTTCACCGCAGATTCCGTGAAGTCGACCTATCGCAGTTTCTGCGACATCCGTAGCCGCCAGGAAGCTCTGGGAAGTGAGTGGTCTGGGGCTAACCGCAGTTTTTTTGCCGCGCAGGGCGTCGTGCTTATCCCCACAGCTCGTTGTGCTACAGGGGTACGTGTGTACTCGCAGCAGCAGCAGCAGCAGCAGCAGCAGCAGTGGGGTGTCATATACACATACTTTACGAGGAGCAGAGCCGAGCAAGGTTTTGTATTGAACAAATAGGCTGCGAATAGGCGGTGATCCGCCCTGCATAGAGCGGATACCGCTCTACATGCCGAGCCGAGCAAGGTTTTGTATTGAACAAATAGGCTGCGAATAGGCGGTGATCCGCCCTGCATAGAGCGGATACCGCTCTACATGCCGTACATCAGCAGCATATGTTTTCTCATATTCATACGGGCTCAAGATGCCCTAAATGCAGAACCATTTTGCAAAACAACTTGTGCAAGACCTTGGTCTGATGGGTCGAGCTATGTAGGGGGAACGCAACGCCAAAAATACGCCGATACCTAGGGTTCGAGTCCGGGTCGGGTCGGTTGTGGGCCGACGTGCTAGATAGAAATTTGCCACGGTGGGCCTGCACGAGTTATGTTGCAGACCGGTGCTGCAAATAGGGTCGCCTACGCGCTCAATTTGTGATACGGTTGAATCACGCCGTATTTTAAGGCTACGAGACGAAGAGGTAATATCTCTAACCATTGTTGATTTTATTCGTCTCGCACACAACTTCAACCATGTTGAACGCGTGGAAACGACTACCAGGTATTATATAGTGGAGTAAAGATGTACACCCAAGGTATATAAAGTAAATAAAACATTAAAATAACGAGCAAGAGCGAGCGAGACGCAATTATTGTCCGTAATGGTGTTTTGTTTTCCTTATTTTCTTTGTCTTTCGTTCTTCGTCTGTTCTCTTTTTCCATAAACTGCCTGCGTCTGGCTTTGCTGGCGCGTGTACGTTGTGCTCGTCGTGTCCAGTGTGGTGTGCATGGCAAATAATATACACCAGGTATGTATAATATATACCTGGTATATATATATATATATATATATAATATATATATATATACCAGGTATATATATACTGCTACGAGTATATATGCTTCGAAGCAGAAGACGATGTAACACATTTATACCTGGTGAAGAGCTAGGATGTAAATCGAGATGGGTCGTAATTGAATAACTTCGCAAAGCCTGTGTGGCAGCATAGTGACAACGGAGCCCGTATCTCTCGCAGAAAGGAGAGTCACAGCGAACACTGGGCGGTCTGGATGACGACGAGTAGAAAAAACGTACTGAAAATATGCACGCCGTGCTGCTTTATATGTAATGTGAGTAACACATACTACGGCGGGCTGTGAAAGCAGCATTGAATGTAGTGACTTACTGCTTCATGCCATCGTACTGCTTTGTATGTAATGTCAAGAACACACACCATGGCGGGCTGTGACAGCAGCACTAAATGTAGTGACTAACTGCTGCCTGTCATGATAGCATAATAGCCCACAGCAGCAGTACGCTACGTACGATTGCTGGACTTCCTGTAGGTGTTTCCCTTTCATGCGTTCCAAAATTGAGACCGGTCACCCTTCGACTGCGCAGCGTCAACGTCAAGCTTCGTTGGGGGATACAAAAACTCAAAAGAAACCGCACCAAAAAAAATACCTGGTACAACGCACCGGTATACTTTCAATACGAGTACTGTTTTCAATAGTAACAGGAGCAGAACCGGCCGCGGCGAGAATCAGGGCGAGAAACTGCGCTCCCGCGACGAAACGCCTCATGACCGTTGTCAACAGCAGCAGCAGCAGCAGCAGCAGTGGCGCCGGCGAGGTTCCGGGCGAGAAACTGCGCTCCCGCGACGAAACGCCTCGTGAAAAACCTACAGAAACAGAAATTTCGCACACCGCTCCCTCCTCTTCCTGAATACGTCTCCCTCGTCCTCCAAAACATCCTTCCCCCAATTACAAAAACCAATGGTTGCCACCACCAACAAACGACAAACGACCTGCGTGTGTGCGGTATACCGCGTCTGTGTGTCTTCGCATTACACCGTTTTTTCTACCGGTCGACATCCAGTCCAGCACAACCAGTGTCTGTGCGTGCCGATTCTTCAATCCTAGAGAACACATGCGCTCCGCGGTCACGATACTATTACGGGGGACCATAGTTAACCCTTTTAGAACCGCAGTCCCGTTTTGGGGACAAACCACTCAATTTTCAAGTAGTTTGTCCCCAAAACGGGACTGCGGTTCTGAAGGGGTTAACAGGACCTATGGCATACATAAAACACTATTTGTTTAACCATTTTTACCAACAATGTTTGGTCCTGTTAACTATGCCCCCCCGTAATACGACACAGAGACACTGCATGGCTACGGGGTAGGCAGTGAGCAGAATAGACGAAGGCAAAGTATTGCCACGTCATATGACAGAAGTACCGGACACGACGGACACGACGCAGACATCCTATGAAAGAGAAAAAAGACGAATGGCATGAAGAAAAACAAATCGAAGAAAAAAAAAATCACAACAGGAGCAGGGTCTCGCCCATCCCGAAGGAGGTGTGGCAGACGATACACGACGAGCGCAAGAAACAACATCACCACATATAACCAGAGGAACACGGAGAACACGAGTAAACGCAGGCAACCCGGAGGACGAAGGGGAAAAAAAAGGTACACGCTGCCGCAGCAGTTCGTGGTACGAGTATACCTGGTATAGAGTGTAGACAGATTCTACCTATCAATACTATTAGCAGTCGGTATACTGGTACTTGAATAAAAGGCCCCCCCTGCCGCCTTCTGCCCGTCAACCGTGCCCAAACCCCAAAGAATATGCGTTTTACGGTACTGATACTCGTACTGTAAAACGAAGCTGACGCTGCGAAGAAAAGTAGGAATCCGACAGCACCTTCGGTCCTATCTCTCTCAAAAGCGGAAGCAGATTTCGTTACCAACGTACGGGACAAACGACATATCTCTGTGTGTGTTCATCGCATTGAACCCTTCTTTCTACCGGTCGACATCCAGCGCAACCAGTGTCCCCGCTGACCTTTGAACCCTACTCCTGTAGAGAGGTTACAACGCTGTGGTACAAAAGCTACCAGGTACGACACAAGAAAAACTACTGCTGTACATAGGAGCAGCAGTACTTATGCAGTAAGGGCCGTTTTTAACGACGCCCAAACAGTTAGTAAAAAGCTTGCTAAATTTCCATGTTATGGATTTTTTTACTTGCCAAAATAGCAAAAAACTTGCCAAAGTTTTTTATACATATTTCCGGTCTGCTTCGTTGGCAAGTTTATGGAAAGTGATATTTGCTATTTTATTTGCTATTTTAGCCCAATAACGCCAACGCAAGGTTGTACAAACAGATCACCCCACGACGCCCGACGCTAGACTCGCTCTAACTTGTGTAGTAGAGGGGGATACGAAGGATACCCGGTGGCATTGATCACAGCAATGATAGGCTGGCTACACAGGCCGTGAGCCCCGTGTGGAAGCAACATGTGGGTGCCGTTTTGTGCGGGGGCTAAAACAGAATAACAAAAAGCAGCCGTTCCAGCTTTTCCCAGGGGATTTTGGAGGACTGGAAGGACTGCCGACCTCTGAGGTACGTGGGCTGTGCCTGAAGTCCTTTCTGCGGCAGCATTTACTCCACAGAGAGTGTCGGCGTGCCGTCGGCTATCATACCTGCTCCTGCTGCTGTGAGGGGTTTGAATAAAATCTGAGGGCGTTTTGATGCGAATATTTGCCAAATATTGCCACATACCTGGTATGTAGTGTTTCACGGTAGGTTTTGGCAACTTTTAGGAAAAAAATGTCTTGCCAGAATGGAAGATTTTTGCTATTTCATTCGGTCGTTAAAAACGGCCCCATGCAGAGTAGACACTGCAACGCCTTGTTAGCATACTGGATACGGCAGGCGCGACGTACACATCCTATGAAAGAAGGGAAACAAAATAAACAAAAGTACCAGGTAAAATATTAATAGTTCGGTGGCTTGAGTTGCTTGGTTGACAGTCTGACGGACCTCTGCCTGGAACAAATGTTGCATAAAATATGAAACTACAGGAGTGTAGTATACCATGACGTTTATTACATGGTTGATACGCTGGTTGATATACCATATTGGTAACGTTTTTACGTGGTACGCTGGTTGGAACATTGAAACAGGGATGGACGTTATTTTGTTATTTTTCAAACATTCATGAATGTTTTCGAGGCGTGAGGGTGTGTCTTAACCCCCCCCAGAGAGCATTGGAACGAGCCCAATGGAATATTATTTGCCGCATGAATTGGTGTTGATTGGTTGTGGGAAACCAATAGATTCAGTGCAGCCCGAGAAAAACAGTGTATCTAGGAAGAGGAAGAAGTGTTGCACCTCTTTTTCTTGTTTGGGAGGACCGAACGGCCCGACCGAACGGGAACAAATAGCAGATTATTTGAAGTAGATGGACACCACCGAAGATTATGTGGATACCAATTGGTCGTGGCCATGTGCAAAAGATACCGTTCGTGCCGATTCGGCTGGCGAGGCCAAGGATTCTGCGTGGACCCAAACACGTTTTTGTAGATAGGAACGGAACGAATGACCACGAGCAGCCTCGTTCCGTTCCGCTCGTTCCCATGCTCTCTGGGAGGGTCAAGACACAAACCCCCATGCCTCACCCTTCCCCTCCCCCAGCCAGAAACTGTCGTACGAGACACAAGTCTGTCCCAGAATCTGACATGTCGACGCTGTTACCGACGCTGCTCCCACATGGCACCCTGCTCCCACTCTCTGTAGTCGTACCACAAACTGCCGCAGCTGACTGGAGCGCGCTTTTTAGTTGCTGCGCCTGGGTTGGCCTGTTATTTCTAGGCTCAGATAAAGGTGGCATTGTTCTTTCTGCCTGTTTCGTGTTGTCTGCAGCTCACTAGGGCCCTTCTTAACGAAAACTTTTTCGTTTTGTTTTGATTTTTCGATTAGATCTTGTTTCTTTCTTTTCGATTCTTCTCGCTCTCAACGCATGGTACTAGTAAAATGTATGCGTGCGTCGTGTCTGTCGATTCCAGTGCATTGACATGGCATTGCATTGTCTGCTCTGCTTGACAGCAGCATTGGTTGTAGTACATCTTTGGCGTAGTTTAGTAACCACGTATCTTGTGCATCTCATACCGGTCGCCCCGGTGGTTCAAGTGGTTAACCTCGAATTCTACTTGTTTGAGTCCTGGGTTCGAGCCCCAGGTGGGTCCGACTTTGACTTTATTTGCAGAAATAGAAATGAATTCAATTGTTGAGAGCGCCTTGCAGCGTGGGTAGGCACATTTCGATGCGAGTAGACGAGGGAAGAAAAGGCTGAAATATTCTCGCGATAAAAATGAAGGCACGTACCGTGGCGGGAAGGGGGGAGAAGAGCCTGCTATGTGACCCCGGATCTGAGTTACGAGTGGGAAGGAGAGAGACAAGAAGATGTGCGAAGATAACGAATGGGATGAGAAAAAAAAAAAAAAAAAAATCTCAAGGATTGAAGAATCGGCACGGACACTGGTTGCGCTGGATGTCGACAGGTAGACAAAACAAATGAACGTGAAGAACACACACAACCACTGCTCTACAGTGTTTCAGAAATTTACAGCAGTAATTAGTCGCAGCCAGGGGCAACCAAGGCACCATGATTCCACGCGACTTTACACTGGTACACCTGGAGTCGGGGTTTCCCCCAGAACGGCCCCACCAAAAACCGGGACAACACTAAAATTACAGCAGTAGTACCAGGTATAATCAAAGGGGGAATAAAGTCTCCCGGTACCCCCCCGTCACCACGTCACGTCGGTCACGTCACCGGTTTTTCGCCGTTATGACCCCACGCACCCCTGACCCCTCCCAAAAAACGCCTCTAAATATATCTGGAAACCTCTTGCACACACACGTGACATTCCATCGCACTACGCGTCTCTTTTCATCTCGTGATCACTCAAGCTGCCCACGTACGCTTGGCAACGGCAAAAACACAACTGATCGAACGAAAACAGAAACATTTATTTTGCTGTCAAACAGCCGTAAAACAACGCGGATCCTAATTACATTTCAAGGTTTCGAAAACAAAAAAGGGGGCACAATGGTTTGTGCCCCCGGATTCAGCCGCCTATACGTACGTATCAAGTGTCTTCATTCGAAAGGGGACGACTTCACGAGTGTCCCCGGACTCAGCCGTCGCTTGCCGTCACGTCACGCGATTTGTCCATTCGCGGCCACGTCACCAGTCAAGTTGCCGTCATTCACCTATCTTTGGGTACGAATACGTAGTGCCCCCGACCTACCAGGTATATCTTTGGAAATAGTTGCGCCCCGCCCCCTACCCCTCACCCATTGACGACCCGTGGGAGTGCCGTCGCAAGGATGGCGTGATCGCGACAACGCTGATGATAACAACAAAAATGAAATTCGTTCAGTATTCCTAAAGCTTAGTACCTGTACCGCCGTGTAGTCAGAAAGCCCCTGGACGAATTTTGAAGCAGTTTTCCACGACAACGGGTCAGAGGCGCAAGCGCCGAGAAATGCGTCCA
Source organism: Nereocystis luetkeana (assembly GCA_031213475.1). Taxonomy (NCBI): domain Eukaryota; class Phaeophyceae; order Laminariales; family Laminariaceae; genus Nereocystis; species Nereocystis luetkeana. Next base: position 1,783,678 of record JARUPZ010000007.1, read on the forward strand.
TCTACGGGGTGTGTGTGTGTGTGTGTTTTTCACATTAAACCGTTCTGTCTACCCGTCCACATCCGGCACAACCAGTGTCCGTGCCGATCCTTCAATCCTAGAAGAGATACAAGTTCTGTGGTCACGAAGCTACGTCACAGAGATACTACGTTGCCACGTGTGCAGTAACCACTGCAGTGGGCAATGCAAAGCCATGTCAGCATACTATTACGGGGGGCCATAGTTAACAGGACTCATGGTATACATAAAAACCTATAGGTTGAACCATTTTTACGAAAAATATTTGGTCCTGTTAACTATGGCCCCCCGTAATAGATACGACAGGCACGACATACACAATCTATGAAATAGAGGGGTACACGTATGTGGACAGATCTCGTTCCATGGTTTTCCTTCGTTTCTTTTACTTTTTCTCACCTTCACAGAATGCGTACGTCGTGCCTGTCGTATCCAGTACGACTACTTGTACATGGCATTGAACTGTCTTATCTACTCTGATTGCTGCATAACGACGACGTACTATTAACGAGAGTACCAGGGCCCGAAACGTTTTTCATGATGACCGAATAGGAAAAAAATGGATGTGATTTTATTTGAAGAGAATTTCGTGAAAATTTTGCTCTTGGGTCCTATCGAAGAATGGCGTTTTTGAAAAGAAAAACACGAATAACGCACAGTGGTCAACAAACACCAGGAGGGAACGAGGGAGGCGAGCGACGGCCCGCGTCCTCCCCGGGGGAGGCGCCGCGGTCAGCGGCCGATTGTTTCTGCCGGCAACGCCCAAGAGGCTATCGCCCTGGGCAAGCCTTGGGTGCCTGCCGCAGCCCCGAAGCCCCACGCAGGCAGCAGCGACGGGGATACAGCGATCGAACTTCCGAGCGAAGTCGTAACCTGGTCGGTGCTCGTGTGGTTCGCGAGGCAGAGAGGGATGAAAAACTGGGTTTGCGACGGCCTTGTAATTTTTTGAGGCGCCGCGGATGGTCTAGTCTGGACTATTAATAGGGGGCGTCGGACCTCGCGCTGCGGCTGGTCCGGTGGCCCGGTCTCCCGGGAATGGTGGATCGCACTTGTGAAGCAGTCGACGACATGGCTCAAGTTTGCATGGCTTGCTTCGGTTTCAGGAACATGCCACGTCGAGTTGGACGAACTCCCCAAATTGAATATCACGAAGAGCGAAAGAAGAAAGAAGCCCCAAAAGACTTGTTGTCGAATTCGTATTTTTTCGTTGAACTCGGATCAAATGTCAAAATGCCTGCTTGGTGATTTAATTTTCGACCGATCAGATACAAATCAAATCAAACAAAAAAAATATTGGCGGAGTATCATGAAATATTTTTATCGTTAAGATGGGCCCTTAATGAGCTGTATTATCTCGGTGGCGTAGTTTTGTGGTCACAGAGCCTATCTCTTGATAGGATTGAGGATTCAGCCCGGACTCTGGTTGTGTTCGATATCGACGGGTCGAAAGAGCCGTTAAATGTGAAAAAACATGCCTGGTACACATACTCGTACCATATTAATATTACGGGGGACCATAGTAAATAGGACCAAATATTGCTGGTAAAAAATAGTTAAATATATCGGTTTTTGTGTGTACCGTAGGTCCTATATACTATGCCCCCCCACAATAGTCGCATTCTCCTTGTGTGTATGCCCCTGTGGGTTACTAAATTCGTTCCTGTGCGGTCTTGCGCTCGGGGAGCAGGATATGAATAACTATGTACGACAACAGCAGTAGCTGTCGTTAACTTGTGTGCGTTCGGCAGAATAGTTTTGGAGGTCGTAACATCGCTGGCAAATCAAGTGCGATCGTCTATACACGGCTTCCACCAGCTCGCCATGGGCCCCTCCCTAGTTTTCGGGACCGTGGAGAGCCGAAACACGGATTCGCTCAACAAACATATTTGAAAAACAACATCAGCTGTGAGATCAGCATTGCCAAGGTATTGTTCTGTTGGGTTTGTGAATTTCGGGTAGGGTTTGGGAAGTGAGACGTCAAGACGCTCCTTGTAGGTTTTGGGAAGTCTTGCAGCGCTAACAGAAGAATCGGATATTTGTGTTACGTCGTACAGAACCTACAGAACTCCCGTACAGTAGGTGCATGGGTGTTGTACCCGTCCCCGTACCCGCACCCCGGTATTTTATTACAACGTGTCGTCAAAGGACGGGTATTGGTACACGGGATATTGTTCCCGTACGCCGGGTGTTGTGCCACATGCGTGCAGAACATACGTAGGTTCCGCGTACGAGTAAGGATGTCGCACAGAACCTACAGAGGTTCCGGGCACGGGCTTGAATGCCCCACAACACCTTACTGACGTTCGGGGTACAGGTAATACCGGGGAAAATACCAAAACACCTCAGGTATGGTTGTGTACGCACCCTGCAGAAAATAGCCTTACACACTTCCCTCAAAACTCATACCTGGTATTTGGAAGCACCGTATACCGTGGTACCGCACCAAGCTATTACATAGGTACATAGGTACAGTGCGGAAACTGCTGTACCAGGTACATATACAAATGTACGAGGCCACATTTTTTGTTTTGCTCCTCAAAAGAAATTGCAAGGCGAGGCATTCCGGTGCACCCACTGCTATGATACTTCGTACCTGGTAAGTCTTTGTGCCACTCTCAGATGGTGTGGTCATATACAGCCGAAGCAATGTGGCAGGGCGACAGCAGGACAGGTTAGGTATAGATATACCAGAGGTAGGCACGAGTATACTGCTGTGATACTGGGTGCGTGGTACAAATCGGGAAATACAACAGGACAAAAGCCCGTGAAACCTGTACAAACAAACATGGCACATCATACCAGGGTAGACGAGTAGCATGTGCCGAAAAGTAACTTCGTACTGATCATTTCTCACACTCGCAGCCATGAGTGCTGAAATGTAACTTCGCAACGGTTATTTCTCACACAACACTAGTAGAAGTACAGACAGACTACAAAAAAGAGGTCTTGAACTACGAGTACCGTAAAATAGGGTCAGGGCAGCTCTGCTGCTGCCGCTGGGTTCACGAATCTGACGCGCTGCCGCTTTGAAGTTCCTGTGGTCAGGTAAATTGATTCTCACTGCTGCACCTCCGGTATTCACCTGTCATCTCAAATATCAAACGTGCGGCCTATGCCTCGGGTGCCACGTACCTAATTAATAATGCGATTGTTGAGTAAAAGAGGTGCCACGTCCACGTATGTCTACGGTCTGTATTTAGTAGCCGTGATGTGACGGAGGACTGATTTCGACCATGGTCAACAGAGCTTTTCGACACGGAACACTTGAAGGAATAAAAAAACAAGTTCATAATTTTACAAACACGTTCCAGACACTGGTTGTGCTGGATGTCGACGGGTAGGAAGAACGGTTCAATGTGACGAACAGAAGAGCTCACACAGGAACCAGGAACCAGCTACCAACTGGTTTTGAGACACACGCTCTAGTGGCAACCATTGTTCAATATTGAATCTGAATCTGATACTATAATATTAATATTATTAATATTAATATTCAATACGTAGAGCTGCTGTATATACTACTGACTGCTGTAGTATAATTCGTACGTGCTGAAAGTCTATCACATGCCAGTTTTTCGAACGCGCCTATTGATAGTGTATCAAGTGGAGTAATACGGTACCTACTACGAACGATATCCTTCTCCTTTTCTTGGCCAAATTATCGTATTATATTCCTTCTTGTTTTCTCTCTACTTCCGTACAATACCTTGTACTGCTGTACCAGTATTCGTAGCCATGCAACCCTATTCAATTGTTGAGAGCGCCTTGCAGCGTGGGTAGGCACAATTCGATGCGAGTCGACGAGGGAAGAAAAGGCTGAAATATTCTCGCGATAAAAATGAAGGCACGTACCGTAGCGGGAAGGGGGTAGAAGAGCCTGCTATGTGACCCCGGATCTGAGTTACGAGTGGGAAGGAGAGAGAAAAGAAGATGTGCGAAGATATTGAATGGGATGAGCAAAAAAAAAAACAAAAAAAAAAAACTATTTATCTAGTCATATTGATAGTCATATACTGATGTATAAATAAAAAACAACAGCTGGGAGATCGAGGATCTGGTCGAAACTCGTACTTGCAAGGATTGCGTGATACTTCCATCGCGCGTACTACGGGGGTGTACGTGTCATAAACATGGTGCGAACCACACCTCTTATCCACACGTAGTCAGTGGGGTTACTGACACCAGGCATACTACTACTGATGTGACCACGGATTCCTTCATTCGAGGGCTAATGTGAGAACAACAACAACAACAGCAGCAGTTCTGCCCATAACATGTATACCAGTATATCGTACGTCGATATATTATGGTGCCGGCTCTATTACCGAGGAACGCAACGGCATCCTACATATTCGGAGCGGCAAGCTGAAAGCAACAACAGCAGGGCGTCACGTGGCGGGGCAGGCCGGCTTCTTGATTCTGCATTATATCCCCGAGAAACTGAACCGGGGCTCCGGTCCCGTAATATACACGAGGTACAGCAGGGTATGTACTGTTGTAGTACCTGATATGGACGATTTTCTCGACGACTACAAGAAATGTTTGAGCGGGTAGGGAGCAGGTCGAACGTAGGGCGATACGAACGGTGCACGAAAAGCTAGGCTAAACAAAACAAAACGAGACCACGCCGCTGCTGCCTGCACACAGCACACCGCAGCTTCCGAGTTACTACTAATATTAATATTGATAGAATAAACTATAAATAAAAAAAGCTACCAGTACATACTCGTACTCGTACGTCGTAGATTTAGCACTATCAAATACTCAACATTTGCACAGTTTCAACTGTTGTTGTGAATAATGCTGGTTGTACGAGGGACACCCCTCTGTTGTTGTAGGTGGCTTTCTTAGCTCCGGAGGTGGGAAACAAAATAAACTCACCCACGGGCTTCCTGCACTGGGTCGTTTGTCATTATTACTGATGCATGCATGCCGATACCGGCGTGTGCACAAGAGCAAGCACGGCGCGAGGACTGTCAAAAGATGTGCCACTTGCCGGTCACACAGAGCACCAGTGCAGTAGTCGTGGGACTACAAGGACTTGCATCCACGTTTTTTTTGGGGGGGGGAAACTTCGGGATGGTGTTGGTTTCTTCATTCACCGGTGTAAGAGTATATCGACCACCTACAACCAGGTATCCTATCTTACGTATTAGGTAATACATGAGACATACCACACGAAGGAAGTATCACTGCTGTCGCTAGGAAATAGCGAAGCAGGATATCGGTCGCTAGGAAACCATGAGGGAGGACACTTGAGCATTAATAGCTGCCAATTTGTGTGGGTTGGTGGAAAGGGTTCCATGAAATTTGATCGTACGCGAGGAGTGCGGCGGTCGAAACATGACTCTGCAAACCAGGTAAAACTCGGTCTTAGCCAACTCGCAAGGGGCCCCTCGTTTGTGCGTTGCCGCGCAAATTAGAAACTCGCTTTCTAGTAAAAAAACACACACAACCGTTACTCAGTGCTGTTCGCGGGTGGGTGCGTACAACTTTTTCTCCTCGGGTAATACTAATATTCCACTCCAGAGTTACTGGAGCCTGTCCTGTCCTGTGCTGGAGTCTGTCCTGTGCTGAAGCTTGTCCGGTGCTGGAGCCTGTCCTGCGCTGGAGCCTGTCCTTTGACCACGGGCTGCATTGTAGTTGTGTTTGTGAGATAATGTCAGAACAACAACTACACGCAAGCGCTTTTTCTGCAGGAGCAATTTGTAGGCACGGGTCTGTCACGGAATTTCAAGCGTTGATGCTTTTACGCTTTTACCGGCCCAGCTCTCACTTGCACCCTGATTCAACGCCGACCTGGTGCCAACCGAACCTCCGCCCTCCAAAGTAACCCTGCGCATATGATCATTAATAGCCGCCGGCTGGGCCAACCAATCAATCTCACCCTGAGCGACTTTATCGATCAAAATCGGGGTTTCCAGTCTGAACAAAGCGGCCACAGAACCAAAAACAGAGCAACACACGAACTAATTTGGTGTATAAATGTATTTTATCAATGTCTGACAAGTGTTTTTTTCCCCCACAGGGCTCACATCTATGAATACTTGAGATATGTGACCCACTTCTTCAGCTACAGTATAGTAGTAGGCGTACTCGATTACACACAAATCTATGTACGTTTAGGCGGGACTTGAATCACAAAAAAGGGGGCAATCATTTAGGAGTCATCCCCGGGTTTCAGGCATTGCGTTTCGAGTTAGGGTTATGGTTAGTCGCCGGTCTGGAGGGCTGTGACAAGCTGGAGCGAAAGGATTTGACGGGATGCACACAAACACACATACATGTCATACGACCATTGTAGGGTTCAAGGCTTTACCACGAGAGACGCCACCGCCGGCGTTGCACCCCGGTCTGGGGGGCTTGGCTGGTTTACTGGAGAGGATGGGGGCGGCGGGGAAAAGCGAAACGCAAGACCTCACACCCGGGGGTGGCTCCTAAATGCCCCCGAACTCGTCATTTACACCCTCTTATGACCCCAGTCCCAAACTACCTACAATTTCAGCACTTTGTCCCCACATAATATATATGGGAGTGCGGTGCTATAGGCCTATATTCTTCACATGAGACCGTTCAACACCTCGAACCATTCTTCCTACCCGTCGACTTCCAGCACAACCAGTGTCCGTGCTGATTCTTCATTCCTACGAGCTGATTCCAGCTACACAGCCGAGGCTTAGCAGGTTTGCACTTTTGCATTTGGTTCTTGAGAGTTGGAAGACGAAATTTGGCATGGTTGTGCGTCAGGACAAGATGAAAAGGCTGGCCACTGGTCTTTTGTTATTTTACTTTTTCTGGTTCATTTTTCAGTTTTTTTTCAAATTTTTTCGTCAACGTTAACCCTTTTAGGACCGGAGTCCCGTTTTGGGGGCAAACAACTTGAAATTTGAGTGGTTTGTCCCCAAAATGGGACTCCAGATCGAAAAGGGTTAACACTGCCTCATTCACGAAAAAAAAAATCGGAAAAGATCAGTGGCCAGTTTTTTTTGTCTTGCTTACGACGCACAACCATGCGAAATTTCATTTTCCAAATCTCAAAAACCAAGCGCGAAAGTTATTCCCGTGGACAGTAATTTTATCCTCAGGGTTGTTAAAAAGCTGGAAAAGCTCAGTGCATTTTGGCAGGCGTTAAATATAACAGCCTCCTTGAATGTTTCGCACCACAAAACAAGTGTCACCCACGTCTTCCCCTTGTTGATACGATCATATCAACACTGCTATTAATAGCGTCGAACTATTCAACGTACTGGCCGATTTAGGTCCCAAATACGAGCTCATATGGACTTTACTACAGGCAGTTTAACCCCCCCCCCGCAACAACGCCTCAAGTAATACAAACAATGTCCACATCTTGCGAACTACAACTGGCACGCCAAAAATCTCTTCAGCGATGTGCTCCCGTTGTTCATGCGGGCATGTGGATATATCTATTACGGAGGACCATAGTTAATAGGACCTGTGGTATACAGAAAAACCTATATATTTGACCGTTTCTACTAACAATATTTGGTCCTATTAACTATGGTCCCCCGTAATAGTGTTGAGAATTCCGACGTTTTCCGGTTTTTATTGCCAGAAGGTGGAACATGATGTGTGGCGCTGGAACCAGCTCGTAGAGAGATAAAGGCTCTGTGATAAAACTACGACACAACAGAGACTACAGCAGTAAAAGTATATTGCTAGTTAGTGAGAAGATGACATCGTGCTGGATACATCTGCCACGACATACACCTTCTACCATGCCCTGACAAAGAGAAGCATCGTAGGAAACAACGAAGTAATGCGTACCAGTACTACACCTGGTATATGTTTTTTTGTCTCTTCTTTTTTCATTGTCTTTCATTCCCGTTTGTACCTCTTCGTGTCTTTGTTAGTATGGTCCGTTTTGCCTTTTTTTGCGTTTTGCTGTCTGCTTCTGTTTTTGTTTAGTTTAGTTTTTTTGCTTCGCTCCACCTTCTTGTTCAGGTTTTTGTCTGCTATTAATAGTCTCCTTATTTTCTTCCCTGGTGTCCGCAGTGGTGGAGTGCGTATGCTTGTTTTTTGTTTTTGCCTCTGTTTTACTACCGAGGTATTTCTTCCACTCCAGAGTTATTGGAGCCTGTCCTGCGACCACGGACTGCATTGTATTGTGAGTTAATGTGAGAACAAAAAACAATAGATATATATGTAACACATACGTACCAGGTATTTTTACCAGGTATCATATACCAGGTACCTGGTACTGACTATGTTCAAGTGCTTTTTTTTTGTTCCACGTTCCATTTATTAGGGTTGCCCTTAATCTCCATCTCCTTCCTATAAAACAGTCGTAACTCAGATCCGGAGTCATAAACCAAGCTTTTCCGCCTCCCTAGAGTGCCAGGGACACATGTCAAGCGAGGCAAAACTTGCGCTGTCGAGGGTAAAGGGCCGAGTGTTCCGGATTAAAACCTAGTGGTGTGGTGTCAGTGCCATATCAAGGAAAGGTTGCTGTTTGTCAAGGCGGGAAAATGCTGTCTCCTGACATCTATGTTTCTCCCTACTGCGGTTTTCGTCTTCATTTCTATCGCGAGATGGGTTACACCCCTTTATTCCCTCGTCGACTCGCACACCAATCACGCCGTCCCTCAAAATAGGGTCAAATTTTATTCGGTTTGAATATAAAAAAGATCACCGTATTTAGGGACATACCGGTAGGATTCACTGCTGTGTCATACCCGGTCGTACTCATGAAAACAAGAAAAAAAAAAAAAAAGTCGGAGATGGCCTCATGCGGGTTCGTATTCGAGTCATGCGAGCGACGCAAAACGGGTAGTACAACGCCCCCCCCCCCCCCCTCCTGGGGAGGCTCTATCGCTTGTACGTATAATATGGTAGTACATGCGCCATTCCAGCTTCGGGCAAACTGCCAGCACGCATCACATACCAGGATTGAAGAATCGGCACGGACACTGGTTGTGCTATTAAATAGATATCGACGGGTGGACAAGTAAGTGAGTGGAAAGAACCATTCATAATCAGAAGAACACAACATAGCAGGTAGGTACACAGCAGGCATAATCCGGTTTTAAATCCAAAGCAGCAGTACACCGGGACGTTGTAAGTTGTACAGCAGAATGTAGAAACGCCAGAAACGAGGAATGCTGTGCGAAGAGAGCGATGACGTCGGGTGAAGGGCGTGAGCCGAAATTTCGCAAAATGAAGACGATCTGGACTTGTATCGGCCAACGGGGGATCGAGATAGAGATGGCAAATGACGCGGTCACAATCAGAGAAGTATATTTCCACCATTATTCCACACAACAATCAAAATCAAGGGCGGGTCTACGGAGCGCAAGAAGAGACAACAGCAGTATGAAACGAAAAATGAAGAAAATGTCGAAAACCATTGTGTGTGTACGAGTGTACCTACACGTACGGTAAGCACCGAGCGGTAACACTCACATTTAGTGACGTACATACCCGGATCGAATTGATTAATAAATATCTTCCGAGTTACCTCTTCGTGCGGATATGCTCGTACGCCGTTATTGTCTTCACATTAAATCGTCCTTCCCACCCAGCTTCATCAGCACACCCAGTGTACGTCCTGATTCCTCATCCTAGAGAGACACTGATTCTGTTCGTCACAGACTGTGAAACAGAGGAAGACAAGAAAATAAAACTATCAATAATAATCGTTCGAAACTACCAGGTATGAAAGTATGAAATACAACGCGCTCCGCTTCGTGGGAGGCTATTCGCTATTCGCTGCCTGCTACGACGCTCGCTCGAGGGAGGAGTAAAATCGAACAAAATAAAGTGTGAACAAGCAGACAGGATGCTCATGACGTGGCGCAATGGGCGCCTTGCAAATGCCATGAAACGTTCAGTTGCGCAGGAAAAAACACGCCTGGTTTGTGAGGTGGTTAAATGGGCGACATGCAAATGCCAAGAGCTAAATGGGGGTTAAATGGGCGACATGCAAATGCCAAGAGCTAAATGGGGCATGACAAAGCGTGTCGGCCTTCTTTTCAAGGGAGGCTACGTATCTCGCTCAGTTTTGACAGCTTTTCAAATCTGACTCGAGTTCCGAAGATCCATTTCTTGGCTTGTTTCGACTCTTTAGTAGGTAAAACTTACAACAATTAATATTCGGATATTTCCGCTCGGATGTACTGTCAGGTGAGCTGAGTTGGGTGTGATTTTCGATAAAAACGCTAAAAGAAAAGGTTTTCATTTGTAGAAGATTGAACGGAGATTCAATGTGGGAACGGCTATCTATCTCGCTCCGTTTGGACTGCTTTTCGATTGTGACCCAAGCTCAGATGACTCATTTTGGTTTTTGTTTCGACTCTCGAACAAAATTACTTGATATTAAGGATTCAATTGTTGAGAGCGCCTTGCAGCGTGGGTAGGCACAATTCGATGCGAGTCGACGAGGGAAGAAAAGGCTGAAATATTCTCGCGATAAAAATGAAGGCACGTACCGTAGCGGGAAGGGGGTAGAAGAGCCTGCTATGTGACCCCGGATCTGAGTTCCGAGTTGGAAGGAGAGAGAGAAGATGTGCGAAGATAATAAATGGCATGAGCAAAAAAAACAAAAAAAAAAAGTACATATTTACGGTCTTGGACTTGATGTGAGCTGAGCGGAGCTGGGTGCGATTTTCGATAAAAACGGGAAAAAACGAAAAACTGATCCGCAAAATAATCGAAGAAGGACGCTCGGAAGGTTCTCCGAGAGGTGGAGTTAGGCAGGCGTGTTCTGGGTGGGAGTTCTGATAGCTCGGCAAGGACTTTCAGTCAAGTGTGCGGCCACGATAAATTCCTTGTTGAAGTGTGGTTGAGATAAATGTAATTACTGCTGTCTGCATATAATAGACCCATGGTACAACATACGACGGCTGCCTGTAGACTACGTATTGCTGCTGCTGTATCGTATAATATCCTAGATACAGCAGTACTCGCTTCGTACATGGTGCCTGGTAGATGATTGTGTTCGGCTCTATGGATCTAGTGTCTGGCTTGGTTGGCGCCATCTCCCAGCGACAAAGACACGGGAACGGAATGGCAAAGGGGCATCCACTGAGGCGCCGCGTGGTCGCTGGTCGTGGGCGGCGGAGCAGAAGAAAGACCAAATATGAAAGATAAAGATTTCCCGAGAGCAACAACAAAAAAGTCCGGCCGGAGTCTCTTGGGCCAGACGAGGGGACCACGCGGACCGTAGCCGGTAGGGCGAGATGTGCGTGTCCATCTCCAGGGAGGGCAAGAAACCGCTTGGCAGGTGGAGACGCCTAAGATACTCCTCACTCCTTCCTTTTACAGAGGAAGCCAGCCATCCTCTACTAGTAGTGCTACAATCCGACATCCAATCCATAAAAAAAAAAAAAAATAAAAAAAAAAAACTTACCGAACATCCATCCATCTTTTGCACGTTTCACCATTCTTCATGCTATCCCTGCGTACCATAAGGACATACATGACTCACTGCGAATCAAACTTACTCGAAGAACCAACAACTTGCGCTGCATGAACAGGCACATATTTGTAGCACCACTACAGCGAGCACATGACTCGCGAATGGTATATACGAGTCCGTAATGTTTTTTACTCTTCGCTTTTTACCTGTACCGCCATCCGGAACCTCAGCCTGCAACACACCATCTATCTTTACCTCTGGTATATTATCAACGACTACACAGGTACCAACGATTAACGTACGCCGCGCCGAATGCTTTATACGAAGTACCAGGTACCAGGTATACAACATGGATTATTGATACGATACGTGCACATCATACTCGTGGTACTTGGGGCATCCAAAACAACGCCACATCGATAGACAGGCAGCGGCAGCAGCGCGGGTTCCATCCAGAGTCGACAAGACGGAACAACATGATACGGCAGTGTACAAAAGACAAGACAAAAACAATGAAACAATTTTCATGGCAGAGATTTATTTACATTCGTCATCACAACGAGAACAAGACAAAACAACAAAAAACGACAGCAACAACTACTGCACTACCAGGTACATCAACAGCAGCAACAACAACACAACAACCACAAACGGATCAACCACGAGCATATAAATATGGTACGAGCATCCTCGTTGTCCATTCCATCCATCCATTCATCCATCACCGATCCAGTATCTCCCAGAGGACAACGTTTGAACTTCCCAACCAACATGCACGAAATAATTAAATGAAACATACAAAAGATGGTGTGTGGTGTCGGGGTGCTGGATCCCGCCGGAGTCCGCAACCTTCTGGCTCTGAAACAGCGAGCTTTCTATCTTTTTTATACGTTCGTTCCTGTGCCAAGTACGCTACTTTATACCGACATTTCATATTAGGGGGCCGCAGACAGTGCCTGGCAGAGACCACCACCTCCCCGGCTGCGCCCAGCCCATCGTGCATTATGGGGTGCTCCAGCTGCTGCTGTTGCTTCTGCTGTGGTGGTGTGGTCTGGTTTGTGCTGCTTGCGACGACAACATTATAGGGCAGCTCTCGCTTGCGGTGTGTATTGCTTGCTTGTTTTGTTTGTGTGACTCCGCATTCGAAAGGGCCTTGGCTTCCTTGCTCTGGTGTTGGGTGCAGTGGACAGACAGGAAGCCACAACAAGAAACAAAGAAAAAAACATCGTAAAAAAAACAAACGTGAAATCATCAGAATTCATTAAAATCAACACAAAGCACCAAGCACAGATGTACTGCGCCATCAACAACCAGCAGTCGCGGTTGGGAGAGGTGTCACCAAACACTCGATAAATATTCCAAGCTCGTTGTTGGTCTCTACTCTTGTCGTTATTGCGGGGCGACGTCGATGAACAGCAGTTGGGAGAGCACAGCTTTGCCTCGCCATACCCGCTACTTCTCGAGCAGAACGCAAGCACTTGCTGCCGGTCTGTGGTTCGACTCTTACCAAAATGCCCACATGGTTCGCGACCTGAAACAAAATGGATTTCAAGTCGAATACCTGGTACTATTTTGATGGTAATTTAAGGTGCAAGCAGGGCAAGAAGTGTTTCTTCTTTCCCTGAAAAGACACACAACAAACAACGTTGCACAAAAAAACGGAAATCCACACCAACCTTCCGATAGTCGCCGCGAGACTTGTAGACTCCGCCGAGGCCAGCCAGTGCAGACGGACTGTACGGGTTGTGCACTAGCGCCCTCTCGTAGCACTCCGTAGCCTGTCCCTCGTTCTCCATGGACCTAGACACTCCTCCTAATGTCCCCCAGGCCTTCTCGTTGGCCTGAGCGAGCTGCTTCAACGCTCCATCTACGCCGCCTCCACCTCCTCCACCTCCTCCTCCTCCTGCTCCTCCTCCACCTCCACCTCCACCTCCACCTCCTCCACCTCCACCTGCTCCTCCAGCTGCGCCGCCTCCTGAACCCGCGCCAGTCCCTCCCGCAACGTCCATGTGCATCTGCCCTCCTCTTTGCGGCATGCTTCCCCCTGGATAGCTGCCGTGGTCCCCTCCCGCACCTCCTCCTCCTCCTCCTCCCCCTCCTCCACCTCCTCCACCTCCTCCCCCTCCTCCTCCTCCTCCACCTCCTCCTCCTCCTCCTCCTCCTCCTCCTCCTCCGCTGCCGCTTGCCCCAGCCCCTGCTGCTCCTCCACCGGGCCGTGACTGCAGCTGCCCGACGCCCATGCCGTGAGGAACGCCTAAGCGTCCACCCGGCATTGGTCCCAACGGCCGCGACACGCCGGTATTTGCGTGGCGAGGCTCCATGTCCGCCGTCACTGCACGCTGGGTCAATGAGATTCTAGGCCAGGGACGGTGCAGTGGTGTTGTAGCTCCACTTTTTTTAGTTGGGAGCGTCTTTTTGCTTTTGAAAAAAAAAACACCTGTTGTGTCGGGCCGGAAGAACAGGATCCCGTTATGAAAAGACCAATGTTTTTAGGAGCACCCGAAATAGCGAAATGAACACCACCACAGCAGCAGCAACATTTCAACATTTTAAACCAAACACGGCAAGCAGCACAGCAGCGGCGGCAGATTTTGCTTCGCCGTCGTGCACTGTACGGCGCAGGTCGAGAGCTGTCGGGGATACGGATACGGCAATACGGCCGGCGGAGAGCACGACAAGGGTCCAGTCTGAAGTCCCCTTTGAGGACACCATTGACCGTGTGTGCACCGTACTCCGCTCCTCAGCAACAGGACAAGTATTTACTCTACCGCCCACTACCATAAAATCCATGGGGAAGAAATCACGCAGCGGGTCAACCAACGACTGTACGCCGGATGCCCAATCTGCCGCACGAAACGATGACAGCGGCGCCAACAACAGTGCTGCTCTCCCCAAGGAAAAATCAACACCGGCGGAAGAGGGCCCAGGCTGGGTAAGGTTCAAGGTGAGGGCCTTGCAATTGTCAACGCCGCTGGTTACCGCGTACAAAGTACTGCTGTACCCGACGAGAACAAAACCTGTGTGAGGGCTTGTTGAATCTCTGATTCAGGGTTTTCTGAGAACAAGTTTATTGTGCGTCGTAATACTCTCGGTGTGGGTGTGTGTTCCGTGCTGCTTTCCAGAGACGTGTGCGCGCCATGAGATGCCTGCAGAGAGCACCGACCAGCGGCAAGAGGCTTGAGTGGAACCGTCCGTGGAACTCCTCTTTGTTCCGAATGAACCAAGGACCAGGTACAGCACCGAACTTTGGACGGACAGCATGCCTCTCTGCTTGTGCTGCGATCCTGTAGTGGGCCTTGTTGTAGTTTCCCAACTGAAAAGGTACCAGAGGTACCAGCATACCGGAACACCTCGAGCTTTGCTCAGCCTTCATCTACACCAGTATTCGACGCGATTCGGCGAGGGAAGGAGGGCAGGGCTACGTGTACGAGTATAATATGTACGTACTGCTGTGTGAAGTCTCATCTAATGCAAGGCACGAACCGTCCTCGTTGTGGAGAGGGGGGAGGAGGAGACCCTGCTATTAGTATGTACCCTGGTACCAGGTATGTCACCCCAGTTCTGGGTTTACTTCGTGTGTACGTTATGGCCTCCACGTTACTACTTCTGCTTGTAGTGCAGCGTAAATGGATGGCGTTGGCCTGCTTTTCCGCAGGTGTTCGTGATTGAGTTCGGCAGTTGGATGGAGGCATAGAGTCCGGCGTCCCCGGGGGCTTGGTAGGTAGTCCGCGAGCCTATCAAGATCAATTTCTTGGGTTCAAGTCCCACCAAGTGCATGCTCGTAGGGCTTTTTCTTGCACAAATGAAATTTATTAGCGGAAAGCGCGAGAGCGTGTCAGCTACCTTCGATGAAAATCGACGAGCAGTGTGGGAATGCTGAACCCTATGCGCGACAAAAAATAAAGGCATGCACCGGGGGGGAGAAGGGTAGACACCTGTGACCACGGCTTGTCCAGAAGGTCGTCGAGGGTAAAACCTCTTACGATTTACCTGGTATGCTGGAAAGTGAAAGTGAGGATGAAAAAAAACAAAAAAAATAATTAAAAAAAATAGAGATTGTCTGGGATTTCTCAATCTTGGGGAGGCCCTCATACCTGGTAGATTTTTGTTGGTGCCTGCCTCTTTTCACGAAGGTAACGATTCGTGTCAATCGCCGAAAAAGAAACTCATTGGGCGAATGCAAGAATGATGATAGGAATGAGAAGTGCGACAGATGCCTTGAAGTGGTAAAAAAACCTAACGGTATACTCGTATAGCTACTGCTGCATTGGCCGTTCTTTTTTCCTGCTGTGTTGTTCAGCAATACGTAGTCTTGGAAATAGCTAATACTACTTCGAAACGTATTCATTCACTATTGTTAACCCTTTTAGAACCGCAGTCCCGTTCTGGGGACAAACCAGTCAAATTTCAAGTAGTTTTGTCCCCAAATGGGACTGCGGTTCTAAAGGGGTTAAGGGCCTGTCTTATCGAGAAACCTTTTTTCATAAGAATCGAGTAGGAAAAATTAATGTGATTCGATTTGAATATAATTTCGATATGCCTGTGGGTCCTATCGAGGAATAGCGTAGTTGAAAAAAAACGAATGTCGCACAAGGGCCAACGAACACCCGAGGGCAACCAACGAGGCGAGCGAGGGCCCACGTCCTCCCCGGGGCGCCGCGGTCAGCGGCCGATTGTTTCTGCCGGCACCGCTGAAGAGGCGATCGCTCTTGGGACGTCTTGGGTGTGGCTGGCGCAGCCCCGCAGCCCCACGCAGGCAGCAATAACGGGCATACAGCAATCGGTCTTCTGAGCGAAGTCGTGACCTGGTCGGTGCTCGTGTGGTTTGCGAGGCAAGGAGGGGTGAAAACTGGGTTTGGAACGTCCTTGTACATTTTCGAGGCGCCGCGGATGGTCTACTCTGTGTTAGGGGCCGTCGGACATCACGCTGCGGCTGCTCCGGTGGCCCTGTCTCTCGAGAATGGTGAATCTCACTTGTGAAGCAGTCGACAACACGGCCAACGTTTGCGTGGCTTGCTTCGGTTTCAGGAACATGCCACGTCGAGTTGGACGAACTCCCCAATTTGAATAGCACGAAGGAGCAATGGACTTCTCGTCGAATTCGCTTTTTTTCGTTTTTTGCGAATCAAATGTCAAAAGGCCTGCTTGGTGATTTAGTCTTCGACCAATCAGATGCAAATCAAATCAAACGAAAAAAATATTGGCGGAGTATCATAAAAAAAAGGTTTTTCGTTAAGATGGGCCCTAAGCGATGCGCGCTATCGAACAACCCTGTATCGTGGCTGGGTGGATATGAGTGTATGTGTAGGTGGGTGCGGGTTTGGCGTGTGCTGGTTGGTCCCACCACCATAAACACCACACGTCAAAAACAGTTCATTGATAAGCGATGCGCGTCATCACGAAAACCGTATATTGCATGCTTTAGTTGGTGGACTGCTGATAATATCTGAGGAAGACTCAGGAAAGGAGGTTTTGAGAACACACACCAACTACTACATGGCGAGGAAGTTTTCCCATCCGACGCTTGTTGTACGATATGTGTGTATCAGCACCCATGGGAGCCCTTGTACTCGCATGCCTAGCATGGCAGTTTCGTTGCTCACTACGGACAGCAAGCAGTACATGCAAGAAAAAGATGACAACAACACAACAGTACACGCCACCGCATCACCAACCACATCACCACAACCACGACGACCACCAGCCACCATGGGCAACAAGCTCCAGCTGCTCCAGCTGCTTGGCTGGTGGGGTGGCGGCGGTGGTAGTCGTGGTAGCATGTGGTGTGTGGATGTATTGTGGAATCGTGCCCTGGGTATGATACTCTTCTGGAGCGACCAATCGAGCAAACCCCACCACCATCGCCATCACCAGCAGCTGCAAACCACCGTCACCACCAATACTGGTCATCTTCTGTATAGCTGCTGGTGACAGAGGTAGCGCAAGTGGTGCCGGTGGTTGCAGCAGCTGGCGATGGTGATGGTGATGGTGATGGGGGTAATTCTCTGTGTCTGCTGCTCGTTTTTGAGAGTCGGCGAGATAAGCTTCAGCCCTCTCGAGTCCCAGTGACATTTCGTACTGGGATCTTCAGTTCGACCACCTGCCACGACCAAGCTCAACGAACTCAACACGGATTGAGACGCTAGCAGAGGAAGATGGTGTGCCCGCAAATAAGGCGCCTCCGAAGCCACCGGCGGTGTCGAAACCGGCGGTGCTTCGGACGCGCAAAGCCAAGCTCGATCCACGGACGAACGAACCAGGGAAAGGAAGAAAAATAGTAGAATACGCTCTGAGGGAACGCTCGGAGAAGTTTCTTTGCGCCTGCAAACAGGTGCGACCGCTAAATGCTGAGAGGGGGACATCCTCTGGCTCCTCATTAAAATCGTGGAATAATCGTTGAAATTTGCGTCCTCGGGTGTGCCCAGCAGCCAAACAAGCAAAAAATAGAAGAAAAAAGTCGAAAAAAGACGCACTCGGTTCTCTTTGTGGGACTCGACGTTGGCGACCTTTTTAGATAGCCAGGCACATCAGGCATCCTTATCTCCCGGGCGACTCTCGTGTCCATGATGTGCGAAGTTACGGCGCATCAAAAATCGGACAATGTGGCCGGAACGACGCTTTGACAGCCAAATTGGGCCTACATCGGGCAAATCCTCGCGCTCATGCAGATCTACATGTCGAGCATTTGTACTCAGGGGAGATTGTTTGAAATGCGTATCCCGAGCTGTGCCCTAAAGGTCACCAGTGGCGGCCGGGAGAATAGTCGTACCGTTGTCCTCCCCACCTCCCGGTGCTATTACGCCGCTCTGTTCGGTAGGGGGGAAACGGGACCCATAGTTTGAGCCTCGTTATCTCCACCCACACCAAGCTTCTTGCGGGTCCCAGAAGTGCAAATTGCGATGTTACATGTCAGCTACAAGAGCAGCTATTATCTAGCGTTCGCTCGCTCGCCAAACAGCGCACAAACTAGCGAAATCTTGTCAACTCCCGGCGGGCTACCTGGCCCAAACGAGGCCCCGTGAGGCTACAACCGCCAAAAAAAATACCGCGCTCGAGTTTTTCACCCACAGGAGAAGAATCGTGCCCGAGAACTTCAGTGACGACAACACCCAATCTTGTGATCGTGTAGATCCATTTTTTTTTTTTTTTTTTTTTTTTTCCATCCCATTCATTATCTTCGCACATCTTCTTCTCTCTCTCCTTCCAACTCGTAACTCAGATCCGGGGTCACATAGCAGGCTCTTCTCCCCCCTTCCCGCTACGGTACGTGCCTTCATTTTTCTCGCGAGAAGATTTCAGCCTTTTCTTCCCTCGTCGACTCGCATCGAATTGTGCCTACCCACGCTGCAAGGCGCTCTCAACAATTGAATCCCTTTTTTTTTTTTTTTTTTGCAAATAAAGTCAAAGTCCGACCCTCCTAGGGCTCGAACCCAGGACTCAAACAAGTAGAATTCGAGGTTAACTACTTGAACCACCGGGGCGAGGGGTTGCGATGGTGCCGTCCGTGACTGCGGATGCCTGGTTGTACCTCACATCGGAAAAACTATAGGACCCCGTGTATTTTGCTTTGACTTGTGACAGAATTGTCCCATGTACATGACGAGGAGGCCATTCCAAATTTCCGAAAAAACGAAAAATATCCATTTTCCGTCGTAGAATGTCTGGAGTCCCCCCTGAATCAAGTACGGCCGGGCCCAAAATCAGGTGCGCCTGGTCACTTGGAAGCCAAAAACAGATATTTCATGTACACTCGAGGTTTTTCCCGACGAGAACCCGTCTTGTACGGGTATCCACCACCTCTGGGGAAAATATAGGCTATTCCGGGCGGGTACCCGGGTATCCGTTTAGCATTCGGGTACCTGTCGGGCACCCGTCTATCAGCCGGGTACCCGGGCACCGGGGGTCCAAATAATCGGCGAGTTTTAAGTGTTGCTCGTACCCATGACGATTATTTTCAAGCCGTGCAACACTCGCGAGTACCCGAGCAGTCGACGAAAGGTTCTCACGTCTACAGTACATGAGTATGCTGCGAGATGCAAGGCATGCGGCAACATTGCCATTTTGAGAAGGTTTCCTGAACAACATGCGCGAAATAAGGCCCAGGGGATGTGATTTAGGGGATGATAAGTTGTCATACGCGGGGTTTCCAAGATAAAACCAACGGGTAGCCGGGTACACGGGGCCCAAAGAGTGGGTGTGTATAAAGTGTTGCTCGTACCCGTGACGGGTATTTACAAGCCGGGTAACACTCGCGAGTACCCGGGAAATTGGCTAAAGGTGAGCACCTCCCAAGCACATACCCTGGTACATACATTACGGTTACAACTGAAAAATGACAGCAGAATCGCCGAAATAACGTCAAACTTTTTTGAGGGCCCGTTTTGTTTGTCTGCCCTTGATGTGCGGGCTACGCAGTAGGACAGTATAGCTGTCGCCAGGAACTCGCGCAGCAGGATAGTAGTAACTGTCGTCAACGGGTGTGTTGTGCTGATGGTGGACGGCATTATTTGTTGTTGACTCTTCGTCAAAATCTGTTCCGTGGTCACAAGACAGGCTCGTACAATTGTATGATTTTCAGCCAGCTCGAAATGAGTCTGTTCAGCCAAGCTCGGAAGGAGACCCTATAAAACATCAACGCAGCAGCAAAAACAACGAAAACAACGAAAACAGCAAAGTTAGCCAAACAGCAGCTGCCGCAACGGCGTACGGCTGGCCCCCCTTGGTGTTGTTCAGCCATGGCGCTGTGTTGCGTATTTTGTTGATTCGTGAACTGTGTTGATTTGGTGGGGACGTCGTACGAAATCGGTACCAGCTAGCTCGAAACGGGTCCCCATGAAAAAACAACACGTCATCATAAGAGGCAGTCACCCCTAGCCTTGTTCCGCGACGGCGTATAGCTGGGCTCTTTTGATATTAGTCAGCGCTGGTGCTGTACTGCTGTTTCGTGGCTGTGTGAATTCGTGATTCGGGCTGGTTTTTGTAGTCGTGCTCCGCAGCACGCTCTTTTAGATTACGCCGCGTACAGAAACAGGTGTTTGATCAGCTAAAGAACGGCTGCAGCCATCCCGAATGGTGTCGCTCTTTTTTTGGCGCCGTCAAGATTAGAAGCTCGCTCGCATACATCCTTGAACGAACACCGGCCGGAACCAAACCGACAACTTTTTTGCTACTTTTTCGCTGCTGTGCCGCTGCTGTCTGGTACTTGGCACCTCTTGTCTCGTCTATTGTTGTTTATCCCCCTGTTGTAGAACACTTTTTGTGTACGATTCGGGAAATCTCGCACAAAAGGTATTTTTACTATCGGCGCTTCAGTGGTTGAGGTATGCCAGTTTCAGCTATTAATAGCCACCTCGTTTGGCTGTCGGCTATTAATTTTAATAATAGTATAGGCCCACCAATAAGAAAGTGCCCAAAAGGAACGTAATGCTCACTTTTTTGTCGAACCTACGAGGATTGGGTCAAGAAAAGCGGCTCAGTGATGACGTATACACTAAACCCTACCTGGTCTATAATAGCCTATGCTCAAGGTTGTTTGAAGATGGCGCCTCAATAAGAGTCTCAGGCTTGCCCAGAGTAGGCGTTCCTTGTTGGCGGGCCCATACTCTGCACGATCCCAGCGCTACTCGCAGTGCTTTTACTGCTGTGTAGTACACCGTCTGAACCGCATGATTCACGCCTTTTTCGGCCTTATTTTTCGAAATGGATGCGAACTGGATGATGTGTCGACCGTATTCCGTACCAGGTAGACAGCCTTGAAATGGATGCTTCGTTTTACGATACGTAAGTGGTATCATCGTGGTTTTTCGTTTGTTTGAAACCGCAGATCCAATCGGCGTTTTTTGTTTTTTGTTTTATGTTTTGCTCGATTTCTTCTTCCCCAACAAGTGAATCCAGTTTTAGTTCGCGAAAGGCACTGCTGTGGTGGCATCGTGTTGTCTTTACCTTTCTTCTACTCGTAAGCTATCCAACATCGCCTGATTAATAGAGCTGAGCGACTAAAGCCCGAACGTTACTACCGACTACATTCCCTACTAGTAGTACTGCTCTGCGTTGGTCTCTACTTCTAAATCCTCAAGGCCGTTCTCGTTACTCAGGTGGCTAATAATCGTTGTTGTTACTCAAAATTAAGCGTTCTCATTGCTCAATAATCTAGCGTTGTTGCTGCTGTTCCTGTCTTATTTGGTTTCGTTGTTGTTGTCCTGTTGTGCACCAGGTATGTTCGTGTCATTGTCTACGAGGATGCCTACTTGTGCTTTGATATTTTGATGTTGACCCCGGCCCCACAGGCCAGGTGTTTGTTATTCAGACAGCCTGAGAAGAAGAACCAGCACAGCTTGAGAGAAGAATCAGCACATGACCACAGATGGATACCGGTACCTTTTTGGAACGGATATGTCCCTCCACCTCCCACCCTCACGAAAACTTGGGGTTGAAATGAAGCCTCTCAGCACCGCTAGAGACTCCACCCGAGATTATTGCGCAACTACGTTGTTACCGCCGCATCGACCTCTGCTATATATTGTACCAGGTATAATTCAACATGGCATGCGTTTATCAGAGAGAACCGAGCGGCTATGGTTCAATGTGGCGTGGCTTTTATCAGGCAGTACCGTCTAAACACTTCAGGAAACGGTATAGTCCGTTTGTTGGTACTCTTCGCTTCGGAATCAATGTGTGATATCAACAACCACCAATTAGCTGAGAGGGTGGGCCGGGCCGTCTTTGCCTGAACTCTATTACGGGGGACCATAGTTAATAGGACCAAATATTGTAAGTAAAAATGGTGAAATATATAGGTTTTTATGTATAACATAGGTCCTATTAACTATGGTCCCCCGTAATAACTCTCCGTTGTGGTTCG
Source organism: Nereocystis luetkeana (assembly GCA_031213475.1). NCBI lineage: Eukaryota > Phaeophyceae > Laminariales > Laminariaceae > Nereocystis > Nereocystis luetkeana. The sequence goes on from JARUPZ010000007.1 coordinate 1,805,934, forward strand.
TAGTACAGAGTACTGCTGTAGACACATATGTACATGTGTAGACGTGGTCGCAGACTCTTTTCTTTTACGGAAATGACGAGGTGCGGCTCCCCGTTCTTTTCTCTTGGCATCCTTGGCGAACCTCTGGAACCAATCTCGAGCTTCTCGTTTGGTTCCATATTTTTTGTTCGATATCGTTGAGGCATGCTTTGCCTCGACTCTAATGGAAGTGTTGGGTTAAAATGAGGTCTAGGCTGCTTCAGTCCACCCGTGCTTGACCGTTATTTTGTGACCTTAACTCCGTTACGGGGTCAAGCGTGTACCTGATGGCCCTCGTGATATAACTTCTCGCAAGCCTTGTTTTTTTTTCGATGCTCCCGATGTGCCTCTTGACGTTAAAAGTGCGAGATTGTTGCTAAAATATAAGCGTCAGAAGTCACCGGTTTGCTCGGTCGTACGCTATATCTTCTATGAGCGGCCTGTCGCCGCGTATGCTGGGACACAGGCGTCAGGGATCACCGGTGTGCTTGGTCGTATGCAAACTTTCTTGTGTGCTGCCTGCCGCTACGCAAGGGGTGAGTATGTTGATGGATTTGCCCTTCGTGACCTCCACCGACAGCTATCTACGCACGCTAGACAATGAGTCGGTCTGGGCGCGTGGGCTGCCTGCTGCTGTGATCTCTGTGGCCGCACCATCATTAACGCTAGCTGCGGTGCCGGCGCTGCCTCAGGTATCATTGCAGGTGGTGTCATCAGGTATATCGCTGGAGCAGGCAGCCCCGGCAGCCAATTCCCAACTCGGTGTCTACATTTACAGTATTAAATAGCATACTTCGAAGTATACTCATAAAAAACAATGAAAAACGAAGCTGTGAGATCGAAAGTTTAACTCACGATTCATACTTGCAAGCTTGGTGTGATCATTCGATCGCGCCTTCCACAGGGTGTGTAGGTTTTTAGAGTTGATGCGTAGGTGAGGAACATCCCGACGAGAAGTTTTCCACCCACACTCGCGTCACTTGCGCGCGAGAAAAAACTACTCCCTACATCGCTGCGTCCGGTTCTATTGGACCTCGTGTTCGCCCGTCTCGACGATCGCCAGGAGCCGCGCTCAACGCCGCCCCCTGCGGGTCGCCGACGGTATGTAGGCATACCATGTTCCGCTGCTTCGAATCGGCGTGTGCCGTTGAATGGACGCCTTCCGCTCGTTCGAGTCAACGAAAAGATCATGCCTCAGGCCGATGCGTGGGTACCGGTACCCACCCGTCGGTCCCGCCTCCCGCCTTTCAGAAAAGTCAGAGGAGACGACAGTCTTGGATGTCATGGGTCACATTCAGGGCTTCCCCCACTAAAAATGACTATGTTAATTCGAGACGGTCGTCGTATCACAGACCTCTACCGCACACCTACTGTAGTAAAACGGGTGATGAGATAACACACCCCGTGGGGCGATTTTTTTTTCACACGCCTGACAGGTACGTAAGATGATCTACAGATAGATCATGATCTGTAGATCATCTACAGATCCTCGCTTGCCGTTGTGCGAGGCTGCGCAGGATCTGCGTAGTACAGATCAAATACAGGGAAAACACGTGCTCTAGATAGATCATGCAGACTACACGGGTCGCACCCGGCAACATTAGCTGGATCATACAAATCATACAGATCGGGAATAGACCTGCCGTGAAAAATCTGCATCGTGAACTGTGGGGATCGATTTTCTGTCGTGGAGGTGGGATTTTCTACGAACAGGTTTTCCTCCACGACATGGTAAGCGCGAGCAACCAGAACGGTGCCGCCTGTGGAAATGTCTCGTCCGGACCTTTCCATAGCGGTCGCATCGGCTTCGTCGTATTCAGTACGCTCTCCCCGTCGACGAGAAAATCAGGCTTGAGATTCGTCCGAGGGGGGGGTGTTATCTTATCACCCTAGCGTGATAATCTTATACGGTACGTTGTCGTATCCCGGCATGCTTTTGCCCGGCATGAGAAAGAGAGAGCACCAAAAGGCGTCCGTCCGTCTCGAGACCGGGGTCGCGGCATTCCCCTTGATAGGATGCAGCCCACCCTTCATGCGACTCGCCAGACACCTCACGTTTCGCTTCGCGCTTGGTGCAAGCTACGTCTCCCTGGTCGGTGACAAACCCGACATGCTCCGTCCCGGCATTGTTGGGATGCGAGGGTGTACGGTCATACGACTACGGTCATGCATGATATCGAGTACATCTCTCCCATCGAGTACCCCCCCCCCCCCCCACACACAGTCATCTGAGAGAGAGTCGTGCGAGAGAGGTAGGAAATTACCCGCCGTATCTTGATGGCCTCGGTTTGCCCTGAATTCTCCGATGCTGGTATTGTACGCACGATACAAGCACAGGCCCCCCATCGGCACGAGTACCAAGAACACGGACATCGATGAACACGGGCCGGTTGATGTTCACGGGGAAATAGGAGAATTGGAAGCCGTTATTCTGAACTTGGCGTAGAAATGCACTTTTTTCCAGGTCGGAAACCCGGCCTTGGCCGGTCTTCCTGTTTCTTAAGAACGAGATGTTTGTTCGTTTTTGTTTGTTCGTTCGTTTGTTTGTTTGTTTTTTGTTTTTTTGCACAATTGCAAGGGCTGTTCCGGCGGCCGCGGGTCTTTTTTTCGCTCTCTCCGCTGTGAGTGAGCAGGGGGTCCGCGGGCACACCCACCACGGCACAGGGTTGGGCCCGGGGCGGGCTCCGCGGCGCGTGCTCCGGGCGTCCAAAGTCGCGCGAGCTGGCTCTATTTCAAGGGATTGCGCTGCGCGACGCCGAGCCGCCTAGGGCCATGGGATTCCTGGAATATAATTTTGTCCGGTTTTTGTTTTTCGCCCTGGTTCTGTTTCCGAAGTACCACAGCAGCCCTCAAAGGCTAGATAGGCATCCGCAATACAGCAGCAGCCGCCCTTTAAGTTTTGTTTTTCCCTTTGTGACTGCCACGAACGGTATTTTTGGGTGTGTGCGCGTGTGTGCCATCCTAAGATTCTACTGCAGTAGGAACCAGGAACCTAGTCTCAAGAAGTGAGGTACATGTTCTGCTTCTTTTTTTTTTTCTTTTTTTCTTTTTTCGCTGTGCTGCCCGTTCCTGCTGCTGCTGCTGCTGCTGCCGCGCACCTGTATCGCACACCGTAAGTTTTTTGACGTTGTGGCAGCAACAGCAGCCGTACTTCAAGGTCCTCATTTTGTTGCAGCTACGGGCGGCGGTGCTTCTCTGAGTGTGTGCATGCCATCCTAAAAGCAAGCCGGAGTATTTCAAACAACGCTTGCTCTGAATTTCGCAAGCGCCTGTGTAGCACAGCGACGGTACACAAGTAGCAACAGCAGCAGCAGCAGCAGCAGCAGCAGCGAGCCTGGCAATGGCTCCTACACATAAGAACGCCCGTGTTCGTCCTTGTCAACTTGCGACACCCCCCGCGAAATAAAACCAACCACATGCCCGAAAGGGAAAACCTAGAACTACATACAGTACGTGCTCTTGCAGTGTGTTTGCCGCTGTTTTTCGGTTCACTGGAAAATGTTTCCGAGTGCGCTTGGGAGCATAACCGGGTGTATAGCCCAAGCTGGCTGGTTTCAGTGACTACTTGCAGCGCTTCGCCATTTGCTGCAGATATAGGGTGGTGTCACGCGTCCTTTACGCCACCGGCACATCTTTATGCCCGGTGGTCGTACGTAGTTGCGGCAAAGAACCCCCCCCCCCCCCCCCCCTCCCCCCCCTCCCCCGGTGGTATGCCCGTGACAACCATTGGTGGTACTTCCAGCGTCGACATAATTCCATGGAGGAGTTGAGATGAGACATTGCGTCCACAACAATTTTCCTCGCATGAGTATGGACTTGACTGTTATCGGACGTGTGCTGTGATATGTATCGTACGAGGTGCCATTCGAGGACCCATCAGGACGGATAAACGATGCAGCAGCAATACCGGTACTACTGTCTGTACGTTGGTACCGTACGATACGAGCACAGCACTCTTTATCCAGGCCTGTGTGGACTATTTGAATACGTGGTAGTATTGCGGGGGACCATAGTAAATAGAACCAAATGTTGTTTGTAAAAACATATAAATGTATAGGTTTTTGTGTGGACCGTAGGTTTTATTTACTATGGCCCCCCGTAAAATAGTAATTATCTATGGGTCTTCCTGACGGGGGAAAATTGGCGATGATTGGAAAAAAAAAGGACGAGTTCAGCAATGGCAACTGGGTGGGGTGTGGACGATGCAACTCGGTGTCCAAGTTGCAATGCGAGGAGTCGCACAGCAGTGCGGTACGGCCCCAGGCAGCATGACACGACAGAGTACCGGTGCAGTACCCATGGGCGTTCGCGCTTCTCTGTTGATAACACCGAAAGTCATGTCGTTGTTTTCGGTCGCTATTTATCCTTTAACCCTTTTAGCACCGCAGTCCCGTTTTGGGGACAAATTACTTATAATTTAAGTGAATTGTCCCCAAAACGGGACTGCGATTCTCAGGGGGTTAAAAGGAGTCTCAAGAGCGGTTGACCCTTTTTTTATTGTTACGGGGGGGGGAATATTAAATAGGAACTATGGTGGACACAAATACCTACCGGTATATATTTCGCTATTTTTACCAACAGCTAGTATTTGGTCCTATTTACTATGGTCGCTCGTGATAGTGCCGCGGCCCCGTTTTGGCGACAGACCGGCCAAATTCCAAGTGATTTGTCACCGAAACGGGACTGCAGCTGAAAGAGTTTATACTCGTATTGCGGGGGGGCATAGTAAATAGGACCAAATATTGTCAGTAAAAACAGTGAAATATATAGTTTTTTTTATATACCGTAGGTCCTACCAGGTATTTAATATGCCCCCCCCCGGAATAGTGTGAATGCCGAAACGCCCCTTCCATTTCCGGTCAGAAAGTGGTGTGTACCTGGTGCGTGGTAACACTAATGATAACACCGCCCTTCGAATAGATTTCGCGTTTTTTTCAAGCTGGTGGTCTCGACAACCTGGAGAGTGCAAACACCGAGCGACAAGCATTGCATGTTTGGTCATGCGTCTATGGAAATATCTCGACGAGGAGATATTTCCGAAGCCGGGCACTTTTCGTTGTGTGCTGCCCGCCCCCCCCCCCCCTTGTTTTGGAGGAAGTCGACTCGAAAATTCATCCCGGAGGGCGGGGGTTTTATCTTGCGGTAGGAATTTACTCGTCGATTTTTTAATGTACGCGTATGAGTTGCTTGAGAATATTCCTCTCCAGCCTCGCAAGGTATGTAGAGGTAATTGCCGTCGAATACGTGAGGAGACAGCACTGTCACCCCTTGACAGACGACAGCAACTTTGCCTTGACATGCCTTGACTGACACCAAACTGCTACCTGGTAGGTTCTATTGCGGAGCACTCGGCCGTGCACCCTGGACAGCGCACGATTTGCCTTGCTTGATATGTCTCCCGACGCGTTTGATTGCCGTTATCGCTGTTTGCGTGGTCTTCTCGCGCTAACGCTCTTTCTGCCCGTCGACGTCGGACACCCTGGGTCCGTGCCGATTCTTCATCTCGTGACGAGATACTGTTCGTACAAGCTCTGTGGTCAGAAGGCTACCGCGACATAAGAGCTACTGAGAGCTACCACTTTTTGATGCCGCATGGCGCGTAGACAACGCAATGCAATGCCATGTCATCGTACTGTATACGAAAAGGCACAGCATGCACACGCCAGCAATCCAGATACATAGAAAGAGAGTAAAAAACGAAAGGCCTTTGTCGTTGAAGCAACGAACAAAAAATGGCGCAAAAAAAAAAAAACGAAGGAGCACAGATAGTTTGTAAGAAAAAGAAGTGTATTTGTTGGATCGAAGACCCAGCCGCGAGAGAGAAATCTGTAAATTTTAGAGACGAATCTTGCACGGGTGATGTCATGGAACCTTGACGCTGTCCCGCTCACCTACGAGCGGCGTGTCTACGTCGACTCAACTTGCTCAACTCTGCTTATTCTTCGGTGCCACCACTCCGCCGCGCGGTCCATTGTCGACTTTACTTATGGCCGTTTTTGTGGAGAAATATACCCGAATTTATTCTTCTTCTTTTTTTTTTCTTGGAAGAATAAAATACATACTTTCGTACTACTTATACGATGCACTAGCTGCACCTCAGTATCGTAGCGTGTTGGTGTAAGGCTACGGCTGCTGTGCTCGGCCCTACCGCTATCAAGTAGGCTGTTTTCGTGACCTTGGCAGATTTACCTTTTCGCCTTTCGAGACCCTGTTCAGAGGCGAGTAGGGGCGAGCACAGCATTGAGCACACCTCCGGCGAAACTTCCGTAAAATCCCAGTTCAAATCTTAGTGCTGCTGGGCTGTTGGGTTCATAAGTTAAGGGCGGGGATTCTTCCTTCCTTCCTTTTTTTTTTTTTTTTTTTTTTTCCCCATCCCCGTTTTTTGGTTGTTTCGAATTTTAAATCTTGCTTTTCATGCCGCCCAGGGGAAGGCCGGGAGCAGTGAGATTTTTTCTGTTGATTGGAATAGCTTGCTGCTTTTCGGCTCGAGATCGCACTGGTTGCATCCATGAAGGCGGTCTCTGACGATCTTGACCTTGCCCTACGGCACCGCCACAGCAGTGGGGAGAACGGGCGTGCTCGGCGTCCTTTTTTGTTGACTGCTGAGAACATTTCGTGCTCTGCAGGGGGGTGGTGGTCTGCGTGAGAAGTTTTGGGCGTCGCCTACTACTGTAGAATTAAGTTCGACGAGCAAATAGCCTTTAGGCCCTCTCCGGGCTCCAGAAGATCGAAGGCGTTTTCGACAGGTCGACGCGCTCGACGAGTGAGGTGCAACCGAAGTGTCTCGTCTCTCATCTCGTAGGCTAACGTAAATACATACCGTGGAGATCGCGCGTACCCAAACGTTTTGTTGAGTGGCGTTTCGTGGAATGTGATTAAAAACAAGTAGCCCTGGAAAAATGCCACAACGAATCGCCCCCACGGCCGCCCCCACACCATGGGGTTGATTGAGCGTGAAATGCCTCCGCGACACCGCCCGCACTCGCACGTATGCTGGGCGGGAGGGGCGTGGCGCTGGAGTCGGCGTGATCTCGCCGGTACAAGTTTGGTTGTACCAGGTAGGTGTGATGCTGGTGTACTGCGGTCCTTCTTCCCCCTCTAAAAATGAAGGCAAGTATGTGTGGGGCGGGGGAAGGGAAGGCACCTAACCTGTGTGTGCTGCCACTTTTTTTGTCGACAATGGCGCTGATGTTGAAACTATCTACCAGGTATATACTAATTGCGTGCTAATGTTGGTGTAATACGAGTTGGGCTCGAAAGCGAAAGCGATACAACGTTTACCTGGTACCTGGTGTACAGAATGATATTGGATACCAGGGGCTATGATATATGCCAGATATATTTGCTGCTCGCACGCGTATCATACAGCAGTATGGGAGCGTTTGTTTGCTTTCGCGCGCTTGGCCGGTGGTTTGGTCGCGGCTCTGGGAGGGAGGGAGAGCTCTACCTACGTACGGACTGCTTCGTATTGCGCCAGTAGATGCAGACAAACGGGTATACTTCTCGAAGTATACGTTGTATTCACGTTTCTGCTTTCTTGTTCCGTTTGGACATGAAAGCAATACTTTTCTATTTTTAATATTGATAGTAGCTTTGAAAATTGCCTGGTATTAATATTTGATATTCATATTAACATCATACCAGGTACCGTGGTAGTTGTTTTCGACGAAATTCTCGGTCTCTGTCAGCTGTTTCCAGGTGTCTTCCTTACTTTTTACAAATGACTTCCCACAACAGATGTGGGTGCTACAAACAGTATGTATTTGATGTACAAGGTTTAATTTAATACAACACGAGCAACTTTTTACCGGATGTCCCGCGTGTGTATGCACTGCTGTTATATATTCTTCGTACCTCGTACGTACGTAGATTTGTCGTTTTTTTTTTTTTTACGCTGCCATGGTTGTGTTGCAAGTTGCAACTTGTATTCGAGGACCTTTAACAATCTGGGAGAAGGGATCTTTAGGTTGGTAGGCTGTTCGGATGTTTTGGTTCCTGTTGGGATCAAGGTACGGGCGAAGACCCAACCCAACCCCTGACTCTAACCCTAACCCTAACCCTGACCCTAAACCGCAGCCAAAACGGGCTAAAAAACTCGCCATAAACGCGGCTACGCCTAGTTTGCATCGAAACCAGGAAATTTCTTAGTTGCGGATGACGATTCCGAAGTGCAGACCACGCCACGCATTTTTCAAGTAAAAAACATCCCTAAAGATCCCTTCTCCCAAACTGCTAAACCTACTCGACTCTTTTTTTCGCCCGGAAAGACGTCTCTCCCGCTTCGCGGCGATCGGGGGCAGCCGCGGCCGTGATGGCCTCAGAGGAGGTTGATACTCGATCGTGACAGCTGCAGACTGATGACCCGATCAAGAGGGGGAAAAAAAGTTTGTTTGCGTGTGTCCATTGGCAACCTCGGCAGAGGTGCTTGAAGCCGCTGTTTGCGACCTGGCTTGGACACTTCGGTGCTACGTTTTTTTACCAGTTATCAGGTATTACATGTTGATACAGATAGTACGCGTCATCAGTCAAGAATGCCCTGCTTTGGCAAAGGCTCGAGGATTATTGTGAGGTCAACGTTGAGCACAGGCTCTTGAATATATCTAGTGGGACTTGGGAGTTGCGTTCTTGCTGAGCACGAATTCTCAGGTAGCTGTAAATTCTCAATTTATGTAAAGTCTCGGCCTGAAAATATTGGCTGCCGAGTTCTCAACACGTTTTGTGTACGCGTACTTTTGCTGTGTATGTGATGCTGCTGCTGCTGCTGCTGCTGCTGCTTGTTCCTGCGGTGCTAGACACGGGCGACGGGTATTATTGCTGAATCACGTGCGTATGTATGTATGTATGTATGTATGTATGTATTTGTTTGGAATTATTGTGCCCGACAGCGGGGGGAGGATGTTGGCAAGTAACATAAATCGAGTAACAAGTGTCGGCAGTCACGAAACAACATTTTTTAGTCAAATGTCTATACGATTGCTCTGCTCTGCTGTGTGTGTGTGATATTATTCGGTGAGAACAAAAAGTGCTGCTTTCTCCTTACCAGTACTGCCTGTATATGTACGTATCACACCCCGGTACGCGTTTAACCCTTTTAGAACCGCAGTCCCGTTTTTGGGGACAAACCGTGCAAAATCCGAGTAGTTTGTCCTCAAAACGAGACTGCGGTCCTAAAAGGGTTTTCGGACATAATTATTCTTCGGGCATGAAGCATGAAGCACCCGTTCTTCTTGCTGGCCTCTCCTTGCTGCCCTTTGCACGCCTGATATTGCACTCTTACTGACTAAATTACGGGGGACTTGAGTAATTAGGACCAAATATTGTTTGTAAAAATAGGTAAATATATACCTGGTAGGTTTTTGTGTGCATCGTAGGTCCTATTTAGCAAGGTTGTGTTCGGTAAGGTACCGGTATGCTCGGTACCGGTACGGACATCGTACCGAACGTACCGAACTTCCCGGTACCGGTATGGACGACGTACCGAACATACCGAACTTCTCGGTACCGGTATGGAGATCTTACTGAACATACCGAACATCTCGGTACCGGTACGGATTGTTATACCGGCACCACCGGTACCGGTACGAACTGCGTACCGAACGTACCGAACTTCCCGGTACCGGTATGGACCTTGTACCGAACGTACCGAAGTCCTCGGTACCGGTATGGAGATCATACCGAAGGTACCGAACTTCTCGGTATGGTATGGAAGCCCGTACCGGTACCGGTACCGGTGATACCGGCGATACCGGTGGTGTGTGTGTGCGGAGCGTCTCTCATATTGCCCGCCCAAAATGTCAATTTCAAAATGCATGACGCAGGGTACCGTGTGTTTCTTCGAACGGCACGGTGCACTCGCCAAGCAGTAGTACCGGCAGGCCTTGCTTTTCGAATCTATCGGCTCAACGTACACACCGAGCGAGTACAAGAAAGAGGCCTCACGCGTCCCTTCCCTCCGATACCCCTCCGGCACCACAAACTCATCGATAGCTTTGAGTGTCTCCGCCGGCACTTCTCTCTCTGTGTTCGTTGCGCTGTCGTAGATGGGAGCAGGCCCTATCACTGGCACGCCCGTGCCTCCTCCACCATCCACGACAACAACTCCTGCCTCCGAAGGTGCTGGCGCCGGCACTGGCGATGATGAGCTTTGGTCGCCAGCGGCGGGTGCCTCGTTGTTGCCCCCCCCGCCAGCAGCGGGGGCATCGTGGTTGGCGGGGGTTGATGCGGCGCTCATGAGGCGGCTGGCACGCGCCAGTGTACCGAGCGAAGAGGGTAGTGTACCGAGCGAAGAGGCTACGGCTGTGCTGCTGGTGCTGTGAGTGTGTGGCGGTATCGGGTAAATACCATGCCTAACTTCCCGATCATCCCGGTACCGGTATTCTCGGTACTGGTATACGCTCGGTACCGGTATGAACATCGTACCGAACTACCGGTATGCTCGGTACCGGTACGGACGACGTACCGAATGTACCGAACTTCCCGGTACCGGTATGGACCTCGTACCGAACGTACCGAACTTCTCGGTACCGGTATGGAGATCATACCGAACATACCGAACATCTCGTTACCGGTACGGATTGTTGTACCGGCACCACCGGTACCGGTACGAACTGCGTACCGAACGTACCGAACTTCCCGGTACCGGTATGGACCTCGTACCGAACGTACCGAAGTCCTCGGTACCGGTATGGAGATCATACCGAAGGTACCGAACTTCTCGGTACCGGTATACCGGAGGTACATTACCGCTGGTACGCCTCGGTATGTACCTTACCGAACACAACCTTGCTATTTAGTATGCCCCCCCGTAATATTATTACGGGGGACCATTTATTACGGGGGACCATATTAGATACCAGGACCTACGGTACAGACAAAAACTAATGTTTCGATAATTTTATTATTTATTATTTATAGTAACAATGTTTGGTCCTATTTACTACTACTGTAGTCCCCCGTAATACTGCTGTACTGCAGTACGAACTCGCACGTACAACTGCAGTTGGTACACCTGGTACCAGGTATGATACAGCAGTAGTGTCGATCTCTCTATAGTGCCGGTATGTACGCGCCGGGCGGTAATACCGGTACTGTACTATACCGGCAGCCGGCACTAATCTCTCCGCACACTTGACACTTGCCACGCTGGTTAACCCCTTTAGCACCGCACTTCCCACTGTGGGGACAAACCACTCAAATTCTAAGTAGTTCGTCCCCAAAACGGGACTGCGGTTCTGAAATCTGTGCCGAGCGATTCCACAGGCACAAGCAGTTACTGTATACCATAGCGAGCAAGCGGCACGACAGCAGAGGGACCGCTACTCTACTCTTGTACTGGTAGATAAATAAATACCAGGTACCAGTATACCATTCTGCTGTATGTAGACAATAATGCTGATGTCTTCACAACAGTATAATAGTAAATCGTCCTTTCTGCCCACAGCTTCATGCCGCGGGTATTAGATCATATTTATGTCGCATCATAACGGCTGTACAGCAGTTAGCAAGGTACATGCGTATGATTATATAATGGTGTGATGTGATGTCTCGGTTTTGTCCGTGGGGGTAAAGAGATGGTTGTGGGGTGCGCGCCAGCCATCCATTACTGGAGCAACTATTATTGTTACGGCAGCTGAAACGGCAGCAATATCAGTTTCATCAGAAGGCAGGCAGTTGGTTGCAAGCTGTTGTTAAACCCTTTTAGAACCGCAGTCTCGTTTTGCGGACAATTGGGGACAACATACTTGGAACTTGAGTGGTTTGTCCCCAAAACGGGACTGGGGTACTAAGAGGGTTAATAGCTGGCCTTGAGAACACGACTGCCGAACTGCCAGAAAAAGCCTCTCGGCTCTCGGCAGCTGGTACGCGACCTCTTGTCGCTCCCGCCGAGCCGTTGGGTGCGGCACGTACAGCGCACAGCAGTGCACGATACGATACGTCATACTTGGCGCATCATGGTATACGCACCTGGCACGTCGTGACATACCAGGTGCCTGGTGCAGCAGTATCTACACGCCAGGCATATCATGCAGGTGTCTGTGCGTCCTATAGATACGTACTCCTCATTATGCGGGTGTATTAGTCTCCTTCGTGTTCCCTCGTGCGTGCAGCAGTTATCTGTTTTCCCCCGTTGCCCTGGGTGAGTACCCCAGGTAGGCATAGATGTCAGGAGACATGTCAAGCAAGGCAACATATGCGCTGTCAAGGGTGTACGGCCGAGTGTTCCATACTAAAACCTAGTAGTGTGGCGTCAGTCAAGGCATGTCAAGGCAAAAGTTGCTGTCTGTCAAGGGATGAAAGTGCTGTCTCCTGACGTCTTTGACCCCAGGCAGGTCGTAGGTATGTTTTTCTTCTGCTGGGTGTGTGTGTGGTCTTCTTTCTACCTGTCGACATCCAACACAACCAGTGTCCGTGCCGATTCTTCAATCCTAGAAGAGATACAACAAGTTCTGTGGTCACAAATCTACGCCACAGAGATACTACGTTGCCACGTGTGCAGTATGCAGTGAGCACAGCAGTGGGCAATGCAATGCCATGTCATCCTACTATTAATAGATACGACAGGCACGACATACACATTCTATAAAACATAGAAACGAAAGGAAACAATCAAAGAGAAAGCAAATACATACCTGGTACCAGGGTAGTATTAATAGACTAATCGAAAGAGAAGAAGAGTGTACTCGTATTATGCATGTAACGGCCTTTCTGCTCTGTTTGCGTCACCTGTACTCTCTTTCGTTTCAGAATTATTTCGTTCCCTCTCGTCCTTTTTGTTTGCATTTTTTCTGGGCTGGCGTGCGTTTGTTGTGTCCTCGTGCCAAGTGCCAAGTACAAGGAGTACCCGGTTCCTGTTGGCACCTCTCTCACTTTACGTACCAACACGCGATTGTTGTTGCTTCGGTTTTTCCCTGCCTCTCAGTCTGTGACCGGATAATTACTATTACGGGGGACCATAGTTAACGGGACCTATGGTATACATAAAAGCCTATATGTTTAACCATTTTTACTAACAATATTTGGTCATGTTAACTATGGCCCCCCGTAATATTACTACCTGGTACCATTAATACGAATAACTGCTGTTGTAGTACCACAGGTGCCAGGCATCCATCTCTCTAGGATTAGGAATCAGGACGGATACTGGGAGTACTGGTGTCATTGGGTAGAAACAATGGCTTACTGCTGTGGAGACAACACACACGCATACTCGTACAATCACGGGGGACCGTAGTATTCAGGACCCATCGTATACGTAAAAACCTACATAATCCAGTATTTTTACCAAACATTTTTGGTCCTGAGGACTATGTCCCACCATAATATACGCCAGGGTTTTTTTTTTTTTTTTTTTTTTGCTCATCCCATTCATTATCTTCGCATATCTTCTTCTCTCTCTCCTTCCAACTCGTAACTCTAATCCGGGGTCACATAGCAGGCTCTTCTCCCCCCTTCCCGCTACGGTACGTGCCTTCATCTTTATCGCGAGAATATTTCAGCCTTTTCTTCCCTCGTCGACTCGCATCGAATTATACTGGTGTGTAATGCATACCTGGTACCAGTACCTGGTATGATAAATTAAAAAATGTGAAACCTGGTTTCTGGTACAAGGTTCCCCTCCGGGAAAAGCCTATTACGGGGGACCATAGTTAATAGGACCAAACATTGTTATTAATATTACGGGGGGCCATAGTTAACAGGACCAAATATTGTTAGTAAAAATGGTTTAACATATAGGCTTTTATGTGTACCATAGGTCCTGTTAACTATGGCCCCCCGTAATAGTAAAAATGGTTAAATATACCTGGTATACCAGGTATATATTTTTATGTATACCATAGGTCCTATTATCTATGGTCCCCCGCGATAGGGTAGTGGCTCAAGAACGATCTGAAAACCATACAGCATGTTCGTTGATACCATATTACGACGTTATAAAATAACCAGGTATCTGCGTATTGCTGCTGTACATCGTGTATACACGTACTGCTGTAGACCCTTTTAGAACTGCACCTCCCTTTTTTCGTGACGAAACGAACCTGGAACTAGTGTGGAACCGCTGTTGTTGTTAATACTATTGACTGAACCGTTTTTTGTTGATTTTCTTGACGATTCCGCCGAGCGTTGTATCATATATATGCTTGTCTGTATGCTGTTAACCCCTTTTAGAACCGCGGTCCCGTTTTGGGGACAAACCAGTCAATTTTCAACTAGTTTTGTCCCCAAAACGGGACTGCGGTTCTAAAGGGGTTAGTAGTGCGTTCCTTTTTTGGTGCATGGCGCTCACGGAGAAGGGAGACCTCTCCCGCACGAGAAACCGAGGACTGCGTCAAAAAATAAAAGAAGAGGTTTTGAATAAAAACACTCCACGCGTGGCACACCGCGCACGCACACGCGTGACGCACGAAACATAGCAGCGCGGCAGTGGGATGGTAATTACGGCAGCAGCAGAGAAGGATGCACGGAAGTAGGGGCTGGAACTCTCGACCGCGCTCGGCTGCCCACGGCTGCCCACGACAATCGCACCGCAGCAGCAGCAGCAGCAGCAGCAGCAGCAGCGTTGTACCTGTGGCAGCATGCATGTATCACACAACAGCAGAGACTCCGAGCTCTACAGATCGCAAGGTTCGATAAAAAAGCTACTTAAGAGGAGGAAGGAAGCCACAGCAGTACAGCGCGGACGAAACTACCGAGCACGCGTGGTGTTGCTTCCTGTGCTGCTAGCGGGCGGCAGGCGTTTATAGCGTTTTAGCCAGCGGGTTGCAGCACGCGCCCTGCACTGCTCGTGTGCTGTTCGTTGTCCGTGGTGTCTGGGTTACGTACATGCTGTAAAAAGAAGTTGAAGAAAAAGTGTGGGAAAAAAAGTAGACACGATCTCTGCAAAGGATCGAACTCGCGCCTTCAAGTCCAACATCGGGCATCGTGACCATTTGACCGTATCACGAAAGATCTCTGTTACCTGGTATTATTTTCAGCGACGCGCGACACACCGGGCGCACATGCACGGCACAGCAGAAGAGAGAGAGGTGGTAGATGACAAATGACGGGTCGTAGCCATAGATAGAGCAGCCCGCCACAGCAGCAGTGCACCGCACTTGCGTGGTGTTTCCGGCCGCGGGTTATTCTGTTGGGCGCGGTTCTAACGATGTTTCGTGTTGTCCTGGACTGTATTTGCTGTCTACAGTAGGTGTCTGGTGTGTGCTCGCGGTAAGAAACACCAAACATTGGGGATAGAAGGACCGTTGGCCTATAATCATTTAATCCAAACGGTGCTTTCATTCCGCCCATATTTAGCGTGGCATAAGAGCAACAGCAAAGATGGGGTAGATGGTGGATGCGGACCGCAGGCTCCGATAAAGACAACTAGCCACGGCAGTATAAACGAAAATGGGCGCGTCAGACATGCGCAACAGTGTTGCCTGCTGGTGATTCATGGGCGGCAGCGTTGTGACGCTGTGCTCTCTGCCTGTTGTCCGTTGCTTGGTACATGTCTGGGCTGTGTGCTCGTGTGAGGGCAAAGAGCTGACGACATTTTACCGGCACGCACGTACTGAAGAAGGCCTCTTGTACTGTATGTAACGAGGGAAATTGGTCTTATCCACCACACCCCGCTGAGCTAGAACCTTCGAGGGCTTGCCACGCGCTCCAGAGGGCACGGATCGCGCCCGCACCTCGACCGATGCATCCGGGCGGGGCTTGCCGTGTCGACTGCTCTGCCTTTTGTTCAAAAGGGCTCCTACGAAGATACGTGTTCGAAAATGTACGAAACAAATCACAAAACATAGCGTACCAGGTACGAAGTATGTACGTACACCATATGATGCGTGTGCAGTACATCATATCATAGGCACGACCGTTGCCGCATAATTCCTGCCCCCCCCAAAGGGCTGCGCCGAGCTTGCTTGCACTGCCGCGATCGCAGCAACCGGACCTGCTGACTGTACCCAACCTCTTTGTCGCGCGCAGCGGATCTTCATCGGGGTGATGCTCCTGGCGGGCTTCGCCATGACTGATCTCCAGGGCCTGAAGGAGGGATTCACCGTCGCGGCTCCAGACAACAAACCGTTGCTGGCAATCGTGATCTTGTTCGGTGAGCCAGATGCAGCAACCTGACGTGGGCAGACGCCTCCACTGTTTTTTTAACCCCCCAACCCTGCAGGGTCGATCGGGTCGGGTCTCAGGTCGGGTCGGGTCGGAGCGGGGCGCGGCGAGGCCGGCTCACCGTATGGACACAACACGCCCGATGGCACACGCCCCCCGGAACACATTTCAAGCTGCCGAGTCGTGTTTCTCTCGAAAATATGCCTTGAGGGCCTACAGGGCACACGCAACGAAAATCGTGGCCTTTGGCAAGGCCTCGTCGGGATCTCTTCCCGTAACAGCCGTATCGCTCGGCGTTTACACCCTCGCCGTTGACGAGACGATCAGCTCGGCAATTCGCCCGACGGGGGTGGGTTATCTTGCGTGTTTTGTGTTATACGGTCGGTGAGTCTCTCGATTCGGAGATCCGGCCGGACTTTCGGTAAGATGTTGTCGCGACGAAATCCCGCGCGAGCTCTGTGAATGGCAGAAGGTGAGTGTGGTGGGCGGGAGGCGTACCGTAACTGCTGTGCCGCGGGTATAGCTGCTCCGTATACGGTGGCTCTTGACGCGGTATAAGTTTGGGGACTGCGTCCTCCCCTCCCGTACACGGGCAGATATTGTGCCAGGAGACCGACGGTTACGCCTGTGGTCGACGGCGAACGCATCCTAAAATATGACAAGGGTGTGGGTGTAACCCTGCAGTTTTCTGAGACTTCTTCCACACTTAATCAACCCATGTACGGCAAAAAACTGCAGGGCCCCGTTTTGGGGGACAGGCCTCTCGCTTCCGACTAGTAAGTACGTAGTTTGTCCCCAGTACGGGAGTGCAGCCTTGACCCTTTTAGGGCCGCAGTCCCGTTTTGGGGGCAGACCACTCAAATTATTGGCAGTTTGTCCCCAATTGTCCCCACAACGAGACTGCGGTCCTAGAAGGGTTAGAAGGGCTCTCATCAGGAGGAGCTACAGCAGTAGCTCTACATCTCTCGCCGAAAAACTAACAAGCTGGCTCTTGTAGGAAAAACTGCAAAGCGCCCACCCCCAGCGAGCAGCACGGATACATACGTAGGTACCTGGTACGATAACTTGCGCACGTGCTGCACGATTCCTTTTGCATTGTAGCTCGGACCGTCAGCCCCCCCCCCCCCCCTCCCTGAGATCGTTCATAATCCCCCAACCATTGAGTGATCGCCGCTGCATTCGCCAGTTTTTTTTTGTTATAATCTTTTTATCGTTCCAAAGGTAGACCTCCTCTCTGATGCGCCCCCCGGGCGGTTTCAACCTGACGAAACGAATAATCCCATGGCCTCTACTAAGGTCTTTGTTGTTTTTTGTTTTGTTTTTGTTTTTTTGCTTTTTTTTCCCCACCCCGCTCATTTTTCTCCCCCTACCCTCTCCCGCTCCATCCCAGCAGTAAGCCAAATCCGGGGCCACCTAGCGGACGCGCTCCTCCCGCCCCGCTCCCTACTACGGTTCCATTCTTTTCCCTTGATTTTTTATCGCGGGAAATAATTCGGCGTTTTCATCCCGTCGTTCGTCGACTCGCGCGTATCGATGAACACTGCGAGGCCAAACGATGTTGGGCGGTTCGTGGATTTTGCGGGAGACCATAATAATAGTCAGGACCCTTTATCCGCTCTAAAACCCGTATCTGGTATGTTCCAGCGTTTTCACACCGAGCATATTTGGTCCCGCTTACTATGCTCCCCCTCAGCAGTTTCTCGGTTGAGAAGCGCCAAGAGGTATGCCTGGTATATGCTCTACACACGTGTGGGATATATTTGGCGCACCGTAGCGGGAAGGGGGTAGAAGAGGCTGCTATTTGACCCCGGATCTGAGTTACGAGTTGGAAGGAGAGAGAGAAGAAGATGTGCGAAGATAAAAAAATGGGATGAGCAAAACAAAAATAAGCGCTATGCTCTACACACGTGTGGGATATATTTGGCCCATAAGCGCTATATATGTACCCCCCCTCGTGGAACATGGTGTCGGCGATCTAGACTTGGATCATACTACGAGTATCTTTAGTGTGGAATCTCCCATGGTTGTGACTGACGACGGCAAGAACTGTCGTCTTCTTCGGACAGGTCTGGTCAGCGGGCGCTATTTCGGGGTTTCGCGTATGCGGGTAATTTCCTACGATCGTGATTAACGACGCCAAAAACGACCGTCTCCTTCAGACCGGTTTTGGTTTCCGGGCGCTATTTTGGGGGTTTTGCGTAGGTAGGGTTTTCGGGATGGGACGTCTTTGGGGTTTTGTGGTTGCGTTTGCGGTTGGAATTTTATTTTTGCTGGTGTATCGTCAATCTTCGTCCCGTAAGTGCGTGGTGTGGGCGTAGGCATTTTTTGCGTTTTTTTATTTTTATTTTTTTTTGTCCGCCCGCGTAATTGTTCCGCTCGCTGTACGGTGCGGTCCGGTCTGTACTGCACCAAACAGTAACGCATGCCTGGTGGTACCGATGACCAAAGAAAAACACCACAGCAGTACTCCGATACGATGTTGAATGTTTTGATATCACCGAATGTTTCGTACAGCAGTGCCAGCACGAAACGGAGAGGGGAATGCCAGGGGACGGAGGGGGAAAGATGGTCGTTCGATACGATATCGAGTACTGCTGCAGTGATGCACCGTATTGTGCCTTTGCTGTACAGGGCCGTACCGACATAGTTTGTGGAGCCGCAACCGCCGCGCACGCCCTCCTTGTCGGTGATTGATGTCTGCTGCCACCTCTGGTGGATGGCGGTGTCGTGTCTCATATAATAGAGGAGATGCGCTGTTGACGCGTGCGGCGCGGCCAGTGGCAGGCCTGCGCGCGGATGCCGGGGCGCGGCGCGTTTTTCGTTTGTTTTTTTTGTCGAGGTCACCCCCGGATTAAGCTCCGTCCTCTCCCAGCGGCGCCTGTTGATTGTCACATACAAACCACTCTCCCCCTCCGCATCGATTCCTAGTACCAGGTACCAGCCATGCGACAACTCGTACGGGTGTCATGACCGTGACACGACAACCGTCCCGGCTGGGTTTCCGTCGAGCGGATGTCGTTAGCATGTTGAAAGGTGGAAGAAACATGGCGGTGGCACACCAACAAGCTTGAATCGAACAGTCAGACGTCACAATCAGAACGTCGTTCCCACCCCCCCGCCCCTGTGCCCCCCTCCCCCGGCGCTGTGCCTGACGGCGTTATCGACTTTGCCCACCGATAACGCCGGTCTTGTAACTGCCGAACCCGAACATAGCTAGGTCTGTATGGAGGAGATGGGATAGATCCGGGAGAATAGGCCTGCACCCAATCATCCGGGCGTTGGGCTTTATGATCGTTCTGGCGGCGGGCACATCTTTGCTGCCATTCAACTCCAAGGTTCGCTTTTTTTCTCCCCCTGTAGCGAGCCGGGAACTGTCAATGTTGATAGATTGTTTTGTCACGAGGCTGCGCTGCACAAATAGTCAGCCCTTTTTTGGTGCCGTCGACGGCGTTTCCAGCGTGTGTTGCTTTCGCTGTTGTTCCGTTGGAGGTGTCATACGTTGATTGCAACCACAGCTTGATGAGGGAGAGAGAGGATGTAAAGAGGAAGGACATGGGCTACCTTGTGTTCCTACTGCTGTTGTACGCCTGGAGGGAAACTGTGTCTAGGGTGGTATCAGTGGCCTCTGCGGCTGGCTGCCTGCGTACAGGTCAGGGCTTCCCCTTTTCGCTCCCCACGAATACCAAAAGAACTTCGTCAAGTCGACTGGTTTTGCAAAAAATCATGGAAGTCTTCTTTTTTTCTTTATTCGCAAATGTCTCCCCCGACGGCAACGTTTACTATATGCTTTCGCCAACTGAACGTTTTCGAACCTCCGCGCCTTGGCCAGGTGACCATGTACGAGGTGCCGCTTTTCACTCCGGAGGAGTGCCACACCGTGGCGGAGGCGGCGGTGGCGGCAACGGCAATCCCGGGCTTCATGCCCGCCCGCTCCCGCTTTGACCCCGAGACCGAAGTGTCCCTCGAAGACCTGTCCTCGGAGGTACTATATGTCATGTTGCGCTGTAGCCGTCGCCGGAAAATGGGCGGATCAGTTTCCGCAGAATGCGAACCCTTCGGTTAGAGTTTACGGGTGACGCCGCTGCAAGGATGGCGCCGAATATTTGATAAAACCAACGCCCGTGAGTCGTTTCTTTGCACCTTATAGTTCTCCGGCGTGTCCTTCTGTCTGGGCCGAACCGGGTTTGTACACACCGGGATGGCATTTTTGGGTCGTCCATGTCAGCATCCTCTTTCCGCCTGAGATATTAGGGGGTCGTATTGCGTGTTGATTTCACTGACACCATCCATCCTTGATCCATGTACTCCGTACTCCCCCTCAGCTCAATGGAGACCTTGTGTACTTTAGGGATAGACGGATCAGGGAGGGGGCTGATTGGTGTGGACGGGGCTGGAGACCTTGTGTACTTTAGGGATAGACGGATCAGGGAGGGGGCTGATTGGTGTTTTTTTTTATATGAGCGGTTGATAATGCCTTTTGGCGTGCCTCTTTGCCTTCCAAAAAGAGTCTGGAGATACACCTTTTTCGCACAAAATTGGTCCCGGCTGGGGGCTCGGGGGGGGGAAAGGGGCATTGCCTTGGTTGCTAACCAATGGCGGCTGATCGGTCAGGTACCACAGGCGAGGTAACAACCCCTGTTTGTCTCGTTTGTATGATCAATGGCCTCTTCCGTCGCCAACCGTACCGTTCGCCGGGAGATCGAATGGAGCGGTATATGCTCATGCTACTGATATTTCATCCAACGGCCTGGTAGGTTGACTCTGATGCACGTACCGCCCGTTTCCGTCACCCCTCGCTCGGGCGTCCTTCCTCAATCCCCCTCTCTCCCAACCAATCAAGGTTTCCACCATGGTGTCGGAGGCGTTGCGCCAGCGACTCCTGCCGTTCGCCAACCGAGAGTACGGGAACATTGGGGCGGTGACGCTGGAAGACCAAGATGTGTACGTGGAGCACTACCAGGCCAACCACGAGGTAATACGCGCGGCGGGGCTCTGGACACGGCCCACGAGAATGTTTACCTTTTCCGGACCGTCGCTTTAAGAGGCGGGGGGGGGGTGTACTCGATACGAGAGATGTACTCGATCTCATGCTTGGCCGTAGTCGTATGACCATAGAGAGGGGGAGGGGAGGGGAGGGGGGGGGGGTGTACTCGATACGAGAGATGTACTCGATCTCATGCTTGGCCGTAGTCGTACGACCATAGACCCTCGCATCCCTACAATGCCGGGACGGAGGATGTCGGGTTTTCACCGACCAGGCAGACATTGCTTGCATCAAGCGCGAAGCGCCGTAGGGGGTCCGGCGAGTCGCATGAAGGGTGAGCTGCATCCTACTAAGAAGCCTTTGTGAGGCGGACTTGCATGTGGATGATAGCTTCAATGAGTTGATTTAATTTCCGTTGTAGGCAATTCCAGAGACAACAATGGGAGTACTAGGTATCTGCCTCTTGGGTGCCTTACCTTGAACACTACGTGATACGATCATTCCCAATTGTGTGGAGTAAAGGTTCTTTACCTCGCACAAATAATCTAACTTAACAACCAGCTTTGGGCGACCTCCAAAAAAAAACGGTACTCTGGTTGTCTAGCTCACGTAGTGAGCGGCATGTTTTACAGTGTCGTTGCCAACCATCGCCAACCCAACCTATATGAAGTAGGGGGAGGGGAGGCGTACTCTTTTGTTGCATGCCTTAGCCAGTTGACCTTTGACCACGCATCCCTTTCGAGACGGAACACCCTTCCTGCTCCTACTAGAGACACATCCACCGTTTGGGCGCTCATTACGTTGTTTCCGTGTGATAAATATTTTGTTTTTGCTGATCTTATCCTGGCGGCGGGGGGGGGGGGGGGGGGGGTGTTACAAGCCGGCAGAGGCTTTGCCTGTTCTTGTGGCCCGATTTGGTCCTCCCTTCTGACGCGTCCTTGTAGCTTCCCACGCGCTCGGCAGAAACGAGCGGTCACCCCATACCGAAGCACGCGAACAGGAAAACGACCGGGGCTGTTCAACGAGCCATGCTCCAACCGGCGGGTCGGGTTGGAGATATTTAAAATGTCACGGGTCGGGTCGGGTCGGGTCGGGTCGGGTCGGGTCGGGTCGGGTCGGGTCTGGCCGGGTCAACAGGTCTTCGAAATCTCATGCGTCCGGTCCGGTCGGGTAAGGTGACCTTATCCCACCCGCGAGTTGTGACCCGACCCGTGAACAGCCCAGAAACGAGCGTGGTCAGAAAGTTGTCCGGGAAAAAGGGGGCATCCGCAAGGAGCTCGGGCAGGGAAATCCGGGCTTAGACACCGGCCTTAAAAACAAAACGAACGCCTGGTTCAACTTTCGGGGACCAAGAGTCGGCCCAACAATTGAGGTTCATTGATTTTTGGACCGGCAAACGAACTGCCGACGCACCTGTCAACTTCCTCGTGACATCTTTGTCCTTCTCCCTTCATTCTTGCGGCCGCTGCCGCTCGCTCCTTCTGCTCGTCTCAACACGCCTGCTAGTCACAGATCGTTGTGTGTGTGTGTTTTTTTTTTCCTTTCTCTTGTATATAGTTCACACCTCAGATATGTCACGATCTACGAGACCATCTACCTAGTAGATCCTAACCTGCCGCAATGCTATGTTGTGCAGGGTCTGTATAGGTACAGATCCCAACACTAGGAACATGCGCTAGCTACAGCAGCAGTAGATCGCGCGCGTTGTACGTACGGGTCCCACCCGGCAGCATTGAGCTACAAGATAATACAGATCAGGAATCTACATCCGCCCTGACAGAGCTGGATCATCAATTAGGTATCGGTGATCTGCAGTAGGTCATGTTCTTGCCGATGGTTTTGTATTGCTGGGTTTCACCTCCTGTCTCGTCGCTATCCCTTGCTCGTGCTCGCCTCTCCGCGCGCAGCCGCCTCCCCCCACGCACCTAAGGCCGGGGCAGCTCTCCCTCCGGGTGGAACTCACGCCGCCGGACAGCAAGTACGTCGGGGGCGGGGGCGTGGTCCTCGGGGCTATGGGACACACAGTGACGCCGGGCATGGGAAGCGCGCTTGTGTTGCCAGCGAAGCTTAGGTATGCTGTGTTTTCCCGCGCGCTACTGCTGTGGCGGTAGTTGTGGAGCTAGTATCAACCATCGTGTATAGTATCAGGCACGACTGTTTGGTTTTTCTCTGCATTTATGATGGCGAGAATCGTTGCAACACCAAGCAGGATCAGGTGTACCAGCTGTAACTATTTGCTCCTCTGTGGCATTATACTAGCTGCGGAGTCTATCGAGAGATCGGTATTGAACCCGTATGCATTGTTTGTGTGTTACGCTATGAGGTAAGGGGAGTAGACGTATCGCGTAACACCATTCATGAGGTATTCATCAGCTTCCTCTGCCGTAAGGTCGTAAATCGCGCGAAATCAAGTATCACCGTGTCCATTATTCTCCGATGAAACCCAAGTCGAGGGATTAATCACGCGCATGAATCTGAGATGGGCAGGAGTGGTTTATTTGCCGCGCTTGCGGCTTTATTCATGGAAGGAATTGGCAACTTTAATTTGGTACGTTTAAAAGTTTGAACGCGTCACTCGTTCGCGATGGTTGCTGTATGTTCATCAGTACCATATAAACATTTACCCTGGTACATGTTTTGGTCGCTCTGAGTTTTTGTTCAATATAATAGCCGGCACCACTCGAGGCTCGCCGCGGATGAACCTCCCGTTACTTTATATTTGTTTGGAAACTCCGTTCCTTTCTTGGTGAGCATGTCTAGCTGTCCCGGCAACGCGCATGTTCTTCGGACGGAACGGGGAGGTGTGCGGTGCGGCAAGCCTTGGTTACCTCGCGTGCTAAATGGCGTCTATCCCTCCCCTTTCCTCCCCCGCCTTAACATCCTACCACGCATTGAACTCCTTCGTAACAGGCACGGTAGCAGCGCATTGGGATCCGGCGCGCGGTCGATTTTGGTGGCATCTTTGAGCGTCACCGGACGGGACCCGTGGCAGCGGTTCGTCGGGATTTGGCACCTCTGGGGACTCTTTTCGAGAAGGGTCCGTTACATCGCGGACAAACACTTGCCATCATCCGGGGTGGACACCATCCCAGCCCCAGAACCTGAACGAAGGGACGTTCGGGAGGAGGAAGAAGTTGATGGAGCTCAACCCTCCATCGGGGAAGGCGGCGGGAAGCTCGAGTTTTAACTTTTTGAAGGAGCTTGTTGTTTCGTTTTTTTTTTCACGGGGCCTATTGTCTTCTTTATAGAATAATACAAGTATGGCACCCCGTTACACTGCGGGCAAACGCTTGCCGTCGCTCATGGTAGACACTCCTCTCCAAGTCACGAGCCGAGAGAAGTTCGGGAGGACGGTGACCCGACTGTGGCGTCCGCGGTGACTGGAAGCCTTATTTTTTAACGGATGAGGGTGCGGTGAACTTTTTTTTTGTCGCGGGGCCTTGTGTGCCAAGTTCCCTTGATCCTGTAGGCTATTGTGGGATTGCGCAACATGGATTGTGTGGGGGTGTAGCGCACGTCGCGTGGACTCATAGTTCGTTTCACAGGTTGCCCCTCGACCTTCAGTGAGACTTTAGTACCGCGTAAGTTAGATGATCCTCTGGAAGAAGACCTGGTCACACCCTGCAAGCCGTGTCATCTGTCGATTCCTTACTATTAATAGTTGAGATATTCAACTCAAGACTGAGAGTGCACTGTGCGCTTATAATTTTTCTGGTTTGCACTACGTATACATTTTGTCTTATCCACTCTGGAAGAGTTTGGATTAAATATGAGGCGAACTTCTGATCCTGGAGTTTTCCTCTTCTCTATGTTGTACTTCCTGTTTTGCCTTCAATTCCCCGCCTGGACTACGGCGATATCCATCGTTGTCTTGAGTATAGGCATGTCAATGCTTATGTTATTGCACAGCTGTGTCACAGCAAACTCGGCAGACTACCCGTTACCAGCATCAGCCTTTGCAGTTATCTGCAGGTGTGCGCTACCTTCGCTCCAGTATAACGGTAGGTTATCATGTACGGGTAACAGGTTATGAGCCTCGTGTTTTTGGTAGCGCTATCGTGCAGAGTACCTCGGAGAGCGACGTCTTCGAGTACCCAACACAAAGCCAGTGTATTCAGACACCTGTACGAAGAACTTCTCTTGCTTGACCCGGACCCAGAGTGTTGAGTTATCTCGGCGTGGCAACTCGGATGTTGGGTTGCTCACCCTGGATTCGAGAGCCATCTGCGCGATCGATACTGTTGATGGGCATTATCGGTTATGACATCGCATTTCCGGACGTTTTCATCTACTTTAGGCGTCGTATGTCGACGCAGAGGATCCTTCGGGTGCCTTGTCGGGTAGTCCGTCGTACTTGCTTGACGCCATGGCGTCATCACCACTGCCCTTCGCGTGTGCGGTGAACTTGATAGCCGCTCGGAGCGTGATCAGTTGCAGTGCATTCGGAGATAGCCGACAAAAATCCCGCACGTACGTACCTGTAGCGAAGAAGCCCACATCGCTCCCGTTTGCGTGGCTAGTATTTGACAGTGTCCGGGGGGGTTGATTTGCGCACAACTTGGCCTGTTGGAGAGGGTTGCTTCAGGCGGGGACACGAGTGCAGTGCAGTGTAGTGTAGTGTAGCTCCAGTAGTGACCAATCCTGCACGCTTAGTACGACCTGTGGCAACTATGCGGGGAGTACCGTAGTGCGTTCGTTCGCGCGCTGCGTACTTTACGTAGTATCGGGGCGTTGCAACCGGGCCTAAGACTTGGCCGGTTGCAGGATCTGATCCGTACAGGGCAGCTTGCAGACGTAACAGCAAGAAGAGTTCGGCGTGCTGAACTCAATCCCAATTTTTGACGGCCGGAACATGGCGTTCCGTGAAAAGCTTCCGAAACTCCCGAGTGAATCACTTGACATGGTATTGGGGCGTTGTAACCGGGCCTAAGACTTGGCCGGTAACATAACTGATTTATACAGAGCAACTTGCAGACAGGTCCAGGAGCAAAGGTTCGGCGCGCTGAAATCAATCCCAATTTGTGAGGGCGGGAACATGACGTTCCGTGAATGGCGTCCGAAACTCCGGAGGGCGTGTCTTAGCCCTCTGCAAAGAGCATGTAAACGGGCGGAACGGAAGGAGGCTGCTCGTGGTCATTCGTTCCGTTCCTACTGTGTGTAGAATAACGTGTTCGGGTTCCATGCGGAATCCTGGGCCTCGCCAGCCGGAGCAGTACGAACGGTATATTTTGCACATGTCACGACACCAACACGCTGTTGTGCGAAAATTGGTGACACACCGCCGTCTTCGGTGGGGGCCATCTGCATCAAACGATATGTTTTTCGTTCCCGTTCGGTCGGGCAGTTCGGTCCTCCCAAGGAAAAGAAAGGGGTGCATCACTTCTTCCACTTCCATCCAAGGTATACTGTCTTTTTCGGGCTGCACTGGATCCATTCGTGTCCCGTAACCAATCAGCACCGATTTATGATGCCAATGATATTCGATTCGGTTCGTCTCAATGCTCTCCGGGGGGGGGTTAGGAGACACCCTGAGTGGTAGCAAGTAGCTTGAACGCTCTTAACGGAGGAGCGGGGCAGCCGGCTGTTTTTGCCGGATGCCAAGTATTGAGCGAAACTCGTGGAGGAGTTGGAGGAGCTCGACCGAACACGTAGAACTGAAGAAAAAATAATACGTACGTAGGAGGAAAAGGATATACCAGGTATGTTCTACGTGCACACACACGTGTATGTATGTAAGTTTCGTGTAGGGCGTTGTACGTGTAGTGCTGTATTTTAGGTTGAGACGACAGGTAGAAATTTACAGGAATTCAGTGTCCATAGTGTCCATAAAATGAGGCCAGCAATTTCCCGTCCGACAATGTGCGGCATGAAGGAAGAGTGTCGTCGTCCATCGCTCGTAAAAATCCCCGGGAGGAAAGGCAGAAGGGAAACAATACTTATTTCCAGGTAAACAAAAGCCGACTGCGATAAAATGGCCCACGACAACATCGGCCTACAACAACAAAGGACAAAAGACAACCTACCCTTCTACACCAGGTCGAAGCAAGACAGCAGTGATACTTGACTTCTCCATACCTACAACCCGCGGTACCTTTTTTTGCATCCAAGCACAGGTCACCCCATACCGTTCGGGTTAGGGTTCGGGTCCGGTGTTCAGCGTCTACTGTATAATAAGGAGCATGCCTGGTATCTCCTGTTGCTGTCACTTCTTCTGGAAACCCACGCAAGGAACAATAATAATAATAAATAGCGGCAACAGCAGCCTCTTCAAACAAGTAAAATTCTACCTATTTAATACCAAGGTAGCAAATATCTATGTCGCGAGAGCATTTCCAAACCTCCGTCCAACGTTGTAGTAAATGGTAACACCTAGGGAACAGCAGGGCAACACTTATTACCCTGCTGTACAATTTCAATACGCAGGGGCAACCAAGATACGTTCCGCATTTTGTACCTCACCGCGACGGAGGCGCAGCCAACATGCTTGTCCGGTAGCACACGGGCAGTTGCCAAGATGGAGGATCCTTTGTGGCGGTATGGCTGCGTAGAATTCCCAGCCGCCAAGCGCGACTCCCTCGCGAAAAAGCGCCGGCGGCGTTTCACGAGAAGCTACGCACAGCGACACCGGAGAATGGGCGATATTTGGAGCACACCTTGTTCGCGCCCCGACCCGTCTGCGCGACATGGGAAGGTGAGAATGGGCCGGTCTGCAAGAAGACATGGATGACGTGGCTTCGGACAGACGATCTTCGAGGACGTTATCTCTTTCGCGTTCACTAAGCGAGTGCGGCTACAAGCGGAAAACCAGCTTCTGGGGCCGCACAATCGAATTAGCAGATCTGATGTCTATTCAACAGCGTCGAACATGAGAGTCGATAGCCTCTGTCTTGTTCGCCCACCAGGCCCGTCGCCGGTCGTGGTGCAGCCATTCAGGTGACACAAAAAAGCGGCGACCTACGTGGCGTGCGGTGCTGCAATTAATTGTAGCGCGTATGGGCACCCTCACAACTCGCAGCACATGCTCTGCGCCTCAAATAATGGAGCAACTAAACACAGGAGATGCGACGGGGGAAGCCGTGGACGAAAACAGGAGGCGACAGCAAGCCTATGTAGTATTGGTTGACGTGACTGCTGCCCACAACGACAAGCAACGCATAAAGCACACTGCTGTTTGTAAAGGAAGGAACAGGCAGGGCTGCAACTCGTCAAGTATCGCGCACGTTGGCTACGTGCACATCGTCCGGACAGCAGATAGATTCCGAACAGCCAGCAATAATTACTTCGTGCTTCTCCTGCGTATATCTACCGCGTGTCTGTGGGGGCTTGTTGGTTATATAGCACGACCCACTGGCCTACTTACAATAGTCAACTGACTCAAGTAGTAGTGCTGTATAACCAACAAAATTTATACTTTCGGGCTAGATACATCTCACCCCGTGCTGCACTGACCTCTGGGGCACTGCCCTCGCACTAGTACAGCAGTATTCAGGAGCACACTATTCTTGCCATTCATAAAGCCCCCAGCGCGCAAGCTCCAAGGGAACACACATTAAGCAAGGTGAACTTATAACCCACCGCACATAGTTTGTTGGTTGTGAGGCCTACTTAGTCATTGACCTTACTTCGTTAGTCACGTGCCTACGTAGGCTAGGGGGCATTGCCAAATAGTCCCCAAGGGCGTGTCGGGAGTTCGAGCCTCGCCGATATAATATTGGTTCTTGTTGAGCGTGCGCGCTGGAGACATTCAGAATAATTACGACGATATGAAGTATGCCCTTAAATACTACCTGGTACAACAATAGTCAGTGGCGAAGGGATTGGCCTGAAGAAATCTGCAGCATGGTGAGATTCAAGGAACCCGACATGATGTATTATTATGTTGCTGCAAGCTATACTGCTGACTAATTAGGCCAGTGGGCTGCGCTTAATAACCAACAGGGCTTCACTCCCGATGGTGGCGGAGGAGGCCAAACAATTGGAACATTTTCGAACGAGTCAATGTTCAAGCTCGGACCGCGCTGCTGGTGGGCACGCTCGAGGTCTAGATCACGGACACTCCAAGGTTGCTGGAGCGTTCCAAAACCCTCCGCGTGGAGACAGGTATATGGCGACATCGAAGGCCCTGGGCAAGCCCGAGAACCGAAGGGATGTCATCAGTAGCAGTTCCCTCGCCATGCTGGCGGACCGTGGATGGAGCGCCAACCATGATAATGACTGGACAGCAAGTTCACGCCCGGACGGCTGAGCGGGATGACTGACTACGCAGATGTATAGGGTGGCGTCACTAGGTCATCACTGTGGGAAGCACACCGTGGAAGGCGTCGCGACAGGCATGGCTCCAGGCACCGTCCCCGACCTGGGGTAAGAAGCAACACGAAGAAGTGCTCCCTGGTTTTACTAGATACCTGGTACGTTTTTGCTATGTACGCGTCCGTACGCGCTGGCTTTTCGTTGGCTTTCTCCAAACGAACTATAGCTGACCACGCCGAGAATTGTAACGTTCGCCGCGTGGAAAAACAATGTAGGTACGTGCTCTGCGTCGGCAAACGACGCCTACATGGAGTGCTCTTGAAATACAATGAGCCGTCACCGTTAATACTTCGTACCCGTCACGCAGAGGGTCCTCGAGTCTAGGGTGATCAATCCAGCATCCAAGTTGCCACGCCGGGTTGACTGGAATCTTTCTGAACCGAGAATATATCTTTGCGCGGGTGTTTGAAGGAATACAATAGCTTATGTTGGGTCCTCCAAGGCGTTATGCCCCCACGCACCCTGCAAGGCTATGCAATAACACGAAGCTCACAAACTGTTACATCATAACGTAAAGGTACTGTGGGCGACACGATTGAGCACACCCTAAGGCGCATGTAGTCGTGCAAGATGAAATGGTACCCCCAGGTATCGTAGTGCCCGATTTAGAGCACTTCCTGACATCGCCCCCAACCAGGGAGACCAAGGATACGACATGGTATTTTGGTCGGTACCCGTATCCTGCCGCGACGGCAAACCTGAAAACCGTTGCAGTACGATTTTAGCATCTGGCCAACCGCGCCCTTCATATGGAGAGCATGTATGTGCAGTATCTCCCTGCCACTGGAGCGGCTCGACTCGGGGACGGCAAAGCACGGTGGCGCCGTGACTGGGGGGTGGGTGGCCAAAGCTGGGGCGCAGGCCTCCTGGGACACACCAGCAGTAGGCGCATGGATGCCGTCAAAAAGATCGACAGCGACAGTCTGAATTACGAGGAAAGTCTGCCAGCGTACGTACGCTGTTCACTCTACGTGGAGAAGTGTGTCAGCAGCCTTACATTAAGGAGGTCACGCACACCGTAAGCACTTGTTTGGCTGATAGTCGACAGTAAACCGACCCAACCCTTTATACTTGGGGGGGCGGCAGTACAGACTGGGGGGTGGGTGGCCAAAGCTGGGGCGCAGGCCTCCTGAGACACACCAGTCTCCGACCAGGCGACCCAGCGAAAAAATACTTTCTTACCGAGAATAAAAATCCTCGACCAGGTGTTAGTGACTCCCTCTGGATTGAAAGTACTATAGAACGCCTTCGCGCGAACAAGGGTGAGGAGTACACCGGCGACGAGTCGCAGGGCTTCTTTACCCTGCCAAGGATCTGGCTCGGCTTGGTTTCCGCGAAAACCCCGGGGTAGAAGGGCGTGTCCGAGCCTGCCACGGTAGAGTCTTGGCCGGTATGGTGCAGTTGTTTTCCGACACGTACTGCGTGCTGTCTAATATTGCATTGTGGATAACTGACGATGCACGCTGCTGCGCTCCCGTCCAATATGGCGGGGGCACAGGTGGCCCCAGAGAAATACACGCCGCACCAGACCTTCTGCGGCAAGGAGGCGAACTTTGGGCGCATTCGGGTCACACGAACAGCACGTAGACGGACACCCCTCCTTGTCACAGCGTCGAGCACGAAGAGGTACCTTAAGGAGAAGCCTTTCCTAATCCCTAGTAGCAAGGATGAGCGCCTCACAAATGGAACGCCTAGGGGTTTCCAACGTCCGTGTACCGAAGGCCCCTGTGGGATACCTCTTAGAGGTTAATCACAACAATGATCCATCCAACGCAGGGCTTAGTGGGCTTCACCACATACATGGCCTATCGGACCCATGCTACCGTCGGCGCATATTCTTCCACCGGTGGAGGAAACCTTCTGCACGCGCGAACATCTCCTCGTTTTCAACGTCTCTGTGTCCACAACACCCTGCGACCGTGGGGCCGCCGAATACAGTGACTATAATAGTGTCCCGCTCTGGTTTAAAGACTTGTAAGTTTCTCAACGATCGCTCCCTTGCAGTACTTAAATTCGTACAGTATATACTATCAGTTTCTTAGTACCCTGTCGGGGTCTTGTGCAAAGAAAGCGGGTCTGCCCACCCTTAATTCTGCACAAGGGCGTTGATGTAACGTCAGGACATGCACCAAGGACCTCGGACCTCAGGCCTGGGAAGGGCAGCTCTGCGGGATCAGCATGGACAACGAGTACAGTGCGCAATAACGAACATAATCGAGTCCAGAACCGAACGTCATGTTCTTCATCGAGACACTATCCACCATCAGCACACCGGAGCCGGAGGTGGTGGGCGGCTTCGACAGGAGCAACCACTGCAAGCTGCTAGAAGCGTACTCTACCCCAAACCTACAACGCCAGCAAGACGTCAACATCCGAGCCGCATCGAGTTTTTCAGAGGGTGTCCGGAACTACCACTCTTTACGTCTCAACTCCCTCACCAAAATCGGGCCCTGCTCTGTATCCCGCTAGAGACAGCGCTCCTCGCCTATATGATACTCCCCGCGAACGTTTTGAGCAATAGAACCACTCGTGATTTGCGACTGAACCACGGGGCAGCGTCAACGCCGCTAAACGGAGGGCTTCCGCGTATCGGGCAGAATATCCGCCCATCCCCACTTCACGCGCTAGCTCATTAAGGGCAGGTAGAAAGATAATTTCCTGGTCTGTTTGATCTACAGGTAGCTCATGTTGCCGGGTGGAAGTCGTACAATATATTCAAGCACGCACATGCATGTTCCCCTGGGTTGGATCTGCACAACATACATATCCTGCACAGCATCTCATAACGGTGGGTTAGGGCTCAGAATCTGGATCTTGATCGGTTCGACGCGACCTGTGGAGGCTTCGGCGGGTGGAGGTTCGAGTGGAGGACACCACCACCGTCTCTTTTATGGGGGGGCGAGCCTTCTACAGCGGCAGGTGTAGTGCGTCTCACAAAACCCCGACGAGCACTCTTCCTTCTTCCGACCGTATAACAAAGGGGGAGAAAACGGGCCGTATGCCGACCTGGTCCCTCGGAAAACGCGCGATGAACACCGCCACACAACAGCCGGGGCGTATAGATGAGACCAACACGCCACAGTCAATGTGCAGCTGCAAAAGTAACTCAGCCGGCTGGGTTGACGTCGTTATTATGCGCGCGAGTCCGACGGCCTGGCTTCTACTTCCCGCCCACACCGTTGGAACACGGGACACACCACCAACGTCGCGATGGACAGATGATGTGTCTAACTGAGGAGACGTGGCGATACGTTGTGACATTTGGAGTACGCGCCGCCACCACTGCCGCCAGTACCCGTTCCCTGGGCCTTTCGGACGGGGGAGAAGACCATCGATATTCCGAACCCCTTCTTAACTTCGCAGGGAACGAAGAACGGTGGCAAACCATGACGACAGCAGCGTCGGCCACTGCTTGATTTGGCTGATGGCAATTGCTGTTGGTAATCAGGGGCATGACTACAGTCGGCACAGCAATGGAAGGAAGGGGCTGTACAACACCTTGTTGTGTAGGGTGCATCACGAGTGCACAGCAGTGTGAGTGCTACTGCTTTGCGCTGTTCCGCATTCACAGCGGAATGGCCGGCTGATAAGGCCGCGCCTGTTTTTGCTCTGGTGGCTTTTTGTTTTTGGCTCCCACGAGCGCCTTCCACGGATGTATACCAGGTGTGTGTATAAAGGGTCGCGCCAGTTGCTTTTATGAAGTTCCTGGTTCGGCTCCCTTTCTTCCCCAAAAACTGACAACACACCTATACATACTTCGATATGAACAACCCCACTTGGTATACAACGGATATTATAATAAAGGCACGATGTAGGGCGTTACTGTCATAATGCATCCCAACGGTATTGGGGTGGTGTAGCTTGAGAGTTGCCCCTCTTGGAGCTTTAGAGGGGAGAATTGTCGGTAAGTACAGTAGTGACGATCTCAAGCGACGGCAACTGCTGCGTGATTGGGGGGTGATACGAAGTTGGCGTCCGAGTTTCCGATGCCAGGAGCCGCGTACGGCAGTGGCGCGACATGGTCCCGCCCGTACTTCAGAGAGCTCACGCTCCAATGGTTGATAGCACCAACAAAGTTGCCAACCATGTTTTGATCGCTAGTACTGGGTCGAGGTCCTAAAACCTCGTCAGTCATGAAAGTTTTGCCCGAAAAAGGGTTACTTTTGCGTACCTCTGTACTAGCATGGGGTCCCCAATGACCTCGCCAGGAGCGGCACCTACCACAAAAGAGAAAAAAAGAAGTTGACGCCCTTGACAAATAAAAGAACAGCCTCGAACACCTCGGCGTAGTGCGCCTGCAAAGAGGTGGACTGCCTGAAAACAACTCGGCGGGGGTCTGCTCCCTCTCTCTCCGGTGACTAGTGTACACCTCTCTCGAAAGTCTATCCCGCAGGAATGAAGGCCATCGGGTTGATTTGGGTTCACAAGGTATACGAATGTCGACGGCACCTCCCAATCTCGTCGTAAACACTGGCCGCTCAGAGGACGATTAGAAGCCGCAGGTAAGTGCCCAGACGAGATGGCTGCAGAACGTTTTCGCCGGTGTTGCAGTCTTGAGGGCGTCCAGACGGTGCGTGCTTGCCATGGCGGCGGAGCTAGATTGGGGGGTCTACCAGTTGGGCGCACTAACTATGTGTTTCTCAAAGCAGACAGACTGGAGCAATATAAAACTAAAACTATGTTGTTGTTGTAGTTGTTGTTATCTCACATTTTTTTTTTTTTTTTTTTATCCTCCGACGGATTGGTAAAAATAAAGCTTAAGCTCACCACACTTCCACGTTCGTGTCGTGTGTCAATTTAGCCCAGTTGGGCACGTTGACCCGACCTGACCCCCGAGAGGAGCAGGTGCGGTGGAGATAGCCACCCGGGAGAGTCATCTCTCCCGGGTAGTGTGGGACTTGCGTTTGCTCACCCACCAACAAAAACCAAGGCTATGAGGCCTTCCCGCCGGACTCGGACCAGTTACGGTCCACCCTACCCGTTGGGGCGTTGGTCCTCAGATTATCTCACATTACAATTATTTTACGTTCGCCGTCCGACAATGTGCAGCATATATATGAGCTTCCACGTTGGCCGCCCATGAACACTCCACGAGAAAAGAAAACCACGGGAACCAAAATGAAAAAAACGCCCACTACGTACGAACTCTACTAGCTCTGACTTTCCTCTTCTTCTGTTCGTATCTACTTCCTGCTTAACCTCTATCTATGTACTCCGAGTGCTGTCTCTGCCCCGTTGTATTTCGATCATCATGTAAAATATTGTTACAAGCTCGTAACCTTGAAAAGGCGCACAAGGAGACTCCCCAAGCCGACAACCGGAGGGGAGGGGGCCTCAGGATGCTCGCTAGTCCCCTGCCATCATTAGGGGGGGGTTGTTCTGGAAATGGGTACTACTACTGCTGCCGTTGTTCGAAGTGAGTGATAGCCTTGCATATTACAGTGCACATAGTTTGCTTGATTTTGTGTGTTTGTTGTTGCTTTAGTCCTGTCTGTGTAATATTTCCGGTGTCAGTTACACCTGTTACCACTAGGTGTGTTTTATTACAGCAGTGGCAATCATAGGCTCAACGACAAAGATCCCATAGGTTCTTGGCTCCAAATACTGTTGAGTCTAAAACACATACCAACACTGACCATATATTATATATGCATTTAAAATATTCAATTTGTCGTCTGACAATGTGCAGCTCTTATCCCAAACACATTTGATATCATCCACATCAATCCACGTACAAAAAGGTTAACTACTGTATAAACCAATGACTTATTGTCACATATTATGCGTAACAACATCAGCCGTGGACGTCGAGTCAACTGAACTGAGGATCTATATTCCGGATCGCTCGCAACGAAAACACCATCATCACAGGTTCTGCTGGTGGTACGAAATTAGAAAGTAATTCCCGGGACACATTTCCGGGGTCGATGAATGGAGACTGTCCGATTATGTTCCGATTCCCCCCATTTTCATCACAGTACAACTAACTGTGTACTACTCGTTCGTGCAGAAGTACGCATTATACCAGGTAGTAGTAGTACTGTCTGAGAAAAGCCTGACATTTAATTTGCCAGAATATCACTTTGTGAGGACTATTGTTCACGACGTTGTGTCCGATAAGACCTTCCAGGTTTCGGGCTGCTGGACGTTTGTTTGCGGGCTGGGAAGCACTTCCTGGTGGGATCAAGGTACGGACGTGTGCCCAACCCGACCCCTGGCCCTACCAGCCTTGATCCTAACCCTAACCCTAGCCCTGACCCCACAACCCGGTGTGGATGAAGTTGCCACCTACTGAGCTATTATTATTATAGGAGTAAAAGACCGATCGATTACCCAGCCCAGGGGGGGTGCTTACAACACTCTCGCCCCCCCTCTGAACGACGGGATCTTTTGGGGCGTCGGTACTACCGTATACGGCCGTACGCTGACCTACCCGTTTCGTTTCAATGCCCGGGGATCCAGAGAGATACGTTTTAGGAACGCACGCGCGGCGTTTCTACGAAATACCTGTTCGAAGTGAGCTTCGAACCCGCCCCCTCCTCGACGCCAAATTAAATGCGAAGGGATTGCCTACTGAGCTATAGGGGTAAAAGACCGATCGACTACCCAGCCCAGGGTAATCCTTATAACACCCCCCCAACCCCTCTGAACGGCGGGGTCTTTGGGGCGTCGGAACCGTATTCGTCTGTACGCTGACCTACCCGCTTCGGCCCAATACCTGGGGGACCAGGGAGATGTATGTGTTCAGGGACGCACGCGCAAGCGCTTCTGTAAAAAAAAGTTAGAAGTGAGATGTGTGAACGTATTAATTACCTAGGGGACAAAAGACAGATCGATTGCTCAGCCTAGGGTAATCCTTATAACACTCTCCCCCCCTCTGAACGGCGGGATACGTTGGGGCGTCGGTACCGTACACACGGCCGAACGCTGACCTATATCCGCTTCGTTTCAATACCTGGGGAAACCACGGAGATGTGCCTTTAGGCACCGCGCGCGCAAGCGTTTCTGCATATATATAAAGGAACTTTCGAAGTGAGAATTGAACCCGTGTCCTCGACAACGCCAAAGGCGAAGGTATTACGTAATGAGCTGTATGGGAGATGGGTACGTCCTGCCCTCGACGTCAAGACGGGTATATTTTAGGTTCGACCCGGGTTTGCAGCATGCTTCTCTTGGTGTGGGGTGTACCGTGTAGGACACGCCAGGTATCGGTGATGCTCGGCACGGCAAGCCGAGCAGAAGCGATCACGAGAAAAGACACGAGTCATCTCACATCGATCGACGATTAAGGCAGCTGTCGTCAGCAAGTACTTGGTGACGGAGGCTGGGAATTACCCGCCTCAACTATCATCAGAACTACGAAAATATTTTGGCCACTTTTTTTGAACAAGAAGAGTCAATATCCACAAAAAATATCCACGATAAAGGACGAACCTCGGACGAACACGTTCTGCCGATGCACGATCTTGTATGACAGACATAACCAACTGACGGCAGAGTAACGACCTGAAACTCACTTCCAGGGGTAAAAGATCGACCGAATACCCAGCCCATCGTTATAACACTCCCAGGGCTAGAATCCTTAAAACCCCGGGCACAACACGGCCCAAAAACGGGCGAGATACGCGGCGTCGCCGCTTTCGCATTTATTTTTTAACATGTATTCCGAACGTCCGCACCACGTTTTTCCGCCTCCCACTATATATATATATATAGGTGTGACTGTAAAAATCTCGGAAAATTCCCTGAACCCCCCCCCCCCAAGACCTAAAAATGAATACGACTGCATTTAATGTATTCCGATTCACCCCCATTTATTTTCACATTCTTTTTCCCCATTATTCTCGATTTCGCAAAAACAAAATTTGGAAAAAAAACAAATTTCCAGCGAATCGGAACGAAAACGACCGCGAAGAGTCCGCGGGGCTCGGGCTCTTTTCGCTCTCTATCTAAGCTCTCTCCTACTTACAGTAAGTAATGCCGTAAAACGCGCAAGATGACACCCCCCCTAGAATGTGACCTTCAGAGCCAGGTTTCACTTGAGCCAGGGTGCCTCACACACACAGGACGAAAACGGCCGATTGGGAAACGTTCCCCGTCGAGAACTTTCCGCAGGGGCGTTGTATGTATGTGCTCTCTCCCCGTTGTCGAGAAAATCAACTTTGGCATTCATCCGAGGGGGTGTGTTATCTTATCACCCTAGTGTGATAAGGTATATATAATATGTAGGGGGTGTGCTACCTTATCACGCGTGTTATACGGGGTAATAGAGGAGGTAGGTGTTGTAAGATCACGCGTAGCGTGTGTTATACGGAATAGAGGAGGTGTTGTTGTAAGGTCACCCCACGTGGTGTAATTACGGTGTGTTATCTTATCACCCTAGTGTGATACGGTATAGGGGGTGTGTTATCGTATCACCCTAGTAGTGTGTTCGTGTTATACGGTTTGTCTTTTCTTGTCACACGTGTTGTACGGTATAGGGGGTGTTTTAGCTCGTCACAACTGTTACGCAGTATAGGGTGTGTGTTATTGTCACACACACGTGATACACAGTATAGGGGGTGTATTGTCTTATCACCCTAGTAGTGTGATACCGTTCAGGGGGGGTGTTACCTTTTCACCCGTGTGTTATACGACACCACTACTACTACTATTAATAAAGGTAGTACATTAATGGTGAATGGGCCTCTCAAGCTCAGTTTGCTTTTAATTTTATTTATATAATATGCTAATAAATAGCGTGTTTTTGAAAGTAAGTGCTCGGTCAATGTGCAAAAGCACGTTGTTCGCTTCCGTTAGGGCGTTGACAATCATTCAATGGCAACACAGCGTAGCTATAATAGTATTACCGTACCTCGTATGTATGATGATGACTTGGCGACGAGCAAAGCGATCGTGCGCGAGTTCATGGAGCATTTATAGCGGCTCTGCTTGTGGGCCAGCCTCTTGCTCGATCTTCACCACTCACTGCTAAGACTGAAGAATACGAAAATAACCCTCAATAAGCCCCGGTTTTGTGTGGTTTGTGTGGCCGGTGCATTCCGGTATTATTTCCCAGTCAAATGACCTGCGCGTTCGTAGCAGTTGGAAACCAGCCATCTTGTTTGTTGTGGGCAATGGGTTTTTGGTCGATGCTTCGTTAGAGGAGGGGCTAAGTCGCTGTTTGATGGATTATATACAGAGGGGGGGTGTTGGAGTTAGGAGTCTATACACAGCAAGCAGTGAGCAGTGCATGCACGGCAATAATGTACAACAATACGACGAGCAGTAATTAGCCAAATAGTCAGTGTGTGTGTGGTCTTCACATTAAACCTTTCTTTCTACCCGTCGACATCCAGCACAACAACCAGTGTCCGCGCCGATTCTTCAATCCTAGAAGAGATACAAGTTATTATGTGGTCACAAAGCTACGCCACAGAGATACTACGTTGCCACGTATGCAGTAAGCACAGCAGTGGACAATGCAATGCCATGCCATCATACGACTAGATACGACAGGCCGACATACACATTCTAGGAAATTGAGAAACGATAGTCGAACGATAGTATTTTTGAATATTATTACCAGGTATAATATTATTACAGTATTAATAGTACAGTACTACACAACAGTTGAAATAGTATAATAGTGTCCGTATGACATTCCTTGCGTAAAACCAGGGAAAAGGCTTCCACAACAACAACAACACACAGGTAGGTCCCGCGGATCTGCAGTAATTACTTTTTTTTCTGGTACGCACGAAGCAGATTTGAGCACGGCAAATAAAATGCCGGACGGCAGTCACAGTGCGCGCTATTCTCGCCAAGAAGAGGTGATCGAATGCATGCGATGCGTAGAATCTCTAAGTTCACGTGATGATGAGTATCCTTTTAATTTTATGAATATGTATGCACGCAGCATGCCGGCGTCCCCGATGCCTTGGTAGGTGGTCCGCGTGCCTATCAAGATCAATTTCGTGGGTTCAACTACCACCGAGTGCATGCTCGGGGCCTTTTCTTGCATAATAAGAAAATTGAGAAGCGGAGAGCGCGAGACTTGAAAGCGTGAAGCTAC
This sequence comes from Nereocystis luetkeana, assembly GCA_031213475.1. Classification (NCBI taxonomy): domain Eukaryota; class Phaeophyceae; order Laminariales; family Laminariaceae; genus Nereocystis; species Nereocystis luetkeana. Next base: position 1,845,398 of record JARUPZ010000007.1, read on the forward strand.
ATAATTAGATGAAAATCGACGAGCAGTGGGAATAATGCTGAACCCTATGCGCGACAAAAAATGAAGGCACGTACCGGGGGGGAGAAGGGTAGACACCTGTGACCACGGCTCGTCCAGAAGTTTGTTGAGGGTCAAACCTCCGACGAGTAATAAGGCTGGAAAGTAAAAGTGATGATAAAAAAAAAAGGAAAAAAAAGAAGCATGATCGCTGAGGCGATGCAACAACACGAAGATGATACTCGTATGATACTCGTACACGTACGAGGCACCAGAGTGCACATTGGAAATTGCACGGTCAAGCTCTTCGTTAAAAAAAGCAGAGTGCTACGATTTTGGTGGTGGTGGTGCTGTGGAGCTTACAGCATGATGCTGTGAGCATGATGACCTGGTACGAGGTATGTATTACAGCTAGCTGTAGTCATAGTATGATGATGTTGTTCTTCGGCTCGTTGTTGTGTTGGTGCCTCAACGAGGATGCTATGAAGGCGAATTAATGAATGTGTTCGTTCTTCGTACTACTGCTGTACTGCCGTACAGTCAGCACCGCTGTACGTGTACGACAGTAGTACTGCTGTACTGCTGAATTTTGATGTTTGATGCGATCTTTGGATACGGCAGCTTGGATATTATGGATACGATCTCCTCGTACCCGCCGATAAAACCAATGGTTGGCAAGAATTGGTACACTTATAAAACGTATACATAAGGGGAAAATGTATATTAATATTCTGTTTGAACGGTCCTTAGATTCAAGCACAACAAGGCGATGAAAAATGAGAAAAATAGCTTGCCGATCGGTAATTGGGCCGCATATCTTGAAACGTCCGTAATCAGCCTCGCTATTCGCTGTCCTCCGCAGCACTCTGGCAGGCTCGCAGGTAGATCGAAGCTCAGCTACCGCTCTCGTTCTTCTCCTGCACTGCTGTCGCCACCACGGCCGCCGCCGGTAAAAAGATCTGGCGGCAGCGCTCTACGTAGGAGCATAGCAACACCATGCCTCGCGCAGTTAACTCGCTTGCGGCCCTGCTGTGGCTCACCCAGCACTTCGGCTCCAGCTTCGGGGCAAAGGACCCGATTGCGCCGACAGGTGCGGTGCGACGCGGTGCATGCTATTAATAGTTATCCTTCATCCCTTGTTAGTGAGGTTCGACGGCCTTATTTTCCGGCAACTCTTTGCATGTATGCACGTACGCCATCGCCGTGCGGAAGCAGATTACTCTCGAGGCCGGGCGGCTAGGCTACGAGGGAGCGGTGAAAAGCAGCACGCACACGACGGCTGCTGCGACGTGCTGTTTGTTGTTGTAGTGTTGTAGACTCTTGATGATCTACGACGATAAAAAAAAAAAAAAAAAAGTTGGCGATGAGATATATGCTGCTCGCTGGCCGTGCTTCGGAAGGAACACGTTGTTCTCAGAAAACGTTGCGTGCGATGTCACATACATGAACGAAGAACTAAAAACGTGGCCACCCACCACATAATATATACCTGGTACCTGGTATGTCATGCAGGATGACTTGTCTCCCCGATAACTTGTTCCCCCAAACATCTGAACCTCTTTGTTCCCCGAAATGCCTGAACCTCTCCTCTCCTCTCTCTTAAGTATCCGAACCTACGCGCGGGCTATGATCCCCCTCTTTTAGTTACGGATTACGGTCGTTGTGGGAAGACTCTCCGTCGGATCAGCTCCATACGCACCCAGGCGGGGTTTATTTTCCACCGCAGCAAGCGCCCGCAACTTCTCCCGTCTCGAAGAACCTTGCGCAACCCTGAAAATACCGCGTCGTCGCAGGCAACACCTCGTCGGTGGCGCCAGGAGTAAGATAAATACGCTTGAGCCGAAAGCGTCCCTACGTAAATTTTAAGTTCTGCTGTACTGCAGTACGTACCGTGGCACTACAGCAGGTACAGCAGTACTTTGTATTTACCTGGTAGACTACTACAGTACTAAGAGCATAGTACTGCTGTACTTGAAGCACGTACAACCAGGTACACCAGGTGCTGTACAGCTGGTAGACCCTGCACACCACGTGCTGTCACAAGTTTGTACTTTTAGGCCCCACGGTACTCACCCAACGAAAACAGTTACTTCGAACACACTATTTTGGGAACGAAAGCAAATCGTCCGACTTGTTTTTGCTATCGGGTGGGATCGGAATGGATCGGAATGGATCGGATCGGATCGGGTCAGATCGGATCGGATCGGATCAGATCGGATCGGATCGGATCGGATCGGATCGGATCGGGTCAGATCGGATCGGGTCGGATCGGATCGGATCGGTCACCTCCAACCTTCTGCTGTAAACTGCAACTAACTGTTGCAGGGGGCTGCGAAGTGCCGGCAGCCGTAAGCGTCGCCGTCGGATCCGGAAAGAAGCCCGAGAAGGGGATGAAGGTGCTCGACCTGAACCTCAGGTCGAAATGGGTCTCGTTCGGCAAGGAGAACTCGCTGTGGCTGGAGCTCGCGGCTCCGACAGTTGTTGACTCCGTCGCGGTTGCGTTCCGCAAGGTGGGTGGGTGTGGTCTTCCATGATTAGTAGGTGGAACTTCCACACCTACCTCTAGAAGATCATGATCTAAGCAGTAGACTACAGCAGCAGTAGAAAATCTATTAATAGTTATTTTACGCGCTGTAGTTCCTCGCAACCCGGTGTGAGAGAGCTGGTGCAGGATCTATCTGCGTAGCACCTACCCGGTGCGTATCCAACACAGGAAAACATGTGTTTAACCCTTTTAGGACTGCAGTCGCGTTTCGGGGACAATTTGGGACAGGCTACTTGGAATTTGAGTGGTGTGTCCCCAAAACGGGACTGCGGTTCTAAAATCATGCAGGTTGTACGGGTCCCCACTCGGCAAAATGAGCTATTATTACGGGGAACCACAGTAAATAGGACCTATGATGGACACAAAAACCTATATGTTTCGAATTTCTACTCGCAATATTTGGTCCTATTTACTATGGCTCCCCGTAATAAATAGATATTGTAAGATCGGGAATATATATATCTGCCTTCGAAGGATCTACAGTAGATCCATGAACTGTGGGGATGATCTATCTGATTTATCCGATAAAAAGGGGTAGGTTATGAGAAACCCCCAAGTGTGCGTAGTAATACGTATGAACTCTGCTGTAACAGGTTTCATTGCGATTAGGGTTGGTTGCGGCCGAGGTCTGGCTTCCTGTTTTGCACGGTCAGTGAGTACGCAGCGCCGGCGGCGACTCGTCTGAATCGAAAGCAGGCAACAAGCTCGAACCAGGAATTCTGGCTTACTGGAGAACGAAGTTATTATGTTTCGTCGAATTAATTGCCTCGCGGCAGACAGTTTTTTTTCTCAGAGTATTAAACGTCTTTGGAGGACGTGGCGTGTAGTGCCGATACCCGTGTCTCAGATCAGCGCCACCACTCGTGTGTAGCAAAACGTTCCGCGAACACCCAAAGACTTCGAGCAGATTACTGCACGTAGTGTCGTTCCATCCCCTTGGTAAACGAGAGGTGGTCCTTTGGGCGCCAGAACGAAACCACTCTTTCACGTCGGAGGCTTTCACGCCCCGGACATATCATCGATTCCCATTTCATGGTCAATGATCTTTACAGTAGATATTGGAGGGCAGGTACACTCCTGATCTTTATGATCTACTGCACAGCGGTAGATGATGTTGGCTCCGTGGGAGCCGTGTAGCCGTACAGCCTGCATGATATTTCCTTTCGGTTGGATCTGTTTTTCATTGTACGAGTGTAAAGATCCTGCTCAACGTGTCGTAACGGCAAGAAGGATCTAGATGATGTGCGGTAGATCCGTGTCGATACCTGTCAGAGGGGTGGAAACTTTTCTTGCTTTCGCACCTGCTGCTTTTACGAGCACTCTGTATAGTAGGTTCGAAAGCTCAACGAACGCGACATCGGTTGAGACCTCATCGGGGGTCGCGAACTGAACATGAGGCGGTCAGTGCCAGAAATACTTTCTTATCTTGAAAAGGTTTTTTAATAGATCGCCGCGGGCTTAAGGATCGGAGGTCTCGTGAAAACACACAAAAAACACGAGCCAATCAACGCTACAGTAGGAGGACCTTTTTGTCTTGCAGTTTCATGTATCTCGCGGCAGGCTCACGGCAGGCTCTCGTGCGCGGCAACCCCTTCGCAGTATCATTATTATATTAACTACTATTGTAGGACTGTGAGGTGGCTGACTGACTCTAAGTCGCCGACTAGTTTATTACTTGATACGTACTACAGGTTGTTGCTTGGGGTCTTGTGATGGACGGTCCGTGTCGTTGTATCTGGCTGGGGCGTTTTTATTTGTAAAACTAAGTGGGCTTGGTGGCTTGCACCACGGGGCATTGTGACAAGAATTTGGGAGTTAAAAAAAGTAGTCTTGATTGCGTGCTGTAGTTGCTGCCCAACTACTGTGCCGTGTACTGAGTCCGGCGCACGTCACAGCCGTGCTTTACACCCCACTGTGGCGCCCGAAACATCATCCGCAAAAAAAAACTCACAGCTACACCTTCCGCGTCCCTCTGTATCTCTACATTTGTCTGTGAACACAACCAAAACACATTGTGACCCCGAACACATGCAAGGGACACAAACGAGTGCACTCGTTCACCATCATCGTGATCACCACGGAGAACCAAGCCGAGCTTGCCTTCGAGGGCACTAGCTCCGGGGAATCGAAGGACTTTCAAATTTTCTCTCTCGGCAGCAAGGTAAGCTTTTTTTCACGCCACCAAGTGGTGGTGGTGGTGGTGGTGGTGGGGAGCTGCAAGGCTTAAGCTGTACCCCGAACCAAAAACGGCAAAGAGACATAAACAAGAACATGAAATATGTAATCACCTTCACTAGCCCTACTCATAGGGTGCGTACGAAGAGCGATCAAAGCTTCGTCGTATCCTCGTCTGGATATTTGTGATATGCATGGTGCTGTTGTCGGAGCATCGGGGTGTTATACGTATAGCCTCCAAATTCACCAGCCCTCGCTTGCGAATCAGACGGCACAACGCCCTCCCCTCCCGCTTATCCGTCCGGCACTGTAGGGAAGCGAGGATCATCATCCATACGACTACGGTCATGCATGATATCGAGCAGCTCCCCCCCCCCTCCGTCTCGAACGAGATCCGTGGTCAATGGCGAAGCTACTAAGGCAAACAACGAATGAAGACCCCCCCCCCCCCCCCGCCCCCCCCGCTTTATGACGATCGAACGACGAACCCGCCCCCCAGGCGCAAGAAGTGGTGGCGGTGACGGTCGTGGGCTACGGCAACAACAAGAATGACTGGAACGGCTACGCGGAGGTTCAGCTGTGCACACGAGTCGCAGCCGAGGAGGCTCCGGTAGTCGAAGTCGAAACGCTCAGCAGTAACATGGTCAACGTTGAGCTTCCGTTCCCGAGCGGGCGGAAAGGGTTCAACGTGGTCAACAGGTGCGCGTTCGTGGTCACGACGAATGGCGAAGGGGTAGGGCGTACGAAGGGCGTACGCAGGGCTTGCAGGGCTTGCAGGGCTCGCAGACAAACGGACTTGAGTCGCACAGTAGAGTAATACGTACGTAAAAAGCGTCTGCACCCATAAACTCAAATGGGAGTTGAAAAGAAAATTAGGCTCGACGTTCGCGCGACTTTTGAAAAAATGTATAAATGTATACATACCAGGTATATATTACTTTGTTATATTGAAGTTACTGTAGTGCCGGGAGCCCGGGAGAATAAGCCCCGTTTCATTTTCGTACGAATCAGAAACAAAACGGGGATTACGTATTCCCTGACAGAGTGGTAACGAGTACAGCCTGGCCCCACATATGACCTTTCTGAACGGATGTCGCAGACTCTGCCGTTCGATACTTTTTCCTCACGGTCCACTTCTTGTTCGGAGTGTACGTATGTTCGTTTTTTGTTTTGCGTCTTCAGTTGGCGTCACTGTCTCTCTCCAAGCTTACGAGCGAGGAAAAGGTAATAGTAACGTGCCAGCTGTTGAAAACCAGGGTCTTGTCTTCGCCGAGGCCTGTGTTTCCCTCGCTTCGAGGTGGCTTTATATTTACTGTGTGTACAGGACCCAAACATAAAATACACATAACATAAACACCTTTAGGGTAGAAATATCGGGGCTCTTCACGGGTCGACCGGGGGGTCGGGTCAGAGAGTTTGTGAAATCTCACAAGTAGGGTCGGGTCGGGTCGGGTCCGGAGGTCTTCAAACTCTCTCGGGTCGGGTCACCCTTATCCGATCCTGACCCGCGAGGTTTGACCCGACCCGTGAACAGCCCTGAAAAAATATGAGGCCTCCCCGGTCCTTGCAATTTCCGTCTAGGGTGGCATATGGCCCCCGGCGGTGCCCTTCGTCGCGGCTTGGCCTTTTCAAGAGTGTTGTCCACATGCGTACGTGCCCGGAGTACAACAACAGCGGTTTGTGTTCCACGACAAAACGATTCAGCTACTTGTACGCACGCGAGGGGAGCGAGAGGGCATCTGTAAAAATATCGCTGTCGTCGACTGAGTTCATGTGTCGCGCATACCCTTGCGTTAGGCGCTACTCTTGAATAGGAGTCACCACACGACGCCCACGAAGTAGAGCACTCCTCTGTATAGAGAGGCAACGTGCTGGGAGTCTGTCCCTGGTTCTAGGCCTCTGAAGGACGCATGCCAACCGGCAACATCCGCGGTAGTCGCTGAGAGAAAGTTATTTTTTTTTATCCTTCTGATTAACTCTCTAGAGCACGTTCCCGGTTCCCCTTTTATTTAGGGGGTTCCGATTAGGGGTTAGGGTCAGGGTTAGGTTTGCAGCTTTCTGGCCGTATTTTGTCCCGGGCGGACGGACGGCCGATGCCCCCCTCCACGTTCTGGGCTCCACGGTGGCGGCTTGCTATACAGGTTGTGGGTTACGCTTGTCAAACAATACCGACATACCTGGTACATAATAATTTCTCCCTCTCTCTGGATGGAGAACTTTGTTTAAGTCTCCTTCTTTACCCAGTCTCTCGCCTTAGGGCTTACCCCGCCCAAACACACACAGTCATCTGGAAGAGAGGGGGCGAGGGTCGAGCACAGACGCCGGAAACAGTGAAGCCTCTCTTCCCAGGTTATTCAATTTCCCCGAAAATCGCCGATCTTCCCCTTGAATCCCCGATTTTCCTCCGATCTTCCTCCGATCTGCCAACCAATTTTCCTCCGATCTTCCCCCGATCTGCCACCGATTTGCCGCCGATCTTCCACCGGTCTCCCCTCGAGCCGAACCTTTTACCGGACCTGACTCGATCCTCCTTAGTCTCCAATGATGTCATCGCTGCTCCCTGTGCTGTCGCCCGCGTTGCCTAAAGGTGTTCGTTCCCCATACGCGTGGGAAGCACGGGCAGCCAGGCCACGTGCGGCGACGGAACGGCGAAGAACCCGCAGAACGGCAACTGCTTCTGGGCTCTGCCCCAGGGGGGAGCGCGCGACCTCGCACCCGGAGAGGCGAGCCACTACGTGCTACCGGAGCTGAACTTGAAGGAGGGCTCTCTTGTGTGAGTGCGAGAGACATGCAGCATGCGACGCCCCTTGAGGCATGCCTCATCTTTTGGGCCAGGCCAGGCGCTGACTCTCCCACGTAAGGCAGGGTGCTTACTACTCTAATGTCAGGATAAAGGTGGTCACATCCTTCGCTTCGTTCACAATTCGAGCCTGAAGGTCTTACCTCACAGATTGTCGAGCGCTGTCGCGTACTGTAGGGTAAGACCCCAGTCGCCCCGATGGGATGGGAGGGGTGGGGGTGGGGGCAGGGGCGCAGGCGGGAGGAGGGGCGGGGACATCGGAACGAGCGCCCTCTACACGAAGCGGAACCGGCCGAGTTGATGGGTTTCGGTAGTATTTGGCGTCTGCTGTGTTCTGGGCGTTTTGCCCCATTCAGGGAGGCTATTGGTTTTGTTTCGGCGTGGGAAGGGAGGGGGAGGAGTGGGGGGGCGGGGGGGGCAGGAGTCGAACTCCCGATGATTCTGCAGACAATCGTGGGTAGACCCTGCTTGTTGACCTTTTTTTCTAAAGCGGTGTGCTACCCGCCCCGGCTTCGCTGCCTTCGTCGGCTACTGCTACTGCCCGTTCAGTCTAACAGCCAACAAGAATGCAGATAAACAGATTCAAGAACGTCGTCGACAAAAAACAACAACAATACCGGCAACGACGTCAGCAAACAACAGCCATAACATAAACAGAAATAACAGCATGTCCGCAACAATACCAACGCCAACACTATCAACACTATCAACACCACCACCACCAACACCAACACCACCGCCATCACCAACGCTAACACCAAACTCAACACCACACACACACATCACCCCTCCCGAACGGCATGTCTCTCATTCCATTTCATTCGCCATCGCGCGCTCACACTCTCCCTTACCCCCCCCCCCCCCCCGCCCCCCCCCTCGTTTTCCTTGCCGATGCCACTGCGCACTATTACGGGCGACCCTAGTTAATAGGACCTACGGTACACACTAAAACCTACACATTTCGCTATTTTTACTAACAAATATTTGGTCCTATTTCACTATGGTCCCCCCCCGTCATAAATGCACACAATGCAGCTGGGCGGGCAACATCTGGGCGAGCACGGGCTGCACGTCCGACATTTCCGACGACTACGACCACCCGACCACGGAGACCTGCGTGACCAACTACTGCCCACGCGGAGGGGTCTGCCCGGACTACTCCGGACCGGCCGGGGTGACGACGAAAGCGGAGTTCGCTCTGCAGGAAGGCGGACTAGATTTCTACGATGTCAGCGTCATCGATGGGTCAGTGCCAAATTCGTCTCTTCCTAGGAAAATAAATTACCGCTGTTGCAACTACTATTACCGTGGACCATAGTTAATAGGACCAAATATTGTTAGTAAAAAAGGTTAAATATAGAGGCTTTTACGTATACCATAGGTCCTATTAACTTAGGTTTAATAGGACCGAATATTGTTAGTAGAGAAGGTGAAATATATACCTGGTACCTGGTAGGTTTTTATGTATACCATAGGTCCTATTAACTATGGTCCTCCCGTAATAGTAGTAGCTCAAGTCATTGTTGAATAATTTTCACTCGCCGACCTGTTTTATATTTCCCCCCATTGATGCGGTCCCCACCCCCTTGGGGTGTTTCTGGGCGCCCCACATGTCGCAGCAGTAAGGAAAAAGGACGCCTTAGGTATCGTTGTTGCTGATAGTCTACGCACACAACGATTCTGTACCACGGCAGAGTGAAAGCGACAGCACGAAAGACTTGTGTTCGAGAAACACGCGGAAAGAAGGGCGGAAGACGTAAGCTCTTGTTTTCAAAATCCATCCGCTGGAGGGCTAACAAAAAAAGACCGCTGGAATATAGAAACAACGTTGAGATTTTGCCCCGCCCGGACAAAATAATTCCAGCAATTTCCAAAGTTTCTCGTACGTATTTATATCATATCATTTCGCGCGCGCTGCACACCTCCTTTTTCCTGTAATGCTGGAACGGCGCGCAGTACCATATCGCACGGGTGGAAAGGTAACGCGCGCCCTTGGACGAATGTCGGAGCCACGTTTTCCTGACCACGATATGGGGTGGGGGGGTGTACTCGATACGAGAGATGTACTCGATCTCATGCATGGCCGTAGTCGTATGACCATAGACCCTCGTATCCCTACAATGCCGGGACGGAACATGTCGGGTTTTCACCGACCAGGCAGACATTGCTTGCACCAAGCGCGAAGCGCCGTGAGGTGTCTAGCGAGTAGCATTAAGGGTGAGCTGCATCCTACTAAGAACCGCTTTTGAGGCGGACTTGCATATGGACGACAGCTTCAATAAGTTAATTTAAAGTCCAGTGTAGGCATTTCCAGAGACAGCTATGGGAGTACTATGTAACTTCCTCTTGGGTGCCTTACCTTCAACACTACGTGATCCGATCATTCCCAATTGTGCGGAGTAAAGATTCTTTACCTCGCACAAATGATCTAACTCGACAACCAGCTGTGGGCGACCGCCAAAAACAAAAACAAAAAAAACGGTACCCTGGTTGTCTAGCTCACGTAGTGAGCGGCATGTTTTACAGTGTCGTTACCAACCGACGCCAACCCAGCCTATATAAAATAGGGGGAGGGGGGGGGGGGGGGAGGGGGGGGGGTTGGAGAGGGGGGAAAATGATGGCTTTGGAGAGGTTTTGAGACCTCTTTCCGTAGATGCGCCGCTCGGCGTTTATTCACACTCTCCTCCCTGTTGCCGAGAAAACCAGCTGTGAAGTTCGCCTGAGGGGTTGTGTTTCCGTATCACCCGTGTCGTATACGAAGTATCATGTCATCCGTGTGGTATATCATATCATCCGTGTGGTATATCGTATGACCCCGTGTGTTATATCACCCGTGTGCTATATCACATCACCCTTGTGTTATAGCACATCACCCGAGTGTTGTAGCACATCACCCGCGTGATATATCATGCCACCCGCGTGTAATATCTTACCACCCGTGTGTTAAATCACATCACCCCGTGTGTTATATATATTATCACCCCTGCTGCCACAGCAAATATTACCCCACACTGATCATTCCATCGTAATTTTGCACCAGAAGGGGTATGTCCTAAAGGGGCTTCGTAGAAAACAATTCGGGAGTTATTCTCGCACCCCGGGCAAATCCTGCGCGAAACGCCTCCTCATAGCAACGCAACGCCCCTGCTTTTTCGTTTCATTGGGTTGACGTAAGGCATGGCCGGGAGGAGTGTGCTCATGCCGCCCGGTGTTTCTCCTTTTTTTCGCGTTCTGGCAAGTTACTCCCGTAAGGACGCCGAGAAGTCGCACAGGGGGGAGAGGGGGACACGACAAGACGCAAAACGCCTAAAATTCGTGTTTCTGGCTCCAACTATTTTATAGGCTGCCTGTCTTCCCCCTTTTTCACGATCTCCGCTACTCTCTCTACTCGAGGCATATGCATTATTTGTGTGTACAGTATCCCATCGTTGTGGCTCGGCCCAACGTTCGCGTTTTGCGTTGTTGAATGGGCGAGTGCCCTGTCGGAAGGGTAAACGCACGCACATGGTCTGCTTCCACCTGAGCGGCAGAGGAAAGGGGGGGATGCTTAGGCGGCGGGGGGAGTCGAGGAAAAAGCAGGCGAGATACGATAGCGAAAGCGTTTGCTCGGCTGAAACAGTTCTGCCCGGAGGGGCTGCCCAAGTGGGGAGCTTCGATGCTCAATATCGACGGGAAAATACAAACATTTTTTCTCCTTTCTTTTTTCTTTTTCGATATCCCACCGAGGTATTTGCGTTGCTCATCGGTTTTCCTGCAAGTACGTTTCAGGGGGGAAGGAAAGCGCTGGAATGCTCCACTTATATTAGAGCGAAATACCCCTGCCCCCGCCCGGCCCCCCCTCGCGCCGCGGTTGTGTTCTTGCCGCTATCCCTACAGGGCAAACATTCCTATCGAGATCGTGCCCATCGACCCGGGATACAACGTGAACGAGCACTACTGCGGCATCCCGGGATACACCGAGGTGTCTGGAGGTACGATACGCGCGGCTGTTCCGGGAGACTCTGATGAGGATGTTCTCACGTACAACTAATTTATCTGAAAAAAATGAAGAAGAAAATCAGACGCGTGATGCGGTAGGGCATACCTGGTACCTGGTATGCCTTATTGCTCTATGGCATTTGTTTTTTGCCAAACTGCCGATGGGACTGGTGGGGCTGCCTACGGGCGCCGAGGAATCAACCACTGAGACATGCCTTATCGTTCGTTTCCGAACATTTTTTTTCCCGATACAGACCTCGTACGTAGGCAATGGAATTGATTGCCTCTGATAAGCCCAACGCCTGTTATCACTAAGCTCAACACTTCAGGGGTGGGTGGTGTAACTGAATACCTCCCCGAGGGAGTAAGACCCTCAGAAAATATTGGTGCGCATCTACGTACTGTAATAATAGTCATAGTGCGCATCCACTACAGTCACCACCGCAAGGATGCGAGTTATACCCCTCCCCGCCCCCCCCGCCACAGGCGGCTAAACAGGAAGGGGATAAGAATAGCAAAAAGTTCTATGTAATACCCTGGTATATGGAAACAACGTAATGAGCGCCCAATTGTTGGAGGCGTCTCTATTAGGAGTAGGAACGGTGCTCCGTCTCGAAAGGGATGCGTGGTCAATGGTCAAATGACTAAGGCGAGCAACAAATGAGTACCCCCCCCCCCCCCACGACCTCCTTAGACCGATTCCCCAAGCTCGATTGACCCACGACCAAGAGGCCGCGAGAAACCGACCAAGTCGTCGTCTAAGAAAACATGCTCAACGGGTACATTTCCCGAAGCCTCCCCTGATCTGCATCGGCACCCACCCAACCCCGTCGGGTAGCTGCGGAATCATCGTGCTTTCAAAATCGGTCTAGGGGTGTGTGCGCGATGACTCGCATCCTTGCTGTGTCAACCATTGCATCCTTGCTGTATCAGCCATTGCAAAAAACAGGCCGGCAAAAGGCGATCCGCTGGAAGAAAACAGGTACCGGCGTGAGACGTTCTACAATAGGGGTCGCACGTTCGGGGGGGGGGGGGGGGGGGGGACAAAAACTTTCTTAGTCACCCAGAAAATCCTTACCAGGTGGCAGCTGAAGGAGGCACAGCAGTGCCGCAGATCGTGGGGAAATATCCGTAATCCTTGAAGGCACACTTCACTTCCCACGCATCAGTCGTGTTCATGTGTTAAGTCCCCCTTTAGTTCCACACTATATCTAGGGGGAACCTCTATGGTATAACGCCTCGTACACGCGCACCGCGGGATCAGCATCCTCGTACACGCGCACCGCGGGATCAGCCCGCTAAAGGGAGCGGTGCTACTGTATGTCTCACGCGGGCGGCGGTATACCAGCCCCGCGTACAGCAGCGGGTCGATCGGAACCAGCGTGATGCGGGCGGGTTGCACCGATGCATTCGGGGAGACGAAGTCCAGGAAGGCGGGTGGTATAAACACACAAGAGCACCCCATCCAAGCACAGGGATGGTGGCTGTTGGACCAACCAGCCACATTCACCTGTGCGTGCATCGGTTGGCAACGCCGCCGTAAAAAAACGCTTATCACTGCGTGAGCTAGGCGAACCAGGGCATCGGTTTTGTTTTCTGGCGGTCACCTCGGCTGGCGGTCGAGTTAAATTATTTCTGTGGGGTGGAGAACTTTGACCCCCACAAGGGAAATGACCGCATCCCGTGCAAATGACCGTATCACGTGCCCGGGCAGTGTGTACACGGTAGGGCGCCCACGAGGCAGTCACGTAGTATGCCCGTCGCCATCTTTGGAAGTGGCCACTCCGGAAGGAAGATAAGTGCATGCGACGCTGCCATCTATGTGCAAAAAAGTCCGCCTCACAAGTAGGATGCAGTTCGCCCTCCATGCGTTTCCCCCAGCATATCAGGGCGCTTCGCGCCTGGTGCAAGCAGTGTCTGCCTGGTCGGTGAAATCCCGGCGAGCTCCGTCCCGGCACTATAGGGATGCTACGATCAATGGTCATACTACTGCGGCCATGCTATGACATGAGCACACCATCCGCCCCCATCTACGCCCCGCCCCCTCCCCCCCATCTCTCCACTCCCTCCCCCAGAAGGGCCCCTGTCGTGGGGTGTCGGTGCTTATCACACACTTTCTCAAGTGTCGGACCGAATCACGATCTTGTTGTTCCATCGTTGCCTGCACCGCGCCGCACTGCGCTGTTCTGCCCGCTGCTCCGCGCCGCACTGCTCTGTGCGGTGCATGCTGTACTTGCTGCACTAAAAGTCAAGTAGCTCCCCCCCCTTCCCGCAAGATGGAGAAGTTACATGCACTTTTCCAAAACATTACGGGGTACTTGCAAGTATATTTACCATCGCGCGGCATGTCCGGCGGGGTGGGGCGGGGGGTTCGTTTCCGCCAGAGCTGGAGGGGTGCAGCTGGAAGTTCTCCCCGGGCGAGGTGGAGGAGCACACGGGCGTCGACCTGTCCGCCTACACCAGGGTGGTCTGGCCGGCGGATCCTGACAACCCGAACACCTGCCTGGTGGACAGGTGAGAGAAACGCTCCGGACGCGTTTGCTCCGAAAAACGGGGATAGGGGATGCAGCAGCAGTCGTATCCGCAGCCCTTATATAGGAACTCGTGGGGTATCGTACATAGCCCCCTGTGTAAGGCGACTACCAGGTATAACGTTAACACGCCGGCGTCCCCGGTGGCTTGGAAGGTGGTCCGCGTGCCTATGAAGATCAATTTCGTGGGTTCAAGTCTCACCGAGTGCATGCTCGTAGGGACTTTTTCTTGCATAAAAAAAATGATTAGCGAAAAGCGCGAGAGCGTGAGTTCGCTGTATTCGATGAAAATCGACGAGCAGCGGGAATGCTGAACCCTAAACGTGACAAAAAATAAAGGCACTTACCGGGGGGGGGAAGGGACGACACCTGTGACCACGGCTTGTCCAGAAGATCGCCGAAGGTAGAAACCTCCTACGAGCTAGGCTGGAAAGTAAAAGTGATGTTGAAAAAAAACAAAGTTAATAGGACCAAATATTGTTCTTAATAGTAAAAATGGTTAAATATATAGGTTTGTATGTATACCATAGGTCCTATTAACTATGGTCCACCGTAATATATACCAGAGGGACGCGTACAGCATTAGCGCCTCTTGCCTGGTTTGACCATCGAGCAAAATTCTCGTCGTTACTCGCGTGTGTGGTGATTGTGTAGATACACGTATATTGGTTATGTAGGAGAAACAGCGATTTTGTCCCGTTAACAGCACGATGGAAGATTCAAACGTCTGGGTCGTTACCTCGCCCATATGCCCCCCCCGGGTTTAGCCGAGTCCAAGATATATGTACGCCTCCCAAGAAATACAAGTGCGTTGCCAATACCTGCACTCACGTAGTTTCCGGCCGTTTAACCCCTTTAGACTCGCTGTCCCGTTTTGGGGGCAAACTACTTGAAATTTGACTGGTGTGTTCCCAAAACGGGACTGCGGTTCTAAAAGGGCTAACGGAGGAACTGCGGAATACCAAGGTTGGCATTCCATCTCATTTCTTTTAGTGTAAACACTCCAGCTGTAGGTTGAGCCAATTGAAATGGTAGACCCTCAAACTTGCAAGCCGCGTGATATGTCGTGGCCGCGCTTGTTGTTTTATATTTCGTTTCCGGTTATTTTTCCGTTCACAGGTGTTGGTGAAACTCCATTCGTGTGTGTGTGTGTGTGTGTGTGTGTGTGTTTTTTCTTTTTAAACAGAAAATTGAATCGTTCGCTTTTTACCGTGTGTAAGGTCTGCGCTAGTGGGCGGGCAACGCCCTCCTTCGAGCACAGTCTTCCGGGGGTTTTCTTCTTTCCCTCTACAGCGTGAATGAAGCGCAGAGGGAGGGTTTTGTCTTTGTTTCGTCATCTGATCAAGCGTGGTAGTGATAGAGGAAGGAGTCGCACTTACATACGTACGGCAGAGGCTCTTTCGAAAAGCGGCCGCGCGAACGAAACCAGTATGACGCATATCGCAGGATCGGCGGTGGCGGGGGTCACGGTGGCGGGGACGGTGAGATGTTTGCTTTGTTCGGTCGGCAGGGGGGGTCAACGTTGCCGCCTTTTGTCGTCGCTCGGGGTTGCTTGCCGCCTCAGCTGCCGCAGACGGTTCCCCCCGCGGGTTTGGCTTGGCCCCTGGGACACACAACCGTGTGGTACACCATTCCACAGGCACTACAGTCATACCATGCCCACACAGACCCACACCAAATACAGGTTGCAATGGTACTGGTTTGGCAGAGATCCCGCCCCCTCCCCCCCCCCCCCCCCCCCCCCGCGGGCCTAAAAAAACAAACCTACTCATTCGGCGTTGTTGTTCACATGCAACAAAGTCCGCCTCACAAGCGACCCTTAGCAGGATGTAACTCACCCTTCATGCGACTTGCCAAACGCCCTACGATCCGCTTCGCGCTCGGTCCCAAGCAATGTCTGCCTTGGTCAGCGAGAACCCGACGTTGCTCCGTCCCGACATTGTAGGGGTGCGAGGGTCTACGGTCATACGACTACTGACATGCATGCTATCGAGTACACCCCCCCCCCCCCCCCTCTCTGCCCACCTTCGCTTCCCATGTAATGGTTGTACAAACCTTTTGATACCTTCTCGACCAACAACACCCCCCCCCCCCTCCCAGCCTTCGCTTATCATATCATGTGCAAACCTTTTGATACCCTCCTACCAAACGACCCCCCCCCCCCCCTATCGCTCCAGTGATTGCCGAAGCGATGGGGAGGAGCATTTTTGTGGTGTGTTCGAGGAGCGTACTAACGCTGGAGAATCCAAGACCAGCTCGTTAGTTTCGGGGGTTTGCGGGCGGCCGGTGGGGTGGATCGGAGCCCACACCGCGTGCGGCGCGAGCGCCAAGGACGGAGACACCTTCCCCTTCGATTTTCCGTACTACTGTGGGGGCGCCGCTAGGCACGGGACGTTCGAACAGGTGGGTCTCCTAACAAAGGCCAATAAACAAAAACGAAACAAAACAAAGCCAGTGCTTGTTTCCTTGACCGCCGACTCATACTTTTAGCACCGTGTGCCCTGTGCAGGTACTGCTGTCTGTCGCAGAACCCAATTGATGTCTCGGCTTTACAGTAACATCAGTTTGAGTTCGGTAGCCATCTTGAGACTGCAGGGGGACGAGAATGACGGCAATCTATTTCTAGTAGGTGCATTGCCGGATGGGAAAATATGATGTACACCACTGTTTCGGGGAACCATAGTAAATAGGACCAAATCTTGTTGGGAACAATAGCGAAATATACAGGCTTTTGTGTGTAAAGCAGATCCTATTTAGTATTATCCCCCGTAATAGCAACGACTGCCACGGCATTCGAAGATCGAGAATCGTCCATTTTTGGGAGAGATCGCGCCCCATAAAACCGAAGATTGGCCATTTCCTAACTTTTTCTTCTTCTTCTTCCTTGACGAATCGATTCGATTCGCCAATCGGTTTCAGAGACGACCCGTGCGGCACAACTACCGACCCGGTAAAACATGCAAAATTGCACCTCTTCGTGACGCGTCAACATGATGAGCTGCATATCATGCATAATCAGGACTGTATCTGCCCTCAAAGGTTTATAGCGAAAACACGCAAGGAAGAAACACACACCCTGGGAAATGAATTCCGATATGGCTTTCTCCACACCTACGCGGAGGGCGGGGGGGGGGGGGGGGTATTCATTTGTTGCTTGCCTTAGTCCTTTGGCCATCGACCACAGGGGGGGGGGGGATAGGCACACAGCAGTGTATGCGATCGCTGGAATATACCAGGTGCGCAGGACTGTCACGCCTGTTCGTGAATTATTTCGATGTCGGTAGATCTACGGTCATCTGACGGTAACGTTGTCGGTGGGACAAACAGTTGGTGTCCAGTACGACTACTCGTAGTACATCGCATCGTAAGATACTGGCATACCGGGGGGTGCTGGCACATGATCGTATTTTGGGGTCATGTAGAATAAGCTGTGCACGACCTATCGCCCCAGAGAAGGGAGCCCCAGGAGCTCACTCTCCCATACCTCTTCATCACCACCGCTCGCTTGAGCACGGCCTGCCACATGAGCGCCACCTTTCAAACCACCCATCTCTCTCTCTTTTATCTTCTATTGAACGACGCGAGTGTATCTATCGCGATCACCGGGTGTCATCATCCATCTGCGAGTCTCTTCACGAGACGCATCGATCATCACCAGCCGCATGCCATCATGGTTTCGGAAATATGTTGCTTTCCATAGCTTTTTACCCCTGGACGCATCGCACATCGCACATCGCGCATCGCATTGCTCGATGTTTGGTACCTCTCACCGTTTCCGAGACAATCGGCTCGGAAAACAATCGTCCCACGAGTGTGCTATATTATCACCCGTGCGATAGTGATACGGTACACCCGCTGATTGCGGATCGGTGACGTCCATTGTGTGGTGACCCGTCTGATCTGTGTGATCTGTCTGATCTGTCTGATCTGCCCGATCTGCCTGATCTATGCATACCGTAACAACGCAAGTAACCCCTCCCCCTCGTCCCGGGACCGACTTTTCGAGCTCGACCACTCCACAACAAAGAATGTGCCAATATCAAATACATGACAACTGGCACGTTTTCGGACAGGCCTCAACGAGATTAGTCCAACGCCACACTTATAGCCTTTTAGGCGCTGGCATTCTCCTCGCCCTGGAAAAGCCGGTCCGGAGAGGGGGGGGGGGGTGTACTCGATAGGAGAGATGTACTCGATCTCATGCATGGCCGTAGTCGTATGACCATAGACCCTCGCATCCCTACAATGCCGGGACGGAGCATGTCGGGTTTTCATCGACCAGGCAGACATTGCTTGCACCAAGCGCGAAGCGCCGTGAGGTGTCTGGCGAGTCGCATGAAGGGTGAGCTGCATCCTACTAAGAACCGCTTTTGAGGCGGACTTGCATAGGGACGACAGCTTCAATAAGTTGATTTAATTTCCGGTGTAGGCATTTCCAGAGACAGCAAGTGGACTACTATGTAACTGCCTCTTGGGCGCCTTGCCTTGAACACTACGTGATGCGATCATCCCCAATTGTGCGAAGTAAAGGTTCTTTACCTCGCACAAATGATCTAACTCGACAACCGGCTGTGGGTGACCGCCAAAAAAAAAACAAAAAAAACGTTACCCTGGTTGTCTAGCTCACGTAGTGAGCGGCGTGTTTTACAGTGTCGTTGCCAACCGACGCCAACCCATCCTATATAAAATAGGGGGAGGGGGGCATCTACCCGCATTATTACGGAATGTGTGTGTGAAAGGTCTCATTATGAATGCCTTCCGCTCCAGGAGATTTGTTTTTCAAGGAAGAGTCGCCGCCAGAGGGTTGGTGGGTACCCCGTATTGTACGTAGATCGGAGCGGCACCAACAAGAACCGGTAGTCTCGTCCACGAGTCGAGGTGTGCAAAGGACGTGCTTGCAGCACACAGTACCGCTATGGAGCGTGGGGGGCAGTATACATATCAATACAAAACGACCCTCGAATCAACGTTCAGAACGAAAGTAAGAACCGAAGAAACCACTCGGGTGGGCCTAAACGTCGCCCGCAGCGGAAGACGAATGGCGGCCATGTAGCCCCTACGCTGCGTGATACGGGGGGAAAAAACTCCCCTATCTAACCCTCCGTCTTGAACGCTATGCGTGCAACAGATGAGTATGCCCGCCCGCCCCTCCCCTCCCCGTACAGATCTCCCCCCTTCAGGCAATGCCTGCCTGGTCGATGAAACCCTGTGTGTTCCGTCCCGGCGTTGGAAGGATGCGAGGGTCCACGGTCAACGAATATGGCCATCCATGGCCTGAGTACACCCTTTTGCGAGGGCGTGGCTTTCTGTTTCTTTGCCTTTTTCTCAGTCCCGAAGCGAGATAGAGAGCAGAATAGGTTCAGTCCACGCACGTATCAGGTGCGGGGACCACAAC
This sequence comes from Nereocystis luetkeana, assembly GCA_031213475.1. Classification (NCBI taxonomy): domain Eukaryota; class Phaeophyceae; order Laminariales; family Laminariaceae; genus Nereocystis; species Nereocystis luetkeana. Next base: position 1,864,819 of record JARUPZ010000007.1, read on the forward strand.
AACAACAACAACAAGTCTCGCGGGGCGCACACCTCAAATACCTCGCACAGAACATGCCGATAAGAAGTTATAGGCGTGTAGACGATGCTGACGCTACCCCGCCTCCCCCCCCCCCCTCCTCCGGCCTCTCTCCCCCCCCCGGCTTCTTCCGCAACATGGTGTGAACCCGCTCCACCCTTTCACAGCTATATAGGTGCAGCGGGTCTATATATGGCAAGCAGGCGTGCTACCTGTTAGGGGCCGAGGTGAGGGATAGTGTTCAGACATGGTTGAAGCTCGATCGGTCGGATGCTTCGGTACCGAACGCTCGATGTCCGATGTGGGGAAAAAAACAATTGGGTTTAGAGGCACGATCGAGACCGTGCGACCCTCTCAAGACCCGATGTCAGCACCTCCGCCCGGCCGCCCGGCCGCCCGGCCGCCCGGCGCCAGCACAATCTTCACGCGTGAAAAAACCTCCCTTCTGCAGACTCGCTCTGTTGTGTATCCCAGTGTGCCGGTCAGCACTTGTTTCTTTTTCTTTTTTTGTTTCACTGGTTGCTGATTCTGTGAGCATCAGTCACCATGTTTTCTGTTCCGATATATACGACAAGATCTGAAAAAAAACTAAACTCTGTACTTATAGTATCATACGTAGTTTGTTTCGTTTTTGACCGGTTATTACGAATTTATATGGGAGGATCTAAAGACAACTGTTGAGCGCCCCCCCCCCCCCCCCTCTGGAAGCGGCCACGCCGGAAAATAACAAACTCGACGAAGTTGTCATCCATATGAAAGGCTGCCTCACAAGCCGTTCTTAGTAAGATGCAGTTGGCCCTTTGTGCGACCCGCCGAGCGCCTCACGTTTCGCTTTGCGCTCGGTGCGAGCAATGCCTGTCTGGTCGGATAAAACCCCGGCGCGCTCCGTCCCGCCATTGTAGGCGTGCGAGGTTCTACCGTCACACGACTACGACCATGCACGACTACGACCATGAATGACACCGAGTAACCCCCCCCGCCCCCTTCAGGTCAGCAGGAAACGTTTGGTGAGGCAAAACATTGCGTACTCCTCAGCAATATCAGCATCAGTCACCAGCACATCACGCCGATGATGCGGAAAGCCAGCCTTCGTGTAGAGTCTCTGTCGCTATTGCGGGAGATCATAGTAAACAGGACCACATATCGTTTGTAGATATGGAAAAATATATGGGTTTTAGCGTGTACCCTAGGTACTTTTTACTGTGGTCCCCCGTATTAATCCTATCCAAGGCCACTGACGGTTTCGACGTGGGCTGAAGAGAAGCGCCCCTGCTTCCGCTCTCCCAGCCTTTTTTCATTGCCCCGGACTTCCTCTTTTCCCGGAAGAACGACCACGCATAATTACCCCCTCCCCCCTCACTCCTCCCTCCTCACCCGTCCCCCGCCTCCCGTCCCCTTTCCCCCTTCCTCCCTCTCCCCTCCCCCGACAAATCCCCCCCCCCCTCTCCTCCCCCGCTATTAACCCTTTTAGAACCGCAGTCCCGTTTTGGGGACAAACCACTCAAGTTCCAAGTAGTTTGTCCCCAAAACGGGACTGCACCACTAAAAAGGGTGAAGAGTAGGAACGGTGCTCCGTCTCGAAACGGATGAGTGCCAATGGTGAAATGACCAAGGCAAGCAACAAATGAGTAAGCCCCCCCCACCCACCACCCCGCACCCCCCGGTCATTCGACCACGGCCATGTATGAGATCTTGTACATCTCTCCTATCAAGTGCACCCCCCCCACCCCTCCCCCGCCTCTGCCTCCTCTCCCCTCTCCGTTTCTTCTTTTTCTTCTCCCCCCCCCCCCCTTCCTTCTTCGCCTTTCCTTCCCCCCCCCCCCGCCCGCCCTACACCTACACCTCCCGCTTCCTCTTCGTCTGCCCCCGATACCCATCCCATAAGGATTCGTGCTGCGGATGCCCCCCCTGGGACGCCGATTCGGGGGGATGCGTCTCCAGCAACCCCGACTGGACCAAAACGGCCTACCCCTGGGCCGGCTTCTTCAAGTCCGCCTGCCCCACCGCCTACAGCTTCCCTCGAGACGACCGAACGAGCATGTTCGTCTGTTCCAACCAGGAAGTCGACCTCGCCACCGCCAGAAACACTCAGTCATGTGAGGATGATACGTGGTAGTCATAGGTCCCGTTTGGGTCCCGTGTTGGATCCAGTTTGGGTCCCGTTCGGGTCCCATTTGGGCCCGTTTAGATCCCGTTTGGGTCCCGTTCGGGTCCCGTTTGGGTCCCGTTTGGGTCCCGCTTGGATCCCGTTTGGGTCCCGTTTGGATTGCGATTGGATCCCGTCTGAGTCCCGTTTGGGTTCCGTTTGGGTTCAGTTCGAACCGCGCGTTCGAGTCCTGTTGGCTTTTATTTGAATCCCGTTTGGATCCCGTTTGAGTCCCGGAGGGTCCGGTTCGGGTCCGGTTGGAGTCAATTTGGTCCCGTTCGAGTCCCGCTTAAGTTCCGTTTGAGTCTCGTTTGATTCGCGTTCGGGTTTTGAGCTATACAGCAATAACATACCAAACATGTATAGCTCACTTCTAAGAATATCGGAGTCGCAAGAATGTCGGGTTCGTAAGAACATCGGAGTCGCAAGAATATCGGATTCGTAAGAATATCGGAGTCGCAAGAATATCGGATTCGTAAGAATATCGGAGTCGCAAGAATATCGGATTATAAAGAAACCGTGGTCAGCGGCGAGCGCTTACAGTAAAGGTTATCAGTATACGTAGTCCAATGGTCTGTGCTTAAGGCTCCTCATGGATAGGGTGTCAGAAGACGAGTGCTGCCACAGAGGTAAGACAGCACTTTTCTGTCCAAAATGATTCTGACTTGACTGACCGGACTCCCTCAAACCCAACAATTATAGCAGGCACGCGTTTTTTTTTGTTTTTTTTTCAACATTTTTGCTTTTTTTGCGTGATAGAAGTACAGTAAGTTACGTAGGATTTGATGTTTTCGCCCATCGGCCTGCACCATTACTGTACTGTAGTGTACTGTAGCTTTTTCTCATGATCAGTTTTTTTGGGCGGAGGAAATGGAGCTCCCTTAAGGTCGAGTGAAGAATCTCATAAATTGCAGGGGCCACCTCTACCGCTATACGGTAGCATGGCTCAGAACAAGGGGGGGGGGTGTACTCGATAGGAGAGATGTACTCGATAGGAGAGATGTACTCGATCTCATGCATGTCCGTAGTCGTATGGCCATAGACCCTGAGTACTCAGGACCGACCATGCCGCGTAAAAATACTGGAATAAATAGTATTTTTTTCGTACATGGTGGGTCCTGATTGTTGTGGCCGCCACAATAAGGTGTATATTATGGTGGGAGATACTAATCAGGACCGAATGCTCTTCGTGAAACTACTGGAATATGTAGGTTTTTGTTCACATGATGGGTCCTGATTAACTATGATCCCCCGCAATATTATGTTTTGTCGTTGCCGGGCCCACACTGTACACCACTATTACGGGGGGCCCTAGTTAACAAGACCAAATATTGTTAGTAAAAATGATCAAGTAGGTGGGTTTTTACGTATGCCATAGGTCCTATTAACTACGGTCCCCCGTAAAAGTACGTCGAACGACGCTACGCCCACCCTGGCTTCGCCCATCCCCGCCCTCCCTCCCTCCCTTCCTTCGTTATAACTCCGTGACAACGGTACGTGGGCACCGCGACCTCTCTCTCCAGATTCAATCAGGTTCTGCCCAGGCGACTCGGAGGCCGCCTTCTACTCCTAGCGGTTGACGGCTGGTGACGTGCTCTCACCCCCCTCCGAAAAAACAAAATGATTCACGGGATGCAGAACCCCATCCGGGTCCAGAGGGGGGAGGGGGAGGGGGGGTTCACTCGGCCATCGCACCACTCAAGCACAGAGAATCGTCGATCGGTGTTAAGAAGTGGGAGTCAAGGATGACGGGTCAAACGCGTGCCTGTAATCATTCTGGGGGGGGGCGAAGAGGGGAGTATAAAATGGCGGTCGGGGGATATCTGGAGCATGCTTCTCTTGCGGAGGTGTGAGGTCTCGACACCATGTGCCGCCCCTCTCCACCCCTTCCCGCTCCGGGGCTCGACGAGAAGCCTCAAGATTGTTGTGGGGTTGTCAGGGGTAACCTAACCTACTAGCCTACTCAGGCTCCTGTAACTACATAACCAGCAGCAGTAGGCTATTACGCAACAGTAGGCTATTACAATAGCCTACTGCTGACGGAAAAGTAGGCTAGTAGGTTAGGTTATCTCCTTCTGATCGACGCTTTGGTTTTGCAGCGGCGGGCTACTAACTGTCGCAGCGTACTCAGTCAGCAGGTAGGCTATTGTAGCGGGCTATCAGGTCCGACCAACAGGTTTGTCAGCTGCAGCAGGCTACTGCAGTAGCGTGCTCAGTCAGCAGTAGGTTGCTGCGCTTTTTCCCCCTCGCCAAACAATTTTTCTTGCTTGTATAAGCGACCGGAAGGTAGGTACAGTGGTGAGTGAGTGCTGTTTTGACGCAGAAGTTTTCTTTATGTCTGGATGTTTTTTGAGCTTTTTTTGAGAGCTCGTTGCTTTGTTCGTTGCGTGTTCGTGATGGTACCTGGTAAATCTTGTTCGTTTTTTTTTTGTCGGTGTCTAATCATGTTCGCGTATTTTTTACGTGTGCGTTGTGTTCCGTTGTACGTATAATATGTTGCACACACTCATTTTATGTGCTTAGCGTTTTTATAGAAATAACGTTACATAGGGAAAGAAAATGGAGAAGGGTAAGAAGACGGAAGAGGAGGAGGAGGGGGGCGTGGAAGAGTAGTGGGAGGAAGGGGAGGAGACGAGGGAGTAGCAGCTAGGGGGGGAGGGGGGGGGGGGGGTGGAGGCGGAGGGGTAGGTGAAGCAAGAGAAGGAAGAGGAAGGATCAGGAGTCACATAACTTGTACATCGTTGGTTTTGCGTGTGTGTTTGATGTCTGACAGCCGTTCAGGTTGTCGACCGCGTGTGTGTCGTTTCGCGCAGATAAATCTGCATTGCCAGGCATCGTGTCTCTTTCTTGTCGTATGGTGCGCTCCGCTCCCCCCTCGAACCAACCACGCAAATGGCAGCCACAGCTAGCGGCGAGACGGTGGATGCGACGTGCCGTTAATCACACGCCGACTTGAACCTTTTGTTTTCGTGTTTTGGTTGGGGGGCCTAGGTCTGTCATCGACAGTTTTCGCGGGTTGTTTTGTAGCGTACGGGTACGGTCAGGACGGGCAGGGGGTTTGTACGCGTAGCGTCCCACGAGACAACAAAAAACTCGCTGGAGCAATTACAGGGCTCTACCCACGTGCACTGTGGGTCTGGAACTTTCGCCGTCGTCCAGTGGAAACGTAGCAGGTACCTACTGCTCTGCCCCTTAGTACATGTCTATGTATCTGCTGCTACTGTGCGTATTAATAGCTGTTTTCTAGGAGCTAATGATCCGATCAGGAAAAACAATACGCTTTTGACGTCGTCAGTGTCGGCAATCGGTGATGAACATCGCATCGCCGCGCACGTTTTTTTTTTCGTGGGACTGGGGTAGTGGTATACCCACTATTTCCCGAGGCTCCTGGTGAGATAAGCTCTGTCAGACACGGCCTGGCCTTGAGGAGCGTGAAAGCGTTCACCGATGAACATTGCCACTGCCTGGGTATGCATCGAAACATAGCGCCAATAGCAAAGGACGCCCCAGGGATTTCTTCTAGGGCTGCAGTCCCGTTTTGGGAATAAACCACTCCAACTTCAAGTAGTTTGCCCCCAAAACGGGACTGCGGTCCACGAAGGGTTAACCTTTTTGGAACTCCGGTCCCGTGTTGGGGACACACCACTCAAATTCCAAATAATTTGTCCCCAATTGTCCCCAAAACGGGACTGCGGTTCTAAAAGGGTTAAGAAACCCGTGAGTCAGTTTTTTTTTGTTTTGGCCCGAAAAAGGTACGGTAGTATCCCCCTATCGCACCAACGCCTCGGGAGTCGAACAAAGCTGAGCTACTGCTGTAGTGAGCGAAGATTATCTGGCGCTGCAGTAGTAGTTTATACCGGTACTGCTCTTCTACAGTTCTCGATCGATGTCCAGAGTGTCGCGCAACTTGCGCTTTTCCTCAGTCTCCGAAAAAATACAGCCGGAGCCCACACTCCCGGCATAATCTTGCAAAAAAAACACACACACATACCACACATTTTCGCCCTTGTACGTGACACCTCCTCCGCGTCCCCAAGCTTGAGCATTTTTTTTTTTTGGCATTTTCTTGAAAAAACAAAAATGAAACGACTACTGCTAGTGGTTGCCTTCCTCCTGAAATTTCACGCCTCATCAGACGAGTCACCTACAGATGTACCATATTGTACCATCTGAGAATCAAGCCAGCCGTCATGAGACGCTGCGGTGCGGGGTGGGGTCTGTACAGTACACATTCGCAACGAGATCACGCAGATTCGCACAGCCCTCACGCGACAACGTGGGCTCTGAATAGATCAAACAAGATCGAGAATAAATTATCTATCTGCCCTCGGAAGGATCTACGGATCATCAGGTGAGGATCAATGATTCGTCAAACCTTTCACGCGCCAGACCGATACATCATGATCCATCCATCTGATCGATCCATCTGTAGATCATCTAGTTCCTCACCTCCCGTGTTGGCGACAGGTTAGGCAGAATCTGCATATCGACACTCGCAGTACATACCAGTTCCAGGCATCCCACCCAGGAAACACGTAGCTACTATTACGGGGGACCATAGTAAATAGGCCACAAAAAAATGTTTGATAAAAGTACGGAAATATATACCAGGTAGGTTTTTGTGTGTGCCGTAGGTCCTTGGTATTAACTATGGTCCCCCGTAGTACGTATTGCCGCAGATCATGCAAAATTATGTATATCGGCGGGTAGAACCAGAAACACGAGCTGGTAGATCCTACAGATCAGGAATACATTTGTCTATCCTCCCTGAAAGAGCTAAATCATCAAGTGAGTAGTTCTGACCTCCGAGGTGCGAATCCTTCCTTCCAGGCGCTACGAGTACAGCGCTACTTCGGGGTCCAAAGGCCGACGGGATTTTTCTTCCCGTCGGCGTCGATTGACTCTAGAGTGTTTCACGTCACACACGGCGAACCATGCGCGCTCGCCCATGCACGCACATCTCTTGTTGCGCCCACGGCGCAAGTGCCTGGCGGAAGGCGCTCGAACGCAAGCTTCTTCGAAAGGCAAAAAGAGGCCGCGGGAGAAAAAACACACGGGCTCCATTCCAGCCTCACAGCAGCTCGAGAGAGCTTCATTGATTAACCGGCCAACAGTGCGCTTCCAGACAGGCGGCGAGAAGTTAAAAAAATCGACACCATGACCGGCGAAAGTGAAACCACTCCCGAAAACCCGCCGGAAAAACCAAGGAGCGCGGGTCAACCAACCATCGCTCAACCTCCGACTAGTCCCTCGTGACCACGCCCCCACCCCCACCCCCCCCTCGGCCTCGGAATGACTCCACGGCAGTACTGTAGTTACAAAGAAGCCTGGGCAACCGCTACCCAGAGCAGGGACCATTGGCCGCGCAACGTAGGGACGAAGGCCCGGTCACGAGCAGGAGGTGGCCCCATAGGGCCAAACGACGGGCACCGCGCCGCCCCACGCGAGCCCCCCCCCCTCCCGTTCCCCGCGCGTCTCGACCGCAGCAGTGGCGATGTAAGCCAGCAGCCACCAACGACCCCCCCCCTTTCCCATCTCCTGCGTACGCTCCCACCGCCACTCCACCCTGGCCCTTCGTAACCCCCCCCCCCCCCCCTTTTGGATAGATCGCAGTGCCGCCGACAACTCACCTCAACCTCTCGGAGCAAGTCAATCTTCAAAACACACAGAAATTCTACGTTCAGCCGAGAGTGCGATTCTACGTAGGACGCCCCTCCCCGAAAAAGGAAAACAAAAGAAAATATGTCTTCAACCCCTTGCAGCTCGTTTCGGGACGGCGGCTCTCCCAAAAACACAGAACGTGGCAAAACAATTGGAAAAGTACCCCCGAAAACTAAACGTGAGGAAAAAAAAAGCACACAGATGTGCTATCCGAGTAGTGAGTGAATCCACTGCAAACTTGTCGAAGAAGGGACCGACTCGAACCACAAAAAACAAAACGTGGCGTCGATCAACCCACCCTACCCGCTGCTACAACCCCGCTCGGGGTATGGCATGGCCGGTTGTGAAGGAATAAGGGCAGGTGGCGGAGGCGGGTTGGCTAGCTGGCACGAAACACGGCACACACCACGCACGTCCTTGAAGCTGAAACCCCGTACAGGTGGCATGTTATCAAAACAACAAGCCTGCGACCACGCGGGTCCATCGCATCATCGTCGGCGTTTCGGGGTGCTTAACGCGGAACGAAACCCTCAAGGGGCCGTATCACGAGAGCAACAGAACATATCACCATCGCCATCCCATTATGAGGATAGCGGTGAGAGGCAATCCTCACTTGCGGGCCAAAATAGCGTGTTCACGAAGCGGGCGGCGAGGCGGGTCCGGTCGGGTCGGGTTGGGTCCGGTAAAGGTGATCCGACCCGACCCGCGAGTTGTCTGAAAACCTCCTCTGACCCGAGCGGACCCGACCGGTGAGATTTCAAAAACTTCCTGACTCGACCCCCGGGTTGGGTCATGACCCGCGAAGTGCCCTGGAAAATAAAGAACTTCATCGAAAGAGCTTCTGGCGTAACGGGCCTCCAAAAATCAAGGGGAAAAAATGGACGCGCGTCAACCCCGCGGCGGGACAATCGCACATCACAGAGCAGGGAATCTTGAAGCGGTTTATCGACCAATTACAACAAAGAAGGGAGAAGTGCGAGTGTTGGAAGACACACGAAAATACGCAGAGGGGGAAAAAAAAAAAAAAGAAGAAAAACTATAATAGGGGAGTCCAGCCCTTCAGAAAGAGAACGCCCAAGAGCAACGGGGGATTTAATATCAATAGTGGAAGAAGATCGGCCAGAGAGGGCCCGAACACAACTCTAGCGAAAGCCTCCTCCCCCTCCACCTCTCCACCCCCCCCCCCCATCCCTCGCACGAGACAACTCCAGCGCGGTATCTGCTGATGATACGGTATACACTCCTCGTCTTGGACTAGGAAAGAACAACGCGATCACAGCATCACGCCCTTGCCGAAATACGACGCGACCTGCCCGAACCCATCGGCCGCTTCCTCGAGACCCTTGAAGAATTGCTCATGGTCCAGAGCGCTTCGCGCCTGCGCCGCTTTGATGTCTTGAATCTTCGCCTGCTCCCCGCCAAGCCCGCCCAACCCAGCGCTCTGCAGACCCAGAGGAGAAGCCGCCTACGAATGCACGTACGCAAGCAAGCGTGGGGGCGCGAGGGGGGGGGGCGGGAGGGGGGCGTACTCATTTGTTGGTTGTCTTAGTCGTTTGACCATTGACCAGGTATCTTCGAGACGGGGGGGGGGGGGGGGGGGGGGGGGGGAGGGGTGTGCTCATGCCATGCATGGCCGTGGTCGTGTGACGACAGACCCTCGCACCCCTACAATGCCGGAAGACGGAGCACGTCGGGCCTTCACCGACCAGGCAGACATTCGCTCGCACCAAGCGCCAAGCGAACCGTCAGGCGTTCGGCGAGAGTCGCACGAAGGGCCAATCGCGTCATACAAAAAAAAAGAAAACCAGCTTGTGTAGCGGATATAGATTTCCGGCGCCTTGTGTGAGGCGTTCTCTCGGCTTGCGCATGTGCGCGACAAGCGTCGAACTGCTATTGACCTCTTTGGGGTGTTCCGAGATGCACAGCGATCGAAACAATGACAGCGACCTTGGCGCGACCAATCGTCCTCGAGAAGCGTGAGCCGCCCGCCTAATGGGTATCAGGGTCATGTCGTGCCCGCGCCGTACCACGGGCTCCTTTCAACCATTCTCGCTCGTACTTCGCCCAGTCACGTAGCAGTGCGATGGTCTTAGGTGTTACGCTTTGCCAAGAGTGTGAGACTGATCAACCAACGGAGGAACCAGAACAATCTCGTCGTGGGTGCGTGGGTGGGTAGGTGAGCCGAGCGGAGGGTTCGATAAAGCTCTCAGAACAAAACGTTCCGCTTCGTTCGCAGAACGGCAACTTGATTCGCGGCCGCACGCACCAGCACACCTGGCGCAGAAACAAAACATTCGAAACAAAAACTACACAAACGTACGAAAAAAAAAAACACACACACACACACACACATGAAAACAAAAAAAAACACAATGCGGCACTGACAAATACAAAAGGGCATTTCGCCTCTGGCGTCTCTTCACCCACCAAGTGTAACCGCATAAGGCAGAGGGCAAATCGCACGGCACGAGGTCTCCCTTGCCCACGAAGCCACCGCGACCACACACCAACCAACGCCGCAAAGATTGCGGCGGCCAACAATCGCCAAAAACTACCGGGAGGGGGGGGCAGACACCCAACGCGCCCTCCGGCGGCAAGCGGTGTTCGAGCGCAAATCTCGCACCACTGGGAGTGCTTCGTCTACAGCACCGGCCCCCAGTTTAGTGATTCGTGCGGGTCGTCGTCGTGGATCTCCTCCGACCAATGCAAAACTTTCAGAGAGTGTATCGCAACCGCAGCAGCATGTACGCAGTCTTTGTTTGTTACGACATATTCATTCAGGTACTAACGACTCCGGTGTCCATGAAAACTGTCACGCTTTCGTAGAGCACCGTAAAAGCTACACACCCCGCAAGGAGGTACTGACCACTGCGGTACAACACAACCAGCTTGCAAAGATGAGAGTTTCCAGTATTTGTTTCGATCTCCCGGCTGACGTGTATTTTTCCCCCCTCACCTTCAACATGCTCACGCTGCAGTATGTATGTATGAATGTATGTATGTACAAGGCGCTTCGCTCCGCGGGCGGCCTACGCCGCCCGCTACGCTCGCTCAGGAAGGAAAAAAATTACATCAAATAATGCGAAGCGAACAGAGGTCCACGATTGAGTTTAGTGTTTTCAAGGATCGTAATTGCAAACCGGCGACTTGATAATGCCAAGAGTCCCGCCGCCATGCTTCAGGAAAAAACAGTTCCGACATCAGCTTGGATGCCACATATACGCTTCGCGTTGCGGATGTCGTACGTACGTACATACACCCCAGGTAGGGTACTACTATCTGTACTTATTTTCTTCTTTCGATATGCTTTATGTGTCTAGTCTGTACTGTATGTACGAAGAAAGCGAAAGCACAGCACGGCACAGCAGCAAAAACAATGAAAATGAAACCGAAAACTCGGAAAGGAAAACAAAACCCCGTCCCCTCTCGTGTAATATTTTTCCGCCTGATTGTAACACCTTACACCCGGTCGAAAAGAAGAAAAGAAACAAATCGCACAGAAGAGCTTCTCTCTCTCAGCCTCGTACGCCGCCCGCCCCTCTCGCGACCACCTCGCTACCAATTCGGTCCGGGTAAAGCTTTTATCACTCTCTGCCACAATCAGCCCCGTCGCCCGCCCCGCGTGAAGCCCGGTGCTCACCGTGGCCGTCGTTCGCCAGCTCGATAACGTTGGTGTTCAAACTGCACACCTCCCTCTTTCAACTTTAGCGTGGTCGCAAAAATAAGCACCGCTTGAATATTATGTTTCCCTCCCGAACGACCTGTATAAACTCGTACATACTCTATCAACAATCATAAAGCGAAGCCAGACAAAGCCCATTCATGCATCCCTCGTGTCTCGAGGCACACGCGACGCCTAGACACGAAAGCGGCGACCGCGCTCCTTGCAACCCCCCCTCTACCTGCCAGCACCCGCTGACACTCGCGACGGTGCCAGGTCCTCCCGCGATGCCGTGCTCGGAGAACACGCACGCACACGAAACGAAAGAAGAAAAAAGGAAGAAAGGACCGAGAAAACAAAGAACTGCTGGAAGGGTCCGGCAAGTAATGAAAGGAGGCGGTTTGGAAGTGGGAGCTCTGAGAGGCCAGGGATGCACCAACCGAGCACGCTCAGGGGTTGTGATCTAAGTATGTAGTTCTATATATGTATGTGTGTATGTATGTATGTACGTATGTATGTATGTATGTACCTGGTATGTATGTATGTATGTATGTATGTACGTATGTATGTATGTATGTATGTATGTATGTATGTATGTACGTATGTATGTATGTATGTATGTATGTATGTATGTATGTATGTATGTATGTATGTATGTATGTATGTATGTATGTATGTATGTATGTATGTATGTATGTATGTATGTATGTATGTATGTATGTATGTATGTATGTATGTATGTATGTATGTATGTATGTATGTATTATGTATGTATGTACGTATGTATGTATGTATGTATGCCACGACCGAGCAAAGTCACGACACAGCGACGCAGCGTAGAACAAGTGTGTTTAGCTCGACCCTCCTAGGCCAAATCTGCGTAGAACTTGACTGATTAGTCCCCAAAACAGGACCGCAGTTTGCTGTATCCTTACTTGTCCGCCTGAGGAACAACACAAGCAACCCGAACATCATGTTGCCGCCCGGCGCGTCCCCCCCTCCCCGCCCCCCCCCCGAGCCCCCGCACGCCCTCCCGCGCCACCTGATGTGTATACAACTCTGACCCAAACCACGAGGAACCCTCTGCAGCAGTGGTGGTCCCTCTACAGTGCCGACTGAGTGTTATAGCGCCGGCAGCCCGCTGTATGTGGTGCCCGTGGAATCGCTTGGCACGGACGGGATTCATCAGTGTCGCGGCGTGCGGAGCAGCGGCGGCTGCCCGCTGCACATAGTGCCGGCATCGTTGGCTGCCGGATGGAGTGGCACACAGAACGTGGCGCGATGGATACAAAACCCCCGTCATGTTAGTTGGATGACTTCTACGTCGACGGCAGATGTCGATGTGCGTAATCAAATCGAAAGCTACAAGTTCGTAGCTCTTACCTTGGTTCCCCCTTTCCCCTGCTCGGAAGCCAGGAAGGTTGGCAACTCCATGGCCACCCTCGAACCGGCGCCCAGCGACGATAGCATCGTCGCACTATATTTTTTGTCCATAGAAGCAGAGAGGGCGGCACACCGCGACAAAAAAAAAGAGTGTTTGAGTAAAAAACACGCCATGAACGGGGGAAGGGGGGGGGGGGGGGGGGAACCGGGAGCGGGAGACAAAACAAGATGTACACACGCCTACTTCAATAGCATCGAAACACACTAAGGGAAAGGGAGGGGGGGGGGGGGGGGGGTTGGCGAATACCGCAGGCGTAACGCTCGTCCTTCACTCACGGTGTTGGTTACTGCAAAAACGGGAGGCCGGGACGGGGGGGCGCACTAACTACTCACTCGCCTGAGTCATTACCATTGACTACGCATCACCTTCAAAGCTACTTCTAATAACAATAAGAGGCCCACACCTCCAACCTTGGGGCGCTCAACGCGTGCTTTGAACATTCTGCTATTAGGTCGCTTGCGTTTTTCTTGATTTTTTTTCCCCCCCCTTCCTGATTCGCCTGTTTGGGGCCGCCATCTATCCCCTACAAAAGCGGTCGTTTTCTCTCGATAGCCTTGTAGGCCGGGAGGGGCGGGGGGCAGACAAACAATGCAGTCATTCTACGACTACTTCACAGCGTCGAAAGCCTCAAAGGGGAGGCCTGGGGTGGGGGGGGGGGGGGGGGGCGGGGGGGGGGGGGGGGGGCGGGAATCGGGTAGACACACGACGGAAGGGGCGCATACATGCCTACACCATCGAAACCTGCAAAGTAGAGGCCGACAAAAAAGAGGGACGGGCGGGCGTCATCGTTCCCACAGAACGCTCAACTATATCTGTCTATTACGGGGGACCACAGTAAATAGGACCAAATATTGTTAACAAAAATAGGTGAATATATAGGTGTTTGTGCGTGCCGTAGGTCCTATTTACTTTGTACCCCCGTAACAGTCCACAACTGCCGCCCCCCCCTCAGTGGCCGATAAAACGGGCTTCTGTCTCTCGCCCCGCTTGCGCTCACCGCAGGCCCTGAACCTCCGCCCGCATCTTGTGGGTGCTCTCTCGCAGCTCGGCCGCCGCGGCCGCGTCTGTGGCGGTGGAACTCGCAGAGCTCGCGAGGTGACGCGGCAAAAAGTCCCTGGTTACCGCCAGTGGAAGGAGGGGATTCTGAGCGAGGATGCTCAACACCTGGAGACGAGAAAAAGACGCGATGTTAGGGTTGCGGAGGGGGCATCGTCGTGCGAGATGAGGAGGCGGGGGGCACTCATGCCGTGCATAGCCGAAGTCGTACGAACCATAGACCCTCCCATCCCCACGTACAATGCCGGTACGGATCACGCCAGGTTTTCACCGGACCACGTCGTAGACAATGCTTGGGGCGGTTGGTGGGACGGCGTGGGAACGGGGTTGGACGAGCGGCTCGGTCTGGCGCGGGGAGAGGTGGGGGGCGTAGGAAGAGTGTTGCGTGCGCCCTGTGCCAACGCTGCGGGAACAAGGACGGGGCGGCGGCGGCGGCGGCGGCGGCAGCGGCGGCGGCGGCAGCGTGGCGCGACGGTCTACTGGTAGCCTGACTCACTCGCAGGGGCGGAAGCACTTGGTCCCGCTCGATCAGCGCCAGGATTTCCCGGACATCGTCCCACCTTCCCTCTTCCCCCATTGCCCCCTCACCCCCGCCCCCCTCCCCTTCCTCCTCCTCCTCCTCCTCGTAGCTGACGTTCTCGTCGTCGTTATCCCCAGGGGATCTAGGTGATCCATCCCCTTTTCTGAGAGACTTTGGGGTTTCCCCGGCCGAGGCGTTGTTGACTAGGTAGCTCAGGACCTGCGCCCAGAGGTCAGGGTTGTTGTTGCCTTCCTTTCTGCATACGCGCATCATGTTCCTGAGGCAGGAGCGGGAGGGAGGGAAAGAGCGGGGGGGGGTGGTTTCGCTCGATCGTGGTGGTTTTCGAAACGTCGCCGACAGTCCATGCAAACCATTTGACATCTCCCCAAAAACCCCAAGACGCCTACCAAAATAAGCCCACCGCGACAACATCATCATGGATACCATCCACAATCCATCCCAAACCTCAATGTTTTCGGGGGAAAAAAGCAGGCGTCGGCCAATAATAAGCTCACGGACAACCGTCGTGAAAAACAAAACAAGATCTGTCGAACACCAGTTCATCTATTAACCCCAGGCAGGAAGCGGCATCTACTACGTTCATTTTTGAGCGAGACTTTTTCGGGCCAATCGAGCTGCGCACAAGCAAATTAATTCAGTCACGACGGTCCTTGCAATAGCGCAAAACGACCACCACCACCACCACCAACAACAACAGCAACGACAGCAACACACTTACCGCGTGTCTCCGGTATCCACGTAGTGCTCCACGACAAGATCCGTCATATACAACTGACAAAAGCGAGCAGGCGTTTTCGAAAACGGGGGAAGAGAAAACCGGTGGCGGTGGCGGTGGCGGTGGCGGTGGCGGTGGCGAGGGGGGAAGAGCGGGGGCGGGAAGAGGTGGAGAAATCCGGAAAACATACAAAACAAAACGCCTCCCTATCTACGCCTCACCACTATAGAGCGTCAACCCGACATAAAGCGCTGGCGCGTGGTCTTAACGCTGCTCCCGTATCAGAAAAAAAAACACGCTAAACCACAAAAATACCGGTATGTTCAGCTGGACGGTAAAGGGGTACCCGAACCATCGACGCCTGCCTCGCCCCCGATGAGGGCGTCCGCCACGACAACCGCGGCCGAACCAACAGACAAGCCTCCTTATATCCCGTACATAAGCGACGGCTTGAAAACAGTTAGTAACGAACAGGCGGTCACAGAAAGCGCCCCAAGATCAGCTTTCAGCCGCGGCCCAAACCCTTCACGAACGGCGGAACAGGGAGGGGCGGGGAGGGGATAAGATGAGCAAAACCTTTTTTTTTTAAATGTAATGCTGAAGTACGCCAGACAATGAGCGCCTATATGTTGGAGGCGTCTCTGCTACGAGTAGGAACGGTGATCCGTCTCGAGAGGGATGCGCGGTCAACGGTCAAACGATCATTTGTAGGGAACAACAAGCGAGTGCCCCCCCCCCCCCCCCCCTCTACTCGAATGATTATGGCAAGCAAAAAATGCGTACGCCCCCGCCCCCCCCCCCCCCCCCCCCTCCCTCTCCCCCCTGACTCCATGGTCATACGGCTACGGCCATGCATGAGATCGTGTGCATCTCTCCTAACAAGTACACCCCCCCCACACCTACATGACTGAGGCAAGCAACAAATCAGTAGCCCCCCCCGCGCCCCCCCCCCCCCCACTTCACCTTCTCGTAGAGATAAAGCTGCCCGGGCTTGAAATTAAGCATCTGCACCAGCACTAGAGCATGGTCTGCGTCATACCCCGCCCGAGGGTTATCCAGCAAAGCCATCACCTCGCTCTCCCGCTGCCTCTTCGCCGCTTCTACCGCGCCCCCCCCTCTCCTCCCGGCCCCACCCCCACCCGCGCCCCCCCCCGGCGCCTTCGCCCACTCTCTGAGCAGCAACTCCAGGAGAGTGTCGGCAACCGTCGGGCCGGCCTTGCCCCCCTCCCTCAGGACGTACGTGAGGAACATTCGGAGCCAGCGCGGCTCGTCCACGTACAGGTGAACGAAGTCTTCAGCTGCCGCCATCTCCGCTCGCCCGCCACTACCGCTGCCGCTGCCGCTGCCGCCACCGCTAGCATCCCCGCCGCCCTTCCCTACACGTCCGCTGGTGGTGCTGTTGCTGTTGATGCCACTGATGCCGCCGCTGGAGATCTTTCCGCGCCCACCCCCACCTCTGGCACTGGCTGATACATCCTCCTCCGATTTTCTGGAGTACCTGGAACACAACGCGAGTATTTTCGGGGTTTGCGTGATCCTTGCCTTGGGACTAGTACGGGGGACCACAGTGAATAGGACCAGATATTGCTGGTAAAAATGTTCCGAGTATATAGGTTTTTTATGTATACCATACGTCCCATTAACTATGGCCCCCCGAAACATACGATGGCGGCGAGATTGGCAGCGGTTAGATTGGCTTGCGGTGGCATTGCATTGGCGACATACCGGCGATACACTGGCAATGCCTTGGCCTTTCATTATCATACCATCGATGGCATTCCATTGGCATCATACCGACGCTATGTTGAATTTGCACTGACATTCAATCGGCACTACATTGCTCTTGGACTGACACTACATTGAGATTGCACTGGCATTGCACTGGCATTGCACTGGCATTGCATTGCCATTAGCTGTTCGGGATTTCCTCTTTTCCGCTTTTTTTTACTCTCCGATTTGTCGAGCATTCCGTTTTATGGGCCGTTCCACTCTCCCTCCGATCCGCTGATCCGCTGTTTTCAATTTTCCGCTCTTCTGAAAAAACCCTACCATTCGTTTTACAGCATCCAACCAATCGCCGACCAGAGCTAAACCATCCACTAACTTGCCTCCCAGTGCAAAGTGCCATGAGCACGCCAGTCGTATCCTCGGGCAAAGCGGCCACCAGCGGCTTGCCTCGGCGCCTAAGCTGCGCGGCCGCCTGTAAGAACCATCAAGCCAGTGTCGTGCGAGGGTGTGGCGGGGGGGGGGGGGGCGGACGACGACGACGGTACGGTGGGTGTGGAGGAACAGGCTGATATATTGGGAAGTATCGTGGGCGGGGGCAAGCGCGGCATCTACCTGTCGCGCATCCCTGCAGTGCTGGGGTGGAGCTCCGTCGGGCTTTCACCGACCAGGTAGGCATTGCTTGCATCACGCGCGAAGTACCATGAGCTATTCGGCGAGCCGCATCACGGGTGAGCTGCCTCCCAATAGGTTTTTTGAGAGGCGGACTTTCTCGCATATGGACGACAGCGTCGGGGCAGGGGGTGGAGGGGGGGGGGGGGGTTACCGAGTGATCGGTTCATCCTGCTGGAGGGCCCACCGTGGACTCCCCTCGATACCTCGCGGTAACCATCCACACCACCCGGCTTCCCACTACTACGGGGGACCATAGTTAATAGGACCTATGGTATACATAAAAACCTATCTATTTTGACCATTTTTACTAACAATATTTGGTCCTGTTGACATATGGTCCCCCGTACTATTACGGGGGACCATAGTTAATAGGACCAAATATTGTTAGTAAAAATGGTTAAATATACAGGTTTTTATGTATACCATAGGTCCTATTAACTATGGCCCCCCGTAATAGGACGGCGAAAACGCCACACGCGCCCCTCTCCTGCCCAATATTTCCACCAAAAACTTGACCGCTCACCTCGGCGAAGGATAGGGAGGCGATGTACGCCAGGGCTCCCGGGCAGTCCGGCTGTGAGCGTTCCAGTTGAATGCGGAGGAACCAATCGTGCTCTGCGCGCGGAGGAAGGGGTGAAGGCGGGCGGATAACGAGCGAAAAAAAGCGAGGTGAATGAAGGGTAACGGTTTTTATCGAGGGTGGATGAAGTTGTAACGGTTTTAAAACGAGGCTGGAGTGTAACGGTTTTGATCGACGTTGAAGTGCAACGGTTTTGATCGAGGTTGAAGCGTAACGGTTTTAAGCGAGGGTGAAGTCTACCGCTTTGATCGCGAGGAAAGTGTAACGGCCTAATCTACAGTAGTAGGGCCAGACGTAACGGCATTGCTCGAGGGTGAACTGTAACGGTTCTAGGGTATAGAGCGACGGTTTGATCGAGGGGGCAGTGTAACGGTTTAGTCGAGGGTGAAATGTAACGCTTTGGCCTATTGCGGGGGGCCATAGTAAATAGGACCAAATCTTGTTAGTAAAAATAGGTAAATATATACCTGGTAGTTTTTTTGTGTGCACCACAGGTCCTATTTACTATGACCCCCCGTAAATAGAGCAAAGTGTAACGGTTTGATCGAGGGTGAGGGAAGCGAAGCGGTTTTGATCGCAGTTCGAGTGTAACCGTTTAGACCGAGGGCCAAGTTTAACGGTTTGATCGACGGTGAAAAGCGGTGGGGTTTTGATCGAGGGTGAAATGTAACGGTTTCGTCGAGAGGGAAGTGGAACGGTTAGATCGAGGGCTAAGTGGACAGGAATTATCGAGAGGAAATTGTAGCGGCTTGATTTAGGGCGAGATTCAACGGTTCGGTTGAGGGTGAAACGTACGGTTTAATCGAGGATGAACAGTAACGGGTCGGGGGTGAAGTGAAACGGTTTGATCGAGCATGAGTTGTAACGTTTCGGTCGAGAGCGAAATGTAACGGCCCGATCGTGAGTGAAGTGTAACGGTTTTATCGAGGACGAAGTGTAACGATTTGATGTATAGGGGATAACGTAACGGTTTGGTCGGGGGTGAAGTGTAGCGGGTTTATCGAGGGCCAAATGTAACGGTTCGATCGAGGGTGAAGTGTAACGGTTTAGTCGAGGGTGGAGTCTAACGGTTGGATCGAGGGTGAAGTGTAACAGTTTGGTCAGGGGTGGGGTGTAACGGCTTTTGTCGAGGGCCAAGCGTAACGGTTTTTTGTCAAGGTTGAAATGTAACGGCTGGATCGGGGGTGAAGTGCAAAAGGTGTGACAGGGGGGGTGAAGTGTCACGGTTTGTATCACGGGTGACGTGAAACGGTTTGGTCGAGAAAACGGTGTGACGGGTTTCCTCGAGAGGCAACGTTTTGATCCAGGGTGACATACAACGGTTGTGGCGGAGGGAGAGGCGTAACGCTCTCGTTATATGGCGAGAATGTGACGGTTTCGGTCTAAGGCGGTTCAGTCGAGAGTGAAATGTACACACCGTCGTGCGGTTTCATCGACGTTTGTGGAGTGCTAGAGTATTCACGGTTCCACCAACGGTGAAGTGCAAAGGCCTTGGTCGAGGGTGAAGTGTAACGTTTCGATTGAGAGTGAAGTGCAACGGTATGGCCGAGGGCTAAATATGACGGTTTCGATCGAGGGCGAAGTGTAACGGCTTCGTCGGGGGTTGAGTGTCACGGTTTGATCGAGGGCGATGTGTAACGGTTTGATCGAGGATGAAAAGTAACGGCTTGGGGTCTCGGGTTTGTGGAGCATAACGTATCCATGGAGGGTGACTACGGAGGGTGAAGTGCAGCGGATTGGTCGGGGGGGAAGTGTGACGGTTTGATTGAAAGCGAAGTGTAACGGTTTGATCGAGGGTGACATTTCAACGGTTTGCTCGAGAGCGAATGTAACGGTTTTATCGAGGGTGACGTGTAACGGTTTGGCTGAGAGAGAAGCGCCACGGTTTGGTCGAGGGTGAAATCTAAAGGTTTGGACGAGGGCGAGGTGACCCCGTTTTCGTCGGGGGTGATGTGTAACGGTTTGATCGAGGGTGATGTGTAACGGTTTTATTGAGGATGAAAGGTGAAGGTTTGATCGAGGCTTGTGAAGTACAACGGCTATATAGAGGGTCAAGTGCAACGGTGTGACCGAGGGGGAAGTTAAAACGGTGTAGTCAAGGGAGAAGTGCTACGGCTTGATCGAGGGTGAAGTTTAACGCCTAGATCTATAAGGGCATAACGTAACGGTTCGGTCGAGGGTGAAACGTAACGGTTCGATCGAGGGCGAAGTGAAACGGTCTGGGCGGGGGGGTGAAAATGTAACGGTTCGATCGAGGGTGGTGTTTGACGGTTTAACTGAGGACGAAATGTAACGGTTTCATCCAGGTTTGTGAGTAATAACGGTTCTGCAATGGGAGAACCGCAATGGTTTGGTGCAGGGTGAAACGCAACTGTTTGACTGAGAGTAGAGTGTAACCGTTTGATCGAGATTGAAATGTAACGGTTGTTCGAGGTTGAAGTGTAACGTTTTGGTCGATAGGGCGAAATATAACGGATTGACCCAATGGTCAAGTGTACAATTCGGTAGAACACCAAGAGTAACGTCTCTATGGAGAGTCAAGTGCAACGGTCTGATCGAGGGTGATGTGTAACGGTTTGATATCGGGCAAAGCGCACCGGTAAGATTGACGGCGAAGTGTAACGGTTTGGTCAGAGGGTGCAAAGTGAAGGTTCGATCTACAGCAGGGTGAGGTGCCACGCTTTGATCCTTAGGGCGAGGTGTCGCGGTTCGTTGATCGAGGGTGAAGTGGAAGGGTTTGGTCGAGGGTTGAATGAAGTGCACCGGCGTGAAAAATAATTTAAAAAAAAAAACTGCCTCACCTCCATGCCGCCTGGCCAGTTCCGCCGCATGGTCCGCGTGTCCTGCCGACTTGAGCACCCTAATGGCGGTCACAACGTCAAAGTTTGCACCCCCAGCCCCCCCTCCCTCGTCCCCCCCCCCCCCCCCCTCCCGCCCCCGCCCCCGCCCCCAGGCGAGAAACGCCCCCCACGCCGCTAGGAACGCCCGGAGGGGCGCGCTGCTGTTGCTGCTGCTGGGCGTCATTCGTTTCGCCCATTTGTATGAAACGGTCGAGTTTTTCTACGTCCTGGCAAAAGGGGTACAGTAGGGAGGGCGGGGGGGTACAAAACATATATTAAAACGTATAAATCAACGTACCAGGTATGCGCCACGTGGCGTGTATGATATAACTGTGCCCATCAATGTTCGGGTAGGGTGCACAAGGCGCTTCGCGTAGCGAGCGGTTCCGCCCGCCAAGCTCGCCCACAAGGAATAATAGTCGAAAACAGATAGTAGACGGCCCAAAAATTCAGGCGCAAAACAGGCGACTTGCAAATGCCAAGAGCTCCCTACCCCAATACAACTACCCCGGACGCCGCATGGATGTATGTACGTGCGTACATGTTTACACGTACGTACCTGGTGCCTATTTTGACAGGTAAGAGAGGGGATCGAACAGCACGGCACAGCAGTAGCGCCGCAAGGCGATGCACTGCTGTGCTGCGCTGCTGCGTGGGATGGGCTGAGCTGGGTGTGCCTTTCTTGGGGATTCTATGTGGTACTTCGTACTTCGTTGTGATACCTGCTACATATTGGTATGTACGAAAACTATTACGGGGGGCCATATTTAACAGGACCGAATATTGTTAGCAAAAATGGTTAAACATATACCAGGGTTTTTATGTGTACCATAGGTCCTGTTAACTATGGCACCCCGTCATAGTTAGCGCTGCGCTGCCGAGCTAGCGCTGCTCTGGTGGAGCTGAGCTGAGCTGGGTGTAATATGTGGCGTCTTTGTTCGACTGTGTGGTACTTCGTATTTCGTATGACACCGTGTGTCTTGAAATAAGTCTAGCAGGGGGGCTCAGTTTTGAGTGCTTCTCGATACGGCTTCGAGGTCCGGAAACCCTTTGATGAATGATTCGTTCTTCAGTTTTGTTTTTCGGACTTTCCGTCTTGAATTTAGTGTAGGAGCGGCTATCTCGCTCAGTTTTGAGTGTTTTGCGATACGGATTCGAGGTCCGGAAACCCTTGGATGAATGATTCATTCTTCAGTTTTGTTTTTCGGACTTTCCGTCTTGAATTTAGTGTAGGAGCGGCTATCTCGCTCAGTTTTGACTTTTTTTTCGATCCCGACTCCTCGCGTTTTGGAAATCTATGTCTTATTCTACTTTTTTTCGGCTTTCGATTGAGACAGGCACATCTTGAAAATAATTGTAGGATACTTCATTCATCTTGGATTTAGTGGGGGCTGAGCTAAGCCGGGTATGATTTTCGAAAAAAACGGGGAAAAAAAGACGAAAAAAGCAAGAAAGCAGAGAAAGGCCGGAAGGGTTCCGCACGTAATAGAAGGAGGCGGTGTTCAAGTAGGAGCTCTGAGACGCCGGAACCCCCCCCCCCCGCTAAGGCCATCTCTTATGGCAAACCGGTTTTGGTTTCTGGAAATCGAGGTTTCAGCACCTTCGCAGGCGTATTTGAACAGGGAAACGGGCAAATCGGGCCCGCTTTTCTTGAAGTCCCACCAGTCATTTTGCGAGAGGCATGCAACGCCGTTTGCCGTTTCTTCAGGATAGCATTTTGAAACATGGTCGATACACTCCAGTTTCCTCTATTCAGTTTCGGACGCAATATATCTGAAAAAGAGGCCATTTTTTCGGCTGAAACGTCGATATGTATCTGAAAACGCCTTGTTGATGTTTTTGTCTGAAAATGACAACATCGCAAAAACCTCGAGCGACACCCCTGAAAAAAAGAAAAACGGGTCTAGATACCTCTCCCCAAAAGACTGCAAGTATTCTGAGAAGAGCGAGCCTGATTCGGTCGGACTCCCGCTCTAAAATACGTGAACGCACGTATAAACACACAGTTTCGGGTAAGTTTTTCGTTTTTCAAGACCCCCCCATAAGAGATGGCCTAAGGGTCGTTCTTGTCGGAGAGCGTTTTTCCCCACAATCCCAATTTGTTTTTCGCGCCATTTTTTCTTTCGTCTTCCAATTTTTCCAGTTTTTTTTTTCCAAATATGTGATATTTGACTTTTCTGTTTTTTTACTTGTGGATAATTTCACAAAATGGTGACAGAACGCCTCCGTATCTCCAAACTTTGTGGAATTCTGGAACAAAAAAAAGCTGTCCGATAAGAATGAGCCTAAGTCCATAAAAGCGTGCGTTTTGTTCGCTGTACGGGCAACGGCGTTACATGTACGCAACCCTAGCCCTGACCACAGCAACCGGCTGTTGTAACAGCCTTCGATCCGCGAACACTCCTTTCCAGGTAGCTTCCTGCACCAACCGTGCATAAACAGGTCATCAACGTGCTACAAAGTCATGTGCCATACGCTCAGCAGTCTATTGGTTTTCCATCCTTTTCGTCAAGCAGTCACATCTATCAATCAGTTGATCAAGCCTTCCACCGATCAAATCAACCAATCAATTGGCCAGTCAATCATTCAATCAATCAATCAACCAACCAAACAACCAATCAATCAAGCGGTCGAACAATCAACCAATCAACAAACCACCCAGCCAATTGACCAAATCGATTTATTAAACAACCACCCATCCAGCCAATTAACTACCCAACGTTTCAACTACTAACGACCAACCCATGCATCAAAACCTTCCAATCGTTTCATCAAATCTGTCAATATATCTGTCCATGCATCCATCCATCCATCTATCCATCCGTCTAAGCGAGCGGGCCAGCCGTGGTGTGTGTATGGTAAGGCACCCACGAGGCAGCTGCACAGTAAACTCATCGCTGTCTCTGGAAGTGGCCACACGAGAACTTAAATCAATTAATTGACGTCGTCCATATGAAAGAAAACCCGCCTCAAAAGCGGTTTCCAGTAGGATGCAGATCATCCTTCATGCGACTCGCCCAACACCTCACGTTTCGCTTCGCGCTTGGTGCAAGCAATGCCTCCCTGGTCGGCGAAAACCCGACATGCTCCGTCCCGGCAGTGTAGGGATGCGAGGGTCTACGGTCATACGACTACGGCCATGCATGAGATCGAGTACATCTCTCCTATCGAGTACACCCCCCCCCTCCCCCCCCCCAATTAAGCTCGACGTACAAACAGAAAAAATACCCCCCCCCCCTCCCCCCCTCCCCACCCCCACACCTCCCAACAAGCTCGGTGCGCAAACAAAACAAAAACAAGCCCGCCTCCATTCCCCACCCCTTCCCTCCCTCCTAGAACCCTCCTAGACCCTCCCGCCCCCCTTCCCCCCCCCCCCCCCCCCCTCCTTCCACCCCTCACGCACCTTCAGCTTGGTGTGGCAGTTGAGCAGGAGCGTGGTGTGGTCTGAAGACGCCTGACCCGCGTCGTGTAGGGCCACCAGATAAGACGTCAGCAGCCCTATCCTCTGGGCGTCCAGAAAGCGGCGAATGACGTAGCTGGGGTTGAGGTGGCCGATGGTGCTTTGGTACTGCCGCATGGCTCCCTCAAAGTCCCCCTTCTTGTAGAGATGGTCCCCGTGCATGCCTACACGGTGGAGGAGGCGGTGTCGAGGGAGGGGGGTGGGGGTGTGGGTACTCGTCTGTTGCTTGTCTTAAGTCGTTTGACCATTGACCGCGCACTCCTTCCGAGCGAGACGGGGGGGGGGGGGGGGGGGGGGGAGTTCTCGATAGCGTGGCCGTAGTCGTATGGCCACAGACCCTCGCATCCCTACAATGCCGGGACGGAGCACGTCGAGTTTCACCGACCAGGCAGACATTGCTTGCACCAAGCGCGGGGGTTAGAGCTTACCAAAATAGCTACTTGCAGCCCAAAGTACTAATGTTATGTTTAGCACACGTATGCTTAGCTAAGCCGTTGTCGGCGGGGGACGCGGGGGCGGGAGAGCTTACCCTTGTATTCAAAGGCCCAGATAGTCATGTTTGATTGGTCAAGCAGTAGCGGTGTTTGATCAGGTTGCACCCAGGATGCTGATGTTTCATTGGTCAAGTAGTAGTTGGTTGGAATAAGGTAACGGTTTCAAAAGCGACGAGTAGAGCTTACCACGTGTTCAGAGACCCAAGCGCTGCTCTTTTATCGTAGTGCCGTGTCTGATTTGGGTTAGGGTTATAGTTAAGGTTGTAGGGTTGAATCCGTTTCGTCCGCCAGCCATACTGTCGAAGAACTGCTAAACCTACCCTCCGTGGCGGAGGGGAGGGGGGAGGGGGGGGGGTGACTGTGGCTACGTGGCGTGTGTCAAACCCTGACTTGACCACGAGTATACAGTCCACACAAACGACCCCACCATACACCATACCATACCTCACAATACCACACCCACACCACCCATCCCATGTCACCCCCAACTCGTCTCCCTCGTCCCTCCCCCCGTGCCCCCCCCCCCCCCGGCTTGCCCCACATGCTGCTCCAAGTGCCAACACACCACTCACGATATATCCCTAGTATCTCCGAGACGTCGTGGTCGCTTGCGTAGGCCAGCGATATCGCCATGGGGTACAGGTTCTTTCTGTAGAGCAGCTCCAGCTTAGAAGATGTGTCTCTCTCCCTAAGCCTGAGCAGAGCGTTCTTGTCAGTCAGGATGAAGGCCAGCCCCTCTCCGGACCCCGCCCCCCCCGTCCCGGTGCCGCCACAGCCACCGTTTCCACCACCAAACCCTAAGGTGGAAGAGTCGGTGGCTGCGTTTGGGTCGTGCCGCTCCCCCTGGCGAGGCAGAAGATAGAAACAAGCATCACAAAATGTGTAAAGGCTGTGTATGCGTATAGATAAAAGGATACGTATACAGAGAGGGAGTAATATGGCCAGATGTTGAGGGCGGGGGGTGCGGAGAGCGAGATATATAGATAGATATATAGATAAGATAGATACGGTAGATGTATAGATAGATACAGTAGATATATAGATAGATAGATCGATATATATTTAGAGAGATAAATATAGAGGGGGGGGAGAGGGAGAGAGAGAGAGAGAGAGAGAGAGGGGGGGGGGGGGGGGGTTGCTCGAGAAGGAAGGAAGTTAAATAACCACGGGCGCAGAGCACAACTGCGCAAAATTTGTACGACACCTCTCACTTTTCACGCGCTCTCACCAACCATGTGAGCGCGAGGGAAAGGGATGAAATACTACCCTTCTAGAGTCCTTCAACACAACCACGCGCGAAATGTCGTACGTATGCAGATTGGCCTTGCCCTTTCCACTAGGAGAGGTCGTGGTGTCGGTGTTGGCGCTGGCGAAGGCGGCGTTGGTGTTGGTGGTGTTGGTATTGGGGTTAGCGTAGGCGGTGTTGGTGTGAGCGTAAGTGGTGTTGGTGTTGGTGGTGTTGGTATTAACGTACGTGGTGTTGGTGTTGGTGGTATTGGTGCTAGAGTAGGCGGTGTTGGTATTCGTGGTGTTAGCGTAACGGGTGTTGGTGGTGTTGGTGCTAGAGTAGGCGGTGTTGGTGTTCGTGGTGTTAGCGTAACGGGTGTTGGCGTTGGTGCTAGAGTAGGCGGTGTTGGTGTTAGTGGTGTTAGAGTAACGGGTGTTGGCGTTGGTGCTAGAGTAGGCGGTGTTGGTGTTAGTGGTGTTAGAGTAACGGGTGTTGGCGTTGGTGGTGTTGGTTTTGGTGCTAAAGTAGGCGGTGTTGGTGTCGGTGTCGGTGTCGGTGGTGTTCGGTGTCGGCGTTGGCAGTCATGGTGTTGGTGCTGGCATTGCGGCATTGCATTTGGTGGCAGTTCCTCGGTACCCTCAAGGGGCTCCGTCGGTCAGAAATATTTTGGCAATAGTGTGCTTAGAGACGCATTCAATTGGGCTTGAGTCACGAGGGAAGAAAACGCTGAAAGTCTTCTCGCGATAAAATATGCCAAGGCAAGAACAGCAATGGGGAGGGTGGAGGAGAGCCTACTCTGTGACCACGGGCCTAAGTCACAAGTAAGGCAGAGAGAAAAAAAGGCGGAGGAAAAAAATGGGAAGAAATAAAAAAAAAAGGGAAAGAAAAAAAGAGAGAAATGAAAAAAGAGAGGCACATCAAAAAGAGAGGAAATGAAAAAAGAGAGGGATGAAAAAACGAAGAGACAAAAAAAAAAAAGAGGGGAACAAAAAAAGGGAAAAAAGGAAAAAAAAGAGAGAAACAGAAAATAAAAAAATAAAAAAAAATAAAAACCTGCTGTACCTCTATTAATAGTGTAGCTGCCGTCCGTGTCGCGCTCAAGAGGTGAGAGTGTTGGGGCAATCGTCCCTGTGACAACGGGAGGGACATACACTCGTCATTCCCAAACGACTACCAGCAGATGGGATGGGTGTGCTGACATATTTACGGGTGCCACCCGGCCGCCCCGTCCTCTTTGCTCTGGTTTAGTTATATTTTAGTATAGTTTGGCTCGGGTTTAGGTTTGGTTTTAGATTCGGTTTGGTTTGGTTTAGTTTAGTTTGGTTTGGTTTGTTTCGGTTTGGTTTGGTTCGGTTTGGTTCGGTTTGGTTTGGTTTGGTTCGGTTTAGTTCGGTTTGGTTCGGTTTGGTTCGGTTTGGTTTGGTTTGGTTCGGTTTGGTTCGATCCGGTTTAGTTCCCGTTAGTTTCAGTTTTTCTCTGCTCTACTTTGATGCGCTCTCATCCTTAAAGCAGTGCACTGGGGGAGGGACATCAATCGTTCCACTCCGCCTCTCGGATTCCATCAACGCTGCCACACGTAGGTGTACCATATGTTTCGGCCATGATGCGTATCTGGCTGTCTGTTGGTATTATCTGATCCGACTATATTCCTTCCCTGGGGTATTCTTCCGCTCCAGTCCTTTGGAGCCTCCCTGTGATCACGGGCTCAATATTTTGGACATGAGTTCTATTAATAGCGAGAACAACGACCACAACTACTGTACATAAAACACATGTGTTACAGAAATAACCGTCTTCCCTTTTTCTAAGTTCTACAGAAACGTATCATCCTGATTTCGAAAGCGGGAATGAATGGTACGTCGGGTTTATCAGGTACGGTTCAAGCCACCCCCTTATCCCCGCGCGGCTCTTAGCAGGATGCAGCTCGCCCTTCACACGGCTCGCCGAACACGTCGCATCTCGCTTCGGACCATTAATAGGTGCAAGCAAATGTCGGCTTAATCGGTGAAAACCGGACGTGGTCGGTCCCGGCAGCCACCCCCTTATCCCCGCGCGGCTCTTCGCAGGATGCAGCTCGCCCTTCACACGGCTCGCCGAACACGTCGCATCTCGCTTCGGACTATCAATAGGTGCAAGCAAATGTCGGCTTAATCGGTGAGAACCGGACGTGGTCGGTCCCGGCATTGCAGAGATGCGAGGGTCTATGGGTCCCATTGTCATACGACTACGGCCGTGCATGGCATGAGTACACCCCCCCCCCCTCCCCACCCATTCTCCAACCTCGAACCTCGAAGACGCCCTTCCTCGCCACAGGAACTGCCAATCAATCACCTATTCGATACGATGACCTATTCGATAGTCGGGAGTGTGAGACCTACCTGGCAGGTGATTCGCTTCACGGCCTGGCCCTGAGGGAGCAGGACATGGAAAGCGACGAGCTTGTTGCGCATATCGTACATGTTGATGGTGTGTCGCCCTGATCGAAGGTCTTCGCTCACCACCTTGATTTGCGGTGTACCAGCGCGGGTGCGCAATGGAGGCCCGTGGAGGTTGTCAGATGCACGGAACGAGGGTTTTTTTTTTTCGAGCGGAAAATGGGCCAAAAGCACCAATAGCAACAACTGCAGCAGCAGCAGCAGCAGCAACGACGACGACGGCAAACATAAACAGTAGCAACAGCAGCAGCAGCAGCACCGATACAATAGCAGGAGCAGCACCAGCAAAGAGCAGCAGCAGCAGCAGCAGCTACAGCTACAGCTACAGCAACAGCAAACACATTAGCAGGAGAAGCAGCTACAGCTACAGCAGCAGCAACAGCAACACCTAACACGGTACCACAACGCAGAAGCAGCAGCAACGAAAAGGAAAAGGAGCATCAACAACAACAACCCCAACACCAACACGATCACCAACAACAGCATCACCAACACCAACACCAACACCAACACCACCGCCAACACCGCCACCACAACGGGCACCACCACCTCTCATGTTTCGTTTATATTCCACCCATCCTACGCCCGGGGGGACACGCCGCGTTGGCTCCTACCAGGTACTCACCAATATGTAGCTCCAAAGGCATCCGACGTGCTGTTTTGTGCCCTCAAACCCCGCGGCACCCCCTCTGTCCTCGGACGAGAAAAAGTACAAGCCGTCTTCGCGACCGACCACCAGCTCCTGTGGCGTCGGGTTGAGACACGACGCCATAATCGACACGAATCAAAACAAAAACAAAAAAACCAACACGCGGTGTAGCGTAAAAAAACCCGACAGAACAAAACAAGCAACAGAGGTCTAAGTTTAAGAGAAGACAAAACAAAACCGGACCGGACCGAACCGAACCGCAGATAACCGGATCGAACCGAAACAAACCGAATACAAACAACAACAGCAACAACAACAATACATCAACCGAGCAAACAAACAAACAAACAAACAAACAAACCGATTCGGTCCTCTCTCGCCTGCGTGGACTGCCCAAAGGCCGAGCACCCTTCCCTGCAGCCTAGCTCGTCCAAAACCAAAGGCTCCGCGTCGGTGCGAGTATCGTACGACAACAGCCCCAGCGACCCCACAGTAGCGATGCCGCCCGCCCTTCCCCCACTACCCTCGCCGCCGCCGCTGCCACCACCACCACCTCCAAGGTCGTAGCCGACGAGAAGCTTCGTCTGTGAAAGAAAGGGGTTAGGATGACTCGATTGCCAGATATTCCGCTTCCGCGGAGTAGAGAGCGTATTAACTAATTTTACATGTCACTGCGTAGGGCTGTGAGATGGCTGGTTTCTAAAGTCGCTGACCTACAGCAGTCCTAGAGTTGGCAACGTATGTAGGTAGTTGGTATGACAATTACAGCAGCTAATTGCGTGGGTAATTTATGTTCGGAAGCGTCTCTGATCTGATGTTTTTTGTTTGTTTGCTCCCTCTGTGTTTCAGCTTCAACTACCTGTCAAAACAAAATACCTGTTGCGCCGGACGGCTGGCTTACTACCTCGCCACCAGACTAAATACAAACACCACTCTGCCCCTCGGTATAGGTATCCTTTGTATACTGACATTTTATCCGAACGGTCCGTACATGCCAAGATGGAGGGGTACGCAGCCGTGGAGCCCAACCAAGGCATGCCTACTGGCAGTCCTACAGCCCAAGCTTTCAGCGCAGCCGTTACGGGGTGGGCAAGCGCAGTAAGAACAAGAGCGCACGATGGACCCGGAAACCAGATATATACCCCTACGTTCACACGCCATATCGTAAGTTACGACTACCACGCTCCTCATCCCGCCGTGGTAAGGGGACGCGCCCCTCCCGGCTCAATACTCTCGGGCTTCGGTCGAGGTCCTGAAGCGACCTGCTACCGGTTATTGCGCTGATTTTAACTATAAACAGTATACTTGTTTTAGGACTACATACGGTACGTACGTAGAAATAGCTCATGGGAACGTTGCTCGGGCCGCGCGAACAGGTTTCCTCGAGGTGATGCTTCGGGTGTGCGATGTTGAGCTCCTCATGGTGAGGAGCGAAGCGATCAAGGCACACCACCCCTCCAAGGCACCGGCTACGCGTTTGGTACAGTAGTTCGGAAAATAGAACGGACCTTCCCGCCCCCCCCCCCCCCCCCCTATATGAGCCAGTACGTGGCCCTTGTTGCTTCGTGTGCTCGATTCGAATATGCCGCACATCGTTTTCTCCTCTCGGGGTTCTGGCACAACCTCACGTGCCGCTCTGGCCGGCAATACAATCCACGTTTACATACTAACATTATAATCCATATGGGGATTATATTCTCGGCCAGTGCTACAATTTGATGATCAAACTGTTCCCTTTTGCTAAGAAACACGTTATTCTTATGATACGAACTCCCGAGTATTTTTGTGGGGTCTGAAACGTCGGCGCAGCTATGCAACAAGCGAAGCAAGCTGCCTACCACCCGGCAGCCTAAACAAAATGCAGAAAACACGTGAACGAAGCCGGAGGAGCCTGTTAAAAAAAAGCTGAAAAAAAAAACTCAAAAAAGACCTTTGATCTCCGGCGAAAAATAATTTTAAAAAAAAATGTTTTTTTAGTGCCTTCCGCCAGCGCACACAGCAGTAGCTTGACTATTCGGTCCCTAGATATAATATTACGGGGGAACATAGTTAATAGGACCTATGGTCCACATAAAAACCTATATATTTAACCATTTTTACCAACAATGTTTGGTCCTATTAAATATGGTCCCCCGTAATAGCCGTTTCTGTTAAATAATACAAAAAAGGTCGTTATAGATGTGGACCGAGCGGATACAATATGCCCACCCACCCACCCACAGGCAGCGTGAGTATCCTGCTAAAACAGCGAGATCCCATGAACGACCGCACCCGTGATTTTCAGGACGAAACTGCTCGACCTCGAGAGTGGAAAAGAAACAATTTAGCGGAGGTGAAAAACAAAGGAGGCAAGACCTATGGCAATGGAAACGCGAAGTCGAGAAGCTTTCCTTCAAAAACGATTGGTTTCAAAGAACAGCCGAAAATATCCTCGCACGTACCGCCGCTGCGGGCAATATATATATATATATATATATATATATATATTGTTCTTGTCTTGTTTTCATTCTAAAGGCTGCAGGCGGCGAAAATACTTTTTCTTTGTTGTTGTAAATTGTCAACACGCTGTTCGTGCGACCATAGACGTTCGATTTCGACATAGACTCAGCCCACGGCCAACCCGCTTGGTGTCCGGCAAGGCCAACGAGTAGATATGACGGCCTCGAGGATGTCAGGTGGGTCCATGGTCTAGGGGGTGAGAGCTTTTGCCGGCGGTGTCCTACGGTATCCTCCCAAACCTGAAAAAAAAAAACAATTTTCAGCCATTCGAGACGGATGGAGATTTTTCGTCTTTTGTTTCGTGCACACCAGCGGCCAACGGTTTATTTTTACAATAAGCCTGGCCAGCTCCCGCCACATGACACTGGCCATGGTGTGAACACGGTGACCCTACGGTGGGTCGGAGCCCCTAACGAGCGCACTCCGTTCAGAATTCATGACGCAGTTGTTGGTTTTGTCGATCGATGTCTGTCGAGGACTCGGAATCTCGCCGCTTTGAATACTACTAAGCATCCACCTAAGTTTTTCTGAAGCCGATCTTGGCCCAACATTGGCCCCATAATTCTTTTTTTCGGGGTATTCCCGAAGTTTGGAACTTTCCTTTTTAAGAATCGTGCTCACAGCAAGTTCTACCTAAAAAATCTGGCGGGTTATCTTTGGAGTTCGAACTTTCTATGGAAACGATGTTTTTTCCATCGGCATAGGTCTAAGGGCCGGTCTTATCGAGGGCAAAATAAACTAAAACAAAAACGAAATAAAACGAACAGACTTTCGTTTTTCGCAAAAAACAGCAGGTTGAGTCCGAACGAAGGCAAAAAAAACGAAAAAATAAACGAAACAAAAGTAAGACGCCGAGTCGATTTTTTACGCGGTGCAATTTTTCGGAATGACTCAACCGCCACAGCACGTGGTTCCCGGCGATAGCGCTCGACAGCGACGGTGGATAGACACAACTCGCACACGTAAGGCACCCTCCACAGCAGGCGGTTTTCGTGGTCCAACCCGCTCCCTACGGAGTGCTCTAGAACTTGTGTATCGGCCATCGCAGTTCGATGGCAGACGTTTGAATGTTGAGTGGGACTCATGTCCAAAAATATACCGCCACAGCCACTTCCTGATCCCCCGGTTTCTTACACGAGGGCACCCCATCGTGATTCCCTACCCATATGTGCTCGCGCCGTCAGCAGACAAGCCGCGTGGCAGCCACATGCACTACCTCGGCCATCGTGCGCTTGCCAACCGGTCGTAGAAACTTTATCGGAACTTCATCCCAACGCGTCGAGCTCCTCCTATGTTCCTCTTCGACCCTGGGTATCCCATATTTCGTTTATTTGGCACCCATTTCGTTTTTTTTTAAGTCCTCTGGGACTTAAAAAAACGAAATGTGAAAACGGAGGTATCGGGATCTCTACTTCTAATTTTTACAATTTGACCAATAAAACTCACGTACTCTTTAGTTCTGTTTTTCGTTTTTTCATTTCGTTTTTTTTTCGTTTATTTTGCCCTCTATAAGACCGGCCCTAAGGGGTAAACACATACCTGCGCCGATCCCGAGCCCGCCTGCCCCTTCGAAAAGTAAAGAGCCGTTACCGCCGAAGGGCTGTCGTCCCCCTGCCTGATCAGCAACGGCGCGGGCGGCGGCTGGAGGGGACCGCGAGCGAGATCCCCCTGAAACAATAACGCCGTCCCGTCCGAGAAACCGCACGCCACCTAGATGTTGGTACAATTGGAGAAAGGGGGTAGAGGCACCGACGGAAATAACGGGTATCTGCTACGAGGTGTGTGAGTAAGGCATGCCTTGCCTGGACCCCCCGGCTCGTTTTAGTTACTGTAGGTGACGAAGTGAGTAAACTACGTACGTAACTTGATTCATTTTTCATCGCTGAAAAACACGCTCACGTCGAGCCGCGAACGCGTCAGACAGATGAAACCCGGAAATCACCGCGCGCGACCATGAATACCTGCAATATATTACCTAGAGGACAAATGATAAGTTGAATCAGCCAACTCGCAGCCATACGCTTCGACGTACACCCGACGACCTTGCACATACACCGCACGACCCTGCTGCATGGTGCAGCTCGGGCTGTGTGCAACTCGCGGGGTTACACGATACGATGCTTTCCGCGGACACATGTCGGCGTTGTTGAGTCAATCTTCGCAGTTTTGACGCGTTATTCTCTCATCGGAGACTGTTTTCCCTGATGAGAGCCGTGCGTGTGTCCGCCAAGCCCAGCCCGCCCGCGTTCAAACAGCGCGGCATGGCCCCCCTCACTGCGTGCGACAGCGCTTAGCTTAGTCCGACACCGCAACCTGCCTCGTACTTTCGTTACAAGGGGAAAACCTCGCCCAGCCTACTTATAGTCAGCCAGCACATGATATGTACGACTGCCATGCTCAACGATCAAAACGCCACGCACCAACCATCCCAAGTTACACCAGAGGCTAAACTGAGCATGCTATACCGCCGCCAGTTCCAAATCGGCGACGGGGTTAAGAAACGGCTCAAACGTCACCCGACAACAGCACCCACGCGAAGAGCGCGAGACCCGCAATCTGGCCCTGCGCCTTGCCCAGGCCCCTACTCCGACCACCCCCCCGTATGCCTGTCGCGCACGAGAAAAAAAAAAAATGATTTTCTTGCACCTGTGTGGCGTCCGGAGCGACAGCAAATGCCGTCAGCCTAGGAAACCCCGCTCCTCCTGCCCCTCCCGCTCCCCCTCGCCCCGGAACTCCCGCATCTCTCGCCCCTCTTTGCTGCTGTCCGTCCCGCAGCTGCGCCGCCACGTCCACCGCGCGAATGCACAACCCCATGTCCGCACCGGCCCAGAACTTGAGCACGCTAGGCGACCCTCCCCCCCCGCCCCCACCTCCACCCCCTACGGACCCCAGTCCCGCGCCCGTGCCCGAACCCGCGGCTGTCACCCCTGCCGCACCGGCGGTGGCAGCGGCGGCGCCAGCAGATGGTGGCATTGCACCTCCGAAGCCAAGAGAAGGGAGAGGGGTAACCGCATCGTCACCCAGGGTGACAACCACGCCGCGTCTCTTAGAGCTGAAGGCGGGAGAGGCGGCGGAGGCGGAGGAGGCTTTCGAGGACAGGGGATACGCTTTTGTTGCGGACCCCGCTGCCCCGGGCGGCACGCCTTCCGGGGCGAGCGCGAGAGCCCAGACCGGCCCCGAGTACGCCTGGCGCTGGATTCTTCCTCTGAGGTTACGGTCCGAGACGGTTACTTTTCCGGCCATGTCGCCTGAGTTTCGGAGGAGGCAGGGTCGGCAGAAGGGCAAGGGGTATCGTCAGAAGGACAAGGAGACGTTTATCGCAAAGGAAGAGGAGATGTAATCATCAGAAGGCGAATGAAGCGTTTATCGAATAAATGGAAGGAGGCGTTTTCGTCAAAAGGATAAGGAGGCGTTTATCGCAGAATAACCAGGAGGCATTTTGTGACAAAAGGGGGGCTACATGTACAACGCGGTGATACCGGGTGTGAGTAACGAGCAAGCAGATGTGCTATTTGCTGCATTATTCCGAGTATACAACAGCAGGAGGCGTCGACGTAGAAGTTAAAAATCAACCATCTGCACGTACGTGTCAACCATCTGGTCGAACATGAATGTTTTTCAGTCGGTTGCGCCCGAGAAAAGCACCATCAGACAGTACGTACGTACGTACAGAGAACTACTGCCGTAGTCCAGAATACTAGAAATACCAGGTATTACCTGGTAAGTATTTATAGCTCTACGGCCGTACCTACTCGTAGTTAGATGGCATCAAGCCAAGTCTGTTCGTTCCTGATTGGTATCATAGGAACGAACTGCTCCGTGTGGTGCGACAGCTGTCATAGCAAGATGGACAACGGATACCAGGTGGACAGGCAAGGAGGCAAGGCAAGGCCGCATGGCAAATAACAGGTACGCGGTACATGGCAAGGCACCCATCACCTGCCGTGCGTGCGCAAGCTCTCCTGCAGTTTGGAAATTTGGAACAAAACAATACCTGGTAGGATGACTCGACGCCGACTCGCTTCGCTTCGCGCCTATGATACCTTCCATGACACCAGGTACCTTCACTAATAATCGTTGAGCGCGAGTGGAAACAGAGCGATGATTAGCCTATCCGGGTGCTAAGCGCGCAAGCTTCGGAAGTCACCTCTCCCTCTTCCTCCTCCTCCTCGTGGAGTAGAGAGAAATACTCGTACCACTGCTGCTGTTTTGCTCCTGTTTCGATGCTGCTGCGGCTGCTGCTGCTGGTGCCGCGCTGCTGCCATCACCTCGGGTACTAGTACGTATTTGTTACCTGTCTGGTCCACCCTCTACTGCAAACGGTTGCACTCCAACATATAACCCCCACCTTCTAGTGGTGCTGATACTGTACTTATTCGGGTGCACGCGGAAGCACTTGACTTACCGAGGTAAAGCCTGCCTCCCGCCGTGTGCATGCAAGACACCTCTGCTCCCAGCTCCGATACGATGTCTTCGGCGATGGTGTCCTTGTCGAAGAACGTGAAACGACGCCATTGTACCTGCCGCGAAGTCATGGCTGAGCGCTTCGCAGCGTGCGCGAACAAAGGGGTCGCAACCCACGTATGCCCTCCACTACTTTTGCCTCGCACTCGATTGCTCCACCCAGCACTGGCTCGCCGCTGTCAGCAGACGGCAAACAGCAGACACAAGGCGTTGGTTGTGCAAGAGAAAAAACGCGGAGGAAATTGGAACGAAATCGAAGGCTTACACGAATCCATCGAGAACCTTATGGAAACCCCGCCCTGCCTGCAACCCGTGACCCGTGTGGCAGTGAGGGCAGTTGTTGAGGGCCCCGCAGCCTGGCTGAGGCAGAAAGCATCGAAAGACTACAATGGGCGAGGAGGAAAACGAGAAGAGAGCTAGCGGAGACGTGCTTACCTCACCGAGCGCAAAGGATAAGGTGCACGCCATGCTTGGAAGGTGAACCGGTCGCAGCATACGTGTACGAATAAAGCAACAGCCCCCTTTCCCTCCAAATGATCTTGTTTCATGCCCATGCATGTATTTTCTAATACCTGTGTTATTAATAGTAATAAAGTATCGAGCAGGGTGTGTGAGCTGTGAGCTGTGAGCGCTCGCAACGCAATCACCACTTCTGATGGTGTCCTCTGCGTGGGGTATCGCTCCTCCCAAAGTCGACGGTCTCCTTGAAGGGCGACGTATCTTCTTGACCCCTCTATGTGTTTACCTTATGTACGTACTGTGTGTGTGTGTTCTTCACATTAAACCGTTCTTTCTACCCGTCGACATCCAGCACAACCAGTGTCCGTGCCGATTCTTCCATCCTAGAAGAGATACAAGTTCTGTGGTCACAAAGCTACGCCACAGAGATACTACGTTGCCACGTGTGCAGTGTGAACTGCAGTGGGCAATGCAAAGCCATGTCATCATACTAGATACGACAGGCACGACATACGCAATCTATGAAATAGTGAAACGAAAAGAAACAATCAAAGAGAAAACAAAAACAAGGTAGACAAGTCGAAAAAGAAAAAGAAGAAAAATGAAAGCAAAATCTAAGAGAAACAATCTGTCGTGCCCCCCCCCCCGCAGGCGAGGTGGCCTACACTTGAAAAAGAACGAGCTGGAAAAAAGAAGAAATAACAAAAAACACCACTGCTTGTGAACAGAGTAAGACAAAGAACCAAGGAGAAAGTAACAAGGAAAAACAACGAAGGGGAAATAACAGGCAGACCAAAGCCCAAAGCACCTTCTAGGTGGCGGCAGCAGCTTGTGGTACGAGTAGTATAGCCAGGTTCTCCCTGCTAATCCGCCTGGTACCTTGCTACCCAGACTGCCGTCTCCGCCCTGCGTTCGTCAACTATGCCCAGCCCCTTGGCGTCAGACAATACGAGCCGAGCAGAGCAGGTTCGTCTTCCAACCACGCCACACGGCTCCTTGAGTACGGCTTATCAATCAGAAAAGGAAGAGGAAGAGAAAAAATGAAATGAAAATCACGGAGAGTCAGCGCAAGAAAGAAAGAAAAAAAACAAAACTAAAAGAGAAGACAAGGGAAGACCACGTTCGAGCCAGCTGCACCAGTTGGTAGCACTAGTAGTATGGTCATATTCTACTTCCTAGTCGACTTGGTGCCTTGCTACCCTGTCTGCCATCTCCTTCCTACTTTCGTCTACCGCCGTTTCCCTTCTGCCCCTCCTGTTCCCCCCCCTCTCCGCATTCACTCGGTCGGGCTTTATGCCACTTCTCCTGTTGCCCCCTCCCCCCCCGTTCCTTTGGGCACCATCCACGGCGGATGCGCGGCGCTGTCTACTCATCTCAGCCTCAGCCTCGTGCCACCTCACCATGAACCGTTCGGCTGCTTCAAGGATCCCCCGGTACCACTTCCCCACCTTTTTGGCTGCAGTGGACCACAACGCGGTCTCAACTCCAAACACCAAGGGGGCAACTTCCGTTGACCCTTCGGTGGCTCGGAACTCCCTAAGGTCTTCGACTATGCATCTATGCCAAGTCTTACACTGTCCGCCTGGTCTCGGGTTCTCCCCACCAGCTATCGTCCCGAGCATTACCCGATTGGGTAATCGCTCCTTGCTTTGCCGTGCCACGCCCCCCGCAAAGAAGAGCCGCCGTTTGCGAATGGTCGTTTCGATGCTCTCGCAACGTGTCATCTTGAGGGCCTTCGCGTACTTGAAGCGTTCAAACAACAAGCGTATTTGATGATGGACCGAAACCGTCCTATCCTGTGGGCCCCTGGTCCCTGGCACCGCTTGTAAGTAAGGGAGGGAGTCACCTATTCATTTTGCGTGGCCGACGGATCGCGCAGCCTGCAAAGCCGAGCACCAGGTGTCCACAGATCAGTCGATTGAACTAAGATCTATGCCAATGGAAACGCAAAGTTCCATAAAAAGTTTGAATACCAAAGATACCCGTCATAATTTTTCGGGTACAGCTTGCTATGGGCGCATTTCTTAAAACGGAAAGTTCCAAACTTTTGGAAAAGCACGAAAAAAGCTGGGCTTTTCGCGGGTCAGGTCAAACCTCACGGATCGGGTCGGGTCGGGTCGGGTCGGGTCGGGTCGGGTCGGGTCAGCTGACCCGACCCGACCCGACCCGCGAAGTTTTTGAGGCATGTTGACTTGACCCGACCCGACCCGCGAGATTTTGAAAGCCTCTTGACCCGACCCGACCCGACCCGACCCGTGAGATTTGAAAACCTCCTGACCCGACCCGACCCGACCCGCCACCTTTCGATTGACCCGTGAGACACGGGTTTCATGCGGGTCGGCGCGAGACCATTTATCTTGACCCCAAGCTTCGACCCGCGGATCTGGCCCGTGGATCGGCAGTGGATCGGCACTTCAAAAAACAAAACAAAAAAAAACATGTTAGTGCCGCGCAGCGATATATGATCTGGCTGTAGTGGGTATTAATGGATGTGGGCATGCGTATATGAATTTGGCGGTGTTTCAATGTTTGAATATTACTTTGGACCAAATGGCCGTTTTTTCCGGAATAGTTCACTTTTCTGGTTTGGCCGCGGGTCTTTTCTCGTGCTTCCTGCTGCTGGGCCCGCAGGGGGGTGGCGTGGACAGTACGGTGCAAGCGTTGGTTCCGGCCGGGCTCCGTGGCCCATGCTCTATTAATAGATGGTCAAAGTCACGTAACCCAGCAAGCAACTCGGAGAAGGGGGTCCCACTTCCGGAAAGCCATCCAGGGGCTTGAAAACCTACCCGGATCTTCGTATTTCTAGCTGCACAGATTTTGTTTTTCTCGCTTTTTGCTGCAACTGCAACAACACACAGAAAACTGCTCGAGTTCGTGCTGCTCGAGCTCATGCTCGAGTGAGGTCGAGCAGTACGCAGCAGTAAGACAACAGCAACAGCAGGCGTACGAGTGATGCTCGAGTGGAGTGTTGCTCGAGTGCCGCTGGGTGCTACTGCTGCAGTGCTGCTGCTGCTGCTGCTGAGTGCTCGTGTGCCCGTGACTGCTTGGCCACGCCGTGCTCGTGTTTGTCTCGTGCTCGTTGTGCTTGAGCAATCGAGTGGTCGTGGTCCAGTGTCCGTTTTTTGCGGTGCAATAATGTAGGCTTGGAAACCTACTACTCATGCTCGTGCGCTCGAGTCCTGCTCGAGCAGTACGCAGCAGTACAAGAACAGCAGCAACAGGAGTACGAGTGCTGCTCGAATCGAGTGTTGCTCGAGTGCTGCTGAGTGTTGCTGCTGCTGCTGCTGGTGATGAGTGCTCGTGTGCTCGTGACGGCTTGGCCACAAGACATGAGAACAAGTTGTATCCACCTGCTAGATTTTTCTTAGTATCTCGTCGCGATTCATCATGTATTTGTCGGATCTTCGTACCACGTAGCGTTGCGTGAGATACTGCAGTAGCCGAGTGTTCACTTCCCTTTTCTACAATATGTGCCCGTGTCACGCGGTTTGCTTATCATTCTGCTACTCCTGTTGATGCTGCCGCCACTGCTACTACACACAATCGCGGTATAGCTGCTACTACTGTTGTTGCTGGCACAGGTTGCTTTTCTTGCGGCTACCCTTATTTCATTTTTGTCCGTGCCACGCGGTTGCTTGTCTTGCTGCTCCTGTTGTTGCCAAGCCTGCTGAAACAAGGTAAAATATCCAGCTTTTCCAGATCCTCCAGAATTTACAGAAATCCTGCAGATCATACAGACCATGCAAATCGTACGACCGCATCCCGGTCGAGATGTACAGATCATTCAGATCACACAGATTCCACTCAGGTAGACCATACAGATCCTGCACATCATACAGATCGTGCAGATCATACATATCCTGCAGATCATACAGATCCTGCAGATCATACAGATCTAACCCGGTAAAGATGTACAGATCACTTAGATCCCACTCAGGTACACACCTGTGAAATATCCGCCTCATATAGACCCATCCCGGCTAAACATGATGCAAACAAGTGTGAAGTATCCAGATTTTACAGATCCTCCCGACCATACAAAAGTCCCGCAGATCATACAGACCCTGCAGATCATGCAGACCCACCGATAAGAATATGCATATCATGCAGATCGTACATACCCCATTCCGGTGTACAGATCATACATATCACGCAGATTCCACTCAGGTAGATCACACAGATCCTGAATACTATACAGATTCTGCAGATCGATGACACCCACCGATAAACATGTGCTGATCATGCAGATCGTACAGACCCTATCTCGCTAAAGATGTACAGATCTGCAGATCGGACAGATCCCACCCGGGTCAAACTGTACTGATTGTACAGAAAACACAGATTCTACTCAGGTACACATCTATGACAATTGTTGCCAGACAGACCCCCTTCCGGCTAAATATCTGAAATGTCATTGAGATCAACCAGATCCCACCTGGCACACAAGTGGAAATGATACGGAACATACCTGTCTCTCCAGGCACACTAGTTGGAGTGTGTAGATAATCGATCCTTCGGATCATTCATGCAGATCCTCCGCATCATGCACACATGGCGTTCAGATCATCCCACCCGGCACGCAAGTGCGATCATAAAGACCAAGCACATCTCACCGCCAAAATAAGAGTGATACATCTATATTGTACAAACAGACCCTACAGGTCGCACATACCCTTC
This sequence comes from Nereocystis luetkeana, assembly GCA_031213475.1. Classification (NCBI taxonomy): domain Eukaryota; class Phaeophyceae; order Laminariales; family Laminariaceae; genus Nereocystis; species Nereocystis luetkeana. The sequence continues at coordinate 1,906,246 of JARUPZ010000007.1, forward strand.
AGATCATGCGGACCCACCCACGCAAAGCCATTCATCAGTTAATCACGGCACATGTATGTCCGATTAACATGTGTGTGTAATTCATGCAGGTCGTGCAGACCCCACCCAGGAAAAATGTGTTCAGATCATCAAGGATCACATCTATCGATGGTACAGATCCCACCCAGGCGATAAATACCTGGATGATACAAACCCCGTCAATTTCCTTCTGAGTGCTACGCTTTCCTTTGAGCAATACAGTAGCCCATGTCTCCTACCAGGTTTACGCCAAGACATGCGCGAGCATCGAAGACTAGACCACTACTACTCGCTTTTAGCAATACCCGGTAGATCAGTAGCCCATGACTCCCAGCTCACTCCTTGATCATTTTTACTCGAAAAAGAGGTGCAAGGGTTTTACGTGCGTCTCCCTTTTCAACTGCGACACCCCCCGGATTGCATGCCACCCACATCCCGAGGGGAAACCTTGTATGAGATACCAAAGGAGGAGGAGTATCATTGAGTTTTGGTACAAGAGAAACCTTTCGGTGAGAGAGCGGGAAGTGACTCGAGTGTCGGGTCCGCAAGCCGAATGCGCGGGTCCGACCCACGGGTCAGTAGAAAACAACTCGCGGGTCATGCTGGCCCGACCCGCGAGTGACCCGCTTCTCGCGGGTTATGACCCGATCCGACCCGTGAGCTTTTGATCACCTCTTGACCCGACCCGACCCGACCCGACCCGTGAGACTTGAAAAACTCTTGACCCGACCTGACCCGACCCACGAGGTTTGAAAACCTCTTGACCCGACCTGACCCGACCCGTGAGATTTTAAACACTTGCTGACCCGAACCGACCCGACCCGACCCGTGACATATTAAACACCACGTGACGCGACCCGCGGGTCGGGTCATGACCCGCGAAAAGCCCTGGAAAAAAACAAATCTGGGGCCGATGTTGGACCAAGATCGGCTTCGGAAAAACTCAGGCGGATGTTTATTGATAGTTCGAAGCGGCGAGATTCCGAGTCCTCGACAGACATTGATCGACAAAACCAACGACTGCGTCCTGAATTATGAACGGAGTGCGCTCGTTAGGGGCTCCGACCCACCGTAGGGTCACCGTGTTCACACAATGGCCGGTGTCATTTGGCGGGAGCTGGTCTGGCCAGCCTTATTGTAAAAAAACAGTTGGCCGCGGGTGTGCACAAAACAAAAGACAAAAAATCTCCATCCGCCTCGAATGGCAAAAAAACCCCTTTTTTTTTCAGGTTTGGGAGGATACCGTAGGACGCCGCCGGCAAGCTCTCGCCGTCTAGACCATGGACCCACCTGATATCTTCGAGGCGGTCATCTACACTCGTTGGCCTTGCCGGACACCGAGCGGGTTGGCCGTGGGCTGAGTCTATGTCGAGATCGAGCGTCGATCGTCGCACGAGAGTATTTTTATCAGCGTGTTGACACTTTGCAACAACAAAAAAAATAAAAAAATGCGCCTCTTGCAGCCGTTGGAACAAAAAAAAGAAGAAAAATCAAACATATTTTCTCTTTTTTGCCCACAGCGGTGGTACGTACGAGGATATTTTCGGCTGTTCTTTGAAATCATTTTTTTTTCGACAGAAAACTGTTTGATGACCCCGCCATCCCATTGGCTTAGGTCTCGCAGCTGGCGAGCTTGTGTTTCATACCATTTTGGTAACGGCTGCTACAGCAGTGCGTACAACGGAGTCAGCAGTAGAACGTTCGACACCAGAACTGCTGTACCTGCCCGTGTTCAGACTTCGTGGCGTATCGAATCCCTTAACCCAGCGCTTTTGCTTTTGGTCGTTCACGGTGACCACAGGTTGTATAGGTGTGTAGAAAATGCCGTACAAGTATAACATTCAAGACAACATACCCGTGTGTAGAAAATACCGTACAAGTATAACATTCAAGACAAGATACCCGCGCCGGACGACTTTCCGTACTGAAAAATATCAACAACGGTGAGCGATGCGGCGATACTACTGTAGATGTGCAGATAACCGCGTCGACGAGATATTTCCAACCTCCGAAACATTGCGGTGTGTTGTGCCCGCCTTAACCCATTTAGGGGTGCAGTCCCGTTTTTGGAGACAAACTACTTGGAATCTGAGCGGTTTGTCCGCGAAACGGGACTGGAGTTCTAAAAGGGCTACTTTTAGTAGATGCTTTGGAGGGAATCGGCTCAAATCCGAAAATCCATCCTCGGGGCCGACATTCAGCACCGCAACCTGTCGTACAAAGAAAGGCAGCCGTGAAAACGAGCGCCGGGTTGGTGGAAGGCAGAACATACGACGACCTTGGCCGAAACTGTACCGGCGATAAACGACACGGGGCACGACACGTCACCGACACTGCCGCTGTACACGCATGTATAGATGCGTGCCTCTGCTGCAGTAGTTGGTACTGGTACGTCTTTATCTTCGCTTGGCGTTACAAATAACACACGTCGAAGAACGGTCCTGAATACCAAGCAACGCGTGAGGGACGGAGGGAGTACTCACTGCAGCAGCTGCAGTTGTACGTTCCGGTAGCACGTGCCAGACACTTAATGAGTACATATCCATACTGGTATGAGAGCGTTCATGGAAGCATTATGGATATGTATGATACCTGTAATGTCAGTACGACGCACAAGGGTTGCTCGTAGAGGAGGCATAGCGAAGGGCTCAGGGGTTGGCGATGACGGTGATGATGATGAGGATGACAGTAACAAACGTACGGGGGTGTCAGGTCTCCGTGTTGTGTATAGCTCTTCAGCAGGACGATCGTGCGAGTTACAATGCATAATCGTCTGTTGCGGACCAACCCGCAGCTAGGCGTGCCAAGTTCTACTGCTGTGTCATACACACAAAACATCATCCATCATTGAAATGCCGAAGAGCCTCACTTTGTTTTGTCGGTCGTGCGAGTACGGGTATGGCCCAGCTTCTCCGATGCTTGGAAGACACCCGAGAGCTCAAGCGTCAAAAGCGGGGCACACACGCGCCCAACTTGTTGCGATGCAAACGGTGAACGTGAAGCAGTAGACCTCAGAAGCATCAACACCAGCACCAAAGTCGACAACGGTTGTTACGCCGAATTCTCGAATACGTGATGGCTCGCTGTAGCGGAGAGAGGGCGTACGTACGTAACCGCCGTATCCTTGTCTTGTGCCGCTGTTGTCAATCGCAGCCAGTTGAGAACTACGCTTTCGGACGGCAGGGTCGTCGAAGGAAAGTTCCAGGTGAGGCGAAAAACGCTCAGGGTGTACCACCATGTACGTAGGCGTGCTTAGCGACCAAAAATGTTACAGTACCGACCCTCTGAAACGCGCAGGGTCGTCGAAGGAAAGTTCCAGGTGAGGCGAAAAACGCTCAGGGTGTACCACCATGTACGTAGGCGTGCTTAGCGACAAAAAATGTTACAGTACCGACCCTCTGAAACGCCGCCAGGGTTGCTGGCCCAGACTATACCTGATACTGGTATGTTTTATTGAAGAAATACTGGTTTTCCGCACAAGCGCTAGTATTACCGCTCCGAGTTTCTTACTCTCCCATAAATATCAGGCTGAGTTTCTTGTGAGTTCTAAATCTGATGGCGTGTCTTATCGTGATAGGGCCAGTGTCTATAGGTGTACGTATATGCGTGCGTCCCCACATTGAGCTATATATGTACTGGTACCCCTGTCATTGCGAGCGAACTCGAGCTTCTAACTTGAACGGCGATAAAAAGAGGGGCCCCGTTCGAGATTGCCGACGCCTAGAATCTTCGACCAGGCGCGGTATAACGTCCGAAGAAAAACAAAACAAAACAAAACAGGACTGGTGACAATTTTCTTGGTGCAAAGCCTCCCAACGCTAGGTTTTCTGGTGGATGACGTCGGCCGCCGTACGCCGGTGACCGATGGTCGTTTTTTTTTCATGGCGATGATCGATACTCCTTTTTTTTGGTACCGGAGATAACGCGGTGGCCCTTGTTTTCGTGTGTCTGTTGCCCGTCCTTTCCGCATGCGTATGTCTTGCGTGCGCTCGTCAAGCGCCACCGCGACCGAACCAGCCTGGAAAATGATCGGGAGTTTATCGGAAATGGAGAGTTAGGCTGTTTCCTATGCGGTTCGATTTCGAGCTTCAGATTTGTATTTTTCGATCTCAAAAGCGAATGCCCCTGCTTAAGCAGTCCAAATATGCAAAATACGACCGGAATTTTTTCGATTTGAGAATCCGATGACCCAAGTCGTCGGATTTTGGGCAAAAATCCGACGACCTGGGTCATCAGATTTTCAAATCGAAAAATGGCATGCTCTCTAAATTCAAGATGTTATCCACGACAGCAAACAGCAGCAGAACGATCGATGAGTTGGATGGTGACACAGCTGTATAGCGACGTTGCTTCGCGCCCGACGCTCGGGCGGCGGGCGACCCGTCCCTCCGTGGCCAGACGACAGTCGCCTGGCGCGGGCTCGGGCCTAGACACCAAGAGAAGCGCACTCGGCACGCACCTCTCCGTGGATACGCACGAGTACTCGTAGGCTTACACTGCTGTACAGCAGCAGCAGCAACAGCCAGTCACAAAATGGAACAGAAAATACCGAGACAGGTTGGCTCTAGCGCACTCGCCACGTCTCTTTGCCGCCAGACCAGAGGCAGTCAGCGTTGGCTCGCACGCTTGGGTCCTACGCGCAGGGCAGCGCACCCAGCGCTTCTCCTCGCGGCGCCAAACCACAAAAACAGCAGTTGGTCTCGGCGTTTGCTCGAATCTCTACACACACACACAATACATCTGATTTTTCCGCATAGGAAGGCTGTTTCGATTTGCCAAGTTCACATCTGAAAATGCGATCGGGTCAAAATCTGAAGCTCAAAAATCGAACCGCGAAGGAAACGGCCTTTACAGTATTTTGGGCCTCTCAGCCATTTTCTCGAAGCTTCACCCAGTTGCACACACTACTCTCTTTGAATAGCCGAGCCCTCACCAGCTTGAGTTCCCTGATCTCTCCCGCGTTTCCCCCATCGCCCCATGTTGCGCGCTACCCTACCTTCCTTTCGGGTGTCAAAGTGTATGGATCGGTTGACAAACTTTATCCTGGCCGATGCGGTGGAGACTGGTACGGCATCAGGGAGTAGTGAGGGCGAGGGTGACGCTCCGCGACGATTAGCGGAATCGGGGGTGCAGCAGAGACACCTGGGGATGGTCATGATCCCGGGCAAACACCTAGTGAGCGTGCAGCGATTGGGGAACGGTCCGCGGATCGATGCTTGATGCCGCGGGTGGACTATCACACGAAGCGACGGAGTGGTCGGGCGCAAGAAGACGCGGAGGCCTTCCTTTCCCCGGGATGTTGGTCTGGCTCTTCGGCGTCAGCGAGCGCTTCGATTTCTGCTTGGACAAGACGGCTGGCTGTCTGCCTGTTTTCTGTTTTTTGCTTTCTGCCACGTTTTTTTCCTCCCTCTTAGGTCAGCGTTGGTGATGGTGGAAGTGCTCTCGTGCCGATTTTTCATTTTTTGGCAGTCCCGATCAAACATCCTGCGCCAATAATCACGTTTTTGTATTATTATTTTTATAGTATTGATGTTTTGAGTTTTCCGTACTCTTACGTTTTTTTTTCACGGTTGCAGGTGGGTCCACGGCTTGCCCCCATTGGTACTGGTGGAGGAGCAGAGCGCCGAAAATGATGTCTTGATTCCGCAAGCAAGGACTGGTGACTTCACTGGCATAATGTGCAGTAGACTACTTGCTGAAAACCGTGCAGAACAGCGTGCGAGGAATTTTGAGAACTTGTTACTTTTTACTACAAACGGACGGTCATTTCATAATTTTCTACATTGGGCGGTCATTTCGGCATATCACGTCAACGTTGATATTGGCGCGCCGCGCTAAAGCTACGGTTCGCGCGGCCTTTGTTCGTAAATGCGCCATCGCTTCTTCTCCCCCATGAAGTAGACAGAACCCGCGCCAATCATATCTAAGAGGACGGAGGAAAAAAATCATGCTACGTACCAGGTATCACGTACCAGGTATCAGGCATATACTTCGTACCTGGCCTATGTTTGACCGCCGGAACTCGGCAACCAGCGGACCAATCTTGTTTGTTCTAGCCGCTTTCAAGTTCTGGAACCCGCATCACACAAGAAGACCGCGCCAATTGCCGTGATGCGAATCCGTTTGAATCACGCATCAGGGTGCCCGAGTCTCCCGGTTTTTATCTGTGGGCCGGAACACATACTTTCCTACAGTACTGTTAATACCTGTTATATGAGCCCATTTTAGCCCCCTTTACCCTGTCGGCCTGTAATTACCGACAGGCGCTCCATGCTACATTAGAATCTGGTGATATGGTTTTCACGGGTTCAGTACGGGCGAACACCCGAAAGCCCGTCAGCTTTCGTGCTTTATGATCGCGGTATTACGTCTTGGCGGCGGGCATATTGCTCATTTCTTGTCACTAGGCGGGTATACCTGCGGGATATGTGTAGTCTCCGTCAGTTACTGATGTAGCCCCTTCACATGATATACATGTGTGACCCACTTCAACGCAAGCGATCGCCGAGGGATCCGCAGCTTGTCCGAAGCCGAGAGTCTAGGCTCCTGGGAAGGCGCGCATGCCGATATCTCGTTGGAGTGCTTTTCGCGTTGAAAGCGTCATAGTTTAACGTGTCAGTTCGAAGAGGAACGGGGCGGTTATCATGAGTCACGGGGCAGCTAGCCTATTTTTATAGCTGCATGACCTGTCGCCTCGGTGCGCTAGTGGTACCCTCTAATGCTGCTAAGAGTTGATGCTGGAGTTTAGAAGCCCCGTGGGTCGAAATTTTGAGTTTATTTGCGAAAAAAAAAGAAGTAAATAAAAAACGCTATCAACTGCTGAGAGCGCTACTATTTATTATAGTAGTAGCGTGGGTCAGGGCAATTCGATGTGAGTCGACGGGGCAAGGAAGCGGGCATAAGCCTTCTCGCGATAAAAGTGCAAGGAGGCAAGAACGAGACGCGTTCTACGATGGAGGTTCACCCTAATGTTTCTGAAGCTCCTGACTTGAGGAGTTCCATACCCCACCCGAAAACTGACTTCCAGCAAAATCTAATTGCATCCCGATGAATAACCCCGTGGCCCAAGCATACACAAACGCCATCTTTCGAAACAAGGTTGGCATTGCGCTGATTTTGCCCCAATACTCGGATTTGGAAATGTGCTACCTCTATCGTAGAACGCGTCGAACCGTAGTGGGGAGGAGGGCGAAGAGCCCGTTTTTGTGACCCCTGGATCCGAGGGACGACTAGGAAGGAGAGAGAAAAGACGGGCGGAGAAAACGAAAGGGATGATCCAAGAAAAACAAAAATGCCGTGAGCCGTATGACCACCCAACCGCACTCATTTCGCGGGCGTTGAGACACTCAGTAGTAGTAGCGGTTAGATGCAAGCAGTACGGGCGTACGAGCAATAATAACCAAACTGTGCCTGTGGTATGAAACTGGGGATTAATACTTTGGGGGCGCTAAGGGACATCGAGCAAGAAGTCATGGTCAGCGGAGGGTACCTCACGAAATGCCAGCAGATACCCGTGGAACTGATGTAAATGATAACCCATGCCCAAGGTTGGCGCAATAGGGTTTAGGTCTGGCGACACCAGGCAGGCCGTCGATATGGTGCACGCATACGCGCACACCGCACTCACTTCTGTAAGACACTACTACTACTACTACTACTGCCACCACCGCATCACGCGGACGGGTGACAAGATATCCCCACCCCTCGGACGATTTCCAAAGCTGATTCCCTCGACAACCGCGGGAGAGGGCAAACGCCGAGCGTCGAGTCTTTGCCAAATCCACCGTTTTTTTCGTTTTGTGCACCCTCCTGTGGTCCTTCCGGAGAACATTGCCTCTCTCTGTGAAAGTCATCCCAGAGGCTGTTGTTCCCTCACTTGCTGCGTGTGTCATGGTATCTCCGTTTTATCCCGTATCATAAGCAAGCGTGATACTACTGTGCACCAGTACTTAATTCACCCTTTTAGAACCGCGGTCCCGTTTTGGGGACAAACCGCTCAAATTTCAAGTAGTTTGTCCCCTAAACGGGACTGCGGTTCTAAAGGCAGTATGGCTCTTGTTCTCACGTTAACTCCCCATCCATGTCCAAAATATTGAATCCGTGATCACATCATCACAGACAGGCTACAAAAAAGTGTTTTAGAGTACATACCACGCATCACAGGTACCAGGTACGCACCAGGTTGTTTGTTGTTGTTGTTCTCACATTAACTCACAATTCAATGCAGTCCGTGGTCGCAGGACAGGCTCCAATAACTCTGGAGTGGAAGAAATACCTCAAGTAAAAACAGAGGCAAAAAAAAAAAAACAAAAAACAGGCATACGCACTCCACCACTGCGGACACCAGGGAAGCAAAAAGGAGACTATTAATAGAAGACAAAAACCTAAAAAAAGAAGATGAAGCTAAGCAAAACAAAAACAAAACTAAAACAGACGCAGATAGCAAAACGCGAAAAAAAGGCAAGGCAAAACGGACCATACTAACAAAGACACAAAGAGGTACAAACGTGAATGAAAGAAAAATGAAAACAAAGAAGGGACAAAAAGCGATAATCACGGGCGGGGGGGAAAGAAAATACCAAAGGCAGGCACTGGAGCATACAGACACGCAAAGTTGCCCAGATGGCACCATGCTAGTTACTTGGGTCCCAAAGAAAGGAGTGCATCATGACGATGATGGCCATAACCAGGCTTCAGTCTGTTGGGCAGACCGCCTCCCCTCCCCCCCCCCGCCATTCCCCCTCGTCCCCCTTTCGCCCCCCCCCTCTTCCCTGCCATTCTGCACACTCGCGTTGGCGTCAACGGCTGTGGTCGTGGTCGCAGCTATTCTATGCCGTTCTGCCGATGCCTCCTTCTCATCTGTATGCCATTTCCGCATGAAGGCCTCCGCCCCTTCCTCGACCCGTTGGAACCATCTGCCGGCTTTCTGTGCTGTCTCGCGCCACCCTTCGAGCTTGATGCCGAACTCCTTGAGGTCCTCCTCAAGGTACCTCATCCAGTCCCACTCCTGTCCTCCGGAGTAACCCTTACCCCCACACATCTCCCCAAACATCACCCTCCTCGGCAGACGCTCCTCTCCCATTCGTGTCACAAAGCCCGCAAACAAGAGCCTACGTCTGCGTACCGTCGTCTCAACGCTTTCAGATGTTGTCCTGAGAAGCGCGCTAGCATAGGATAGAATGTGGTCTTCGCGCTTTCGTTTTCGCCACCCGATGCATCGGAGGAGCATCTTGTGGTGGACCTCCCGTAGCCTACCGTAATCAGTCTTGCTCGGGCTCCAAGTAACGCAACCGTAGAGCAACGTTTCGATCACCTCGGCTCTCAGCATTCGCACCTTCAGGCGTAGGCGCACACCCGGGCGGTCATAAATTTCCATCTTATACCGTCCGAAGCATGCCCATGCCCTCTGGAGTCGACGCGTTACCTCGACACTTCTGCCCGTCCAATCTGCGCTGATAGCCCCGCCCAGATACACAAACTCGGTCGTTTGTTTGTACACTTGGCCGGCGGCGGTGACGGTGAACGGCACGTTCCCCCCATCTTTCGTTTGCAGACACATTATCTCCGTCTTGGCCTCCGAGACCGTCAGGCCGAAAGCGGCACATGCAGACACGATCACCGTCATCATCCTCTCCAGGCCGTTGGGTGATCTCGATACTATGCCTGCATCGTCGGCATAGAGCATAGCCCACAGTGTCTGGGCCTCTTTATCATTCCCCTGTCCGTCGGCGTGCCCGACCCGTGCCTTCCCCCTCTTCTTTTTCTTCTTCTCCTGCTTTTGTTGGAGTTGCACCAAGCTGTCCGTGATGGCTTTATCAGCAGCGAAACGTTTCTCCGCCACACGCAGCACCGCTGTAAAAAACATGTTGAACAACAATGGCGCGAGCACACACCCTTGCCGTAGGCCCTGTTTCACGTCGAACATATCTGAGCACTCGCCGTCATCCAGCCGCACGCATGCTCGCATGCCGTCGTGGAATTGGCGGATAACGGTGAGCATTCTAGGTGGCACCCCAAAGCGAGCCAAGACAGCCCACAGGAGGGTTCGGTCGACGGAGTCGTAGGCTTTGGTGAGGTCGACAAAGCACATGAAGAGCGGAGTGTCCTTCTTCCTTGCCAATTCCTGCAAGCGTCGCACCACGAACATCATGTCGACCGTCGATCGTTCGGGCCTAAAGCCACACTGCTCCTCCGGCAGGATGCCTTCCCGTTCGCAATAGTCGCTGAGTCGGCGCGCGATGACTTTGAGGAGCACTTTGCCGGCATGCGCGACTAGGGAAATGCCACGATAGTTACCACACTCCGTCCTGTCTTTCTTCTTGTGCAGCACCTTAATCGTTGCATCCTTCCATTGCTGCGGCACGACCCCTCCCCTCCACACAGCGACGATAATCTCGTAGAAGCTTCCCAAGGTGTCCGAGTCTCCCTCGTCGGCCAGGACCTTCAGAAGTTCAGCTGGGAGACCATCAGGCCCAACCGCCTTGCGGTTCGCCATCGCCCTGATCGCGTCTTCCACCTCGTATCTAGACGGGACGTCGTCCAGCGGACTGCACGAGGGCCAGACCTTGAGCTCATCGACGATAGTCGGATCGAGGGTCGATGACCTTGTGTTTAGCAGCTTATGGAACCACCTTACCCATCGTTCCCGGATGAGGCCTACGTCTCGTAGTAATCTACCTTCCTCGTCCCTGATGTACTGCGAATGGAAAGTCCTCTTTCCTTCCACATTCATCCCCTTAAGGTGCTTGTAGAACCCAAACTGATCACCTTCTTGGATACGCCTTTCGAGTTGACGGACGTATTCCTCGAAGAACTTCTGCACTCCGTCCGTCCTCGCACGTTTGAGCTGTTTAGTGGCAATCTTCACAGCTTTTCGCAGATTTTTGTCTTCCGGGTTAGCACGTAGTTGCGTCCTCGCATTTTCCTTCTCCTGCCATCGTGAGTGCACCTCTGCTTTTACCTCTTCGGGCGTACACCAGCCCAGCGGCCCTTGTTTTCGACTGGTATGAGGTGCTAGTTTAGCAGCAGTCGACAGCACGGTCTCCACCAGAGCAGTTGCCTTATCATCGACACTCCCAATTGTACCAGGCGGTGGGGGGGTAAGTTTGGTTATCTCCCTATTGAGGTCCGCTCGGAGACCGGGGTCTGCCATCAACCGTTGTAGATTAATAGCTCGTTTTCCGCTGCCTGCTTTTACCCTCCGATTCGGCGCGAACCGACCCAAGAGGCGAATATTGCAGACCACGAGGTTGTGGTCAGATTCATGCCGATCCTCTGGGGGTTTCCGTACTGTCATGTTGCGGACCAGGCGTCGATCAACTTGCCGAGTAAGGATGTAGTCTAGCCTACACTGACCCTTCCCGGAGTTTGGAGATTGGAAAGTGTACGACACTCCGCCAGTAGGTGTGGCAAAGAACGTGTTGAGGAGCGCAAGCCTGTTGTCATCTGCGAGGAGGAGTAGTCGCTCTCCGTTGTTGTTCAATTCATCGCGCCCGTATTTACCCATCACCTTACTGCCGGCACATCCGCTCTCTCGCTTGCCGGTGCGAGCATTTGCATCCAAGAGTACAAGTAGGTGATCCCCACTTGGGACCCCCGAGACGACTTTGTTCAGTTCGTTCCAGAATTGATCTTTCTCGCGAACGGGTGCATCCAGTATCGGCGCATAGCCGACAACAAAAGAAACAGCATTTGATTTGCCCTCAAGTTGAATGCGAACTTTCATCAGTCTGGCACTAACGCACTCCACCTCGAGACCATCCTTGCCCACACCTGCCACAATAGACTCCCTGACTGCTAGTCCTACACCATGGGTGCCCTTCCTCTCGTATTTGCTGCCGTCTGCTCCAGAGCAAAAAATCGTGTATCCAGCTGCTGTGAACGTGCTATGCCCGTCTCGCCTAGTCTCTTGGAGACCTACGACATCGCATCCTAGTTCCTGGCATACCTTCATGATGACCTCGCTGTGGCCGATGCCATTTTTGCCGTTGAAGGCGAGTGTGCGAACATTGAACGTACCCACGACGAGTTCCCCAGCTCTGTACCTAGCCCTAGCATCTGAGCGTAACCTTCGAGCTTCTCTGCGGCCTTTCCGACCTTGCCTCCTCTTCTTCCGTGCAGCGTGTTGTTTCTCCTCTACCCTCCGCTTTTCCCAGGCGGTGGGTTTCTTCCGTTCCGTGTTTTTTCGCCCGGCCCGGTTCGTGCCGAGGTTCCGACGTGCTGGGGGCAGCAATCCCAACGCGCCTCGACGCCCATCATCTCCTCGATGACGTCGAATGGGGTGCTTACTCACGTGGATCCTAGCCTCTCTTCTCCGTTCGCTACGAGTTCCACGCTTTCCGCGACGGTGATACGACACGGCTACCGCAGGCAATACTGCCGCGTGGAAAAAATCCGCGAGAAATTTTTCCGCCATATCGCTGGCCATCACCGCCGGCTCGACCATGCTCGAACGCTAGTTAGACGCGCAAGCAAGGTCAAGGCCGCGCTCCACTGGGAGCTCTAGCACGTGTTGGGGAAGCCGCAGGCCGGAGCTCCACCCCGGCCGGGGAGCAGCCGAGGGAGGAATATAGTAGTATATGTTCGTGGGTTTGTAGTACGTACAGTGCTGCACACATCAGTAATCGCAGAAAACAATACTGGCGACAACAAAACCAACCCTAAACACGTACCTCAATATAATATTACGGGGGACCATAGTAAATAGGACCAAACAATGTTAGTAAAAATAGGTAAATATATAGATTTTTGTGTATACCACAGGTCCTACTAACTATGGTCCCCCGTAATAGTATCGAAACGATGTGTATAAAACATGTACCTGGTATGTATGTATGTATGTATGTAACGACGCCCACAACAAGAAACCTCCGCAACCACTATATAGTAGTACCTGGTACAACAACTAACTAATAACCACAAAAAGTTACTACACGGACGGGCGGAAGTTCCGCGAATCACGAACTAGGAACCGATCGGTTGAACTTACAGCTAGCTGGTGATGAGCTTGAAATAATGCGGAGCTCTAGACGGGAACGAGACTGCTGTTGTTGTCGCTGGAGAGGTCCCAGATATTCGTGGCCAAATAGATCGATGGAAAAGTCGTGGTATTTTCACCGTGCCAGGTATTTACTGCGTGCTACCAGGTACCAGGTAGACGATTGTTGATAGATTGTAAAAAAATAACACAAACAAATGAATAATGCTGTATATCGGCGAGAGAGAGCAGATTGACCAATATTATTATCAATAGCACAGCGGCCAACTCTGCGATCAGCGTATAGCCGAAACCGCTCACTATCAACCGAGACAATCGTATAGAAGGTACGAATACTGACATAATATAATGAGGGGGGTGGTCACTGGTCGCACCTTGATGGTTATCTTAGTGAATCTTTAAATCTTGTTCGGAGGTTTTGTGCTTGGCGCCTATAGCCGTGGCCCTCCGACCCGAAACCTATATACCATGGTATCTCTTGGTCAAAGTGCCGAAATACAGTCAGTACGCGACATCAGTTAATATTATTATTTGCCTTTTCTGACAATCAATGTGCAGGGCGTTATTAATTCAAAATGAAAAAGCTGACATAATTCATCGAACACCACTAACTTCATCGAACCAATTCTCCTTCCCTGCGTGTACTCACTTGCACCCCCACCATTTACCGAGATATTTTACCTACTTACTACTACTATGTATCTATACGCCATAATATATATATATGCTTCCTACTCCGCATCTACATTCCACCCCCACGCCATGGGAAGTATATAGTCCTCCCTCCTCCTCCTCCCTATATTCTCTTATTTATTCTGGCTAAGGCTCGCGGATTATTGTGGTGTCAACGTTGAACACAAGCTCTTAAATTATACCACACCACCAGGTATTAGGATTTTTTAGAGTTCCGTCCTCGCTGAGCACAAACGCTTACCAGGTATTATTAACCGTAGACACAGAAGATAAATAAGCTTGGTGTATAGGTTTCCTTCGTATACGGAGATTTCTTCTTTCAGGAATGTTTTGGCTTATTGATCAAATTGAATGTGAACGCTCATGGATGGCATGTATGTGGCAAGCCTATGGTAATAATAGAATATATAGTTATACTCGTACCTGGTATTAATAGTGTTTATTATTAATAGCAGTAAATTCTTACTTTTATTTCGCCGTTTTTTTCAGCCTGAAATTATTAACGACCAGGCATCAAAAAAATTCTTGACAGCTACGAGCACGTAGACTATTATTACTGCTGTTGTTGCGTACCGTAGCGGGAAGGGGGGAGAAGAGCCTGCTAATAATTAAATGTGACCCCGGATCTGAGTTACGAGTTGGAAGGAGAGAGAGAAGAAGATGTGCGAAGATGATGAATGGGATGAGAAAAAAGAAAAGAAAAAAAAAGACTATTACTGCTGATTGATGCCAATACTGATAGCACCAGGCGGGTAGATGCCGGTCGTGAACACCACCCTTAGATACGAGAGAGGAGAGTTTAGATAGAGATCGTAGGAGTTAGGCGGGTAAAAAACACCTGGTACCAGGTCACGCAAGAGGATACCAAAGGCGGCGAAATACCCGCAGAAATGCTCAAGAACGTTTTTTTTTGTTGGCTGTTGGAAGAGAAGGTTCTTGGTAAAACCAAAACGCCTTACAAAATGGAACACCCCTTTATCCACATCATCGTTAGTAGAAAATGCAAGGAAGAGAGAGGCAGAACGTCCTTGCGCGCACCTGAAATAGCCAACCACCAAAGTTTGAGAGAGTGAGCTGACGACGCTGGGGGTCAACAGGTGGAATACGAAGAACTCCTACTACAGCGGAAGTACCGACGACGTGAAGCCGCGTCCGGTCCCGAAAATATGGTTTCCGCTTCTTCTGCCGCAGGAGAAGTGCTCCTCTTCTTGCAGACGTCGTCAACACCGACGCTCTGCTGTCTCTCGCTCATGACGATCCTTGCTCTGATCGGAAGTCAATACATAATGTGGAGGTCATGGGAAGAATCGCGCGCGCGCAAGCACGTGCGCGTGCCGGGAGGGCGCCTGCCCTCGCCGGTTCCGGCGCTGCCCAAGTGGCTTGGCTTCATCGGCGGTCACACCTTGCTTGTGAAGCCTACCGGGGTACGTTTGTTCGAAGAACTTGGTGCTTGCTGCTTCTGCGTGCTGCTTGCTGGTGTGTACTTGAACAATTGTTTCTTCGGACGACTGGCTGCTCTGCGAGTTCGACCGATGTTCTTAAATGCTGAAAACTCTGTGCTGACTCGTGCGAGGTCTCGACGCAGTACTTCTACCTATTCAAGCAGACTTGAGCGGCAAAAGTCGAAACTCGCCCTATACTGCTGTGCGCATCGTATTATGCGTTCCCTATTGGGCCGACCGCCTGTTGGAGTGGACATTGTGGAGCTTTTTTCCTGTGCATGTGCGGATGAACGGCGGACGTGTGAAAAAATGAAAAGTGAACAACGTTCAGTGTGCGTGTTGGTATTTATATCTTTCTTTCTTTTTTTACGACTGACTGGGTTTCTCGATCGCGTTGGTCAGTAGAGTTCAGCAGATATTCGGCGCTATGGTTGAAGCAGATTTTCGCCAGCCCGAAATCGGAAATTGTTCCTGGTGATTATTACATCCACTTAATTTATTTAATCGTCCATTGACTATCATCAACAATAACCCCCAGATTCATTAGAAACCAAAACCAAAATCACGATACACCACAGAATAATTTCTGGCCCAGCCCACCACTACTGTATGTACTCCGTCACAAAGTACACAACACAAAGTACTATCCGTACTTAATTGTTGCACGCGTTTGTGAAGGTGTTACCTACTGAGCTACGGGGGTATAAGGCCGATCGATTTACCCAGCCCAGGGTAATCCTTATACCCCCCCCCCCCCCCGCCCTCTGAACGGCGGCGGGATCTGTGGGGCGTCGGTACCGTATATGGCCGTGCGCTAACCTACTCGCTTCGGTTCAATATCTGGGGAACACGGGAGATATATCGTATGTCTTGAGGGACGCAGGCGCAAGCGCTTCTATACAGAAAAGGTTCGAAGTGAGATTCGTACCTGGTCCAGTGTCCTGCCGACGACGCCAGATGTGAAGATGTTCCCTATTAATACTGCTCTGAGCTATAGGGGTAAACGATCGATCGATTACCCATCAGCCCAGGGTAATAATCCTTGAAACGCATTCGTCCAATCAATGCCGATTCCTTTCGAGCGTGTTCATCACAGTTTAGTTCGGGATTATCAGATGGCAAATAAAAGAATACTCGTATATATATACTCGTACGCAGTAGTACGAGTAGTAATAATATAAAGCCCAACTATTCTGGGAAATTGTTCTGTGCTCAAGGAACCGAGGTATTAGGCCGAGTATACGCGTCTTACTGGGCGGGACGGTCGAAAATACCGGCAGAATCCTGCTATGGTATTGCGTTGAATGAGGCTGAAAGCCCGGTAGGTACCTATGCTGAGGTATTGGGATCGTATTTGTGGTACGCAGGCGTATCTTAGATGGAAAATCAGGGGTTTTCCCAGCGAGGCACGAGCTTTGCTCTCAGCTCTCCCACGTGCACGAAAGGAATAAAGCTGCTCTTCTTCTATCTCTAAGCAAACAACACGCGTGAGGACGCAACACTCCTCAGAAACCCTCCCTGAGTGCTCCGCGAGCTTTCTGGAACAGTTCTACTCCGTTACTCCAGGGTCCTAGTTAATTTTTGGAGCTGCCCATCAGTTTCCTCTGGAGGGTCAAACGTTAAGATTGTGGTATTGGGGCCAGAAATAATGAATATATTTTAAGATTTTTGGTTGAAGAATCATGATTGATTGATGTCCTCAATTAAAACAGGCAATAAGGACGAACAGTCCAACTATGAATACGACTCTGGAAAAAAACGGAAAACTGCTCAAGAAAGCTCTTGGAAAAACTAAGGGGAGCATCCTGAGGGGTCTACAGGTGTTTTTGACAGTCCCTCTGCGCAAATCGCGGGTTTTCGGCGAAAAAATTCAGTTGTTACACGGGTAGAGCCCTTCAATTTTCCCCCACAATAGTTGGTCTGCATTATATATTTCAGGGTGCAAATCGATACGACAACTGATTTTGCTTTCGTACGGGACAAGAGGGCAAGTGTAGTCTAATGGTTGACGAGTTCTGATCGGCTCATTAGAGGTAGGGGTAGGTAACCCTCGACCATTGTGTCGAATCGGTGGTAAACCCCCGTCGCGTTGGTTGGGCCTTAACTACTATCAATAGTATTAATAGCTCTCCAATAACCCATTTACTATAATACCTGATATACCTGCTGACATGATACAAGTCAGGTACGGTACAGCTGTAGTGCAGAGTAAAGGGCTACCGGGCACACTAATTTAATGAGGAATTATTTTACAGCAGTACTACTGCTGTAACTGTTGTAATAGCAAATTGCGGGGGGACATGAAACTGCAAAGAACATACCACCGTGAGCCTTGCGCACCATTCCGATTATTGCAGGTGACGATGTCCCGACATTGTTTTACTTGTTCATGACCAATCGTGTTCCCTATCCCCAGGTACGTAGGTATCCCTACAGGTATTAATAGCAGTCTCTACGGGCTATGCGTGCACTTCACGTTATTTTCTACCCGTCGACATCCAATCCAGCACATCATGTGTTCTTCACATGAAAACGCTATTTCTACTCAGTGTCCGTGCCGATTCTTCGTCCTAAAGAAATACAAGCTCGGTGGTCACAAAACCACGGCATACAGATAAACTTAATATTACGGGGGGCCATAGTTAATAGGACCAAATATTGTTAGTAGATATGGTTAAATATATACCCTGGTAGCTTTTTTATGTATGCGATAGGTCGTTTTAACTATGGTCCCCCATAGTACTAATAACACGAACACATGTTTTATATATACGAAACAGCAGAGCAGTACATTGTGTTGCAGCAACAGGAGAGATTTGCCATCGTATTGGACTACGTATTATTATAGTAGAGGAGGCACAAGATACACACGCCAGCAATCCGGACACATTCGGAGAGAGAAGAATTAAAAAAGAAAACAAAAAGAGAGCCGCAGAGAAAAAAACGAACAAAGTAAAGTGAAAGTTGGCACGGAAGGGAGGTAGACTTGGTGCATGGGTTTCCTTTTGTTTCCGAGGTTTTCTTCTTTCGGGAAAGTTATGAGTGATCCATGTTGAAGATCATGCTGCACATCATTGTCGGATGGCAAGAGAAATAAAAATAAAGTTAGGGTCGTGCCATCGGGGAGACAGACAATTCCGAACGACATGCAATAATAGAAACAAAGCAACAACTATTACGGGGGACCATAGTTAATAGGACCAAATATTGTTAGTAAAAATGGTATGATATATAGGTTTTCATGTGTACCATAGGTCCTATTAACTACGGTCCCCCGTAATAAAACAACTGACGAGAGGCACCACCACAGGCCACAGGAGCAGCAGATGCCGTCATCAACCAATCTACAAATGGGCGAGAGTTCTTTCACAAGAATGCATTATATTACTGCTGCTGCTGTACGAACGAAAAAAATAAAGTAAAAAGGATACGCAATAAGGCCAAAGCACAACAAAACTGGGGCGCTGTACCCTTATCGGTACCAGACGGGTTCGCCCGGATAGGTACTACCCGTCACCGAGTCCGGGTCCAACCCAAAACCCGCCGGGTGTTTCCGACCGGGTACCCGGTTAGCAACGTGGCCCCGGGATAGGTATGCCTGACGATACCTCCAGAACCCCTTGAAATACGGAAGGGATCGATCCAGCAGCAGCAGGGCAACACTCTCAAAAGCACTCGCACTCCTGTTTTGTTGTAGTTTTTCGGAGTTACAGTGCCTGCTATCAACACGATGATGAGCTCGAAGGGATCGACCAGTAGCAGCAGCAGCAGGGAAGGGGCTACAGCGCTACAGCAATAATGCCTATGCGGAGGTTTTGTTTCGTTTATGGTATCTCTCCGTGTACTACAGCAGCATCCGATACTGGTATAGTACAGTACCTTGATACACACAACATGCCCTTGTTTTATTTGCTCAGTCTAGTGTCTTACGCATGGTGGCGTTTTCGACGTACAATATCTATACGTACGTGTGCTACAGCTGTGGCTGATGATGATATGGTACATACCTGATATACACGTTCACTTTTTTCATTGTTCAGTTCACAAACAGTCTACAGTAGTTCGTGTTACGGGGGTCCATAGTAAATAGGACCTACCGTACAGACAAAAACCTACCAGGGTATATATTTCCCTATTTCTCCCGACAATATTTGGTCCTATTTACTCTGGCCCGGCCCCGTAATAGCTTGGCTGTATGTAATTGCGAGTTGTTTTCGTGCTTTCCTATTGCGGGGGACCATAGTTAACAGGACCTATGGTATACATAAAACCTATATATTTAACCATTTTTACGAACAATATTTGGTCCTGTTAACTATGGCCCCCCGTAATAGTATATTTCCGCCCGAGAATTACTGGAACCTGTCCTGCGACCACGGACTCTTATTCTGACGATGAGTCGATGTGAATGAAGATCACTAACATCAACCACCCTTGATCTACTACAGTTGTGCAGCGCTTTGCATACCTGTTACCTGGTACCTGTTATATCATCTTCAGGGACGATGTGCTATATTCTACAGCGCGAGCCAGCCTGTTTAGGGTCGACACCCCGACAGAGGAAGAACGTCAAGTAGCAACGCTCGTCCAAAAAAGAACGGAGGAGGAATCTTGGGTCAGCGTGCAGTGCCTGGCACCGCTTGACGCCTGCCTGTGTTACGGGGGGCCACAATAAATAGGACCTACGGTACAAACAAGAAACCAATATATTTCGCAATTTTTACTAACAATATTTGGTCCTGTTTACTATGGTCCCCCCGTAGTACTTCATCGTCAGAGTGCGCACTATCCTCCGCTTGCCAGGCCCGCTTGAGGACAGCATTCAGGACGATACGTTGGCCGGGTACCCGGTGTATCCGGTGGACTCGGTCCCGGTTAAACCGTGAAAAACCGGTTTTTTTTTTTTTTTTTTTTTCCATCCCATTTATTATCTTCGCACATCTTCTTCTCTCTCTCCTTCCAACTCGTAACTCAGATCCGGGGGTCACATAGCAGGCTCTTCTCCCCCCTTCCCGCTACGGTACGTGCCTTCATTTTTATCGCGAGAAGATTTCAGCCTTTTCTTCCCTCGTCGACTCGCATCGAATTGTGCCTACCCACGCTGCAAGGCGCTCTCAACAATTGAATCCCTTTTTTTATTTTTGCAAATAAAGTCAAAGTCCGACCCCTCCTAGGGCTCGAACCCAGGACTCAAACAAGTAGAATTCGAGGTTAACCACTTGAACCACCGGGGCGACCGGCTATGTTTACCTTGTCACGAGTCCGAGCCCGATCTCCAGAATTTGGCGGATACCCGTTTGTGGTATAGGGGTACCCGACGGGTAGCACACCCTACAACGAGAATAACCTCGACGCGAGAATATGAAGGAGCGAAGGGCAAAAAAAAAAGGAAAATCGAAACACGACTTGACCCTTTTGGGACGTTTAGGACGGCAGAGTCCCGTGTCGGGGGACAAAACTACTGAGAATTTGACTGGTTCGTGTCCCAGAAAACGGGGCCGCAGTTTGCCCTAAAAGGCAAACAAATCACACGCCTACCGTGGAACGCGTCGGCACTACCATGGACCCGCGTAGGAAACGTTGTTGTTGTTTCAGTTGTTGTTCTTGTTGTTTCTGCTGTTGTTGTTCTTGTTCGTGTGTTGTTTTGTTTTCGGTTCTCGCGTCGTTTTTTGTCCGTGCGGCCGGCCGGCCGGCCTCCTCTCTCTGGCAACGGTTTCGGACCCAGCGCAAAAAATGTGTCGTCGTCGGATGGATGGATGGATGTGCGTATATATGGTAGTGCACCGTTAACCGCTGAGCTGCATAGCGGTCGACGCTGACTGCTTTTTACGGGGGTCAATGTTAACATATTAATATATTAACAGTGATCAGAAACCTCGATGGGCCCGGATGTGAGGTGTGTAACCCCCTGCGTTTAGGCACCATGTTTGCTTCTACAGTACTGTTCTGTACTGTACTGTGCTGTACTGTAGTTGCCTACGAGGTGTGTTTCTACTGTAGCACAGGCAGGTTTTCAGGGGAATGAGCTAGTGTGAGAACATCACATCATAATCATCGTCATCGTCAACATATAATCATCATCCTTCGAGAGTTATGGTGTGTCTCTATTAATAGCGAAAACACAAACTGGGATCTGTCGGGCTGTTGAACCTGGAACTCGGATTTTATTCAGCCCCCCCCTCTGACTGCTAGCTTAATGGTCATAGCGTACCTCAGAAAAAAAAAACACGGCAGTCTGGGGGCGGTTTTTGGCCTCCAAGCGTGGACCTCGGATTGTACGGGAAGGGTTGTAATCCCTTTCTTGGGTCAGCACTGTCACGAACAGACGGAGGGGTCTATGGCGCCTTTTCCTTTTTTCCCTGGAGAGGGGTAACCACGACTTTCATTTCAAGGTTGTGTATCCTCCGTAATTTTCGTGAAACGATCTCCATCACAAAAAAAAAAATCGATTCCATCAACTTTACCGCATGCATCCCCAAAACCCGCACGACGCGTTTCTTGGAAACCTAGTTCGGCGCCCAGATGGAGGCGTGGTCGAAGGAATGCGGAGGGGACTACGAAGTGCAAGTTTTCGGCAAGAGAGTCGTCGTGCTGACCGGACTGGCCGACATTCGGCGGATGCTGACCGTTCGCCCTTCGAAGATGAGGAGGGGCTTAGCGTCGGTGGGTTCAGACTCGGCGACGATCGACTGGCTGCATGTTCAATGGGCTCAGCCAGTGTGGCATTACTAGTGTGCGGAGTAGTTAGCGCCGGTTGCCGCTATATATATATATATATATATATATAGTGCCAGTATTGTTGGCTGGCGCGTTTACCGCCACTTATAGACGGATTAGTATTGCTGTGCAGCACTCTACGTAGCAGCATCGAAGCATGTCGATTTGTTTTGTTAAGTCCCGAAAAATCGCGATCGTCGACGTCGTCCTTCTCCGCACCGCGTGCCTCGAGAGCGTGAGAAGGGGAAGAAGTCGGCGCCGGTTAACGCGTCCCTGTTCCCCGCTGCCCCTGAAATGGCCTGTCGTCGGTGAGGGGCAGAAACACAGCAGCAGCAGCAGCAGCAGCTGCAGTAGCAGTACACGCATCCTTTTGTCGACGCATTTCGCGGTAGTATCACTTGCCAGCAACTAGGCTAGCCTCCCCGGGCTCCCGCCCATGCCCCCCCCCCTCCTGCTGCCATGCTATGGTTCACGCTTGACAGCTTCATTTACTTTTCAAGGTCGCTTTTGTCCGACGTGCTGCGTGCTTTCCGTGACTGATAAAAGTTGACATCTGGACTGCGTTTTACGGTGGTAAGACGTACCGGTACATAGGACGACCTTGTGCAGACTCCGTCCCGGCATCGTATATAGGGATGCGAGGGTCTATGGTCATACGACTACGACCATGCACGATAATGAGAACACCCCCTCCCCTCCCCACCTCCCATGCTATGGCTCACGCTGGAAAAAAAACGAACCTTCGAGATCGCTCCTCCCCGCCATAATGAGCCCCTTTTGAAACCACACCCCGAGGTTTTTGCCGACAAAGCACGTGGAACCAGAGTAGGACACTACGTTGCGGGTACAAAAAAGGCTCATTTTTTTAACACCGTGCGTGCGTGCGTGCGTGCGTGCGTGCGTGCGTGCGTGCGTGCGCGTGTGTGTGTCCGTCGGTTTCCAGAAAAAGCTGACCTGGGCTGCAAGAGAGGCAGGGATGATACCGTCGATGTTCTTCGACGAGGGCAAGGAGTGGGGACGCTCGAGGCGGCTCATTTCACCGAACCTGACCGGACACAACGTTGCGGTCATGCTCCCGCTGATCTCCAAGGTAAAGTGCTACGTGAGCCGCGCGTCCACCTCGGCATCGGCTCGGCTGCGGGGTCACAGCAGAGGGCTACTCGTAGACGCGTTTTCTTTTTCATTTTTTTGTTTTTTTTGTTTTTGCGTATTCGCCCTTATTTTTTCTCCTCTCAAAGTTGTACCTCAGATCTGAAGTCGACATAGCAGGCTCTTTTGCCCCCTCCCCACCACGGTACCCCGTGCCTTCCATTTTTATTCACGACCAAGGTTTCAACTCTTTTCTTCCCTAGTTGACTCGCGCCAAAAGTTTCGCCAAGCCCGCGTCTGCATGCCCATGGGCGTGCGTGTCGATACGATCCTTTCGCGGTTGTGCGCGTTCGCGCGAGCGAGCCCGTGCCGCGTGTGAGGGAGCTGCAGCACCCCCTGCCTATGCGTCAATTCTTGTCTACCTACCACAGTATGGTATCGCCCTTCGGCACAGCAGTGGCCCGAAAGCTGCCACTGCCGCACACACACACAAGAGCGTTCGTTGAGTTCGGACAGAGGTGACAGATCGTTTTTCAGCGCTACATTTTTTTCCCCCAGAACGAGAAAGGTTGAGATTGCCAATACTGAACAACAACCTCGAAGGTGCTTTCGGAAATATCTGCTCGAGATCGAGAGAGAGAGAGAGAGAGAGAGAGAGAGAGACTTCCGAGAATAGACTGTAGCCGGTACGACGACTTTATTAGCGCCCTTGCCATTCCTTGTGAAGAGAAAAAAAACAGCTTCGAGAAACGGTCTCACCCGCCCCTGTGCGCACTCAAACGCTCTTTACAGTAATTACGGCAAGCCATCCCTTTAGAGCGACATGAACCCGAAGGAGTCATCCACCAGACCAGTGTTTATCTCAGAAACGTGCGTGCGTCTCGTCTGATGTGCTCCGTCCCGGCATTGTGGGGATGCGAGGGTCTAAGGTCATATGACTGCGGCCATGCATGACAATGAGTACACCCCCCCCCCCTCCCCAAGTCAAATGACTAAGGCAAGCAACAAATGAGTACCCCCCCCCCCCCCCCCCTCCCCCCCCCCCAGGGATGCTCCGTCTCGGCATTGTAAGGATGCGAGGGTCTATGGTTATACGACTACGGCCATGCATGTTATCGAGTACATCTCTCCTATCGAGTACCCCCCCCCCCCTCCCCGTCGAAACTATCCCTGACGAGTTGGTGCCCCTGCCGTTGCTTTCTCACAGCTCTTTGACGGGAAAACGCAAGCATGAAACGGAGAGAGGACAGACAACAACAACAACAACAAAAACACAAAAAAAAAACTTGTAGAGCTAGGCTACTGTACTTACAGTCGATAAAACAAATCGCGTCACATACGGCCGCTGTGCGTCTTTTGTCTGAAACTCTCCACGTCTTGGAGTCTGCTGTGCGGCGTGCCGTGGTCGGACCGTCACTTGCAACTCCAAAAGGTTACTGGTGTGTTGTGTTCCATCGCCTTGCTCGCTACGTTGTGCTTCCCCCTTTGGCCCTGAACGACCGTCGACAAGATCGGCGAGCGGTTGTGCGCCAAGCTGGCAGCCGAAGCGGACGCCGCAGAAGTCGTCGATGCCAAGCAAAGTTTCGGTGAGAAGAAACGAGGCAACAAGCGGAAGAGGTCGTGATATTCTCCTACCGGCGGGACGACAGACATCATGCCATTAAGCATACCTGGTACCATAATATATATATATATACGATTAACCGCGACCCACCAGAGTATTAGCTTGCCGCGATTTTGTCCAATGGCGCTCTGGCAAAAAATAGCCGCTTGTGGAGGAGGATTGACACCTGGGGGCTTCTGGACATCCTCATCGGTTGATACGTATATTGTATGCGCTGTTGATAAATGGTGTGTTACACCGAGTGCGCGTGTTTTGGTCGTCCCCTAGCTCGGGCAGTATACGGTTCCACGACGTGGTGGCTGGCGACGATCGTTTTGGTCGGTTTTTTACGGTTCGCGACGTTATTGGTATTTTAACGGGCTGCTTGCAAGGGGTGTAAATAGGACCTCACACGACGCCCTTGAAACGCTTCGTCGCCGTTTGGTTCGGTCGGATCATATGGTTCTCCAATGGTAATGTGGCGTGCTCGAGGTGGCTGTTATTTATCCCCTTTGACGGAGCTGCGCCTACGTTGGTTGGGGATTGGGGATACAATAACTTGGAATGGTTGTGGGGTATAATTTTATAATTGTGCAAGCGGTTACAACAACGTTATGAAATCCTTTGGGGCTCCCCGAGAGAGCGACCTCGAAAACACTTTGAAGTGTCACGTGTGCAGGGTGAGTACGCAGCAGTACCGTTAGGACGGTTCAGTTACTCGTGTTTAGTCCGCACGGTGCGTGCACACATTTCCGTCCAGC
Organism: Nereocystis luetkeana; assembly: GCA_031213475.1. Taxonomy (NCBI): domain Eukaryota; class Phaeophyceae; order Laminariales; family Laminariaceae; genus Nereocystis; species Nereocystis luetkeana. Next base: position 1,931,566 of record JARUPZ010000007.1, read on the forward strand.
GTTTGCGTGGATCTAGGTCACACGTAAGAGCAGCAGCAAAGAGAGGTATATACGGTGGATTACGGGCCGCAGGCTCCGACAAGCACAACCAGCCACAGCAGCGCAGCGCATGTGGGTGTGTCGCACACGCACGACACTTAGGGTCATGTTGGGCCCGTGACGCACGCCTCCTGGAGGTGGCACGCGACCACTAACTTCGTACCATCCCCGAATCACGCAGCGGCCATGTAGCCGTCGCATTTTATCATCAATCTGACCGTTCTGATGTCCCGAGGGGGTTTATATTCGCGGGTCTAGGTTTTGCTTTCTGTCCGTGCCAAGACCCGCGCAATAGCGCGCCAAATGCCATGTACCAAACACCAGATGCCTGGTATCAAAGAGTGCAGCGTTCATCTCGACCTTCCTCCCCGTCCTCTTCCCTCCTCTCGTGTCGCTGGTCGCCAGGGCGCTTCACGCACGACGTCATTGCGCTGACAGCGTTCGGCCTTGACGTGGACAGCACCAGCGCTGCGCCGGACCGCCCGTGCCCGTCGTACGAAGCCATAGCGAGCGCGACGTGGACAATGATGGTCCTCGCCATGAAGCCACTGTCCATGTGAGAACTGCTGCTCGTACGTGAGGCAGATCACGATCTAGATCATGATCTGCAGTACATATCATATGAAGGTCCTCACCTGCCGTTATGGGAGGGCTGCGCGGGATCTCAATCGTACAGATCCAACTCAGGATGTGTGTGCGCTAGATCGTGCTGGTTTTACGGCTTCCACACGGCAGAATGAGCCAGATTGCATACAAAAATCGGTAATCCATATCCGCGCAGACAGATGAACTGAACGAACCAGCTTGTCGTCATCGGTATTCTACCCGATGCGTGGTAACGGATTTCGTGAGCACGCGTATCTGCTGGATGTTGGGTATATGAACGACCGCGAACCGACTCGTAAAACAAACGCGAACTGAAATGTTAAAAAGTCCCATACCCATTCGCGAAACGGTGGGATTAAAACCCAAGCCCGCATCAGATTGACTATACTGCGAGGTTACCGGTACACTCGACGGACCCGGTTTTCGAGGCGATGCGAAGAATGATGGCACAGGCATGATGGCAAGGCTCGGCATCGATCCCGACCGAACCCTTCTGTGTTTTCAGTGCGGTGTTTCAATTGTGTTAGCGAGTTGTATTGGGAGCCTTTACTCCCCCACAGTCCGAACCGACGCCCTCGCACCCCTCAAAATTTGGCCCTTCCAATCGCTCCGGCATGCTCCGGGTACAAATATATGTATGCCAGGTTTCATGTTCACAGTGTAGGGCCCATGCACACCGGGAGCCAACTTGAGAAAACTTTTTTTTCTCGTTTACGCGGGATAAACCAAGTGCCTGTGATACCCCGCAGACGGATTTTGACCTCCCCCCTCCCCGCGTCCCTAAATTCCGCTCACGTTTTTTGACGACGCCAGATTGGGATGGAAAACCCTGTCGTCGACGCTGCCGTGGGTACGCCGCTCCAAGGAGCACTCTCTTCATCTCAAGGAAGTCGTGCAGGTGCGGCCGGATACCCGCCGCCGCGCGCCTCCTCTTCCCCCCCCCATGAATAACCCCCTCCCTTCCGCCCCCCCGCCCCCGCCCCCCGGTGTTTGTCCGCGTATTTACCCACGAATGTATTTGGTGGAATATTGCCAGCTCTGTAGAAATAGATGGCTGCCTCTTATTGTTTTCATGGCCTGGTTCGTAGCCGTCAGCGGTGAGTGATAGTCGCCTGCTGCAATGGCGTATGGAACGCACGAGATCAACGTACGACTTGGCCTGCATAGATGACTATCCACCATTCAATCGGCTGAACTCGCAGCTGACGTATCTGTAACAATGTCCACGCCTGGCAACGGTTTCGCAGGACGGTCAGGCTGCATTTCTTCTCCGGGGCGGGGGGAAAGGGGGGGGTGTACACATATCGTGCACGACCTTAAGTCGTCTGACCATAGACTGGCCGGTGTAAACCCGACGTGCTCCGTCCCAGGATTGTATGCCTGCGGGGGTCTATATGCCGTAGACCCTCGCTTTCCTGCAGTGCCGGGACGTAGCACGTCGTGTTTTCATCGACCAGGCAGGCGTTTCATGCACCAAGCTTTTCGAAGCGCCGCGAGGAGGGGGTGCGGCGGGGGGTATTTTGTTTGGAAATTATATATCGCTGATATTTCGTTGACGCAGCGAAACTCGTCGCGAGTCGACAAGGGAAAAAAGGGGGGGCTGAAATATTCTCGCGATAAAAATGACTTCCAAGTCAAGAGCCGTAGTGGGGGGAGGGGGGATACGCGCCTACTGCGTATGTGACCTCGGACCCGAGTGACTATTACGGGGGACCATATTAAACAGGACCTACGGTACACACACACAAACACCTATACATTTACCTATTTGTACTATTACGGGGGGCCATAGTTAACAGGACCAAATATTGTTAGTAAAAATGGTTAAATATATAGGTTTTTATGTATATCATAGGTCCTGTTATCTAGGGTCCCCCGTAATATTAATAATATTTGATCCTGTGTACTATGGTCCCCCGTAACAGTTTTAATACGTAGTACAGAGAGAGCAGAGAAGGGCGAGTATAATGAACAGAATGGAGAAAAAACAAGAAAAAGAAAAGCGATAAAGCGTCTTTTTTTCCTTCTTTTTTTTTGTGCTCTGCAGGGCGCGGTCGATGCGGTCCGGGAGGAGGCAAGGAAGGCCGCCGATCGCGCGGCCTCGGGGGTCGACGGAGCCGACGCTGTCGTTCCGGGACCCGGCGAAGCCATGACCGGCGGCACTCTGCTTCGCAAGATCGTGAGTACGCACGTGGTTTACGAACACCTTGGGGCGCACGCTACCGTGGGTACGCACCTACAGGAATGGTTTTCTGAGCTCCCCACGACTTCCCTCGCTCGGGAAGATGCATATGCTGTTAACACGAATCTCACCTAGAAGTTGGCTTTTGATGAAAGAAGAAAAAGCTCAACTCGATGAACGATCATCCCATCTGGGAGTTTTCTATTATGGCGGTCCATAGTAATCAGGACCCATTCTCCGCACGAAATCGTATATAATCCAGTATTGTTACGAAGCGTTTCTGGCCCTGATTACTATGTTCCCCCCCGTAAAACTAGTATCTCACCCGCAAACTGACGCTGAGAAAAATTGTGTTCGCTCGAGACTCGATGAACCGTACCCATACGGGAATGTACTGCTTGCGTATCTCACCCGGAAAAGCCCGACCCTGATGAAAAAATGTGTACGCTTAGTTGACCCTTGTAGGGCTGCAGTCCCGTTTTGGGGATAAATCAGTCAAATATCTGAGTAGTTTGTCCCCCAAAACGGGACTGCGTTACCGAAGGGCTTAACCGAGGAACGGGCCCGTGGATACTGCTGTAAAATACGCACCGAATGTGATTCCAGCGGTACTGGGTGTGTTGTTCCTCAGCGCTTTCAGTACCATTAACCCTTTTAGTTAGTACAGCAGTCCTGTTTTGGGGACAAGCTACTTGGAAATTGAGTGGATTGTCCCCAAAACGGGTCTGCGGTCCTGAAAGGGTTGAGAAGCCTCCCACGTGAGTCATACATGTTTTGGCCGAAAAAAGGGACAGTGCCCCCTATCTCAACACGCCTCCTTGAGGGCTACTTACCACATGTTCGAGGAAATGGTTCACACACACTGTATGAGGGACGCATAGAACCACAACCCTAACCCTGGCTCTGTGCCAATCAGAGCAACCCTCGCCCTGGCCCTACGCCAATCAGACCAAATGTCGAATATGCGGTGAGCTCTACTGGCCTTCTTGGTAAGCGCCTCCTTTCGTAATAGACTACTGAAGCAAGCACCAACGCAGAGGGGCGGCGGCGGGGGGGGGGGAGTTGTGACATTCTGTACCCGCTAGCACAAGCGCTTGGAGGCAAGGATACTGTGATAAGTGTTTTTGGGTTTTCGCGGGCGTCAGCCCCAGATGAGGGGGCGGGATTCGTCCTTGCGTGTAGGCGGTGGCTATTAATGACTACTGTAGTTCCTTGAGGCTAAGGGCGCGTTTTGGTGTCATCGTCGAAGGTGACGTAACGGTTGCCACAGAAGGATTCACCCTTTTTCGCCCTTGTGGGTCGCAGGTGGGTGCGACGCGCGAGAAGGGCAACAGCGACCGTATGGTGTTCTCAGACGAAGAGGTCCTGTACCAGGCCAAGAGGTGAAGTGTTATCACGCGCGCTCGTCTTTGTTTTCGCGCTGGCGTGGCATGTGCTCGGTCGGTAACTTGTCCTCCCAGCTATTGCCGGTGCCTTTTATGCCGGCGACTTTTTTTAAACACCAAGCAGCGATGCGGCGATGCGGCGGCGCCTGCTATGAACAAAAGGCCACAGTTAGGCTAGCGGGAGAGCTTCGAAGCGCGTGTGTGTTCACTTCGGATCAACCATGTTTATTTCTCGTTTACACCATAAGTTGGCGGCTTTTTTCGAAGCTGTTCAGCCCGGAGAGCGTAACGTCCCATGGGGTGTGGCGACCCTTCCGCCAGGGTACCCACCCAGAGCACTGGGGTGAGCTGTGTTGTATTTTTTTTTTTATCTTGTACAGCAGTGCGGCCAGCAGAAGGGTGGGCGATGTTCACGAGAAAGCCCCCCCCCACCGCCTGCCACATATGCAAGGCCCCCTCACTAGCAGTCCCTCATAGGATGCAGCTCACCCTTCATGCGACCCTCCGGACATCTCACGGCGCTTCGCGCTTGGTGCAAGCAATGTCTGCCTGGTCGGTGAAAACCCGACATGCTCCGCCCCGGCATTGCAAGGGGTGCGAGGGTCTATGACCATACGACTACGGCCATGCACGAGATCGAGTACATCTCTCTTATCGAGTACCTGGTATACCCCCCCCCCCCCCCCCCCCCGCCTGCCGCAGCGAAACGGTTTTACTCGAAGGTGGTTTTGTTGGCGTGATCCATGAGCGGTCCCTTCTCCGAAATATATATGGAGAGCGGTGTGATAGCGCGGTGGTAAAAAAAAATCCCATCGACTGAATTGTTGGCGGATTTTCCAAGAACTGGATGCGCCAACTGATGTTTACGGTTGGTTGGTTCACCTGGGATGTGGGTTTTTGCTTCCGTGGGCGGAATGATTGCGCCAATGGTTGATTCACATTTTTGAGGGTGCGGGATGTTTTGCTAATCGTTGCCTCGGCTAGAGCCAAAAGGCTAGATATTTTTTAGTCGGCACGAGACGAGTCACCGACTAGTCGTTAGTCGGTCGTAGTAGTGATTAGTAGTCGTTTCACGGAAGTGCCGACTGTCTGACGCAGCTGCGGGGGAATTGCCTCTTGTACGGGGTGATGCGACGCGGTGATGATGCGCGATGAACAGTGCGATGAACGGTAGATGTGGTTCGTGGAGTACGTGCAGTAGGCTTTATCGAGAGGATAGCTGAAAAATCTCTTGATTGTGTCGCCGCAGGTGCGCAGAAGATTGGGGGAGAACGATGGAGTGACGAGAGGGGGCGGGCGAGGGCGACCCCTCCCACTTCGCTCGCCTCGCTTTCCGAGCCACTCCGAATATACCGTTCCTATCCTATCCGTGCTCGTGGGAAGAGCCGACCTACCTCCTCGTATCGGCTGACCAACGTCCCCCCCCGTGCTGAGAGGCAGAACAAGAGCAATACTACTGCCAGTCTCTCTCCAACTCACCCTTGCTAGCTCTCATAATACTCGGTACTTGTCCTATCAGCATTTCTCGGTACAGATTACGTAGATCTCTCCGAGGTGCTGCTGTTGATTGGCCTACTACTACCGTGCTTCTTCTCTCTCTGCATTTCTCCAATATGCTTTCTCCTATAGCTCAAATACAAGCAAAGAGAGAGACAGCGGAGGCTTGGCCTGGAAGCAATTCTCCGATACGGGCCTAAAAACCACAAGTGTCGCATTAGAACATCCTAAAATCTCTTGAAACCCGTCCTATTACGGGGGACCATAGTTAATAGGACCAAATATTTTTAGTAAAAATTGTTAAATATATAGGTTTTTATGTACACCATAGATCCTATTAACTATGGTCCCCCGTAATAGTTCGCTATGAAACTAAAACGTCCATACTAAACTCTAGAGGAAAGCAATATCACCAAGTAGCGGTGCGTGTTGGGTTTCCATGTGTGTAGGAAGTTTTGTTGAATGCGGGATGCATGTTTTGCCTTTGTCTGGGCGGCCCCCCCTCTGCCGGAGAGGGCTGATTTGGCTCCGTTTGCTTGCTTCACTTTAGTCGGCAAGTCGGCTGACCGGCAGCTGCCTTCGCCAGCCGGCTTAATCCGAGTAGAGTCAGTTAGTTGGCTAATGGCACATGCCGAATGCCTCGGGGGATTGCAGTAATCAGGACCATTCATACTTCTTTAGTATACATCAAAATCTATACATTCCAGCGCTGTTATTTAGCGTATTTCGTCCTGATTACTACTGTATGTTGTGTTCCCCCGTAAGAGTTGCTCGTCGTGAAATGATACCGACGCTCAGCTTTACGAATTGCCGTCATTTGGTTCTGCTTGCACGATCTCCGCCATTGCAGTTTGTTCCTGGCTGGAACGGACACGACAGCGCTGACTCTGTCCTGGACCATGTACTACCTGATCAAGCACCCCGAGGCGTTCGCTCGTTGTCGGGCAGAGGCGCTCCGAGCGGCGCCGGCGAGGTGTGTGTGCGCGCGTGCGTGCGTGCGCGCTGCGTGTGTGCGTGTGTGCGTGCGTGCGTGCGTGCGTGCGTGCGTGCGTGCGTGCGTGCGTGCGTGCGTGCGTGCGTGCGTGCGTGCGTGCGTGCTTGCGTGCGCGTGTGTGTGTTTTCAGTTGGTAGCCCCATCGTCGCGCTTGCGGCCAGATGCGTTCTGTATCTGCACGATAGGCCATACCTTACGGTACGTTTTGGCCAAAAAGCAAAAAATCTGACTGACTGGCCTCCTCAGCTCCTAAGGAGCGCTATGATACCCAATAGTTACCAGGTGTACCGTTGGAACACGAACGGATCCGCGTTTAAAAATAGTGTTCGCTGTTTTTTTTCCGAGGGCATGTGGGAGCACTCGTCGCGGTTGGCCACCGCGGGTTTTGCTGCACGAGTCGTTTTTTTGGATGAAGTGTCGTGAAAAGTTTGTTTTTTTTCCTCGCATGTGACGGGAGCGTAAGAAAATGGAGGTGTACCCCTCCACGGTAGAGCGTCGTCGTCACGCGCGTCCTGTTAGAAGGCGGTGTCCACACGGCCGCTACCACGCCTCATGAAAGCAGGGGTCACGACGTTGCCGCGATGTTCTCGCCCGGGTTGATGCGGCACAATACAGTGGACGCGCCTGCTACACCAAGTGCGCTGCTTGGCGTGCATGGTGATCCCCACCAATGCACCAGGTTATTGGTTGGAGAGTACGAGCAGATTTTTCCTCCCTAGGTGTGCCACCAAGGCCACTATACCCCCCTTTCACTTCAGAGGTGTTGGAGCCTATCTTGTGCCCACGGACAGGGTTTTCGTTTCGAGTTATTACGAGAGTACCAACACCACCACCACCACCACCAACAACAACAACAACAACACGCCCCATCCCCCCCGCTTTACGCCACGTCCTTCGATCTTGGGCCTCGCTGTGCCTCGAACGCGCACCCCGCCGGACCCGGCAGCAACGGCATGGTGTCCACGAGCGGGCAGCTATCTCAACTGGTGTTTTGCTCCGCGGTGTTCAGGGAAGTGCTGAGGCTCAGAAGCGTGGCGCCGTACTTGTTCTTCCACGGGTATGTGAGTTCTCTCAGAGGAGGCGGGCGCGGCAGAGTTGAAGCGCACACCTCATGGCTGGACATGGTCGCGAGTGGGACACTATTTGACACCCTCTTTGTGCCTGTCTGTCGGTCGCGAACGTTAAAATTCGCCACGGGCAACTCGCCCTCTTGAGGGTAGGGGGTGGAGGGGGGTGTACTCGATAGGAGGTATGTACTCGATCTCATGCATGGCCGTAGCGGTATGACCATAGTCCCTCGCATCCCTACAATGCCGGGAAGGAGCATGCGTATTCATATTGTGGCTTGCCTCAGTCGTTTGACCATTGACCACGCATCCCTTCCGAGACGGAGCATCGTTCCTACTCCTAATAGGGACACCTCCAAGATTTTCGGGTGCTCATTTCGTCGTTCCCATTTGTTACATGGAAACGTTCTGACAATCTTATCCCCTTCCTACTTCGCCACCCGTGGCCACCGTCTGTCTCCTAGGATATCTCGACGGTGGGGGGGGGGGGGTGGGGGATTGCGCCAGTCGAATCGTGTGCACATTTTGACGCTTGCGGTGTCCCACGCGCTCGAGAGAGAAGAAATAAAAACTGCCGTGGGTTTACTGTTATGCAGTAGCGTTCTACGACTCGGCACAGCTTCGACGACATGGTTGATGTGTCATAACTTCTCATTGCACCAACGGTTTCTTTTCCGAGAACTCTCCCGGGCTGTCAGGTTTAGATAGAGTCAGGGTTCAAAGTCGGTGCGTTTCAGATCGTTTGGTCGAAACTGGTCCAAGGCGTAATATTATATTGCAGCATTCGGTGTTTGAGTGCTGGCTGTGCAAGGTTTCCACAGCAACGAAGCACAACCCAATACGTACCTCGCTGAAATGTATTACTAGCGCTTGCTTCACCATTCGATTGTTCTGGAGTGTCTGCGGGTTTAGATCCTCGTACTGGCGAGGCAATTGCGAGGCAATTCATCAAATTGCGTATCGGGCATTAGATTCCCGTTTGTTTTTTTCTTCGAAATAAAATCGGCTGTTGGGGTGATGCTTTACTCGTACATACCAAGAGCAGAGGTCCTCCAAGTAAGGGGAATCTCGGAAACTTTCGGGGCTACTCGCTGTCGTAGCGCCGGCCTGCCGTGGGCTCTGGGATTTGTCCATCGGGGTTCCACTTTTTGTTTTTAGCTTTTCTTAAAAAAAACAGTTTTTACTCAGTATTGTTACAGTGTAGAGCTCCTCGAGCGAGAAGAGCCTCAGGAAAAACACATGGTTCTTCCTCTATCATACCATTTCTTACGTAGCTTTTCTAAAAATCAAACAGTTTTCACTCACTATTGGTATAGACTTCCTCGCGCGAGAAAACTCAGAAAAAAAAATGGTTCTACAAATATCGCTCTACTCTAGCACACGCCCCTATGGGTTGCGCGCGGAAGGGTAGACGATGTGGATGGCACGCAGGACGCTGTCAGGACGCCTGGGGGGCCTGCAAACAACTCGCCGACCAGTACTGCCGGTATCGGTCCCGCCAGCCATCGTTCGGTTTGTGTCTTCCACCCGATGTCCATTTTTTTTTTCGTTTTTCGGCTGTATCGCGTCCAATTGTCACCCCCCGAAAAAAATCGCTGCGATGAGTGAATACTTCTGCCTACAGCACCGCGCACCGCTAGAAGCACCCTGTAGCCACCCTCAAGCAGCTGGCGGAAGGGAGGTCGTGGGCAACCCTATGATATAGAACGTACACACCGTGAGTAGACCTAACGCTGTTTTGTATCGCGCATGTTCACGTTACCGTTGATCATAGGACGATTACAAGGTGCAAGACGGATCGGTGTTCCCGGTGGGAACGTCGTTCAGCGTGCTCACTCGGACTGCCAGCGTTGCCGAGGAGGCCTTCACGAGGGCGGCAGACTTTGTGCCCGAGAGGTGACACTCTTGTTGCTGACTGCCACCTGCTCTGTCTCTCACGTTTCTCATTATCCCCCTAGGCCCAGGCTACCTGGCACCCGCTTGGACGGGGGGACCTGGCTCGCTTGTGGGGTGACAGGGAGTGGTACCCGGGATTCGGGAGCTTCCGAGCCTAGGGCTGCTGTCTGCCTCAGAACTCACGGTTGTTCGATATTTGGCTTTGGCACACGTAGCAGCTACTCGTGTTGGAGCTGATTGGCTCAGGCTGCACACCATTGTTCATGTGGCGTATCTGCCAGACATTCGCCGAGTAGCGGTTGTTTGGCTTCTTGGTTAGATGATGTCGCTAAACGTTATCTGATATAACAAACGTTTCTGGGCCGTCACGCCGACGTATCATATGTGGCAGAAGCACGCACACACAGCTGTGGTGTTGATAGCGCAGCTCGTGAGCCATATGATGTGTATCTGGTACGTGTCGGTACGCTTCGCGGAACTCATTTTTATTTGCTTGTTTGAGGTCCGCACGATACATCTCCAGCCACGATGTGTGTTAACGATAACTACTGTTGTAATGTTGGTTTGTTTGTTTACATCGGGGTTTCTTCCACTCCAGAGTTGATGGAGCCCGTCCTGTGACCGCAGGCTCGGGTTCGGCGAGGCGCTGTTGTGATAACAATAGCAACAGTAGTGCGTGCGGCTTGGGCCACGAGTTTATCTAGACAGCCACCCTAATTATCTAGGCTGAGGGTTGGCTGGCCTTGACGACCATTGCTGTAGTGATCAGCTCGCTGGCGGAGTAAGCCAAGTATGGGCTGTTATAAGCGAAACAAGTTTTGTCGAGATTTCCAACCCGTTTTTTTATTGGTTTCCACGTAAATGCTACCAGGTACCAAACATAATGCAAAATCTAAAAGCTTTAAACTTCACAAGGTACCGATAAACTGTAAAGCGCAACTTACGTGGACATCTAAGACAACGAGAGTGAAAAGTTTTGACAAAATTTGCTTCGATAGTAGGCGAAAGTAGAACCAAACTATTAATATATGGCATTCGTATTTTCTCGATATCGAAACACGGTACGAGCCACAAAAGCACCAGCCAGGTACATACAAAACCCAGTTTTTTTTTCAGTACGCAGCTGACTGCTGTAGTACCTGCCACGTGCCATATGGCGGACTACAGTACTTATTAGTTGTCCACTCAATACAGTCAGCCAACCCACCCTAGATTAAATAGATACGTGAAAACACGGTCACTGGTTTTTCGAACTCTACTTGTGCTGAGGCGATTACCTCGGGTCTTGTTTTTCGCTCCTTGCCGCAGGTGGATTGAGGCAGAGCGCAAGGAGGCGTTGTTGGGGAAAGGGGCGGGAAAGCGTGAGGACGATGTCCGTCACATGGAAGAAGCGTACCTCGCGTTCGGCGCCGGTCCGAGGGTGTGCCCTGGACAGGTGAGGCAGAGGGCTGGCGTATTCGGGTGGGGTTCAGTTTCCGCCGCGGTATCATACCAAGTCTGACTGTAGTTACAAGGGGAGGCCGGAAGGTTTCTGCGGCATGCGTAAAATTGCCCCCTTGTGCCGTTTTTGAGGGTGCATTCGTTCGCCTCACCTTCGACGGGCGATACCCATAAATAAAAAAACAAAAAAAACAGCTGGGAGATCGAGGATTTCGTCGGAAGTCGTATCGTAGTTGCAAGCTGCGTCGGATGCCTCGAAGGCGCGTTCTACCACGGGATATGTACTTATCGAAATGAAAATAAACCACCAGCTGCGAGATCGAGGATTTCGCCGAAACTCATCTGAGCAAGCGGTGTGTGATACTTTACTGTCTATATCGCTGCGCAGAATCCCGCCTCCGTGTGCCTCCTTTTCATCCTCCTCTGTTCTCCACATCCCTGGACCGAAGCCGGGCACTGGGCGTTGGTGGCCAATAGATTTTCTGTAGCTGCTGCCTATTCTTCGGTTCTGTAGGGAGTCGTTGCATCAAACGAAGCCTCCCCTTTGCACCTTTTAGCGAAATAGGGTCCCTCGTAGTGAACTTCATCAGGAGGGGTGACTATATGCAACATTAGCTGAAGCTCTCTAAATCTTTCAGGTATGGTTGCCCCGCAGAAATTGAGGTGTCGAAGGTATGATCGATTCTCCCGCAGAATCTGAAGCACTCCCGGTCTTCGGCATTACGTTTCTCTGCCTTTTCATCTCTGAACAAGTATAAGCTTAGTACCTTCCAAGGCTGTGTCGTGAAGTTTCGTGGAACACACGGTCCACACTCGATGACACAGCTCATACCGCGAAGGATCAGGTATTGATATGAATACCCGGACGAGCCTTGCTGTTTCGGACAAGAGAGTGGCCGTCCAGGAACGATTCCAAGCGGAAAAATACGTACCAGGTATACTGCTGTATTTGACGAAGCTATTCACGGTGCAGCGCCGAGAAATCGCGGAGCGGTTTCTCTGTTTGCGGAATCCTGCCGTGTTGTGCGGTGTGGTGGGAAGGGGGTCGTTTTTGAGAATCGTACAGTGATGCACGGTGCGGGTTTTAGGGATTGATTGTCATTCGGTGGTGTGCGGCTCGGTAATAATAGGTAAGACTCGCACCGCACCGTACCCGACCGTAGCAAAATACTTGAGTTTAGGATGGATTAGACCAACGTTGGGGTTCGGTGCGGACCTCGAGTTTTAGAATCGTACGGTGCTGTGTGGATGCTTGTTTTTGATAACCCTACGGTGCGGTGCGGTGCGGCTTTGTTCAAAACGAACTCATTCCGTGCGGTGCGGTTTGGTAAAACCCGTACCCAACTGCACCGCACTGTGAACTGCACCGCAACGTAGGATAAAAAACAACGCACCGTGACAAGCGTTGGTGTATGACAACCTGCCTGCCTGTCTATCCTTATGTTTGGTCCGTTTGTCCTTATGTTTGGTCGGTATGTCGTTGCCTTTGCAGGACATGGCGAAAGCCGAAGCGGCTATCATCATCGCCGCCATCTGCGCCCGTTTCGACTTGGCGCTCGCGCCTGGGCAGGTAAATAAAAACGGCCGTATATACCCTCAAAATAAACTGTCATCATGCGGCCTGAGTACCGTTCCGTCCCTTACAGCGTGGCCGACCATAGACGGTCATCGGTACGTGCATATATCCCGAAGGGCCGCCCTGAAGTGTGTGCGTAGCCGCTGTAGCTGTGGTATACGCTGCTGGTGTCCGTCTCGTCGTGAGATATCCCTCCTGCAGGTACAGTTGCAGCCCTTGTGGGGCCTAACGAGTGCCCTGCCCTTCAAGCAACCTCTGCCGCCCTCAACGGGGCCTTCTCCAATAGCGTAAATCCTTACCACTATACGCATTGGGTGGAAGAATCAGAAAATACCTCCCACTCCCCCTGCTCCTATATATTATGTATACCTTGGGCTGGCGTCGGTTGGCAATCACACTGTAAAGCATGCCGTCCACTACGTGAGCTACACAACCAGGGTATCGTTCGTCTTTTTCTCTAGGGGTCGGTCACAGCCGGGGTGGACAACCTTTACTCCGCAAGGGGAACGATGATATCACGTACCATGGTAGCGTTTACGGTGAGGCATCCACGAGGCAGTTACGTAGTGTACCCCCATTACTGTCCCTGGAAGTGGCCACACCGCAAAATAAAATAACCCGTTGAAGCTGTCACCCATGTGCACCTCCGCCTCACAAGCGGTTCTTCGTAGGATGCAGCTCACCCTTCATGCGTCTCGCCGAACGCCTCACGACGCTTCGCGCTTCGTGCAAGCAGTGCCTTCCTGGTCGGTGAAAACCCGACGAGCTCTGTCCCGGACTGCGAGGGTCTATGTTCATACGACTACGGCCATGCATGACACAAGTACACCCCCCCCCTCCCTGCTCCCCCATCACGGGGGTCGCCGACGGTGAGGCAAGGGCCCCTTTTTGAGCTGGGGGACGCCGGAGATCCTACGTAGAAAAAAGTAAAGAGAACCGCGCAGTCCGACCGAACAATCTGCGAAAAATTGTTTTTTTTTCTAAAGCTTGGATGAAAATAAGCGACCGTTTCATGCCCCCCTTCATTGGCGTGTTCCCTCTCGTGTGATTTAATTGCTTCAGGATGATCCTCCCCAGGAGATACAGACATTCACCACCGGCCCGATGAGCGTCGACCTGACGTTCACAAGGAGGGAGGGGTGAACGAGCGTAGGTCAACATGCGAAGGTCAATCTATTTCGAAAAGAGCCGTGGAATGGCCGCTCGTGAGCTGGTGCAGACACCAGAGTAGTGGACACGTTGTTCGAGGGTTGGATTGGAAGAGCGGCGGTATCGCCGCTCATTAGCTGGTGTAGACACTACTTAGCATACCGGACACGTTGCTCAAACTTTGTATTTTGTTTTCCGATTTTTTCCAGCGGGTTTCATGCTCCTCTACGGCGCCAATGTGCTGCCACGAAGGAATCGTATTCGGAGTGTGGCACCAGAGGTCCGTGCCATGTATTTATTCATGTGCAGTCACTAACTCACGAGTTTATATCTCATGCATAGAATGAGGCGACGATACTACGAGGTGAGAAGTCTATGGTCGATAGTAGGGGGATATCACATGGCAGCAGGAGAGGAGGCAGCAAGTAGCCTCCCTCCGTCGGGACGCAGGCGATAGCGCAGAGTAGCGAACTGTGAGTAGCAAAATAAGTTTTCCGAGCGACGGGCGGTCGGCTCGTGCAAATGTAGCCCGTGCGGCTAGATGTAGCGTGTGTGTTGGCTGAGTTGATGGGGGATTTTGGCCCCGCCCACCTCGATCGCTCTCATCCTATTATCTTAAATTGACCCTCGTTTCCTCCAGCAGTGAATGGTTAAGTAGTGTTTTTCTTCACTATCCAAATTGCGGATCTCCAGCGGTGTATATACATTCAATTGACGTTTCTTGATCAGTCCATATAGTGTGCCTGGTATGTGCGGTACTTGTTTTTTCAGCCACTTGGCGCCACCTCTGCGTTTTTTTTTTTTTTCAGAGACAAGAGCTTCGACACATGTTTGCACCATTCTTGGGAAAGCACTCGCCTCCTATGACCTCGCAACCGTGGCATGCCTCTACGTCTACTTTTTTTCACGGTAGCAGCTGATTGAGTCTTGCACATAACTGAATCGTTTTGGTCTGTGCGTTTATGCACGCGTGGACAGGATGCACAAATGTACGAGACAGCTTGATCGTGGATAGCCCTACGGCCTCCGCGTTTGGTTTCCTTCACGGCATCACTGTGCACATAGCGGGATGTCATGCGGGCCCGTTGTAGGCTGTTTTGTGGGTTTAGACAGACGCCCGGGCCGCCCAACGCGTGGTGTTCATACGGAACAAGTTCGTTCGCCACCCGGCAATTTATACCACAATATATAGCACTGCTCTGATGACAGTTCGAGCGCCTGATTGCCCTCGCACGGTATCGTTTCCATCAACTGCCAAACTAGAGGCTTTTGGAATCGCGTGATCACAAGCACTCCGAGCAATTGTCACAGCCTGAGTACGTCAGCTGTCATAGGCGCGAGGCACGACAGCCAGTCGGGTCATTATGCTCTGCCGTGTTTGGCAAAAACAGCAGTCTCGGTGTGGGTCTTGGGGTGTCTCTCGAACAATGTTTAGCCGTAGGCGTTGTGGCTATTAAGGAACGTATATTTGGAATTGAGTGTATGTGTCGTCATAGCGTAGGTACTAGCCGTCAACGACTCGACACCGTTTTAGGCGTTTAAGTACAGAGAGAGATGGGGGTCGCGCAAGGTCGCTCTCTTTCTCTGCTCGCTGACTTATTTTGTTCTTTCCAGCCCCTTTCTTCTGGGCTTCTTTTGAAGACGAGTTCCCGGCTTACGTGCATGTTGCGCGCGCCCGTTGTGATAATAGCAAGATCCCCGTCCGGCCGTCCAGTACACGGCACGCTGGAAAATAGCACGCCAATGTCGTAGATAGGCGCTGCGTTAGACTAGTCATGTGTGCTTTGCATATCACCTGGTATATATTACGCACCACAACGTACACCTGGGTCACTAGAGTTAGATCATGTTGAAGGGTCTGAGACGATGTCGGCCTGACAGTCACCTTCTCACCACCCAAGGTATACATCCCCATAGATGGTGGGCCACGCCGCTTGCCATATTGTACCTGGTAATAAGCAAATAATTGATTTGTCTACTCGACGTATTTTGAAAGATTGTGAACTTCGTTTGCTGGGCGCCTCTAAGGCTTCCTTGCAGGGAAAGGGAGTCACCCACACATACACCGCAGTGAAGGCGCCCACCGGAAATTAGCACCGGCAGTCTCTCTAGTTGAGACGCCCAATGGCTACTGCCTAATCCTGTGTTATAATCCATGTTTTGGTTTTTAGTTTGTTGTGATACCCTATTCCCTGCCAAGTCGATGGTACCCCCCCCCCCCCCCCCGTACCCTGTCATTCTGCGTCGGCAGCGTCATCTCGTTGTTATATTTGTGTGACCCTTTGCTTTTTTCCCTTTTTCTTCCGATTCTGTTGACGTTTGTCCTTGGTCAGTCTGTCTCTGTCGTTTTTGTGTCGATTGTGTCGTCCTTGACCCACCAACTGGATAATGGACTGCTCGTTTCTGTCTGTTCTTTAATTTTTTTGTCCCTACCCTCTTATTGTCTTATTGCCTTCTGTCTGGTCTTCTTGTGGCGTCCTGATGTTGGTCCATCGGCTGGACATACCATACGACTGACCATACCAGCAAACAGCTACCTTGTCCTCGCGACTCGGCCCGGGCCTTGAGCTCGTGCTTGCTTCGTTGTTCTTTCTCGTTTCTTTTCTGTTTTTGTTTTTTCTTTCTTTCTTCATTCTTTTCTCTCTCCGTGTTTTTCTTTTCTGTTTTCCCTTTTTTTTTCGAGCGTACATTTATATTTATTTATTATCCTTCGCGGCCGCTGTGAGCGAAGCCTTCGCTTCCGATTTCGTCTTAAATTTAGTCTGGGACTCCAGACGCCTTAGCTTTTCTGCATTCGTGCTTGCTCTTTCGACCGCTCTCCTCGAGGGTCGCGCTCGCCGGGCTCCGACGGGTGTTCTCCCGCGCGCTCGTCTCGGAGTCTCGCGCCACCGACGAGCGCGGCGACCCCGAACTCGAAGGGTATTTGCTGGGGGGAGAAGACACGGAGGTTTTATTTTCTTCGGTCCTGGATATTCGTTCCGCTGTTGTTCTAACAGATCCTGTTGTTCTAACAGGTCCTGTTGTTCTTCATAAATAGATACATGTATTTTTCTTCTCCTGCCTCTCGGCCGCTGTGAGCGAAGCCTTCGTTTCCGATTTCGTCTTAAATTTAGTCTGGGACTCCAGACGCCTTAACTTTCCTGCCTTCGTGCTTGCTCTTTCGACCGCTCTCCTCGAGGGTCGCGCTCGCCGGGCTCCGACGGCCGCGCGCTCGTCTCGGAGTCTCGCGCCACCGACGAGCGCGGCAACCCCGAACTTGAGGGAGACTTGCTGGGAAAAGGAGACACGGGCATTCTATTTTCTGTTGTCCTGGAAATTTGTTTAGGTGTATTGTTGCTCCGCGAAGAGCTTTTTGTGACAGGCTTCATCTTACAACTGTAGAGTCTTTTTACTCTCCGAGGTTCGATCTCTCGGTCTTGCTGATGCTACCGCCTTCTACCGACTGCCTTGCTTTGCGGGCCGCCGCCATCGGCCTGTTCGAACCCCTCGGCCCTGCCTTTCTCAGTGGCTGCCTTCCCTTGCCCCTCTCTCTTCGACGGACGACTACACGGGCCTTCTCGGGGTATCGCACCGTTATTGGTGCCAGATCGTTGCATATCCCGGTGATTTTGCTTTGATCGTGTTTTTTTTAGTAAAAAATTGATTCGTAACTCGGCACATCTTCTGTTTTCGCCCGTAGAATGGAAGGAAGGTTGTTGGGGAGTATGAATTCGGCCGAGTGTTCTTAGTTCGATAAGAAGAAACAACCAATCACATCGGAGGGTATCGTACAGGTGACCGTACATGCTCCGACTTTCCACTCCTACTACCGCTGAGTGAGGCGCATTGGAATACCAGCACTAACAACCTCAGCAGCAGCAGCAGTACAGTAGTTCCAACCCCACGGCTAGCAGCATTCGACGTACGAAATACCTCCCCGGCCGCACTACTCTGCACACGCGCAGCAGTTTCCCAAGAAGCGCCCGAAGTTCGGATTCGATTGCGACGATGCTCTCTGCCGGCCACGCGGCGAGCAGGTTGTGGAGCTGTGTGAGTTTTTCCGCCGGTAAGGAGACGGTCATTGGTACCGTGTCTTATCTCCCAACCCGAAAACGACCAACCGCGTGTTCCCCGACGAAACCGCACTAGACGACAGCCGCGGGGGGGTCGCCCGCGTGTTGCTTGATTGTTTTATCGTAGCGCCGCCGTTGCTCCCTTTCCTCGTTCAACGCGAACCGGTACCCCGTGTACTGCAATCTGCGCTATCTGGTTTACCTGTGGAAACCCGTTTTCTGTACCAAACCAAGCTTGTATGCTTTCGGCGGTTATCCACGACAGGTACAAGCGTTGTTGAATTCGTGTCATACATTCAAACCGCCCCCCTTTACCTCGCAGAAACTTAATTCCCGCCTGGGCCATGTTACCGAGAATACTTCGACCTTCCCGCACCCGCCCGTGTCGTGGAAAGTTTCTGCCATACGGCTAGACACTCGTACCCACCTGACACACACCCCGATGCCGACCCCGGCCGAGCAAGTTGTGGATCGAGAGCTGAGCCCACCACGTGTCGGTGTCCCGGAGTTGGCCCCGCCGGCAGACGGGGCCCGCAACGCTATTCGTCGTTAGCTTTCTCCGGTTTCTTCTCCCCCCTGTCTTGGGCCCGCTGAGATCCGCCGGCCAGTGTCCTCGCGCTCGGGCTGAAACCTCCGCCCCGCCCCATCTTGGCGTGGTCTACCTTGGTTTTGCGCCCGGAACTGCTTCCAGCGCCGCTACTCTCGCGCCATTTCTTGCTTGCTGCCGTAGTCGCACCCCCGCGGGGACACCCACCTGAAACACGGCAACTCGGCCCTCGTCTTTGCCCGCTTGGCCGATGGTGCGGGAGATCGACTTTGAACCCCGGCACGCTGAGCCTCCACGTTCTTGAGACCTCCCGCGTTGATGTAGCGAAGAAGCGCCTCCCAACTCGGGACCGGCACAGAGGGAAGCTGCTCGATGCTTGGTGGTGAAGTCCACCTTCCCCGGGCCGACACGGATGCATCCAACAGCGGATGTCAATCCCAATATATATATATGTCTTTGTTGATGAGTTTTTCAATGCGCTTCCTGCTCGACGGAATCTGGCTTGTCTTGGTGCACCGTTGCTCATGGTTCTTGACAGCTTCAACGCCTATTTGAAGCCTTCGCGTAGGACCTCCACGTCGACGCCATGCTCTCTACCGATTCGGCGCCCTTTCCGATCACTTTGATAACCACGTCGACGCCATGCTCTCTACCGATTCGGCTCCCTTTCCGACCACTTTGATAACCACGTCGACGAGGATTTTGATCTGCTCTAGCACGTTCAGGTCTTTCGACGGGTCCCCGGGGTCGCCGTGTGGCATGCAGTCCGATACGTCGAAGGCCGAAAATTGCGCGACCTGGGAGGTAACCGCGGGGGTGACCAGTGCTACGTTCGCCATTACGGCTTGCAGCTCCCCCTGTTTCATCTCCCAAACCAACGGTCTTCCGCCCGAAACAATACAAATTCTCCGAGCGCTCGAGTTCTTCCAGGTAACGATGTTTTCCTTAAACGTGACCTTGGCTTCCTGCCCCCGGGAAGATAGACTCGCCCGTCCCTGCGTCCACGTCATTTTCATCCTCTTCGTGTTCCCCGCCCTGTACTTCGGCGATGACATCTCTCGTTTCCATCATCATGTCGCTCTACTGGGATACCATGCCGTTCAATCGCGAGATGTCGGAGGGCTGCGCTTCCGCTGCCGCGCGGACAACACCCACCCACCGACCACTACTACCATTGACATGCCACCGAGGTATTATACGAGTGCAGCATACCCGGAGTCGTATAATAGTTCGCGATGTATCCATCATGTATACGCACATAAACGTATTGGTTCGCTCATACAGTCAGTATCTTCTCGGCATCATACCATACCAAGCTGAGTTATTAATAGTTCGCTGGGTCAAATTAAAACTTGCTCCCATACTATCAAGTATATAACCTGGGTCAGTTGCGTCGCGTGACTCGGTTTCCGACGTGTGATACACAGTGCGCGCTCCCACGGGGTGAGCCTCTGTTACCTACTGGACAGCGGTGAAAGTCTAGAAGAACTGCCAGGCGTAATCCACGACAATTAATACCATGTAGGGACACTCTTAACGATTGATGCGGTGAATTGTGATCCCGACCGCCCGGAACTGCCATGCGTAATCCATGACAACTAACACCATGTAAGGACACTCTCACCAGAACAGAAATCGCAACGAAGACGGACGGCCCAGGAACTAGAAACCACGGAAATTCTGGTAGATTGATCTTCAATTTTCCAGGAAGGTTTTGCTCTTGATCACGTAGTTCACTGTTCAGCTGTTGTACCTGTTGAACTGTGTGAGAATGATCTCGTGCGAGCTCTAATTTTTGTTCACCAGGTATTTAATGTTGGGACTCATATCAATTACATCGTAACGTTTTGACGTCAACTAACTTAACCTGCTCAGGCTGAGTTTCGTTTCGGCTAGGCCCTGACCTTCTCAGGGATATACATGTAGTATGTGTTGTTTTCCGCGCATCAATCACAGAATCTTTCAACCTCTAAATTCGCAATTCGCCCCTTCACAACAAAACACGGATAGTTTCTCGATCTATTCCAGAGTCTCCTTACAAGCCTTCCCTTTTGCGGGCGAGGAGGTGTTGATAAATCATCTCCTCATGAAACCAATTATGGAGTACCTTAATTTATTGCGGTTTCCATCACCAATACCGCCGAATACGGCAGGAGGCACTAAAGTTAAGTAAATTCCTTCTTCCTGCACCGCCTTGTGGCAATGACATGATTCTGTTCGTACCAAGCTAGTTGAAAATGACGTTTTCATAGTGACATGCTGAAGTAATCACAAACGGCACTAAAGGTATATTTTCATTTCCCTATCCGGAGCATGGGTGCCGACAGGCGCCAATACAGAGCCCTTGTTATTAAAATTAAATATCCTGGGGTTTCGAATTATGTGCCTGTATATTTCATTTCCCTATCCGGAGCATGGGTGCCGACAGGCGCCAATACAGAACCCTTGTTATTAAAATTAAATATCCTGGGGTTTCGAATTATGTGCCTAGGCATTCTCCGGCATGCCTGGGTTTTTTTGTATGTTGGTATCGGAGGGTAGAGCGTGACGAAAAGGTACGGCATACTCCTACGTTGTCTATGGGGCAAGGTCTCAGGCTTGTAGTATTATTGCTCTGCGTGTGATATATTATTACTATTATTATTGTCAGACTTGCCATCTATCTGACAATGTGCAGCATGAGCTTTCACGTCGATCAATCAAACATTCCAGAAAGAAGAAAGCTCCGTATACGACGGAAACCTATACATCAAGGCTATCTACCTTCTATGTCTACTTATTTTGTGTTTTATCTACGATACTCTATGTATGGGTTGTTTTAGCCCCCTACTACATCTTAATATGAACTCGTTTCTTTTACTCTTGAATCCTAATCCGCATCTAAGGCCCCATCCCCAACGCCATCGGAAGGGGTTTGTCATCTCCCCCCCCCCTGCTCCTTCTCGGTTCCTGACGACCCCTAAGCTGGAGTCTAAATCGTGATCTATTAATGTCCTCTACGCTATTACGGTTGGCCAGTTGAATTCAAGTCCACGTCCGACATGTGATGGAGTAGCACACGCACCGTGTGGGAATATACCCATATGCGACTTTTACATGGTTACACGTTGCGTTTTGGGAACATTCATTGAAATTCGTCTAGAAACCCCCCTATGAACAGAACGTTCAGCTATAGTGCGATGATTTCTTCATCGGAACGTCCCGGTAGACCAATACCTGCCCACAGGATAGTTTTGGTCAACATTTGGGCTGAGTTGTGTTTCTGGCGAAGCCCCCCCTCGCTCACTCGAGCTCTCTCTATCCCTCTCAATTCCATTTGAGGAGCAGTAATAAGAATGTCGTGATCTGCAAGCAGCGTGCTCTGCCCAGCACCGACAACCCTGTGTTTCATACTTGGTTACATCTCTGCATTACCTTCGCGTTGGGCGTCGTCGGCAGGGCTGGTCACCGCCGAGCCAGACTGGAGTATTCCTTCAGTCTTTTTTTACTCCCACCGACTCCTGCCCACCCTGTGAGCATCATGATGAAATGCTTTCTATTATCGAGTCGCGAGTCATTTTTTTATTTCATGTTGTTGTCGAGTGAGGCGTCAAAGCTTCAGCGCGAAGTGTGGGGCAGATCTATCACCTCGTATATTTGTTACATAGTCGCATCTTTGATATCTGTTCTTGCAGATTTCAGGATGGATGGTCATCATCCTTCTATCGCCATTCGATCTGCACCCACGACAATCCAGGGTGGGCTAATGTGATGAAGTAGCACATCCGCAGTAGTACGGAAATATGAATATGCCCGCATGCGGATCTTATATGGTTGCACTCAGCGCTTTGTGAATATACCCGTATGTATGCGAATATTTGATTGTATAGTTCCCACGTCCAGTTAGCGCCTTGGGAATGTTCAGTGCAACCCGTCTAGGAACCCCCTTGTGAGCGGGACATAATTATTATGTGTGATCGGTTGAGAAGCTTCCTTATGGGAACGCCCCTGTAGACTCGTACCTGCACACAATTCGATGCGAGTCGACGAGGGAAGAAAATGCTGAAATCTTCTCGCGATAAAAATGAAGGCACGTACCGTAGCGGGAAGGGGGAGAAGAGCCTGCTATGTGACCCCGGATCTGAGTCACGAGTTGGAAGGAGAGAGAAGAAGAAGATGTGCGAAGATAATGAATGGGATGAGAAAATAAAAATAAAAATAAAAATATCTGGTACAGGTTAATTTTGGTAACCGTCTGGGCCAAGTTGTTGTGTTCCCGGTGAAGCCCATCCTCGCTCACTCGAGAGAGGCCTGTCTCTCTCCCTCTCAACTTACTTGAGGAGCAGTAATAAGAAGATTGTGATTTACAATCACAACGAGCCCCGCATCCACAGCGTCGACATCTCTGTGTCTTTGACCTGTTTTATCTCTGCACTATCCCTTCCACACGACATCAATCAGTGTATCCAAGCAGGAGCCGTGGTTGTACCGCTGACAATAACATTAATATTCCCACAAAACTGCTTACAATTACCAGGTACAGCACGTATTGTTCGACACAGAAGATGGGAGTCGTGCCACTGAAATAGTGAGCAGCTGTCACGCCGTACGGCCGCGGTGTCCACGCTAAAACAAATGTAGGAGTTACTCACAACGTACAATGATCGCCCACGGCAATACGCTAAACGGCCGTCACTCCCCATCTTTGCTGTAATTGCTGTGGTGGCTGTAATTGCTGCGCACTCACAATAAATAAATGTTGAAATAACAAACAGCAGTTGCATTTTTTTTTTCTTTCATCAGCCAATCAAAAGAGATCAAGAGTATACTCTTCTCAACCATGAAGATGCTTTTTTTTTTGAAAACATTGAAATGTTCAAAACATTCGGCAGATTATTCACTTTGTCCACAAACCTGTCAAAAACGTTGCATTGATATAACAGGGGGGGTGCCTTATACACCTCGCAGGATACCACAAACAACCTGCTACATACGGAAATGCATACCAGGTGTATACGTACGGGTGGACGTGTCAGCAGATTATGGGTGCACGCACATGACTATCATCATACAACACAAACGTACAGCACAGCAGCAGTACTTTTTTCGCCACCCTCCTTCCCATCCGACAACAGCGCGGCAGTTCCAACCCGCACCCCCCCCGCGCTTCCCCAACACACCGACCTACCCACCGCTAAAAACCACCATTCGACTACCTGGCTGAGAGCAGGCAATACTATTAGTACTTGTTTTTGTGACGCCATGAAGACCGCAGCAACAACAGCAACAGCAACGGCTGCAGCAGCAGTAGTAACGAGCGTGATGCCGTTCCTGGCGAGTGTTTCGCTGGTTGGCTTCTCCAGCTTGGTTCTCCAGGCTACGGCGACGAGGGTGGGGGATGCCCACCACGGCAACGCGGAGGCCGGTCTGTTCTACGTGTTCGGCCCCGAGATCACTATCGTAGGTGCGAGCTACCAGAAAGTAGCAGTGTTATAGTATTCATAGTACTAGTAGCAGCACAGACAGGAGAAAAGGCATTTCCCTTTTTTAGTATTTTAATATTAATAGCAGGAGAAAAGGCATTATTATGAGTATAAATGGTACCAGGTGTATGGATGATATTTTGTTATGAATGTCGTGGCACGTCAGCATCATCTCTGCTTGACTTTTTTTTTTTCAGCTGTGATTTATTGTGATTCCCTCCCCAGAGGCTCTGTCGTGTGTCTGCCTTGCCCGTCGGCTTGGCATTCAGACACAGACACACTGGCACTGGCAAGCCGCCTTTGATTGGATCCGCCTCCAGACATGGGTACTACTGCTGTTTAGGAGCATTGATCGTGCATACATACGTGTGTGCGTCTACTACGTACGTCATGTACTTGTGTCTACATGTTGTATATATATGTGGGTACCAAACCTGTTATTCTTAAAAAAAAAAAACGTTCTTCATGGCCGTTACGGGTGCTCTTTTTTTCTTACAAAAACCTACCTGACCTGGTAGAGAGTGCTGGTGGTGTATGCCTTTCCTTTTCGGGCTGTATCGTACTATTAATATTATCCCAGTTATAATACGACATGAATGACTGCGTGGGTAGGCACAAAATTCGATGCGAGTCGGCAAGGAAAGGGAAGAAAAGGCTGAAATATTCTCGCGATAAAAATGAAGGCACGTACCGTAGCGGGAAGGGGGGTAGAAGAGCCTGCTATGTGACCCCGGATCTGAGTTACGAGTTGGAAGGAGAGAGAGAAGAAAATGTGCGAAGATAATAAATGGGATGAGCAAAAAAATAAAATAAAAAAATGAGATTGTGTACGTTGTTATGTACCAGGTACAACCTTTTAGTACTGCAGTCTCGTTTTGGGGACAATTAGAGACAAATTACGTATAATTTGACTGGCTTGTCCCCAAAACGGGACTGGAGTTCTAAAAGGGTTAAGAGCGTGTATAATACCAGGTAGCTGGCATGTGAGCACGTGCGTACACACGGCGCGAAAGCAAAAGCGACTGACTCCTGCCGTGATCCTGCGCATCATAATACACTCTGTACCGCCTCTGATATACCAGTACATAATATGCTACCGTTCCTGTTGTATGATGCTCTCTCGCACAAATTCGTGCAAGAGTATACTCGTAGCCGCGCCCTTTCGTTGTGTGGCGAGTGATGTATTATTACACCTAACCCCTTTTTTAGAGCCGCAGTCCCGTTTTGGGGAGAAACTACATAAAATTTGAGTGGTTTGCCCCCACAACGGGACAGCGATTCTAAAAGGGTTAGCAGTGATGATGTAAGAAAGCGGGTACCGGTTCTAACCGGCTATCAGTTTCCGCGGTGTGTGTGTGTTCTTCACATTAAACCGTTCTTTCTACCCGTCGACATCCAGCACAACCAGTGTCCGTGCCGATTCTCCAATCCTAGAAAAGATACAAGTTCTGTGGTCACAAAGCTACGCCACAGAGATACTACGTTGCCACGTGTGCAGTATGCACTGCAGTGGGCAATGCGGTAGGTTACATGGATATTTTGTCTGAAGTGTAGATGTGCTTCATTCAGTCATCGTGTGTACTACTTTTTTTTGCTTGTTTTATTTTTTTTACCGAGGTATTCCTTCCACTCCAGAGTTAGTTATTGGAGCCTGTCCTGCGACCACGGACTGCATTGTATTGCGGCGATGAGTTAACGTGAGAACAACAACAACAACAACAACAACAACAACAACAACAACTGAACATGGAAATTACAGGTTATTTTTACTTCCGGGGCGGCGGGGGGGGGGGGGGGGGGAGGGGGCTGATTGGGGTAGTAGGGTGTATTTCCATGGTGCGGGACCCCCCCCCTCCCCCCCCCCTCCCTCCGACCTTCAGCAGACCGCCTCAACCGAACACAAAAGACACCACCCAGCAGACAGAAGACCCCATGCCACCAGACCATCCATCCATTGCCATGCCGTCTGCCTCTTGGGGCTCTCTCGGGCCGGCACCTTCCCTGAGGGGCCTCGAGGCATCCTTTTAGAACCGCTGTCCCGTTGTGGGGACAAACCACTCAAATTTCAAGTATTTTTCCCCCAAAACGGGACTGCGGCTCTAAAAAAGGGGTTACGTTGCCTTCTTGAGGTATAGTGACAGTCGAGGCATCCTATATTATTACTACAAATAAATCGGGATACTGCAGTACTGTATCTCTCGAGAGCTCTGTTCCAAACGAACAAAATGAATGCCAAAAGTTTACGTTGCTTAACACCCCGGGGATGGGACGTTTTCGTCCCCGACCAGCGCGGTTATAACCGTTAGTAGGTTACATAAACAAAAAAAGCTGATTTATTTGCGGTCGTAACCGGTAGGCAGGTTACTTTCGTGGTTCACGCGCGGTTTCTGACTTGCCTGGTTAATATTACGGGGGACCATAGTTAATAGGACCTATGGTATACATAAAACCCTATATATTTAAACAATTTTACTAACGATATTTGGTCCTATTAACTATGGTCCCCCGTAATAATATACTTTTAAAATGTTTAATATTAATATTAATAGGCGCGATGCGAGTCGACAAGGAAAGGGGAGAAAATACTGAAATCTTGTCGCGATAAAGATGAAGGCAGGCACGTGCCGTAGCGGGAAGGGGGTAGAAGAGCCTGCTATGTGACCCCAGATCTGAGTTACGAGTTGGAAGGAGAGAAAGAAGAAGATGTAATGTGCGAAGATAACAAATAAATGGGATGAGCAGACAAAAAAAGAAAAAAAAAAGTACAAGTACTTATTGTTGTCTGAGCTCTGGCCTCGTTCATTTCAGGAGAATAGAAGAAGAGGGGCGGGGTTACCGTGTGCTTACCACTACGGTGTGTAGGTAGTACCTGTCTGTCTGTATGTATTCACTGCGGTATATATAGTAGGTTTCTGCTCACCCCCTCTCTCACCCCTCGTCAGTTTAGTTCCTACCTGGGAATAAAAAATTCCTCCACAACAACAAAAAGTATTCATGAATCAGGCAAAACTACGAGTAGAAGAGAAGAAGCGGTATTAACCCTTTTAGAACCGCACTCCCATAAGTGGGGACAAATCACTCTAAATATTAGTAGTTTGTCCCCAAAACGGGACTGGGGTCCTAAAAGGGTTAACTCCTCCACAACAAAAATCATTCACGGAATCAGGCAGAAGAATGCAGAAGAACTACGAGCAGAGGAGAAGCAGTATCAAATTTAATACACGTCGGTATGTAAGTTGATGTCAACGACCAATAAAACAACATATTCGCCTGATTGAGAGCGTAGTATCTGATTGAGAGCGAGATTGCGCGATACGCTGTAGCCGGACTACCGCTGAGAGGTGGAGCTTGCTGTGTAGCTTGAATTGAAGGGCTAGCCCGTAGCTTCAAGCCGCTACCCTGGTCATCGTGTGGGAGTCTCTCGTTGGGGAGCTACAGCCGGGAGCAGAAGCTACAGTAGAGCCCACCGCCCGAGGCGAAACAGTTTGAGGCAGGAATAGCCAATCTGGGGAAATCTAGCAACTAAACTTGTCTAGCTCCTAGCTGCAGCATCCGATGACGATGACACGCATATGCTCGCGACGCTGCTGACGAGACCTTCAATTTGCGCCGCTTCCTGGAATAGCCCGCCCCCTACTTACCAAGAAATGGCAAGAGGCGTCTGGACCCGAAAATTCAATTTATTTGGCTCTCGCTCTCAATCAGGCGAATGTGTTGTTCAATTAATTTCACCGTGTGTATATCTCTTTCTCTTTGAAAACGGGCAGAACACAGCAGCAACAACAGTTAGTTAGTGGAAGCAGATGGTTACGTTATTATAGTTTGTAATTATTAATAATAATAGTGGCGCGAAGTGGTAGTAGTAAGTTCAGCCAAGCGGTTGGGCGAGAAAACGGACCGCGGTGTAGTACTAGGTGGCTCCTTCGGGCGAACAAGGCCCCGTGGAGTATATTTGTGAATCGAGCAATGAAACAACAGCACAACAACGACGACAACAAAAAGCACAAGATCGCGTAGTAGCGCGAGCTGCAGCGAGTAGCCAAGCGGGTATAGGCGAGGGAACGGTTGTAGTAATACAGCAGGTGGCTCCTTCTGGCGAACAAGGTCCCGTACAGTATTAATTTAGCATTACGGGGGACCATAGTTAATAGGACCAAATATATATATATACTCCGTATATATTTATTTGCCTTCTGACAATGTGCAGGGCGTTATTCATTCAAAATGAAAAAGCTGACATAACTCATCGAATACCACTAACTTCATCGAACCAATCCTCCTTCTCTGCGTATACTCGGTTGAATATGCACCCCCACCATTTACCGAGATATTTTGTTAGTAAAAATGGTTAAATATATATATAATGTATGCCATAGGTCCTATTAACAAGGGGCCCCTGTAACAGTATTTGAAAATGAAAGAGAAGACGAAATATACACCTTTCAGCTGTCTGTCTGTGAAGTGAAAAAAGTATCGAAACTCTCATCTACAGCAAGCAGCAGCCTGTCAGTAGTGCGCTCTTGACAGGGGTAGCGATGTAGTATGTGGCGTGTGGCATGCGTGGACCTTTTTTTTTCTCAAGATTCTTGGTTCATTGTGACGTGGTTTGGCGTCCTTTTTTTTCTTGCTTCGTTGCAGTACCACGCACATAATAACGGTGAGTATTATATGTCCGTCTTTCGGAAGCAGGAATCTTGTGAGGTCGCCAGGTGCCTTGTAGACTACCCCAGTATCCATGGTACACAGAGGCGGTAGCTGTTCAAGTCTATACTACTATTACGAGGGGCCATAGTTAATAGGACCTATGGTACAGATAAAAACCTATATGTTTAGCTATTTTTACCAACAATATTTGATCCTATTAACTATGGTCCCCCGTACTGCTATTATTGCAGCAGGATATATAGGCGATAGGGTGGTCACCACGCCAGCGCACCTGGCAGCTGGCAGTCTATCTATCATCTGCGGCGGCAGTAGTACCGCGTCTCTATCTATCTGGCGGTTTTCGCACATACATACCCGCAGGGCGGTGGCGTACGCATGTGGTATTTTTTGTTCCAACACTACCCACACCACCAGGTACTTACTGCTGCTGTGCGTATATCTACTTACTACCAGGTACCTGGTACATAATAAAGAACCGGTAGAATCCAGTACTCGTCTTTTTTTTCTTTTTTTTCTTCTTTTTCTCTCTGATTTGTGTCTTTCTTTCTGTTCGAAGCCTGTGGTACCCAAACCGATGAAATATATACCAGGTATATACTAGTGACGGCGGTTAACGTTAACTTCGACAGGCCCAGCGACTTGTTAGTCTGATAAAACAACCACCCCGTATACTACTTACTGACTGCACGCATCCAGCGATTAACGTTAACACATTTTTTTTTTTCCATTTTCAACGGATCCAACGACTTGCTAATAATACAAGCCTGGTACACAATCAGTATCTGGTAAAAAAATAAAAATAAACAGGATTCAATTGTTGAGAGCGCCTTGCAGCGTGGGTAGACACAATTCGATGCGAGTCGACGAGGGAAGAAAAGGCTGAAATCTTCTCTCGATAAAAATGAAGGCACGCACCGTAGCGGGAAAGGGGGTAGAAGAGCCTGCTATGTGACCCCGGATCTGAGTTGCGAGTTGCAAGGAGAGAGAGAAGAAGATGTGCGAAGATAATGAATGGGATGAGCAATATATATATATATATATTATAAGAAGCTAACGATTCACTAACTACTTCAAAACCACATCTTGGATCCAATGAGTTGTAAGCCTGCCTGATCCGCAAGTACTCCCATGTCCATGCATGCGTTACGTAACATAAAAATAAATAAATAAAAATAGAGTAGACAAGCTGAAAGTTGGCACGGAAGGGAGGTAGACTTGGTGCATGGGTTTCCTTTTGTTTCCGAGGTTTTCTTTTTCGGGAAAGGTATGAGTGATCCATGTTGAAGATCATGCTGCACATTGTCTGATGGCAAGAGGAATAATAAGAATACAGTAAATAGAGTAGACAAGCCGAAAGTTGCAACAGAAGGGAGGTGGACTTGGTGCATATGGGTTTCCTTTTGTTTCCGAGGTTTTCTTCTTTCGGGAAAGTTATGAGTGATCCATGTTGAAGATCATGCTGTACATTGTCGGATGGCAAAATAAATAATAATATTCAACGGATCCCACGATATAGATATTGGGCACCAGGTAGTTTCTCGTTGATGAGGAGCGGCGTCGGCGACAAACGCTTTTCGCAACTACAAATCAATTCATACTTCGGCTCCATATATATATTATAACCAAGTATATCCCGGTAGTGATAGGCTCCTTATTAGAGGGCCGGTACTTTTAAGGGGGGGGCATAGTAATCGGGACCATATATATATGCTGTGTAAAAACACCGGAATACGTAGGCTTTTGTGTACATGGTGGGTCCTGATTACTATAGTATCCATGATAAGGCTCTTCTACACGGGGGCATAGTATTCTAACGTACTGTAGTTACTTTTATGTACGATAGGTCCTGATTGCTACTCGTATGGTCCCCCGAGTTCGTTTATATGTGTACCACAGGGAGCCTCCCGGATATACCCCGTCTGGTTTTGCTGGCTTCCTCGTGTTGGGCTCTTCGTATCCAGTACGTTGGCATGGCATGGCGCGGCATGGGATTCGTTGCAACATTAGTGTCTAAACATAACCTTGCTGCGTCAGCTTGCGATGTACTATATTCTCTCTACTGCCTCGCAGTGCGTGGTCGCAGCTAGAGCTTGCATGTTCCTCTCCAGGAGGCCGAAGCAGCACGGACACTGGGCATAGACGTGCTTGATGTCGATAAGCAGACGTATGGATTTCACGCGGAGAACATACACACGCCATAGTAGTGTGATACGTCAGAGCGGGGAGGAGGGGGGGGGGGGGGGGGGGGGAGGGGGGGGGGGGGGGGGGGGGGGGGGTAGCCTGCACAAGATCACCCTCGCTTTGTGTTGGATATCGGATGTCGATATCGGAATCGAGTTCAATACGCTACCGATGAACGAAAAACGTATTGGATACGATTCCGATAATTGGTACATCGAAGCTTTCGTTCAGGCAGAGTCAGCATGAAACGAAACGTCAAGGGGACAACAGGTGATGGAGGGGGGAAAGTTCGTTCAATACGATACTGCGATATATAGGCCGGGCCTATCGACACGGTATTCACCGCTGCACCCGGCACACAAACTCAATGCCATTTTTCGTCAAAGTATGCACAGGTCTGTCTGACTGTGGCGGCGTCTTCGGTGTCTGCGGTCTGAGGTCACTGAACTCTGGATTCCCGTGTATATGTGGATGGTGTGATTGATTAGAACAGACAAAAAAAAACGCTACACGTTATCGTCAATGATGGAAAATTGTGATATCAACATGCACACAAGTTAAAAAAAAAAAACCCTGCTCCCTTGCGACTTGCAACTGCCTGCTGCTCGACCACTTGGGTCGTCCTGAAACTCCCAGCTGGCGTTTTTCTATCTCGCGTTGCAACACCTCTTGTTTGTTTGTTTGTTCGTTTGTTTGTTTGTTTTTCCCAACACAGATCCGGAGACAGGTGAGGTCCAAAACACTCTGCCTGGCGCGGACGGATGGGGAGACACCGTGTACATGAGAGACCACGCACAGATCAACCACTACGTCTTCGCCAATAACAACGAGGATCAGGTATGTACTACGCACTGCGTACTCGTATACGGAAGGAGTTAGCTGTGGGATTCTTGAAAAGTAATGTGTTCAAATCACACACGTGCTGTAAGGATTATATGCCCTGGGCTGGGCAATCGATCGGTCTTATACCCCTGCGAGTGTAGCTCAGTAGGTAGCTCCTTCACTTCGGACGTCGTCGAGGACACGGGTTCGAACCTCACGTCGAACGTTTGTTTTATTACACACGCTAGCGCGCGTACGTC
Source organism: Nereocystis luetkeana (assembly GCA_031213475.1). Lineage (NCBI taxonomy): Eukaryota > Phaeophyceae > Laminariales > Laminariaceae > Nereocystis > Nereocystis luetkeana. The sequence goes on from JARUPZ010000007.1 coordinate 1,963,386, forward strand.
GCCTTAAAAATACGGTCTCCCTGTTCACCCGGGAAATGAAACGAAGCGGGTAGGTCACAGCGTACAGACGTATACGGTTCTGACGCCCCAGAGATCCCGCCATTTTTGCGATCTGATTTTGTTTTCTTCTACGTTACTATGTACCAAGGCCATGGGGATTCTCTGTCGAATTGCTCTTTTTTTTTCTAAATCAGTAACTTGTTGGGTGGCTTACTGTAGCATTTATGGACTTGGAAATAGTGTAGAGCTCCTGAAGATAGGAACACCAGAAATAATGGCGCACCTCAACACTATTAAAAATACTAAAGCACATGTAAAACAATGTTCACTCAACACCGGACAGGTCGCCATTTAGGACTGCACTCGAGCACCACTCGCTCGGAATTAGAGTTAAGTAGGAGTGGCTGTGCACTGCAGCGCTAAAAGGTGCTGGTATACCTATGTAGTAAAGCCGGATACGTATCACATCACATTAGCCCACCCTGGATAGTCGTGTATGCAAAACCACACGACGGTCGGATGATAGCGAAGTTCATCTGAAAAAAAGACCGGTAAGGGAGGTCGAAGATGCGGCTAGTGTAAACAACGAAGCTTAGGTTATACAGTAGATTCCCCCACACCTCGTACTGAGGCCTATTTCAACATCATACATCGAGACACTTTGTATCCCCGGACAGGCTTGCCTATGAAGCCGGTACTCGTTGGTATTGACGCGTAGTGTTTGCTTAGAGATAGAAGAAGAGCAGCTTTATCCCTTTCGTGCACGCGGAGACTGAGACCAAGCTCGTGCCTCTCTTGGAGAACCCCTGGTTTTCCACCTAAGACACGCCTTCCAAATACTTCAAATAAATACGAGCCCAGTGCTTGAACCCAGGTGATCACCGGGCTTCCAACCTCATTCGAGGCAGCATCATAACACCTAGCCGTCAGCCACGGCACCCACCTGTAAAATATCGTAATATGTTACTTCAAGACAGGTACGCCCTTGATCTGTAACCCGGCCGACGCACCCCACCACCCAAACCCAGAGAGAGGGAGGTGTACTGAACCCAAGTGAAATACAATCCTGAAAGGAAAAAACTCACTTTTTTCGAATTTTTGTCCATGAATATTTTTTTTCGTGACGAGAGGATATATATATTTTTCGTTTTCGGCTCTGGGAAGGAGTGTCCTCGGTCTGTCTATCAATAGCATCCCTTGCCTGTGTACGTGCCCGGTGTAATGTACCCAAACAGCTCGTGTGAAAAAACAATAAACACGGACTTGGTGCGTGGGTTTCCTTTCATTTCCGAGCTTTTCTTCTCTCGGGAAAGTTGTGAGTGATCAATGTCGAAGATCGTGCTGCACACTGTCGGATGGCGAGATACATAATAGTAAAACACAGATCGGGCAGATCACCGACCGGTCCCTACTAGAGGATCTAGATCTTTGTTCAGGGCCGAAAGATATATTCCTGGTCTGCGTGATCTACGTTTCACCTCGCGATGCATTGTACGGTGGAAGCCGTATGATCTGCGTGATCTGCTGTTTTCAATAATATTAATGTTGGTCGATATTATCGGGGGCCTTATTAACAGTAATCAGGGCCTATCGTACACAAAAAAAGCGACATGTTCCAGTATTTTTACGGATGTTTGGTCCTGATTACTATCCTGCCCCGTTTTAGTATGGTTTCTTTGCCAACGACCGACGGGATCGGGCGGAAAACAGCACTTATATTCAAGATTAAACGTTACAATGGGGTGTAATATGCCTACTGTAGGTCGGGCCCGGGTTGCTACACGTAGCGGTTCTTTTCAACTACTCAAGAGGTGAAAGCGGGATTTTTGTGTTGGTTCAAGAGTCGAGGTGCGTGACGGTGGCTAGCACCCCCGGGTTTCAAACGGGAGGCATTGGCGGCATCATTCGCCGATACACGATATATCAACTTTTTAAATCTGCGAAAGATATGAAGACAGTATGGGAGCATCAAAGCCATTTTCAGACCAAGTGGTATCCAAACCAAAAGGGTGTTGGTGTACACGTTGGTATCACCCCCCTCCATGTTTTTTAAACACCCCCCCCCCTCTTGTTTTTTCAGATATAGTGCTTTGAAACATATACGTTTTTTTTTGTCTCCTCTTTTTCTCCGAGATACTATCACCCCCCCCCCCCCCCCCCCGCCCGCATGGTACCTTCTTGGAAGCGTCAAAAGGTGCCAAGTATCCCGGCTTGCTGTATTACCCCCCCCTTGTGTTATCACCCCCCTTGTTATCACCCCCCCTTGTTATCACCCCCCTTGTTATCACTCTCCTTGTTATCACCCCCCTCTACTGCCTGGGTGGGCGTGCCAAGCGTGCCAATCCTTACCTACCGTACTGCTACATCCCCCCCCCCCCTCCTCCCCTCCCTCCATGGGTTGGCGTCGGTTGGCAACGACACTGTAAATCATGCTGCTCACTACTTGAGCAAGACAGCCAGGGACCCAATTTTATGTCATTTTTTTCTCGGCGGTCCGTCTCAGCTGGTGGTCGAGTTAGATCATTTGTTGCGAGGTGAAGAACCCTCACTCCGCACAACGGGAATACTTGTATCACGTACCTGGTAGTGTGTATATGGTAAGGCACCCAAGAGGTAGTCAGATAGTGCTCCCATTACCGTCTCTGGAAGTGGCCACACCGGAAATTAAATTAACTCATTGAAGCTGTCATCCATCTGCGAATCCGCCTCAAAAGCGGTTCTTAGTAGGATGCATCTCGCCCTCCATGCGACTCGCCCAACGCCTCACGTTTCGCTCCGCGCTTGGTGCAAACAATGTTTATGCCTGGTCGGCGAAAACCCGACGTGCTCCGTCCCGGCGTTGTAGGGATGTTAAGAGTCTATGGCCATACGGTTTTGGCCATGCGCGATGTCGAGTACGTCTCTCCTATCGAGTACCTTGTACACTCCCCCCCTGCACGAGTAACACCCCACCCGGTGTAAAATAATTTTGCCGGGGGACCATATTAAATAGGACCTACGGTACACACAAAAATACGTATATTTCGCTATTTTTTCCAACGGTATTTGGTCCCACTTACTACGGCCCCCGCGAAAAGCATCGAACAAAAAACAAGTCCATTATCACCGGGGCTCGTTAGATACGATACCACCCGAGGGTCGTTCCTTACGTCAAATCGTACGGTTACGCGGAACGCGCGGTACAATGTGGGCATACCACGACAGTTTGGTGTCCGGTTGGACTGGCGTTTGATAGACGTTTGTTTGTTTTTCCCTCGGGGATGAGTGTGACGTTTGTTTGTTTTTCCCTCGGGGACGAGTGTTCGGTCAAATCTACAGAATATCCAAGGAACTCATCTGCCCACACCTCCATCTCTTACATTTTGGCCTCCCTCCTCCCGCCTCTCACCCGCCGCCGTTCCCCCTCCCCCCTCCCCCCTCCCCCCCCCCCCACCCCCACCCCCCCCCCTCCCGTCTCGCCCTGCCGTCTTGCCCTGTTCCTGCCCTCCCCCCCCCAACTCTCCCACCCTCTCCGCTCCCCCCCTTTCCTCTCCCCCCCCCCCCTCCCCCTCCTCTCCCTCCCTCTCCTCTCCCCCCCTCTTCGCACCCCCCCCCTTTCCTCTCCCTCCCTCTTCGCTGCCCCCGCTCCCGTCTCGCCCTTCCCCTGGTCCCCTTTCCCCCCTTCCCCCGCGCCCCTCGCCTCTCTCCCCCCCCCTCTCTCCTTCACCTCCACCCACCGTGCATGAATTGCATGAATGCTTCGGATTGAATCTTGTCTGCACTCCTTTTAGAATCTCTGGGTCATCGACACGGACAAGCAAGAAATTTTGTCGACGGTTGACACTGGCGACAATCCCGTTCACTTGTACGCCATCCCATCTCGCGAGGAGGTGTGGACACACCCGGACACCAGTGAGTTGTGAGGTGTTGAGGAAAAACACGCCTCCTGCCTTGCTGTATGCCATGCGTGTTTGGGTTAAGACACGCATGTGTGTATGTATGTATGTATGTATGTATGTATGTATGTATGTATGTATGTATGTATGTATGTATGTGTATGTATGTATGTATGTATGTATGTATGTATGTATGTGCGTATGTATGTATGTACCATGGTATGTGTGTATTTATGTATGTATTATTATTTCTCTTGCCATCCGACAATGTGCAGCATGATCTTCAACATGGATCACTCATAACTTTCCCGAAAGAAGAACACCTCGGAAACAAAAGGAAACCCATGCACCAAGTCTACCTCCCTTCCGTGCCAACTTTCGGCTTGTCTACTCTATTTGCTGTATTTGCTCCTTCCTTCTCATTACTGTATGTAGGCATGTATGTATGTATGTATGTATGTATGTATGTATGTATGTATGTATGTATGTATGTATGTATGTGTGTGTATGCATGTATGCATGTATGTATGTATGTATGTATGTATGTATGTATGTATGTATGTATGTATGTATGTATGTATGTATGTGTGTGTATGCATGTATGCATGTATGTATGTATGTATGTATGTATGTATGTATGTATGTATGTATGTATGTATGTATGTATGTATGTATGTATGTATGTATGTATTTATGTATGTATTTATGTATGTATGTATGTATGTATGTATGTATGTATGTATGTATGTATGTATGTATGTATGTATGTATGTATTTGTGCATGCATGTATTTATGTGTGTATGTGTGCATGTTTGTATGCATGTGTGTAAAATACGTGTGCCTTACTCGTGGTGTAATTACAATTGTCGCATTACACCTTGAGACTGAGGGGAAAACGCCTCCTTTGTTGTATCTAAAATGCTCTTCCCGTAGACTACAGACGAAGTAAAAACGCCCGCCGCCGTGTCTTCGTTTGGAGGATATTTCCGATCTTTTTTTTTCCACATATATATACACAACGCTCGTATCATGTCATACGACACAGACGAAGGGAAAATGCCTGCCGTAGTCTATACCGGGTATGTACATGAACAATGCTCGTATAAACATGTACACCAGGTATATATATACTATATTCAAATATACAATGCTCGTATATATTATATATACAACGTTCGTATTTACCGTTGGCAGAGGAAAGCACGCATGCCGTCATTCGCGAGCACCATTACAGGCAGTGAGGTCATGTAACCGCTTTGGGCTGCCTTCGGCAGGTGCAGCTGTTCCACAGGTATATACGCGACACCACTTCCAAACCCGTTTTTTTTGGCGACCTGGAACTTGAGCAATATTTTTTTAGGTTTCTGCACGTGACTATTAATAATACTGCTTTGGGCAGTGCACTGCTGCCAAAAGGGGCTAATGGACTAACTGCCCCGCCCCCATCTCTCCCCACCTCCACCCCCCCCTTGCCGGGATAGACGGTACGTTCGACATTCTTCATCTCGGCGACCTCGAGTACCTGGCGCACAGCAACCTTAAGGTCCACGACGATATCCCAGGGCACGGGAAGCTGCTATGGGACCCCAATCTCCAGGCAAATATTAAAACATGCTAAATTTTGCTCTTTTCATGCCGGAATAAATACGCGGAGATTTCTTCTTTCAGGAATGTTTTTATTGATCAAACCCTAATAGTAACAGTAGCGACCATATATACACTTTTTTATTTTTTCGTTCAAGCAGAACACTTCTACCTTCCTTCGGTGCTTCGAAAAAATGCACGAATATATAGTCGCGTAATTGCTTTTTCGAAGAATGGCATCGTTTTATGTTATCTTCTATTTTCTGTTTTTTTTTTTACCCTTTTTTTTTCTTTGTAGGGTTTGCAAGGGTATGTTCCGTAGGGTATATCGATACCCGGGTTTTTGTTTGATGGGCGTACGGAAGTTACCGAAGCGTCGGGTATCGGTACCGAGGCCGTGCCGGCCTTGCCGAACTGTAGAGTACCCGTATCGAGTTCGTACCGAATATTACCTGAGCGTTCGGTAGGGTATATGGTACCGCGGCCGTACCGAACACCTCGGTGAGGCTCGGTATGGTATTGCGGCTTGGCCGAATGCTTCGGTAAGTTTCGGCAGGGTATTGCGGCCATACCGAGCACTCCGGTAAGGTGGTATTGTGGTAGTACCGAACACTTCGGTAATGTTCGGTATGGTATTGCGGCAGTACCGAACACTTCGGTAAGGTTCCGTAGGGTAATGCGGCTGCACCGAACACTTCGGTAAGGTTCGGTAAGGTTTTCACCGAAAAAATCCCCCTGGAAGCACTTCAGTGCTTTTTAGTACGTACCCTACCGAGCATACCTTCGTGGTCGTTTTATTTTGTTTTCCCCGTGTTTTTCTTCGCTTCTGGACAGGCGCGGTGGTGGGCGTGCGTTTTCGAAAACGAGATAATTTCGAACAATTTTATCATGCGTGTCGAAACCACGGCAGTTTTTAGCTTACCTTATGCTCAGGCCCCCGCTGTACTCGTACGTCGTTCAGGCTTTCGCAAAAAAGAGGCGTGTGGAGGGAAGGGGCGCAGAAATATCCGACTAAGGCCCGCGTCTGTAGAGTATAATGCATTCTTGACACACAACTAGTACCACACAGTAAACACGAACGACTTTGGCGGCAACGTAAGGACTGTTTAGCACCTGGTATTTTCGTTGAACAAAAACAGACTACAATTATTCGCTCGTACTCACCAATATGCTTGGTCTCTTGCTGTGTGCATTCTGGTGAGCTCGAGCTTTCCTTTCAACGCTCCGCCGGAGGATAAAAACTAAAAAACTAAATTATTGTAATGCTTTTTTCTGCTAATTAAGTACTGGTGTAGTCTTGAAACCAAAACACACACACAGGAAGTAATCGTTACTGTAGGCTGTACCGCTCTTTGAGCGCAAAGCCACGGCCTATAGGGGTCGCGCCTTATTAGTTGCCGATATATCTCACGTGGGGAGCTCTATACCTTTGATTTTCGCACAACCCGACCTGAACATAAAAAAAAAACGCCTGCTACGATTAAAGTAGCGCTTTTGTGGCGAAAACATGTCACCGAGACAGACCGACCGACGTTTCGCTTAGGTGCCATCCCAGTACGTAGTGTTTACGCCATTTTTTCGGCCTATGCAACGGGCGGAGAGGGCTAACCGAAACGTCTGCGGCAGTTGTGCCCTGTATTAGTCGGAACCCAAAAAACGTTTCACTGTGATGTGGCGCTCGATGCAAGCTCTCTGAATCTCCCCCCCCCCCCCGAAACGACAACAGGACCAAGGCTTTGCCACGAACACAAACGAGCCGTACATCTACGAGCTGGACCTGGAAGAGCGTACCATGGTGCAAGTCGTGGACATGACCCTGGCCGGTGCTCCCTACCAATGCGATCGGTGAGGAGAGAATTTTTTATTATTTTTGGATGTCATTTTTTTTTCGAATAAAAACAACAAATTTTGCAGTCGTGCTACGGCCCCCGAACATGGGCACCGCCTTGAAACTTTTACGTGACAAGAAATGAGCGGGAATGCCCGCTGCCTAACAACTGACGTACGGCAGCTGACGGCTAAATCCGGGGACGCGAACGAAACGCCCCCGTTTTACCAAAACAATCTCTACACCAAAATATTATGATCCGACCCACAATTTTTTTTTCCTTTTTTTTTATCCCTCGTCTCCAGGAAGGAGGGGAAATATGAATTGAAAAATCAGCCCGACATCGTTTTTTTCTGGTTTTTTTTTGCGCCGCGCGCAGAGGGGGAAAAAAAAAAAAGTCGACTACGCACGAGTGTCGAGAGCAAAAACTAACAAAACCAGTATTATAGATTTTATCTGCCACGTTTTGGCATAAATAGGAACTGACGTCGCTGACCGGATACAGTCGTTCCTCGAGCACGAGGGAAATAATCGCCGCTGACCTAGATTGGTTTCAATCCAAACTTATTACGTGCCAATCCGCTGAACTTTTTTTTTGTTTTTTTTTTTGTTTTCAAGTTTGCGTTTTTAACCCTGTTAGTACCGGACTGTACATGCACGCGTATCGTACACTAACACCAAGTAATTTGTCCCCAAAGTGGGAGTGCAGGGCTAAAGGGGATACCGACACGTCTCGCCTCAGACGCACGCGGCAGTGACATGTCATACGCACTGATCGATGAAGTGACCACACCCATAAAACGAACCATGTCGTTCGAAGCTGCCATACACAGTCAAGCCTGCCTGGTCACGAAAGCGGTCATTTAGCAGGATGCGGCTCACCCCTCATGCGACTCGCCTTTTTTCTTATCACGTTTCGCTTCGCGCTCGGTGCAAAGTAATGTCTTGGCCCGGTCGGTGAAAACCCGACGTGCTCCGTCCCGGCATTGTAAGGGTGCGAGGGTCTTTGGTCACACGACTATGACCATGCATGATATCGAATACCTGGTACACCCCCCTCTACGGCCCAACGAATATCCGAACTGGAGGAGAGGGCGAACGCCGAGTGATGCATGCGTCTACACCGTATGAAACAAACACATTATTTACGGGGGGTGCGTAGTAAGTAGGACCTGATATTGTGAGTGGAAAAAAGCGACATATACAGGTTTTCGTGTGTACCGCAGGTCCTACTTGATATGTTTCCCCGTAATAGGGTGATAAGATAACACACACCCTCATCGGACGATTTTTTAAAAGCTGGATTTTCCGACAACCGGGAGGGCGTATTGAATCCGACGAGCGATGCATCTGTGCAACTTTCTCGACGAAATCTTTCCAAAAAGCACCATTTTCGTTATGTTTATATACCCCCCCACCCACCCCATGTTTTGGAGGAATCCGGGTCGGAAAATTGTCCGAGGGGGTGTGTTATCTTATCACCCGGCGTGATCGTGTCATAAGGTACCATAGAAAGGCCCCGAAATGAGATATGTTTCCTATGCGACCGTTTTGGGCTGTGTGTACGTACGTGTACGTGTCCCCCCCCCCCCCCCCCCCCGCATGGCTTCGGAGAAAACCGGCTCGTAAATTCACATCAAGGGTGTGCTATTATGGAGCAGGCCATTAGGTTCTTATTTTTTCCCCCGTGTATACCCCGTTACTCTTGGAACGTCACCTCCTCCTGTTGCGACTTCAGTAGGTTGGGCGTAGGAGGCTGCAGTAGGTTGGGGATGGGGGCATTCGGACAGCGACAAATAGTGCTCGGGACGACAGCATGAGGACAGTAGGTTAAATGGAACACACACAGAGAGAGAGAGAGAGAGGGTGAGCTTTCCGCCGGCTTTCTGGGCTCCGGGGGGATGGGACTGCTGCAACAGGTGTCACGGTATCGGTAGGATGGGCGTGGCTAACAGATGTTGCGATCTTAGCAGATTGGGGCGTCGGGACCAAAGTAGGTCGGGCGTTGGGCCTGCAACAAAAAGTAGAAAAAAGTAGGTGGGGACTACGAGGGCAGTAGGTTCAACGGGACGCAGAGCTTCCCCCAGGGTTCTGGGCTCCGGGAGACGGCACGGCTATAACGGGTGCACTTTTCGATCTCGTACCCCGTTGCCCGCCGTCCACCAATGACTACCGCAGGACTCACGGCATCGGCTACTCCTACGTCAACCAGCGCCTGTACGTCGAGTGCTCGAACCCTGAAGGTTGCGAGGAGGAATCCTACACGAACGGTGAGCGACGGCGTGCGCGCTCTGGACCTGGAAAGGCCCGTCGCTGCGATGACGGCGCACTCAAGACCCCGCACGAACCGGCTGGAAAGCCAAGGGTAGCGGTACCGTTTTTTTTTTTTAGGGGGGTCTGGCAATGTTTTTGAGTGACCAACGCTGAAGTGAAGCCCCTGCCGCACACTGCAGGAGCGCAAACACGAGAAAAATGCACACGTTTCTCTTGTTCGTCGTCCCGGATTTGTTTTTTTTCCCTTCCAGGAACGATCTGCAGCGGGTCGACGTGGGAGGTCGACGTGGCCACCCTGACTCCGGTCGCCCGGCTCGTGTCACCCGCGCTCGACGAGCTCTACGGAGATTCGTTCGGAGCTCAGGGACAAGTCTACGTCACTCCAGACGAGAGGTGCGCACTTGGCTTTGTTCCCGCTGACCCGACCCTTAAATTTTCGTTACCGCGGCCGCCGTTTCCGTCTTCGTCCTCGTCCTCTCGTCGTCGTCTATTCCAACAACCGCCGCTCCAAACACCCTCTTCGCCTCCTTAGCCCCCCCCCCCCCCGAACCTTCCCCACCTGGGGGCGTGGCGTTCCGGCATCGTATATAGGGATGCGAGGGTCTATGGTCATACGACTACGGCAATTCATGACAGGAGTACCCCCCCCCCCGCTTCCTGTAGGAGGGGGCATGTTTGCAAGCCATGCTAAATTGTTTTTTCTTTAAAAACAAATCAATGTCCGCGTTCACGTTCCAGCCTTACCCGCATCTCACCCCCCTCCCCCCCCCCCCCGACCCCAACCCGCACCTCCCCCTCTCCCCCCCTCCCCCGTGCGTGCCATAGGTAAAGTTGTTTCAATAAAGCACACCCTCAACCTACACTTTATGCTTTCGACTTGCGGTCAAATGACTATTTTACGGGGGACCATGGTAAATACAGTAGGATCAAATATCTGATAGGGGAAGTAGGGAAATATTGAGTTTTTTTGTTGTGTGCCGTAGATCCTATATACTGTGGTCCCCCGTAAAAACATCCCTTCTCGTTCGGAGAGTGGGGGAGGGGCGAGGGGTGGGGGGGAAACCCCGGGGCTAACTTATCCACAACCCCGTTCCAGCATCCCGAGCACACGCGCGAGTCAGCCACCATTCCGTCCGGCCTAAAGCTCCCTATTCGCCGGCGTCCCGTCCGACGAACACGCCTCATTACGTTCACCCCCTCCCCCCCCCATACGACTACGGCCATGCATGAGATCGAGTACATCTCTCCTATCGAGTACACCCCCCCCCCCCCCCCCCCCCAGTACGCCCCCCCCCCCCCCCTCCTCCCTGCGACCTGACTTTTGTTTTGCTCTCGCTCTGACCTTTTTCTGTTGAAGGTTCGTGGTCTTGGCGAACAAGAAGTACAACTACGTTCATTTCCTCAGGCCTGTGGCCGGGGGCGACACCGTGTGAGTGCTTCAACTATCGAACACATCAGGTTCCGATTAGAACGGACCAGATCAGATCAGATTCAGATTCAGATTAGAGCGGGCCAGATCAGATCAGATCAGATCAGATCAGATTCTGATTCTGATTGGATCAGATCAGATCAGATCTACATCTCTGATTCGCATGATCTGCCCCATCTACTGTATATCGTACCGCGCTGAACCGAGACACAAGAACGGGTTTGTACGTATTTTCTGAAAATATGAAAAAAAAAACCATGCAGCCTGATTTTGCCGAAATTCAGACCGGGTATTGTTTTGCAGGCTGTGTGTGATACCGCCGTGTTTCACTTATATACCAGCTACATGTTTTCCCCGATGTGTGAGTGCTGAAGCGTGCTTTTGATGGCTGTGAGTAGAAGGTTTTCGCCCGAACGTCACCGATTGATTGACTGACTGACCGACTGACTGACTGACCGACTGACTGACTGACTGGCTGACTGACTGGCTGACTGGCTGACTGACGTACTGACTCACTAACTGACTGACTGACTTACTGACCGACTGACTGACAGACTGACTGACTGACCGACCGACTGACTGACTGACCGACCGACTGACTGACCGACCGACTGGCTGACCGACCGACTGACTGACCGACCGACTGACTGACTGACTGACTGACCGATCAACTGACTGACTAACTGACCGACTGACTGACCGACTGACTGACTGACCGACTGACTGACTGACTGACTGACTGACTGACTGGCTGACCAACTGACTGACTGACTGGCGGACGGGGCCGCTTGTTGCAACTGACTGAATGATTTCCATATATTTAAAAAAGTGGTTGACATAGACTACTGTATGCACGAGACGAATGGCACCTAACCCCAACCCTACAGTACATCAGTTATGTGGACAAACTATCCGGAATTCGAGTGGTTTGATCCCCGAACGGGACTGCAGTGCTAACATCTTAGCCAACTGGAGCAACCCCATCCCTGCGACCCGACGCCAACCGGACCACGTCTCGAACGCGTGGCAAGCTCTCTACAGGCATTTATATTTCCGAACGTCGTTGCAGTCTGATTTTGTCTTTTCTGGTCTTCTCTCGATACACGTGTATGCCCGCTCTGTGGCTGTTCACGAGGTCGACACTTTCTGATTTTCCACACCCGCTTAGCGCCGCGCTTCCATCGTGGGGACGAAACACTTGGAAATAGAGTAAAAACTAGGTGTGTGGACATTGCATCACTAACGGAATCAAGGTCGAAAGCTATTCACGTGGAGAACCGCGGAAAGCATTCACGTGTACGTGCCACAGCCGTAGCGCGCCTCTGCATCAAATTGAACAGATCAGATCAGATCAGATCAGATCAGATCAGATCAGATCAGATCAGATCAGATCAGATCAGATCTGATCAAATCAGATCAGATCAGACCCCCTCTTGACGATCTTGAGCTTTCGGGGGATCTATGACGGGGGGCCATAGCAAGCAGGAGCCGTCACACACCCAAAACAACTATCTATCATGCCTCTGCTTCTAGCCGAATAGATCAGATCAGATCAGATCAGATGCCCATTCGATGAACTAGAGCTTTGGAGGCATCTATAACGGGGGACCATAGCAATTAGGAGCCATCACACACTCAACAAAAAAACCAGGTATATATCGTGCCTCAGCTTCAAGCAGAACGGAACAGATCAGATCAGATCAGATCAGATCAGATCAGATCAGATCAGATCAGATCAGATCAGATCAGATCAGATCAGAACAGAACAGATCCCCGTTTGATGATCTAGATATTTCGGAGCATCTATTACGGGGGACATAGCAATCAGGAGCCATCCCACACCCAAACAAACTACCTGGTACATATTATGCCCCTGCTTCTACCAGAACAGAACAGAGCGGATCATATCATATCATACCATATCAGATCATATCATATCAGATCAGAACATATCCTCATTTGATTATCTAAATCGTTCGGGGCATCTATTACGGGCGGCAACAGCAATCAGGAGCCATCACGCACCCAAACAATCCATGCATCATGCCTCTGCTTCAAGCAGAACAGGACGGATCAGATCATATCATATCAGATCAGATAAAATCAGAACAGATCCCTGTTTGATGATCTAGATCGTTTCGGTCATCTTTTTCGGGAGACCAAAGCAATCAGGACCCATCGTACACCCAAAAACTTATATATCGTGCCTCTGCCTCGAGCTGAACAGATCAGATCAGATCAGATCAGATCAGATCAGATCAGATCAGATCAGATCAGATCAGATCATATCATAACATATCCTCTCTTTACGATCTAGATCGTTCGGGGCATCTATTACGGGGGAACCCGTAGAAATCAGGACCCATCATGTAGAAAAAAACTATACATTTCACTAATGTCAGTGAGCATGTTTGGTCCTGACTACCGTGTTCCCCATGTAATATTTCGGGGGACCATTGTAAATAGAACCTACGGTTCAGACAAAAAACTATATATTTCCCGATTTTTACTAAACCTTTGTGGTCCTATTTACTATAGTCCCCATGTAATAGAAAGGTCCCCACCTGCGGACTTGCATGACATGCACCATGCCCGCGTGGGGTCTGTAGGGCACAGATCCTTTTCGGGCTCGTGTTTTCTTGCCGGGGTGGGATAGAACTGTGTGAGTGCGCACGACTCTCGAGGAACGAACAGCTCATGAAGACAGAACGATAGATAGATCGTGATCTGTCCTGCGTAGGGTGGAGCGTTCCATGCCCCCCCCCTTCTCCGCGCTCCGTATAGCGGCACCGATCTTATGCAAATACTTGATACACTTTACCTATGGGGGTAGATCTACTGTCCGGTAGAGGTGCAGTAAGTGTACACACATGATGTAGCACACGACGCGTTCTACGATAGAGGTAGCACATTTCCGCTAAACTGTTTTTCTGGATGACCGGGTTCCTTAATTCACCCAAAATCGTCGGGATGCCAATCTTCTTCCGAAAAATGACGTTTTTTGTATACTCGGGGCCATGAGATCATTTATCGGGATGCAGTTTTATTCTCGCTCAAGTCGGTTTTCGGGTGAGGTTTGGAGCTCCTTCAGGTTAGGAGCCTCAGAAAATGTAGGGTGAACCTCTACCTACCGTAAAACGCCTCACACGCGGTACCGTAACTCCCTCTCTAGAGCGGGGGGACATAGTTAATAGGACCTATGGTATACATGAAAACCTGCATATTCAACCTTTTTACTACAGTAACATTAGAGGCGTTCTACGATAGAGGTTCACCCGAACTTTTCTGAGGCTCCTCATTTAAGCGGTTCCATACCTCACCCGAAAACTGACTTCGGAAAAAAAATCAAATTGCATCGCGGCGAATAATCCAATGGCCCCAAGTCTAGAAAACGTTGTTTTTCGAAATAAAGATTGGCATTCCGACGATTTGGGCTCAAGGAACCCCGTCTTTCAGAAACAAAACAGCGGGAATGTGCTACCTCTATCGTAGAACGGGTCAATATTTGGTCCTATTAACTATGGTCCCCCGTATTAGCAAGTTTGAGGTGAAACCCATTTATTTGCGTGTATAAATCATTAATGGTCAATACCATGGTGGTTTGGCTTCTGGTCAAATTTGGCTCTGCGCTTTCCGCTTTTCCTGCCGACTGTTCGTCGGGGGCCGACGTTAGAGCCATGGATATTGTCGCAGGTCTATTCCAACGGCAGAAATACTTCCACACCCCCACACCGATCACGATCTACGCATTCCTCGAACCTGCCGCTGTAGGAGGTTATTCCAGGATCTGCCTACAGCAGTACCGATCCAACCCGTGAAACGCGTGCTAAGCGATGCAAGTGACGCCGCACATCATCGTCGAACGGCGAACCCAATGTGAACAGCGCTACGATTTTCGTGAAATTGAAGTGTTCTAAAGCGTTGCACGTACGTTTTTATTTTACGTTTTAATTCCCATTTATTATGAGCCATCCCACAGTGGGGGAGCACCGGAAGTTCCTTACTTAGCGCCTCACGTAACCCTTGTTGGGACCGCAGTCCCGTTCTGGGGACAAACCACTCAAATTTCAAGTCTTTTGTCCCCAAAACGGGACTGCGGTTCTAAAGGGGTTGAGGAACTCCACACCTGGAAAAATCAAATTGCATCCCTAGAATACAATTACGTCATTTATTTGCAGAAACATAATCGGCATTCTGGCGGTTTTGGGTTAAGGGGCCCCGTCATTCAGAAAATTGTTTTTTTGACGGAAACGTGCAACCTCTATCGCGGAACGCGTCCTCTCCCGACACAATACTTGAAAAAAAAAAACAATTCCTTCGTGCCACCCGACCGGCACTTGGATGCGCTATTAACAGTCCGAAAACAAATATATATACGAGTAAAAGTTTTCATCCTAACCGGGGTAGCTCCCTCACATAAGGAACTCAATTGGTCCGAAACCTCCAGCCCCAAAAAAGTGCAACAACCTCTACCTATATCCGCCTCCTTATTTTCCCTCCCTATCCTGTAACGGGGGACCATAGTAAATAGGACCTACGGTACGCACAAAAACCTATATATGTCCCTATTTTGACGACCAAAATTTGGTCCTATTTATTATTACGGGGGTCCATAGTTAGTAGGACCTACGGTACGCACAAAAACCTGTATGTGTCCCTATTTTGACGACCAAAATTTGGTCCTAGTTACTATTACGGGGGTCCATAGTTAATAGGACCTATGGTATACGTAAAAACCTATATATTTCACCATTTGTACGAACAATATTTGGTCCTATTAACTATGGTCCCCCGTAGTATGATGACCCCCCATTAATAGGAGTAGCTCTAACCCCACCTGTTCGTAGTAGGCCCTCCCCCCCCCCCCCCCCCCCCCCTCCCCTCCTCAGTACGGTTTGGAGGCGGTCTACGGTAGAGGTTCACCCTAATTGTTCTGAGGCTCCCCACATGAAGGGGCTCCAAACCTCACCCGAAAACTGATTTCAGAGAGAGTAAAATTGCATGCCGATAGATGACCCCATAGCCCGAGTACACCAAAACGTCATTTTTCGGAAGAAGATTGGCATCCCGACGATTTTGGGTTAAGGAACCCGGTCATTCAGAAAAACGGTCTAGCGGAAACGTGCTACCTCTATCGTAGAACGCGTCTTGGTGCCTTGAAATTTCATTGCGAGAAGACTGCGGCCCTTTCTTCCCTCGGTGGCTCGCGTCGAATCCTTGTTTTCGCGAAAATACAAACTGCGAAAAGAAAACGTCAGCGGTAGCATCGGAACTTTCCTCGAAACCCATCACGGTAAGCCGCGTGCGACCGATGCCTCGGGTCTTCGCAATACTGCCGGCTGTGTGGTTTTGGTCTTCAGATTACGGGGGACCATAGTAAATAGGACCAAATATTGTTAGTAAAAATGCTTGAATATATAGGTGTTTATGTATACCATAGGTCCTATTAACTATGCCCCCCCGCAATAGTAGTCCTGTGCAAAAATCTGAAACGATTTTCGTTCGAAAGCGCTCTCTCTACCTATTGTCACTATGCCATGGTGAGTTTCCAAAAGGCTACCTACTACCTACCGTTGCTGTACATACAGCACCAAGTTCATTTTAGCGACATCCGACTATCTTTGCAGCAATCTGTGAGCCCGGAGCCCCACTCTCTTGGGAAGCGAAGTATCTTGCACACGCCGGATGGATCATCTACAGATGAAAAAAAATCTACAGATAGATGATGTACATATTTATCGTCAACAGATAAGGCTGTCTACATATAAATCACCTACAGATATAACATCTGCATATAGATAATCTAGAGACAGATCATCTACAGATATATCATCTACAGATAAATCATCTGCAGATAGATCATCCACAGATAGATCGTCTAGATTCTAGCCTACTGTCATTAGATGCTGTGCACGTGATCTGTGCATGGCAGCTCCAACCCAGGAACACGAGCTGTAGCTCTTACTGGTCATGGGAACCTATCTATACCCTGATAGATCTAGATCACGAAGGGGAAATATACTATCTGAAGACCATCTAATCTGTCGATGATCTGTATATAATATGTTGACGATCTATAGATCCTCTGTCCGACTCAGTGAAGTCTTGCAAAGCGACAGGAGGTCGAGGAAGCCATGGCGACGCTCACTTTTCCCCCTTCCCCCCTCTTTTTCGGTCGCCATTTATCCCTCGGGCAGCGTGATCGACGTAAAGGTGGACCACGCCCCCGGCAAAGTTGTTTTCTGGCCCAAGGATGGCAAGGACGTGTGGGGGCCGGACAGCATGCTGGAAGACTACTGGGTCGTCATCGCGCAGGAAGAACAGGTACACCACCCCTACTACGGTAGTAGTACTAGTTAGTAGTAGTAGTAGTAGTAGTAGTAGTAGGAGTGGTAGTATTAATAGTAGTAGTAGTAGTAGTAGTAGTAGCAGTAGCAGTATCAATAGAAGTAGGAGTAGTTGTATTAATAGTAGTAGCAGCAGCAGTAGTAGTAGTGGTAGTAGTAGCAGTAGTAGTAGTAGTAATAGTAGTAGTAGTAGTAGTAGTAGTAGTAGTAGTAGTAGTAGTAGCAGCAGTAGTAGTAGCAGTAGTAGTAGCAGTAGTAGTAGCTGCAGCGGGTGTACCGGTCCTGCTGCGTTCCTTCGCGCGAATCCACATCTACGTCGCCTTCACCGAGTAGGACGGTCGACTTCCTCCGCAGCCAAGTATGTATAGCGACCTAAGCCAAACGACTCAAGCACGGTCTCAAAAAAAAAAAAACCTACCAGGTACTGGTGTTTTCAACATTCTGCGGGTATTGCGTCAACACCCTACCTACTGGTTCTTCTCAGCAGTCTGCTGATTTCTATCAAGCACGTTTTTTCCCCTGGTGGTTATTGTCTACGTTTTACTCTGCTAGTAGACCAAAAACGTATAGAAGCAGTGCAGCAGGTTCTACAAGACCTTAACTCTGCTGCGCGCGTTTTGTCGCACACCGTCCTCCGTCGCAGTTCAGAGATGGTCCCTCGGTATGAATTACTCGGAGTATTACACAACTAATGGTTGTTGCTGAGCGCGAATCGACGAGGGAAGTATATATATATATATATACCTGGCAAGTCTTCTCGCGATGAAAAATAATCGAGGCACGTGCCGCAGAGGGCAGGGGGGTGGGGGAGAGTAGTAGGGGTAAACGGGATCAGAGGCGAGCAAAAAACCCGGTTCGTCCCCAGAAGAGGATCGAACTTTATACCTCTAACCCGAACATTTTTTTTTTTTTGTCTTTTAATAAACAAGGGAACAACTTACCGTACCTCCCGACAGGGCTACTGCCGTAAATTTCGTAACAAACAATACATTGACGAAGCAGGGTGAATTGGAAGTGTCATGTCACGGTGTGTTGGTGGCTCGCTTCGGGAGTCGTGTGCTGGTCGGAGCGAAGCCACAGTGTTGTTGGTTGGTGGCTCGTTTCGACGGCGAGAAATTTTCTCTCGGGAGTCGCGTGTTGGTGGGAGCAAGCCCACGTCGTTACGGTGGCTTCTCACCGCTTCATACCTGCAGCGTAGTCTCGTCAAGGGGAGCACGCTGCTTACAACTTGAGTCGTTTTTGTGGCCCAAACACGACTGCAGTTTTCCCTTGAAGGGTTACTTGCCATGCACGCTGTGTTAGGGTGTACGAATTGTCGCTTTATAGTCCTCAAGGGAGCCCCGAAGGCCAGAAACGTTTACCGTCTGCCTGTCATCGCAGGATGCTTCCCGCCTACCCCATATACCCCTTCGAGTGGCACGGCATGTTTTTTTTTTTTTATCAACAGCTTTGAGGCAGTCTACGATAGAGGTTCACCCTATTTTTTTCTGAGGCTCCTCACTTCACCTCGAGGAGAGCTCCGTACCTCACCCGAAAACTGACTTGATGGCCCGAGTATACAAAAACGTCATTTTTCGAAACAAGGCTGGCCTTCTGACGATTTTGGGTTAAGGGGCCCCGTCACTTAGAGAACTGCTTTTTTTGCGGAAATGTGCTACCCTCTATCGTAGAACGCGTCTTTTGTTTCGCTTTACCCATTTTCCTTTTTGCGAAATTCCCCTCTCATGTCCCATAAAGGCTTACAGAGCTTCCCGACTCGGCCGCCGTCGTGGAGACATATTTTTTTTTTATTTTTGTTGTTTTCAATTTACCGCGGTTTTGTAAGGGAAATCGAGCGGTGCCTTTCTTTCAGCATTTTTTTTTTTTTAACTGGACGCGAGGGAATTTTACCCTATCTGGAGGCGGCATTTCCTGCCCAGGGAGTTGCATATTATTTTCTCCGGCTTTTACGCATGCAAGACCCTCAGACTACATAGCCTCCCCCCGCCGAAGATGGGTTTTGTTCGTAGTCTTGTGTGTGTTTTTTGTTTCTGAAGAGACATTGACCGTTTATACCATGCACATCCCGACGGGGGACCATAGTTAATAGGACCTATGGTCTACATAAAAACCTATATATTCAACCATTTTTACTGACAATATTTGGTCCTATCAACTATGGTCCCCCGTAATATTATTAATATCATACGCGAGAAACTGTGTCCCCTGGGGAGCATGCTTGCTTACGCTTCGTTCGGAGAGTTGCAGCTTATTGTTCTCCGGCCTCACGCGTGCGAGTAAGCGACCTTATTTCCGTGCGGAACTCGAAGTGCGAAACAAGAAGCCGCTTTCGTTATTTCGTGCGGCCAAGGCAATCATTTCTTATGTGGATGGCACGATTGAACCAAGCACTGCACATTGTCAGACGGCGAAGACAATACAATGTAATATTCTGACTCCGAGCTTCGTTCTGTTCGCCTCTTTCCTGCTGTGGCGCCGCGCCCGGCTAACAACCCCAACGACGACGACATGGGACGCACACGTCAACGGACGACAACATCGCGCACGACGCCAACGAACCATGGCGACGTTGCACCTTTTCGAGAGAAGGTCGAAGAAGCGGGCGTGGTTATGATTGATCTCGCGCAGGTCTCCGCTGCTTTCGAGGTGAGGCATTTCAGATTGGACCATGCATCGAGATAAGGGACTGGTACATAGCCAGCTGGCATTGGTAGAGAGGCGAATAGATAGGCAGACCTATACTATATACCAGGTATATATATATATATATATATATAAATGATATAATAGATACACTGATAGATACTAGATATGTGGATAGATAATAGATAGATGGATACCAGGTAGGTAGATCGATCGATCCCTGGTGCACAGATATAGGCTATACCTGGTACATAATGTAGTTACAATTTGTATCTAAATATTTATAGATAGATAGGTTGATAAATACATCTATATCTGTATGTATAGAGAGGACGCCGATATAAAACGCCAGGGAGTAGGGAGGCACACACGCGCGCGTGCTCCCTGCCGGCAACAAAAAAACACCGATACAGCGATATCGTCGTCACTATATACGACAACACGCTCGATATCCAGCCTGCAGGAACGAAAAATAGCTCCAGACATGTCTTCGCCAAAGCTAATACATCACGTTTCACGTCTACCTGGTAGTAGAGGTTTCCCTCTGTCAGTCATTCATGAAGTAATCAATCTTGTCACTTCCTGTGGTGAATGTTTTTTGGTAGTAATTTGAAGTAGACCCTCCGTCTCGGCATTGTAGGGATGCGAGGGTCTATGGTCATACGACTACGGCCATGCATGAAATCGAGTACATCTCTCCTATCGAGTACACCCCCCCCTCCCCGCCCCCCCCCCCCCCCCCGAAAACGTTGGGTGCAAGGAGTTCCAAATGTGTGCGCTTTATGCTTTCTGTTCGATTCTGTCGGTTTCACGCGCGGTTCCCTCGCACGCCTGCGTCCGTCGACCAGGAGGGAGGCAGCGCGGAGGACATCGAGGTCGTCCAGGTCGTCGTCGGCGCGGGTTCCACTTACCGCCCCATCGCCCGCGGGTCGCACTACGCCGTGACGCCTTCCAACGGCACCTCGCCCTACGGCGGCTACACCGATCTTGCCATCATCGACCTCGAAACGCAGGTGAAAAAAATCGCCTAAAAAAAAACGCGGGGACAGGTGGCGATCTACTCCGCAGATAATATACTATTCATAGACAATTGGTACCCGCTTTATGATACGGAGGCAGCAGTATGAATTGTCGCTGAAGGTTGCCGTGACCAATCGCGACACGCAGGGGGGGGAAACAGGAAAACAAAACAATAGAATCAACGAGAAACAAAATGGGGACCTTGAACCAACCGAATCGTTTTTTCGAGAGACACGTCTGCACGCGCGTTGTGTCACGTGGCATCTTGGCCATCACAGTGTGTATGCAGGCGTGAGCCATGGGGGGCGACGACCTCATTTTGTTGCTTGCCAAAGTCGTCAGGCCGTTGACGACGCATCGGTTTTGATACGAAGCACCGCTCCTACCCGTGACAGAGACGCAGCCTACGTTTGGGCGCGCCCATCCAGTGTGTTTTCCATGTGTGTTCCTTACAAACCGTTGCCCTGGTCTTATAAAAAATATACCCTCCCTGTTTCGCCTGTTGTTGCCCACTACTTGCCTCGTACGTACCTGGTAGGGTATAGATGATGTTTTCGCTATCATTTCGTTTACGTAAGACGTCTCCCGTGTCGCGTCCGCTAAATTTCTGAGGAGGGATCTTGATTGGCACTGCGGGTGTGACCTGCGGGAGGGGAGGGGGGGGGGGGGGGGGGGTGGGGGTTACTCATGCCATGCATTCGCGTAGTCGTATAACCATAGACCCTTGTATCCTTACAAGTACAATGCCGTTACGGAGCCGCACGTTGGGTTGGGGGGGCACCTTAAGGTACCACAACACGCGCGTAAACCGGATAATTGGCGAGGCATCGTCAGGGGGGGAAAGCGAGGGGAGGGGAAGGTCTCTCATCCCCCGCATGCAATCGGGCCGTTATGCCGAACACCTCACCATTGCCTTGATTTGTCACCGCCCACGTGTGTGACCGTGTGTGAGACGTGTGGTGCTTTAATCGAAAACAACTGACCGGCGGCCCTTTTTTGTTGTCTTTCGTCCGCCAACCATTGAACGCACGCACGCACGCACGCACGCACGCACGCACGCACGCACGCACGCACGCACGCACGCACGCACGCTCAACAGGAGGTGACGCACTTGCTGGACATCCCTGGCGCCCGGCGCGTGCAGTGGGTGCCGACGCACAACGATGAGAAGGTCGCCGACCACGAGTTCCGCATCACGGCGCTCGAGGTACAAGCAGTAGCAGCGACGACGATGCTCTCAGATTATAGCTTATTTCCCCGGAAACCAGGCCCATGGTAGCGAACACAAGCTATTAATAGTAATATTGAAAACCGGGGCTGCTCACGGGTCAGGTCAAAACGCCGCGGGTCGGGTCGGGTCTTGCAAGGGCGACCCCACCCGACTCGTGAGAGTTTGAGAACGTCCTGACCCGACCCGACCCGACCCGATCCGACTAGTGATACTTAAACAAAGCGCTGGCCCGACTCGGGGGTCGGATCAAATGACCCGTGAAGAAATCACATAAAACGTGCATACCGTATGTCGGATATCGCTTCTTGGGTAGCGACCCACTGCGATGTTTTGTCTATAGTGCCGATATGATATGCGCCCGCCCACCACAACGGCACTATTATGTATAGCAGCAACCGGCGCTGACCACTCCACACACTAGTAAGGCCACAGCGGTTCAATCCAATCTGTGCTGAGCGTTTTCACAAGCCCCATAGCGGGCAGCCGGCACTATTCAACCGTCACTGCAGAGGGGCCACCCCTGTAGAGGCAGCACCATTCAACCGCGTTACCGAGAGCGGTGTATATATACATAGCACCGCTGTGCATCGAGTTTCGCCCGATATTTTGGCGCCGATGTCTCTGGCACGGCGTTTTAGACGCAGGGCGCAGGGCAAGGTCGACAGGCCCTTTCCTTGTGCGAACGGCATTGTACGACCTTTTTGGGGGAAAATACGTGCCGGCTCGTTGTTCCGTTGAGACTATTGAGGGCACACAGGTGACCGCGACCCCCCCTCCCCCCGCTCCTTGCACAATATGGGTGTCAAAAAATCGTCGTGGAGACACTGTACAATGTAGCGAGCCAATCATGCGTACCGAATGGAGCGGCTGTCGGCGCCTTGTGGGGTTTGCGACATCGTTCAATGTCTCCACCAAGGTTTTGTGTATGCCCCCATTAGGCAAGATGTGTGTGGGGGGGTCTCGACCCTCTGTGTAGCGTTTTACACCCGGCCAGCAACTTGAACCAAAACAGCAGCACATAACGCGGACGCGGCAACGTCATGGACGAACCACAGTCGGCGTTCATTTGTAGCGTTTTTCGGGGGCCTGGGTGAGATCGTGAACTGCGAGCGGTACTAAAAAAGATGAGAACACCTGTTTGTGTACGGGAAGTCGTCTTCGCCGATCTGACATTCTCGCCGATCTGGTGCGCTCGGTGCGGCAGACAATAATGAATTTGGACATCTATCGTAGCTCGTTTGACTCGTTAATCGAAGACCCGCTGTTCGATGGGTGGCTTGGTTTGTACCGCGCCCTAACAACTCCGGACCTGAACGGACGCACATTGGTTAGCGTGTATTGCTATACAATCCCACGAATAACTACTGCCTGCCTAGGCCTTACAACTCCTGGCAACAAGAAGGGTGGCTGTAGGGGTGGGCGGGGCGATCGATCACCCGTCGGTCGCCCATAGCATAAACGCATATAAACCCGATCGGCCAGCCGCCGACCAACCGAAGCACGGATACATGCCTCCAAAATAGTGCGCCCAGAGAGCCGTTGACACCAACTTTCACTTTAGTGTTAATAGCAGAAGGGGTAGATGTCTGTCGCCGGATACTTACACAACTGGGTTATGGTCTCGAACGTGCTACGAGTAGAGCGGGAGTTGGAAAAAAAACCCGTCCGATGCAAACGCGCGCCTTGCCTCCCCAGCGCAACCTTTCCGGACAGCGCGGTACCTGGTAGGCAAGAGTAGGAGCCTATTTTCACGGGAAAAATACATCTGAAACAATAGCGCGCCGAGACGTCAAAAGTAGCCTACAGTCATAACACATACCAGGTACCAGGTATTGAATAGTGACTATCAATAGTACTTGAAGAACCAGTATATCTGGATGTCAAGGCGTCAAGACGGCAACAGTAGACTAATCTTCATGAGCAACATTGAGCACCAGCTTGTAGAAAGCGACCGCTACTACTACTACTACTACTACTACTACTACTACTACTACTACTACTACTACTACTACTACTATTACTACTACTACTCCTTTTTTGATGAGCCATATATATATCAATATATATATATACATATATATATATATATATATTTTATCTGAATAGAGCATCGTATTCTTAATAACACGTGCGCCCTCTCCTCTCCCTATACATGTAATGCATGCTACCACAGACAGCACAGGCGAACGCGGAAGCTGCTACCGCCGCTGACTCGGGCGAAGACAGCGAGGGGGACGACTACAACAACGACGCTACCGGTGGCGCTGTAGCCGCCACCGGTGCCGCCTCCAGCTCTCGAGGCGTCGACCAGAGCGTTGAAACCATGGCGGAGGCCGCCGTGGCCTTGGCCGTCGTCGGATGTGTCGGCGCGATGATGGCCTTGTGGATTTCGGTGAGAAACGCTCGCCACGCCAAGAGGGTCAGCGAGGGAGAGTTCAAGCCCTTCGCCTGTATTTAATATTTGCGTTTGGTCTTCGAAGAGGGAAGAGCCAGCGCTTGCCAGGCTCCCACGCCGAGAGTGGGGGACCTCAAGCCCTTCGCGTGCCCTTGGTTTTGTAAGAGGGGGGAAAAAAGCCAGCGCTTGCCAAGCTACCACGCCGAGAGAGTTGCCCAGACGTTTCGTCTGCAGATTGTCGTCGAGGAGGAACGCACGAACAAAACGAGCGCCACCCCTCACTGGTTGCCGGGAAGGGGGAGACTTCGAGCCTTTCGCATGAAAATGATTTTGAGGAGGAGGAGGAGGAGGAGGAAGAGGAGCTCGAGGACAAGGAGGAGGAATACGCCTGCGACAAACGCCACCCCCCAGCCGGTTGATAAGCAGTTAGTTGCAAGAGCGTCCGTGCGGGGTGGTGGTGGTGGGGGGGGGGCGGGGGGGGGCTTTAGGCCCTTTTCAAGCTTGCATTTTGCTTTACAAGAGGAGCGCCAACACTCTCGTAATGACACACCACGAGAGGTAGCGAGGGGGGATTTTCAAGTCCTTCGCCTACGATTTTTTTCGAGGAGGAGGAAAACTGACAGCGGCCGCCTCACCAAGAGTTGGCGAGAGAGGGGGGGACGTGGGGTGTACTCGTTATCGCGCATGGCCGTAGTCGTATGACCATAGACCCTTGCATCCATACAATGCCGGGACGGATCACGCCGGGTTTTCACTGGGGGGGTGTGTGACTGCAAGCCCTTCACCTGCAATGTTTTTGAGGAGGAAGGCCAGCGCACGTCATGCCACACTACGATAGTTAGCCAGGGACCTTTCGCGCCTTTTACCTGTAGTTGAAGGCACACGCAAACAGGAACGCCACCCACCGATGTACGGCGCCCGCTCTCTCCCGATCATTCGAGGAGGAACCGCAAGAACATCCGCCATCCACCACCGGCTAGCAAGTTGTTCGTTGCCCGCTACGCAAGTGGTTCGCCCAACCTAATGGAGTCGGCGGCCGCGGGTGGGCAGCGGGTTGGAGGGGGGGGGGGGGGGGCTGTGTTGCAGACGTATACAGGAAATGCGATGCGACAGGGGGGAGGAGGTATAAAACACCCAAACCAATCTCGGAGCAAACGCAGGAGGGTATCATATGACACGTGTCAATGTTGGAGAAACGGAAACCACTTGGGTTAGGTATAGCATACACTATGCGGCGGTGGAAGGGTTGATATGGGACGAGAACACTTTTGGATTGGATTCGTTATTGTTTCGCTGTAGGGGAAAAGGGGTTTCGCGTGGTGTGTGCTGCCCACGGGGCCCGTTTAGGGCCGAGACGGTAAACAATATGCATAGACTCCGAAACTTTCATGTTTTTTGTTTCTCGAAAGGGTTGGAAAATGGTGGGTCAGCTTCAGTTGTCGGAAGCCACGCCATCACGGATGTAAACCACCTATATACAGGTCGCGGGAGGGTGGCGGGCAACGTCGTTGTTGTTGATGTTTATTTTCAATTGTAGGATAATACGAAGTGGTGTAGCTGTCTGCAAAGACAAGAACGAAGGACGCTAATAATATACATGTCTTTAGTTTGCTGATGAGCGCGAGGAATGGGTTGGAGATGCCAGAACGTCGCGCAGAAGGAGAACAGGAAGATGCGTTGATTTCCCTGGAGGTTTCCGAGTCGTCTCAATTGAACAGGGCTATTCTACATTATAATGGTAAGCTCCCTTGGTTGGTCAGTGTTTTGTTCAGGGCGCCAAAGAAGATGCGATAGAGTACGCGACGTCAGTCGACTGCCTCTAGGTGTTGAAGTCAACAGCGGCTCGAACAACGATCACTTGGGGGAGTTACCGACAGTCTACCACAGCAGTCAGCGCGGCGAGCGCCCAGTAGCATGGGTACGACATAATGTTACGCACGTGCCGCACGATTCCTTGCACCAACCATCGTAACTATAGGACACCAACCATTGTTATCATTCCCCCATCCAAGCTGTGGCCGTTGCTCTCTGTAACGTTTCCTTTTTTATCGTATTTTTGCCCTATACTGATATCCTTATATCCTAAGAGAGTTTATACTATAAGAGACTGGGACTCGGGAATATTGGTTTTGCTCGATTTCTACACGAAAACAAATAGTACGAAGTGTACATGAATGACACGATTTTGTCTGTGCAGCGGAAATTGGTTGTAGGACAAACCCTGCTTTACCGTCTTTCAGGTGGTTATGGCGTCTTCTGTCGGACGGGGTGGTATATGTCGGGATTGCATGGATTATCAAGTCGTAGAGTAGCCCATGACTACCACTCACAGCTGCTGTGCAGCGCACAGGCGTGCATCACTATCGTCATCATACTTCGAAGTACAAGTTTATGGTATCGCAGTACTGAGTGCCTGGTTAAATACTCGCGTTTCGTCGGGACTGGGTTGGCTGCTGAAAATGTACAGCATCATGTAGCATGTAGATCCTTGAAGGAAAATACGACCGACACATGAGTTCGAGGTGTTTAGCTAAGTAAGTACGCACGCGTCTACGCAAGTTGAACTGCAGTAATTACGTACCGTACGCACGTACGTAGGAACGACCAGTTAAAGCTATGTATACCTGATGTTATACGTGGTACGGACCAGCTGAAGGGATGCACGCATGTGGTGCATACGGAGTAGGATCTTTTGATATAATGTGCCTACGCGTTGCGTATGTGGCAAGATCTTCGCAGATAACTGAGTGCAAGTTGAGAAGTAAGGTTCCATGATTGTGCAAGTATTGACAATGGGAAGGCCCCCCTCCCCCTCCCCCTCCGCATTGCTACTGTTAAGTATAAGGCAGTATGGATCTAGGGGCCGACTACTGCTAGCAGGGTATGCCTTTGATTGTGCTCTGGTCACTCACACAAGTTGTGATGATAGAAGTTGTAGGCTCTTGTATTAGTTGTTGCCTGCCTCGCCATATGTCTGCTGAATGAAGGGGCGAGGCATTCACCAGAAAGGCAGGCGACAACGCCTGGCAGGCATGATGAGGGAACGCTTGCTACGAACCACAATGCCTCAACAGGAGAGAGAGAGGATACCATCACACTAGCCCACCCTGAAGGGCTGTGTTTGCTGATTCATAAAAAACTCAGGCACGAACCAAACCATTCCGGAGAATTCGGAAAACGGATCAAATATGCGGCGCTTCGCAACCCACTCCCACATCTCTAACTTGCAAGGCTGTAGCCGATTGCACGTGGACACCATGAAACTAATATTTCACTCTCACCGGTCTCAGCTAACCAGCAGTTCACATATTCTACAAGACAGCTCCTTTTTTCTTGAGGATTTTATTGGCATTCTTCGGCAGACTGATTGCCCAGCGCGCCGCGCCGGATGCCACACATCAACGAACTGTAACATCTGATTGTGCTCGTTTGTGATTGCCACGTGAACAACCCACGCTGTGTTGTGTAACCCTGCTTTGCATCCGGTTGTTCATCCTGTGCTCTGACCATAAAATGGCACAAACTGTTGTTGCCTGCTTTGATATTGGCATACACTCGTCGGCGAAGCACTACGTACTGCCTAGGGTACACATCGCAGCACAACATAGACAACGGGAGCTGAAGATCGACATCATCATCCTGGGCAACTCGTGCAATCCCGCAGCGTGTATGCACGGGTTGGAGTCGTGCCGGATCATCGAATTACGCTCGATAATTAAGTAGAAATATTACACGAAATGGGGCTAATTCTTCTCGCGGAAAGTGGTGACCTTCTTGTGCAAGCGGACAACCTTCAGAGTTCATATTATAAGCAGCACAGTATCCCGAATAGCACGGCAGTGCACACCGGTGGTGCTGGTCTACATCAATATTGTTTTGTGTTCTGAAAATGGATGTGTAGGTGACATGCCTTCCTGTGCCTCACGTCAAAACTGGAGCTTGGCTCGAAATAAATGTCGCTGAGCTGGTGCCGTGGGCCGGACCTTTTCCTTGACCGCGCCGACTGATCGCCCTCCTGCTTGAACATTTACCGGGCCAGCCTCGCTTGCATCCTTCTTTGCATATATATGGCACACAGCAAAAACAGAACAACGCGTGCCGTTTCCGCGTAATATGTATATAGACGCAACAAGGCGTAGGGGCATACCTGCATATCCCTCGTGCCAGTCCGTGGTCACGGGCCAGATCGTGGCCATGGATTCGCATGTGGCATCAACGTGGATCAACAACAACGACTGGACGGGTCGGATCAAAGGGCGGAGACCACTTTGCGATGACGGTTTCTACCACACACTATATCATACCAGTACGTCTTTGCAACCTGCGTGTGATACTGCGATCGAACGCCTTACAGGGTAGTGGCGGGTGCATATAACTTCGTGAAATAGACCGATCGGTGTATTTTCTACTGTAGGCGATAGAAAGGTACGTCTCTACGTGTCTGTTCAAAGCTGAACAATACCTCGTTGAAACGGAGTGAACCGGCACAAAATTGGCCACTTCGAAAATCTCGACTGGGTGTTGCCTGTTACCTATAATAACCCGTGAGTCTACGTAGTGTAGATCGCAGCTCTTTATGGATTTCCCGTCCGTCTCTCTCCGGCCAACGTTCTGCACCGACAGCGCAGTACCCGCGAAGTGTAGAGTCGAGCACGGCGACAGGTCTGATTCGTGACCAGGGGGCGCCCTTACTAATGGCAGTCGTGTTTACCCTAGGGAGCAGCATGTGCAAGGCGCCTAACAGTGGTGAATCACCTATAGTATTATGTGCCCTACCTTGCCTCTGCACCAGGTCGTCACAGGGTGCCACGGCAGAGCTCGATCAAGAGGACAGGCTGCGGCTTGAAGGTAGGATGTATCTTCGTACAAACACTAAAACGTAAATATCGAACATGTGTCTCGTGTTCTCGCTCACAGGTTGAGACCATGATCATTTGACGTTCGCTCAAATACTACTGTTGAACGCATCATCGCGCCGCTGTGTATTTGGCAGCGTACTACGGAGCCCTGGGCACTCTGATTAAATTCACAAATAAATGGTGACACAATTGATGTCGAACACGGCGAGTGTACCAGCAATCCAACCGTACAATGTCTGCCCTTTTTCTGCCCTCAAGAATGCCAGGGATAACGGTACAACGCGAACAACAGATTATAACTCAACCACCTCGCTCCAGACGTTAAGCCTACACCTGCGCGCTTCAAACACCAAAGCTACACCACTGATCCTTTCCACACAGCACCTCCTGACCCACCTGCCCTGCTGTAATCCAAACCAAGTGCGAAAGCCGTCCGCGGCGGTCAAGCTTGACTTTCGAGACTACGCCACCTTTTGTACCTTCCCGGACCTGGAGGAAAGGCATGGTGATTCCGGAACACACGGGAGTACACATGGGAACTGCGACAGATGATTTAGACACCGATCCTTCCTAGGCACAAGCTTGTCGTCGGGCGTCGACTAACACTAGCATCGCGAATGTGTAACCCGTCACGGTACAGTGTGTGTCAAAAACACGAATCGTACATTCGGATTCACAACCCACGCCAACGACTTGAGAACCCCGTCAACCCTGATATTCTTGACATTCCACGACATTCCGCCTTCTAATCCGACTGGGCTAGCATCTGCCCACTTGCCGCGTACCCCACTCGACGACGTACGCACGCATCGTGCGCACAGGTCGTGCTCGCAGCCCGGTATGGGGCGGTGCTTCTTTACGACGCCACTGCGGTCAAAAACACCGGTATCGCCTAGCCCTCGGCCTTGAGATAGTGACCGATGGAGAGTACTACACGCGCGTTGACTTCCACACAATCACGGCCGACACAACGAAGGGGACGTTCGAGTGGATACTGTAGACGTCTCAAGAGACAAGAGGAGCACCGCCTGGTTTTCCCCTTCGCGACCAAGCGGCGGTGTCTTTGGCATCGAGGTCAGAACATCACGACAACCCTCGTCGGGGTCTTGGGATTTACGTTCCCGGTGAGCTATGTGGGGAAGGTGCCCTAGTGCGGGACCACGAGGTGGAAATAATAAGGTTGTGTTGTACCCGATACCAGCGTAAGTTGCGTGAGCGTGATAAACGGAACGATGTACGAGAGGCGTTGAGAGACTCGAGGCTGTGGCTCGCGATTTATATCAATTTTAGTTAATTACTCATACTTACTTGTACATTGTTAATCGCTTTTTTCCCGTCGATCGCAGCAACACCTTCCACCCATCGCTTTGCTGCTAACTCCTACGCTCACCGTCGAGTAATTCGCTTCCATCGCTGATGACCTCCCTCATCACTGGTTATTGGTAGCAATAGCTTGGCCTACGCTACTGCACACCTGCACTGTTATTGCGGAGATTATCGCGGCTTCTCCACACGACTTCGTAGCACTGTAGAAAATATACTGCTGTATACCGTCGCACTCAGTATCTTCTACTCTGAGTCGGCAGAAAACCTTTCTAAAATGTCAATTTGTGGAAATATATATGTTGCTGTCGTTGTTGACGTGCCGTACACCTTTATACGAAACCGCACGTTTGGTGCTGGTTTCGCGCAGTTTACACGTACCTTCGACTTGCAATCTACCCCTACAGAATACACACTGCAGCTCATGTATGGTTTAATGAACGCATAATTGATGCCGGTTCGAGCCCCCAAACTCTTGGTGAGTATGCCAGCTTTTTGATAGATTGTACTTTTGCATCAACTACGTACGTACGTTGTCTAGTTATTCTACACAGTAGACTGATATCAACGCAACAGTCGAATTAAGCTATTCCCTCAGTCTACAGCCACTCCTACCAAGGGCGCAGCCACTCCCGCCGCAGGTAATTTATTTTCCATACCTCCAGCGAGACCGGCGACAATGTCCGCAGTCACATCGTCGTCAATGTGTTTCTTCTTCTTTTTTGAATCGCTGCTTTCACTTTCCAGGTCAACTCGTAGGAGAGGTTTACCCTCAGCGGTCTTCTTTTGGACAAGCCGTGGTCACAGGTAGGTGTTGTCCTTCCCCCCCCCCCGGTACATGCCTTCTTTTTTTGTCGCGCATAGAGTTCAGCATTCCCACTGCTCGTCGTTTTCCATCAAATGTAGCTAACTCACGCTTTCGCGCTTTTCCGCTGATTATCAATTTTTATGCAAGAATAAGTCCTTATGAGCATGGACTCCGTGAGACTTGAACCGATCAAATTAACCTTGGTAGGCACACGGACCACCTACGAAGCCACCGGGGATGTCCGCAGTCAAATCGTCTCCTTTTCCTGCGTCTTTGCTGTAACTAGCTCCACCGTCGTGTGCATGTTGAGAGCAGAAAACGTTCCTGTGGCAGACGAAAACAACGCGATGCCCTCTGTTGACAAAGCTGGGTATTCCGAAATCCACGCGGGTGTCTCTTCAGCAGGCGTTTTGGTCGGACATATATAAGTGATCCCATACATTTCCAACACCGTCCCGGTGGTCATTTCGTGCGTCAACGTGTATGTGCCCGCGACAACGTTTGGTTCTATTTTCGTAGCTACAACTACTTTCGCGGCTCCCAGGTCCGTCCGCCGTTTGGTGCTTTAGCGAGTCATCTAGCTTACATCCATTTTCACTGGATGTTTTGGGCCCGGACCTGCCAAAATTTTCTCCCCCGCTGTAAGATCCTCTGCTGGCGGTTTTAAATAGCGAGGGCGGTAGGGACTCATACCTCGGTGCCACGTGTCCGTTTCCACCGTTGTGAGGGATGGATGCTGTGGTTCCTCTTGCCCACCCAGTAATATATGGGGGACGAACATCCGTGGAACTTGCGCTGAAATAGGAAACGAGCCGTTGCTGTCGCGTAGGACTGGTGGACCAGACAGTAGATCGACTTTACGCTTTCCCCTTGGAGCGTTCCGACCGGAAACGAACTCGCCCCAGGGACAATTAGCACTTCCACCTGGGTCGGTATCAGCTTCACCTCGGTCATTTCGAGCACGAAAAGCGAGAGTGCCGTTCGATGTTGCACTAGATAGGCCGCAAGATCCTTCGAAACGTACGCTGCAGTCGATCTTATCGGCCACATGTGGGCAAAGCCGAGATTCGGCGGGCACCGTATGGTGTAAGGCTGCTATATCGGTGAACACTGCTGCTACGGGGGGCGTGTTGGATCCAACTTTCATTACGGCCGGGAATGCGATGCCTTCCTGGGTGCACCGAGCAAGGGACACATTACTTCCCCCTAGGGCACCACCTACCTGTGCACCTTTTTTAGCCTGCTGGATGTCGTCGCTTTGCTTGTGCGAGAGGCGGAGGGGACAATCATGCTAACAGTGCTCTGCGGAGTTACGGCAGAGCCTACATTGGCCGTGGCGGTTGTTGCTGCCATTTCGGCCATACTCACGTCCTCCTCGGACAGAAGTGTGTTTGTTGTCATTAGCCGAGCTTCCGTTCGACGCATGACCGTCGGTGCGAATATGTCTTCTCGTGGAGCTAGAGGTACTATCATTTTCGCTATATCCTCTTCCCTGGCCTCGACCGCAGTTTCTATGGGGGGTTCAAGGTTCCTCGCGCGCTGCTGCCTTCAGCGCTGCCTGCATCATTTTCGTCTCGGCCCGCACTTCCATCTTTAGCAGTTACCTTTCCACGATTTTGCATACGACATGGTAGGATGTTGCACGAGCTGCTATATTTTCGAATTTCGAGGCGCTGCCATCACGCTGCTTGTCGCAAAGAACTAGTACAAGTACTACTGTCTTCGGTGATTAGTACTTGCCATCAGGACGTTCTCTGGACTGCCACATTACCAAGCGCTCCCAGCTCGACACAAATGCGACGCACTTCCTGAATAACTCGCGCAGGATCAAATTTGCCAACCGCGGTCGCTTGTAAATTGGCGCGCTGATCGTGCAGTTCCTGCATTCTCGACTTGCCATCGAGCTAATATTCGGCCTCGAGTGCCATCACAGCAAAGCACGACCACCGCCGAAAACCTCGGCCGTTCCTACTGGAGCGCAAGCTTGTACAACTTGAGCGGCAACACAAGCATACCCAGCTCGGCGATCCACCGCGACGAGAAGCTGTGGCGTTAAAGGCTTGCCAGGTACCCGGTACTATTTTTGTCGTCGAAGCGGCGACACTCTTTGGCGTGTTGTGTCTTTTATGCAGCTGAGTGGCTTCTTCTTATATGGCTGCACGTGCGGTCTCGACCACCGGCATAACTTTGCCGAGCCCGTCCTCGTACATTGGCGAACTCTGTAACGTAATCCAACCGCGATATTGGTTGGGTTCCCGATTGAATGAGGAGTACCCTCTTCGGAAAGGGAAGGACACTGTTGACTCTGAATCACCACCACCGCGTAGGCTCATGACCTGTCGGTACTACTACAGCAGTAGAGCATGCAGTGTTTGTTTTGATCGTTCCAGCCAATGGGGATGTTCCCATTGGTTCCAGCAGCGACGGTTACAAGTTGTAGAGGGTTGTGTATATCTTCGCAGGCGTTATTGTGAGTTTTGCAACAATTCTTCATGAGGAGAGTTCGAGCGCCCCGTTCTCCGCTCCGAGCTGCGAGCTAGGCTCCACTCTCTGTCCCCCTCTGTCCTCTAGTACAACGACAATAACTAATCTCATCAGACCACGTGGTGGTCAGGGTATCCAGGTTTGGACTCTACGAACACACTAGGGAATTGAATGTTTGAGGTCTGGTACCAGAAGCCAATGATGGTTTCGGAGAGGTCGGCTCACGTGGAGCACGATTCTTCGAGTGAAGTTCAACAGCTGCGACGCGAGGTCAAGCTGGCGTTGGAGCATAGCGAGGCATCGATGATGTACTTCATGAGGAGCATGATAACCGAGTTTATGAGGAACAACGGTCGGTGGGAACCAGCCGGCGCTGAAGGCAGCGTTGCTGGAAGAGAGAGTCCAGCAAATGTAGGAACCACTGCTGTAGGGGAAAACTCACGAGGGGCAGTACCCACTGCTTAAGTGCGAGAGACTACTGCTGCTGTTGAAGCAGACATTGGTCGATCGGAGCCCGGCAGCGCCGAAGGTAGCGCTACTGTAGGGGGGGGGGCACAAGGGGCAGTACCCACTGCTGTACGAGACGCTACAGCAGGAGATGATACGATTTTGCGTGATAATTCTTTCCGAAATTTAGTAGCGACGGGACGCGGCGCAACTACGTTGCCTGTCGAGGTTGGCCCACGAAGGGGTCAGCCAGACCAGTCTGGGAGGGCTGGAGAGAGAGGTCCATACCTCAGCGTTGAGTCTGGTGGTGCCTTGACCGCGACTGCCGGTGGCAATGGCAACGGTGCCAAAACCGCCGAAGGTAGTACCTTCGCAGGGAGGTGTTTCAGATGTGGCAAGATGGGCCACAGGGTTGTTGCAAACTGCACGGTGAAGCTGTGCAATGGATGCAACGGACGGCGGCACACCGCTGATGTCAGCCCCATGTCGAAAGAAGAAGCTGTCATGGCGGTGGCAAGCGAGGTTGGAGCAAGGGACAACGACCAAGAAAAAGGTACGGTCCAGGCCTCAGCTTTCAAGGCCGAGGAGACAGGCCAGAACGGTGATGGTTCGGGGGAAGGGGAGCCTGCTTGGCAGGTACTACTCCGCAAGACCGCGGAGCAGCAAGGGGTTGCCCCCGAGGGAGAGCTGCTGGAGTGCCGAGGGTGCTCCATGGCGAGGGGTCTCCGCAAAGGCATCAAGCAGTCCACACACACACGAGCAGATAAGAAGCTTGTGATGTGTTTTGTGGATTTGAGTGCACCTAAGGTGGTAGAGTCTCTCGGAAGGAAGCGGTATACTCTCGTAGTGCAAGACGATTATTTACGGTATACGTGGGTGTACTTTGTGCGCCACAAGTCGGACGCCACGGAATTGTTCGAGCAGTTCCTTGCGGACTCTCGAGCAGACGGTGTCCCTTCTACGGTGGTAATCGTCCGATCTGATGGAGGTGGCGAATTCCGCGGAGGCAAGTTTGGCGACCTGTGTAGATCACGAGGGATCCAGCAGGAATTCACGACGGCCGGCAGCCCCCAATTCAACGGATTAGCAGAGCGCGCGCTGGGTGTGATCGAGACGGCCGCAAAGGCGGGCCGAATCCAGGTTAAAGAGTTTTGTCCCGGCGCGCAACTCCCGGCCACTGCGTCATTGTGGGCGGAAGCGCCCCACTGGGCGTGTGACGCCTTGAACCGCACAGCAACGACAGCTAACCCTGAGAGCAAGTCGCCGCATGATATGTGGCATGGTAGCCCCCCCCCGGTAGTATTGCTACCTTTCCTCAAGCCTGGCTACTGCAAGGTGAAGAGGGAAGACAAGTCACAGGCGAAAGCACAAGAGTGCTTTTACCTTGGCCCTGCACCAAACTACCCCCGAGACTCACTACGAGTATTGACGAGGCAACGCACTGTGCTAATCACGCGAAATGTCACCTGGCAACGCGTGTCGCCTGCACCACCTGTACCTGCCCAAGCAAATGACCCCCTGTCTACGGAAAAGGGGGGGTCCGAGGCAGACGACGTGATCACGTCGGATCGAGGTGGTGGAGGGGTGGTGGATGAGCTGGATGACGGTCTGGCTCACTTGAACGACCTCGACGTGACGTGGGGTTTCGACCTGGACGCGTTTATGCCGGAGCGCATACATCAAGTACCTGCCGCCGGCGAGGCCGGCGACGAAACACCCGAGACGATGGGTTCGTCTCTAGGGGGCGCCATGGATGCCTCCTCGGCCCCGAGGGGGAGGGCCGAAACAGCCGAGACGATGGGTTCGTCTCAACGGGGCGCCGTGGATGCCTCTTCGGTCCCTTCAGGGAGGGCCGAAAGCGACCAGGGTGCAGCATCAGTCTCCGACACCGGCCAAGGGAATGGTGAGCCCCCCCCCGCGATCCTGTCGGGCAGGCCAGCGCACGAGCTCAGCAGCTGGGGACGGCTTCCTTCAACAGTACGGGGCCGGATCCGTGGTCAGAGCCAGCGCCTGGAGGGTGAACCTGCTGTCAAACAGCTAAGGATGGATAAAGGAACCGCAGACGCGCCCGCTTGCGGCAGCGTACGAGTGGTCGACGACGCCTGGGAGTATCCTGAATCGTACGTCATGGGCGACGGAGGATGCAGTGGCATTGATGGCCGGAGGACCTGCTGTGGAGAATAAAGGGGAGTCGAGCGTGTGCATGCCGAGTGGCTTCCCGGAAGACGTAGAACCACCCCCGCAGTCCATAGCAGATGTAGAGCGTTCCCGATATAAGGCGGCGTGGCACGAGACCATGCAAATTGAGTTGGACGGCCACAAAACGACCGGTACTTATGAAGCCGCGACACCCCCACGAGGGCGGAAACCTGTAGGCGCGAAGTGGGTGTTCACCTACAAGACTGAAAAGGATGGCATGATAGTAAAGACAAAGGCCAGACTTGTGGCCAAGGGTTTTAGCCAGGTAGGTGCAAGATGTAGATTACTTCCGAACATTTGCACCAACTCCTTCGTCAGCGTCAGTTAAAATTCCGGCGGCTGTTGCCAACGAATATGGTCTGAAGATTTTTGATCTAGACGTCGCAAACTTACAGCAGTGACGGCGCTGCTGCAGGCGATGCAGTAGCTAGCGTTGAGTAGAGGTTCGGGTAGAGTAAAAACAGAGTGAACTATTTTCTCACAGCACAGGCGCGTCGAAGCTGCCTATACCGACGGAATCAAATCCAGGCAAACCGCCAGACCATACGGTACAAAACCCAATAGTCATTGAGCGAGAGGGTATTCACGGGGGGCAATTGAACGGGAATCTCATGTAAGATGGGACGAGAATTAAAATAGGCCGGGAAACTCACCGTGAATTTGGAGCTTCCCATTCCCATCCTGCTCATCCCACGATGAATTTACCAACCTCTTCCTCCCCATCTGGCTGGTCTAGCATCCCCCCATCTGTGCTTCCCATTCCCGTTGTGGGAACGACTTCTCCTATCCGTATATCCCATTATCCCTTTTAGAACCGCGGCCCCGCTTTGGGGACAAACCACTCAAGTTTCAAGTAGTTTGTCCCCAAAACGGGACTGCGGTTCTTAAGGGTGACACGCCCACGCACACGTGCACCATGCCATACCTGTTTTTTTTTTTTTTTTTTTATCCTCCGGCGGATTGGTAAAAATAAAGCTTAAGCTCACCACACTTCCACGTTCCCAGTTAGTTTCGTGTCGTGTGTCAATTTAGCCCAGTTGGGCACGTTGACCCGACCTGACCCCCGAGAGGAGCAGGTGCGGTGGAGGTAGCCACCCGGGAGAGTCATCTCTCCCGGGTAGTGTGGAACTTGCGTTTGCTCACCCACTAACAAAAACCAAGGCTATGAGGCCTTCCCGCCGGACTCGGACCAGTTACGGTCCACCCTACCCGTTGGGGCGTTGGGCAATAATACTTGATTTTTTTTATTGGATGGCAAGAAGAATCAGACGAGTTAGTCTCCCGTCGTTCCTTCAGAGAACCTCCCAGCGGCACGCCAATACAAAGCGCCTTTGTCAGGCTTTACAGGCAACTTTTCCCCGGGCCAGGGCGCAGGTATCGAGGGAGTTGATTGGTACGAGAGACGAGCGCGACGAAGAATGCTGCGGTCAGCGGCAAAACATATTATTATTCGTCGATTGAGGTGTAGTGCAAATAACGACGACGGTGAAAGCGTGTTTTTTTTTTTTTTGAGATTTTTATGTTTTTGATTTATTATGTTTCGTGTTTTCATCCGCTGTTGTTGTGTGTTTTCCTTCTTTGTCGTTTCCTTTCTTCCCGACGCAGTAGCGCTTTGATTGAGAACAAACACTGCATACACCAAGCGGCTACGTTCATATTATTTGCGAGAATCGAGACGACGTCCACGTAATACTAAGTCTGCTTACCCCAAAATCCATTTTTTTTTCGGTTTGGGCGGTTTCGGTTGGAGCCTATGGGTCTCTATCGAACAGTTGCCACAACATGATGACAGCGTCAACGACTATCGTTCCAACTGATTCTTCTGCGCTCGTTCAGCCGCCGGTCTGAGAAAACGTCCCAGGTGTGACGTTTATTCGTTCCTGCCTCCGAGAAATATGTCTATATTGAGTCGTAAACATCAACAACAAGAAGAGTGCATCTGATCTCTCTGAAGAAGTTCCAAGCGACGTACACGTGTGTATGTAGTATGTATGCCTCGGATTCCGATTTGGGGGCAACAACATATTCGCCTGATTGAGAGCGTAGTATCTGATTGAGAGCGAGATTGCGCGATACGCTGTAGCCGGACTACCGCAGAGAAGTGGAGCTTGCTGTGTAGCTTGAATTGAAGGGCTAGCCCGTAGCTTCAAGCCGCTACCCTGGTCATCGTGTGGGAGTCTCTCGTTGTGGAGCTACAGCCGGGAGCAGAAGCTACAGTAGAGCCCCCCGCCCGAGGTGAAACAGTTTTGAGGCAGGAATAATAGCCAATCTGGGGAAATCTAGCAACTTGTCTACCTCCTAGCTGCAGCATCCGACGACGATGACACGCATATGCTCGCGACGCTGCTGACGAGACCTTCAATTTGCGCCGCTTCCTGGAATAGCCCGTCCCCTACTTACCAAGAAATGGCAAGAGGCGTCTGGACCCGAAATTTCAAATTATTTGGCTCTCGCTTTCAATCAGATACTTCGCTCTCAATCAGGCGAATATGTTGTTGGGCGTGTTCTTCCCGTGTTCCGTTAAGCAGCCCCATGTATTCCCCATTGTCGTTTCCCGTTTTGGGTCCCCGTTGTTGTGTTTCCCGTTGTACCCCCATAGGCTCCCCCGCATTTCTCCTTTGTTTTTCACCTCCTCTTTACGGCGCGCTAGTCCCGTCCCACATTCCGTTGGCGTCACAATTGACTCCCATACCGCCAAATGAATTGAACGTACCCCAGCTTCCCGTCCCGTTCTCATCCCAAGTAAGAAGCAAGTGGGCGTTCTCCGTTCCCATCATAACGGTAAGCAATAATTTGGCGATGGGACTCCCATTCCCATCACAAATGGGGGGCAACTTTTTCCCGCCTGCGGGCGAGCGAAGCCCGACCGTTCCGTCCCACACCCTTGTTATTGTTATGAGGCTTAGATTGGGTAGGCGATTGGTTAACCTCTTACCCTTAGCCCAACGGACTAAGACCCTCACAAATGGCGACGGCGGCAGAGAACATGGGTTGTTGGTCGTGAGTTCGAATCTCACGTCCACCACGAAATCGCTTTTTCAACGATCAAGCGAGTTTCCTCATGTATGTCAAGAACCTGAAAAACGCTTCTGGATCCCCAGAAATTGGAACCGCGTGTGATGGCGCGTCGACCCGTTAAAATCCGGTCCGTTCCAGGGGGGGGGAGAGTATTATGAGGCTTAGACTGGGTAGGCGATTGGAAAACGTTTTTCCTTTAGCCCAACGGACTAAGACCCTCACACCATTGATGAGTCGTTCTGGCACTACAAATATCCTGACAGCAGTGTGTACCTGTTATTCAAGTCACTGGCCTGTGTAGTCTTCGTGAGTTGTATATACCTTTCATGGGGGATGACCCCCGCAAGTGACAGGGGCATAGTATAATATAGTACAAAAGCTGTGCTGCACCTTTTGTCAGAGAGGCCGGGAAGGCATGGCGATCGTTGATATTTGTGTGGTGGTTTTTGGTTTTGGATGCTCTTTTTTGCACTGCATGCCCGCGAGTCGTCACTCTGATAGCACCACCCTAGACAGCAGGCAGGCGTGTTTCCCTCTGTGTTGACGACTGCCGTGCGTTTTGTACGGTGTAGGAAGCACTATAGTAGCCACGAATTGGTTAGTTGTGGGAAGGGGGGGAACTCTATGATGTAGTTGAGTGGGTATCCGCGGCCGGCCAAGTTAGTTCAGTTTGCACATTGATTTAACTTCATGTGTGCGCCGTCTACGAACCTCTCCTCTTCTGTACCAGGTATTTTTTAGGTGGGAAGCGTCGTGTATCTCTTAGGTGGGAAGCGTCGTGCTTTCCAGTCGATGTAGTTTGTTTTCGAAGTTTTCCGCATCTTCCTAGCTAGGGCTCCCGCACCTCTGCTATTATTTTCATCACGATTTTCTCGATTTACTATAATATTAGTAAATAATAGTCTAAGTAAGTGAGAACTACAACAACAATAATACAATATATTTAGTGCCTGTCGCATCCAGTATGATACTATTAATATTAATAATATTATAGCATTGCATCGTCTACTCTGCTTGCATAATAATGCAATAATTCCGTGGCTTTGTTTCGTGACCATTGTATATTTCTCCGCGATAGAAGAATCGCCACAGAACCCTTTTAGAACCGCGGTCCCGTTTTGGGGGCAAACCACTCAAAACTCAGGTAGTTTGCCCCCAAAAACGGGACTGCGGTTCTGAAGGGGTTAATGCGAAGAACACGCAGACATACCAGGTCGTACGTACATACATGGTATACATACGTAAAACGGTGCTGAATAATGATGATGATGATGTTGATGATGATGTTGATGATGATGGTGATGATGATGATGATGATGGTGATGACGATGATATTGATGATGATGATGATGATGATGTTATCACATTTTGGCTGACCTCCCTGGAATCCTGCCTGTGGTCACTTGATTGATTGAGCAGGCTATTATTGTACAAAAGCATCTCGGTGGGAGAAACACACACACGTACTCGTACGAAACAGTGCGCACGGCAGCACGATACCATCCAGCAAAGGAAAACGGCACTGACGAGCAGTGTGGAATAAATACCATCTGGAATCAGTTGCAACCAAAAACAACACCAGGAACATATCCATGGTATTTATTACATGTACAATAGGAAACAAAGTAGACGAAAAATACCAAGACAGACAAGTAAATAAGAAAGAAAGTAAAAAATGAAAGGAAGAAACACGACCTTTTAGTCACGGCCCACGGGGCTGTCCATTTTTCGTGTACCAATTTCGGTCCCATCCCAAGTCTAAAAAGCGAGCTGTCGCCCTCCCGTGCCAGGACAAGGTCCCCTTCCGACGCATCTACGCTTGGGGACGACCGTGATATCCTGGCATTACGACGCTGCCGGAAGCTGCTGAGGTCACCTGTGGCCTCTTTGTCCTCCATCTGTGGGATCAGCATATATATCAAGGGTTGTGCGAGGGCTATGACCGAAAACAAAAGCCGGAAGGGAGTCATGGTCGAGGGTACGAGTAGTAGCGTAGTGCGTTTGATCCAACACGCGGGGGCAACGTACTCGTCCCATTTCGTTGGCCAGGCCTTAAAAAGCTCAGAGGGCACGTCTTGCATCCAGGCTCCAGCTTATTCTACGCTTTCCTCCCCCTGGGGTGGTCTTTGGCCCGAACTTTATCAGGGCTTTGAACCATCGACATGGGTGTCCCACTGCTGCCGCTGTTAACTCCCCCCCACCGTCAGCACGGATAAAGGAGGGCACCCCACGTGTCAGGCAAAGGTCTAAGAGCAAGCGGGCTACTTCGTGTGCTTCCTTTAACGTCTATCAAGCGTAAGCAAAGGGAAACCTAGATGCTCCGTCTACCACGAGCAGCAGGTAGGTACTCGTTTCTTGCGTCTGACGCGTAGGGGAAATTTTCTGCAGGTCTACTTCTAGCACTTAAGTCTTCCTATGCTTCTAGGGATCTGGCGGGGAGTATCGCTACCTGTTGGCTTCGTGACCTCTGCTTGCGCCTACACCCATACGATAGTGCGTACTCCCGTGTGTCTCTGCACATGCCTGGCCAGTGAAACCGGCCCCTTAACAACGAGAGGGTTCTAGCGATCCCGGGGTGGCCGTGTTGACAGTGCACTAAAGCAAGCATGTCCGATCAACGGAGACCTCTGGTCCTCTATTAGGTGTCTGTTGATATCTGTATCTGTCAAACCATTCTGATCGGAGACTTCTCCTTTACTACAAAATAAATGCTTGCCGGACTTTGCCTATGAAGGGGTCTGCTGTCTGGATCCTGACCCAGTGAGGCACGTCTTGTAGCGCCTGGAGGGCACGCTCGATCACCGTCGTCGCCAGTGGTTCCCCTCAGCATGCCCACCCCCCGCTGAAAGACTGCGCTAGATAGGGGGTGAGGTGTTCGAAGGTTTCCCTTCGCTGGCAGTAGTGGCGGGTTCTTAAACCTGCGAGGAGCCGGGCTCTGACCCCGGGACGGCCGTCTCGTCTCCTGTCTGTGCTCAAAGTTTTGACGACGAACACGCAGTGCTCGCAGGGCAAAGGAGACGGGTGGGTGCTTCCATAAAAGGATTTAAGCGCACGGATGGGGTACGAGCGCGGCTAGATCACCTTACTAGCAGCCCGGTGTTCTCTGTTTCCGTAGCTGCACCCCGGTCGTGGAACGGCAACGTGGCTAGCTGTGCACTCAAGGTTAGCTCGTCAGATTTGCCCGGGTAGCTCTTTGAGCCCGACCACACTCCGCGGAATGCTACCAAAAATTGAAGTAAGCGCGGATGGCACTCATATATTTGTTGGCGTTTCCCTACTGACAACGTGTCTTTCCTGGATACCCCCGGCTCTACCAGCCCATCTCCGAGTAGTTCGAGACCGTTCAACAACAGCAGTTAGTTACTGTTGCTCGTCTAGAAATGGGGCCCTGGGGCCGACGTAATCGGGAGGGCTGCTAGATGTTGAGTCGTCCGGGAAGGAGACTTCGATCGAATCGCCTGTTCCCTCGGGCGGAGAAAGTGGGATACAGCGTCTGGGAATTGGTGTGACGTCCCCGCCCTCCACTTCATGATTATGTCGAACTCCCTTAACCGGAGCGCCCACCTGTATAGATTGGGGTCAAGGCCCCGCCTATAAAGCCCCTGCTGGTGTGCCCTGGGGCCATTGCGCCGGCACTAAGGGAGTGTAGATAGCAGGTAGGTGGTATATAATATGGAAGGAGGGGCGGTGTGTGTTACTGGTTAACGTCTGCCTACCAGGGCGTGTATTTTGGCCAGTGTGTTTCCCTG
The DNA here is from genome assembly GCA_031213475.1 of Nereocystis luetkeana. Lineage (NCBI taxonomy): Eukaryota > Phaeophyceae > Laminariales > Laminariaceae > Nereocystis > Nereocystis luetkeana. The sequence continues at coordinate 2,006,900 of JARUPZ010000007.1, forward strand.
TCTACAGTAGTAGGGTCTAGCTTAAACTGTTTGCCGGGTTAACGGTTTGGAGTGGTTCGACATGGTGCCAATCCTTAAATATGTAGGGGTAAAAGGGTAAGGCTAAGGGGTGTATCGAGGCGTTAATTTTATCATGTGATTTTTGTTGTATATTCGAACAGCAGTGTAGTTAGTTGTAGGTCGTCGTGGATTGTAAAAATGAAAATGTTGTTGTGGAGGGGGAATATACTGGGCCGGCGCTTCTCTCCATTTTATGTTTTTGTTTGTGATTTTCAAAATAAATGCAGGCATGCAAATCAGAAGATAGGGGGGTCGTGTGGTGTGCCGTCTTACTGAATTTCAAATGCTAAAGTCACGCCCGAGGGGACTACTGGGGGGTGAATTTCTTCATGTTATCATTTGTCCTTCATATTAAATATTATGTTAAGTGGCTGGTGAGGTTGAAAATACTATAGAGTCACCCCTAAGGGGACTACCGGGGCGTTCATTTCCTTCATGTAACATATAAAAGCTAGAGTCACGTTTGAGGGACCTATTGGGGGTGTTCATTTTCTCCTTGTATCGTGAACTTCAAAATGCTCGAGTCACTCCGAGGGGACTACCGGGGGGTGAGTTTTCTTAACGTCATCATGTGTCCTTCATGTTACTACGTGGTTGGTGAATTTGAAAATGCTAGAGTCAGGCCTCAGGGGACTACTGGGGCGTTGATTTTCTGCATGTAATGTATGCGCTGCATAAAATGCTAGGGCCACGCCTGAGGGGACTACAGGGGCGTTAATTTTCTTCGTCGTGTCGTATACAGAATGCTAGGAGGCCAGAGTGTTAGCTTTCCGCATGGTATTGTATTGTACAGGGGAGGCGATGGAGGGGGCGGGGGGTTGGTGGGCGTGCGAGCGTGCGGGCATACAAGTAAGTCAGGAGACGGGGGTGCCGTGCGGTGGCACCGACTTACGCGCTAATAGCTATGCCATCGCTCCGTCCCCTCGTACGTCCGGTGGTCGCGACGCGGTGCGTCACACGTCCTTCCCTGCTGCGCTGCGGTGTGGTCTATGGGGTAGTCGTGCATTCATCGCGATTGGTTGAGCTGCTGTCATCTATCTGGCCACGGCTTTTGGCTTGTAAAAATATATTAGTATTCGATTTGGTATGTATTTACTAAGTTCCCCTTCGGCTGTCATCTGGCCACGGCTTTTGGCTTGTAAAAATATACTAGTATTCGATTTGGTATGTATTTATTTACTAAGTTCCCCCTCGGCATGTGTTTGGAATCTCGGGGGTGTCGCATGTGTGTTCAAAAAAGGGGGAAAACAGATAAATAAGGCGTTCCGGTAAATAAGGAGCCTGTGCTAAATTTTATGGTGCCATGCCTCTCCAGCTGCGGCTGCTGTACCACTGCTGCAGTGCGCTGGTGCTATTACGATTAAGAGGAAGTGTGGGCTGGAATCGTCCTGGCTGCAAATTCAAAAACTTACGGCGTAACAAAGATACACAGCAGCAAACAGGGGGGGTCGTTACGTCGACACCCACCAAAATACGCGTAGTTGCGGGATAGGAGCATTGTGAAAAACGTTGCGCGTATTTTCGCCTACTATAATAGGAGGATATCCGTCATTATCCCCCTGAGGACGCAAAAAAGGCGTACTACTCCCGGTAAAATGTGTCTATTAACGCGGGAACTATGTTTGGCCTCTATAATGTTGTAGTACTTATATTTAATGATGGGACTTCTATTATTATTGTTATCGCCCTCGATGAAATGCGTGCGAGCGCTGTTCTCAGTTTGCTTGTATTTTTTATTGCGAAGTCGCAGTTGGAGTTGGTGCGAGTGTGGAGAGAGACCAGTCGGCACCGGCACAGACGGCACCCCAGCAGGCAGGGTTTGGCTCAGACTGAACATCTGCTTTTTTTCCTTGGAAAACCAAGAACAAAAAAAGGCTCACGCTTCGCGCTCGCGCGCCTCATTGTTGAATAAATACGGTTACTATGTAACGGGACAGGGTGGTATGCCAGTACAGCAGTACGATAGCGCGGTGGGAGCAGGACGCTCCATTCCCCAACAGACGTCAATCGATTGTGGTTTGCCTGGTCCATACGGCGGTCGGGAAAGCACGTCGTCTGCCGATATCTGTATATCACAAGATACCTCCCCTCGCCTCTAAGAAAACCCGTGGCTCACGGCTCCGGTTCCGAGCGACGATGGAAGCCGGAAGCCTGCCCGTCCCTACGTACGGAAAGACGCACACTCCGTATACGAAGCACATGCTATCATAACGTCATGCAAAGTCCAGGCGGTGGTGAATCAGCATGTACAGCTTGCGAGAAATATTATTGAGCAGATATATATTTTTCTGAAATTTACATAGGGGTGACGAATAATAAGCTATACACGTGGGGACGCGTCGTTGCTTCATTCCCTGCTGTATCCCGAGGAGAAATCATCAAAACTAGAGTCGAGCAACCCATATATATATATATATATACCTGATATATAAATATATATAAACAAAACTATAAATTCGTTTTCTCTGGTCGGTCGCCGTGGGGGCGTTTCGGTGGCCTTTCGCAAGATCGTCAGCCCTGATTCGCGAGAGCTTTGTACTAGTCGCGAGTGGAGGGACTTTTCGGGAACAGATTCAACAGGAAGGACTGCCGTTGACCTCAGCTGCTTTGGCCCGAAGAGACCGGCTATAAGACGGCATACATACGATAGTAGACCGATTATTTTTCTATTTTGTTCCGAAATAGTTTCAACAGGACTACGGGTCATTGGATTATTTGCGTGCGTGGGCGCATGTAGCGTGGACAGCATACGACGCGCGTCACGCTGGTGCTGCCTCTTCGTATACCGCTTGGCAAGTTGGCCTCCTTCTGGCGTTGCTCCTGCTCGTGCCGCTCCTGCTCGTGCCGCTCGTGCTCGTGCCGCTCCTTCTGGTGCAGCTCCTGCTGGTGCTGCTTTTACTTTTGCTGCTTCTGTTGGTACCGGGTGCTCCTCCCGCTGGTGCTGCTCCTGCCTGGTACATGGCATCGCCTGCTCCTGGTGGTGCTGCTTCTACAGAGTGGACTGCACTTTTTCCTGCTGCCGATATTAAAGGTGCTGCCTTCAATACACCTCTGCCTCGCCCTCTTCTGGCGGATCTTGGAAGCCCATTTCGAACAGAACCCACCTGTCCAAGTCAGTGCTCAATCCCACTGTAAAGTGCAACCGCTGCATCTCCCAGCTATATATATGATGGAGACAGATCTTTGGAGGCAAGGTCGATTTTGCGACCTGCGACCACGACACCTGCCCCGGCAGCGGAATAATCTTGAAGTGGCCCAAAGACTGTGAATTGTGCGCCAGGCCTATCGACGTCCGCACCGTGTCCTTCACGCTCGAGACAGGAGAGGTGGCGGTGAGTTGTGTTCTGTGCTTCTCTGTTGCTGTTGTTGTTGGTGTTGTTGTTTGCTACCTATTTATACCGCCGCGGCTGCTGCTGCTGTTGTTGTTGTTGTTGTTGTTTGTCGACCTTTAGCACTAAATCCAAGACATAAAACGTACCTGGTACTAATAATGCCATTTGTTTATGCGCTACTGCGCCTACTGCCATTTGCTTTTATGCTGCTGCTGCCGCTGCTACTGCCGATGTTGTTTACAGCCTGCGTTCGTTTCCCCAACAGTGTCTACCGCCGCTGCTGCTGTTGTTTATGCGGCTGCTTCTTTTCCTGCTGCTGTAACCCCGCGCGCCTATCGTCCCTGATGCTGATTTTACTGTGTACGCAGGCGTCGTTCGCATTGTTGCTGTTGTACGCAGCTTTGATTCGGTGTCTGCCGCCGCTGCTGCTGCAGCTGTTGTCTGGGTTGTTGCTGTTGTTCCCGCATGTTGTCGGCCTTCAGCACTAAATACAAGACACAAATACATAATTCCAGGTTCTACAGTAATTTCCAGTTTTGTCTTGCACACTACAGCAGTAGTACGTATAACCAAAAAAAAATGGCCATTTCTTTTTTCTTGATACGAGCTCACACCGAGACAGGGGTATAGTACGCGTATTGCCATTTGTATATGCGCTGCTGCTGCCGTTGTTTTTGGTTTGCACACTATAACCAACTTTTTTTTCCGAACAGTTGCCGTTGTTGTTTGCAGCCTGCGTTTCTTTCCACTCCGAGACAGTTGTCTACCGCCGCTTCTGCTGTTGTTGACACGATAACAGACAGGCGTTGAGTACACTAACACGTTTCCATGTTTTATGCTGCAGTGCTGCTGCCGACTCTGCCGTCGCCGTCTCTGCCGCGAAAAAAGACGTAAGGGTTTGCCCACATCATTTATCGCATCTCATTCCTATTTACCTTTAGGCCGTTTCCTATGCGGTTCGAGTTTTGAGCTTCAGATTTTGGCCCGATCGCCTTTTCAGATGTGAAGTTGGTAAATCGAAACAGCCTTCCTATTATGCGGAAAAACCAGATTTCATTTGTTGTGTGTGTAGAGATTTGAGCAAACGCCGAGACCAACTAACTGCTGTTTTAGTGGTTTGGCGCCGCGAAGAGACGCGCTGGGTGCGCTGCACTGTGCGTAGGACCCAAGCGTCCGAGCCAAGGCTGACCATCTCTGGTCTGGCGGCGAAGAGACGTGGCGAGTGTGCTAGAGCCGCCTGTCTTGGTATTTTGGGTTCCATGTTTTCACTGACTGCTGCTGCTGCTGTATAGCAGTGTACGTACAAGTACTCGTACGTATCCACGGAGAGGTGCGTGCCGAGTTCGCTTCTCTTGGTCTCTAGGCAGGAGCCCGCGCCAGGCGACTGACGTCTGCCCACGGAGGGTCGCGCCACCCGAGCGTCGGGCGCGAAGCGACGCCGCCATACAGCTGTGTAACCTTCCAACTCATCGATCGTTCTGCTGCTGTTTGCTGTCATGAGTAACATCTTGAATTTAGAGAGCATCCCACTTTTCGATTTGAAAATCTGATGACCCAGGTCGTCGGATTTTGGCACGCCAACGCGTATTTTCGAAACTGTTTTTCAAGGTGTTCTTGCCAAAATCAGTTATACCTGATCCGTTTGAGCCAAAATCAGGTGTATACTAAAACCAAGTAAAAAGCGCACCACGAGCGGTGCCCTTTTCAAAGTCTTCGTCAGCTAAACTCATACCAAGTAAAATATTTGTATTCAACACGTCTTACATGTCTCCTTTGTGCTGTCGGTTTGTTGTCTATAAACTATGTTTGCAGGTCCGTAAGGATTGTGTCTACTGCAAAGGAACTATCAAGGATAACGGCATCTTGGTCGGCCTGTGCAAGCCCCCCCTGCACTTCTCGAGCTCCAAGCACTCCAGGAAGCTCTTCATCGCCCACGACGAGCAAGTTCAGGGCGAACGCCACGCGAAGTTCGGCGAATGGGCTCGGGTGGAACAACTGGAGAAAAGCACCGCCAAGCGGGAAGGCTGTGTCGGTCGATCTCCTCGGTTCGGGCTCGGAATAGATCTTCGTACTTTAAGAGTCTGTTCTCGTGTCTATCATGATCTTCCGGTACAGCACCATACACAGTTGATCTGCCTTTGGTCTGCACCTACCTGGGGTCGGAATATCGAGGTGTTCGCGGGCGTTTCGTTGCAGCGTACGCCTGCGTCTATAATATTTCAATACCTTCAGCAAACATCCGTAACGCGTTGTGCGTGTACTTGCAAGTCTGTCAGCGGGTACTTTGAGTTCAAGCGTGGGGAGCGGAATGGTTGATGTTTTTTCGGTGGGGATTTCTTCACCTAAGTAGAGTATCAGCTTTTGCATCGCCTCCATCACGCTAGGGCCTTGGCGAGTTCCAAGGTCTCACTGACTTTTTTGCATCCTCTTTGGGTGCCGTGGACAACGAAAGATCCTGTTTTTTTCAATCTACCTTGGGTGTTATTTGCCAGGGTGCTGATTCCGTTGTTATTAGCGACATTCGCGTTTGCGAGGGAATTTTTGCTACTACTTACTCCCGTCGCTTCGACTTCTTTGCGTTTGACGCCGGCCCCGGGCCCACTGCTACGCTTCGTTGAAGACATTTTTTCTCGAGGAATTCCTGTCGTAGTTGGTGTGGGCGTCCGCCAAAGGTTTCGTTCGTTGTCGAACCGTTAGGTGTCGCAGGACATGTATGTATGTGTCGACTGGCGCTGGGATTCGTTGAGCAAGTGCTTACTGTCCAAGTTGCATATCACGCTCATTCATGTCGCCTTCATATATATCTCATAACAGCTGTTGTACATAAATACTACCGCTTTTTCGGTCATTAGAACTGCTCTCTTGCGTCACCCTCGTCTGCATGTTGTCCCACTAGTATTTTCCTTATACTAATTCATACTTGGTTGTTAACAGGTGTACATTTGAGCTATTGCCCCAACTGCAGCACATACAACTAACTGCAATTAATTGGTGGAATAGTTCAAACCAACCCACCAAATACGTATGTCTTCTTACACGCGTCGCTCATGCCACTCCGAAGGGAAAACTTGTATAACATATACCTGGTATATATGATATATATATATAATATATATATATATCGGCTGAATGGTCCCGAGATCAAATAGACAGTACAGGATGATTAATTCACCTCTATGATTGTTTTTAGATATTTGTTATTTTCTGCATTTATTTCGGGGAGACGAAATCTCAACCTAAAGATCCCTTCTCCCAGACTGTTAAAGGTCCTCGACGAAATAAACGACTGTAGCAAAGTGATCGACAGACGATTGATTGGAGACAGAACAATGTTTTATATGGGATGAATGGTCCCGAGATCAAAATAGGCAGGATTATTAATTCACGCCTATGATTTTGTTTTAGAGATTTGTTTATTTTCTGCATTCCCATTTGATTCGGGGAGACGAAATCTCAACCTAAAGATCCCTTCTCCCAGACTGCTGTTAAAGGTCCTCGACGAAATATACGACGGTAGCAAAGTGATAGACAGACGATTGGAGACAGAACAATGTTGTCATGTCTGTACCACACAGAGGATTGGAAAGTAAAAGTGAACTACACTTCGTCTTGAAGTTGATGCGAATTAGACTTTTTTCGTGTTGCTAGTAATACGGGGGGCCATAGTAAATATGACCAAATATTGTTATTAATTATTAATAATACTATTATTACTATTATAGTAAAAATAGCGAAATAAATATAGAAGTTTTTGTATGGACCATAGGTTCTATTTACTATGGTCCCCCGTACGGGTAGTGATGATGCACCAGACTCTTTCACCACCTAATATTGTTATACTAGAAGGGTGGGAACAACACACAGCAGCAGCAAGGTTTGCGGGGTTTCTTGATGTATTGCGCTTGTTTGTACCCACGACGGTTACAAAGTAATCTACACTATACTATAGATACTCGTGATCGTACTACTATTATTAATATAATAATATTTAATAGACACATTCAAAACTACGAATTGAACATATATGTAGTAGTAGTAGTGGTAGTAGTGGTAGTAGGCTCTCATCATACTGCGCAAAATGTTACGAGGATCGCAACATGAAAGCGAAGTAGGAAGTAAGATTGACAAGATATCTCCACCTTCCTTCGTGCTGCTGCAAGCCAACAGCGGGGCTACTACAGAGTACCGAAAATTGTCACGAGGATCGCAACATAAAAACGAAGTAAAAATATCGGGGTTACTATAATAGAGATGAAAGACCTGGACCAATAATAGCTTACCCAGCCCCTGAGGAGATAAAACAACTCGATCACCAGTAGCTTGCCGAGCCCTGCTTGACTTTTGTGCTGCTGCAAGCCAACAGCGGGTTTACTACAATATAGAATACCGAAGTATGTCATGAGGATCGCAACATGAAACCGCCATGCAAAAGGTAGGATTGACAATTATGATATCTCTGTACAAAACCAAATCGTCGTAGCCGCAGTATCATGAAAACTCGCTGTTGCAACCGATTGGGGACCACGACTATCAACCACGACCCCGCAATGAATGGTAGAAGTACAGTAGTAGTAGTAGTAGTAAGTAGTAGTAGTAGTAGTAGTAGCAGCAGTAGTAGTAAGTAGTAGTAGTCGTCGTCGTAGTAGTAGTCGTCGTCGTCGTCGTCGTAGTAGTAGTAGTAGCTGGTAGTAGCAGTAGTAGTAGTAGTACCTGGTAGGATAGTAGTAGGCTCTCATGCTGCGAAGTATGTCACGAGCAACGCAACATGAAAGTAAGTGAAGTAAAAAGTAAGATTGGCAAGATAGTATCTATCTCTACCTTTCTTTGTGTTGCTGCAAGCCAACAGCGGGGTTACTCTAGAGAACCGAAATGTCCCCCGAGGATCGCAACATGAAATCGAAGTAAAAACAGCGAGGCTACTCTAAAGATAAAATACCTCGATCAACCAGTAGTAGTAGCTTGCCCAGCCCTGCTCTACCTTTGTGCTGCTGCAATCCAACAGCGGGGATACTATACGTAGAGTACCGAAATTTGTCACGAGGATCGCAACATGCAAGCGATGTAAAAAGTAAGATTGACAAGATAACTACAGTAGTACCTTTGTGCTGCTGCAAGCCATAAGCGGGGTTACTATAGAGTACCGCCGCTGTTTTCGGCTGCAGCAGGTGGCGTAATTTGTTTTTTCTCGTCGCAAAGTGTCAATACGCTGCTGGTAAAGATCAGCTCACGCGACAGTAGACTCTTGATCTCGACATAGACTCAGCCCACGGCCAACCCGCTTCGTGGCGGGCAAGGGCAGCTACTATAGATGACGGGCTCGAAGAAATCAGGTGGATCGATGCTCTGGGGGGCAAGAGACCTTGCCTGCGGCGTCCTACGGTTTCCTCCCATACCTGGAAAAAAACTATTCTTCGCCATTCGAGACGGATCGAGATTTTTTTTCATCCATCTCCCCGAATGTTTACCTCTAGTCCCAGTACAATTTCATTTAAATCAGCTCTCGCACTGCATTACTACTACTGCAACTACTGTTATTACAACTACTATACTACTACTATGGAGGGACGTGCCGAGTCAACTCGTCTTGGGTATTTTGTACTTCACAATATGACTGACTGACTGCTGCTGCGGCTGCTGCTGGTGTTGCTGCTATGTCGCTGCTGCTGTAGTCTACGAGTACATATCCAGCGAGAGGTGTGCGCCGCGTGCACTTCTCTTGGTACCCACACCCGCACCAGCCGACTGTTGTAATGGCCGCGGAGAGACGCGCCCCCCGCTGACCGCGCGCCGGGCGAGAAGCAACGACGCTATACAGTTGTGTCACCATCCAACTCATCGATCGTTCTGCTGCTGGTCGTTGTCGTGGAGAACATATTGGGTTCAGAGAGCTTGCTTTTCTCGTGTTCCTACCTGGTGTCATATCATAATATATATGTGGGTACGTACATGGTATGATGGTACTACGCGGCTTGATATATACTATACCAGGAGAGGTATGGAACAAACACGGTATGGGATATGGGATATGGGATATATGTAGGTGGTATGGTAACTATTATAGGAATGTGGGAAAACCACCGCATGTGGTATGGTATGTGTTCATGATATGGGACGGGAAAAACACAGTATACGGTATGGTACGTTTGCGGTATGGTACCATGGTACGATGTCGTGGGTGCATTATACGCCTAAATTTGCCTGGTGGTATGGTATGCTTCAGTATATAAGGTCCGTAAGGGCCGAATACGTCGTACGAATATCATCTGTAACGAGCTTATATATCGGCCATTGGAAAGTTTTCAAAAATATAAGCCTTGCGGACAGACAGACAGACAGACAGACAGACAGACAGACAGACAGACAGATAGACAGACAGATTTGCATTTACCATAAATAACAGAGACTCAGTTCTAGAATCTACAAACTGAGAACTGCGGCCAGTGCATGTGCAGGGCGATGAAACACCACCCAGCAGCAGTGAACGAAGCAATTATTTGAAAACTTGGAACAATCACTGGTCGGGGTTTCCCATGGGCCTGCTTGGCTCTGGCAGGTCGGAACAGCTTCCCGTAGTTGTTTCCCAGATTTTACGACTTTGAAGGTCTGGAGAAAGCACCATGGAGCCCGGCCGGGGCCAACGCTTGAACCATACGGACCACAGAGCTTGTACATCTCATACCTGGTATAAGATTATTGAAGAATCGGCACGAACACTGTTTGTACCATTTGATAGTGCTGGATGTCGACGGACAGAAAGAACGGATGCATGATTTCCTGCTATGGTATCGTAAAGTAACCGCTTATTCGAGACACGAACCGGATGAGTAATCGACCCTACCTCCGCCGCGCACTTGATCCTCTCGGGTTCAGTTCGGGCCGACCTTCTCGTACTGGAAATAAATAGAGGTAATTAGTTGTTTATTTTCCGAATTCGGGGATACGAAATAAATGCACGTTTTATCCAAGGGTCGTTGGGGCCCTTGGATGAAAAAGGAAGATCCAGATTTTTGTTACGATCTCAAAAGCGGGGAAACGAAATGGGCGCGAAATACCCCGCATCAAATATAGTATGCGAGCGACCGAGATACAAAGTGCCAGTAGAACGTCAACAACAAACAGCAGTGCCGCTGCCAGCCGCTATCGTCTGATATCGGCAAAAGCTGGATGGAGTAGCAGCAGCAAGCAGCATGATAAGCAGCAGACTGCAGCTATAACCTGCAGCAGTAGCAACACGGCAAAGAAAGAGGAAATCGGCTCCTACCCACTCAGTTTGAGTATGACTTGCTGCTGAAGAATAATGGTGCGCTCAATACCAACCTGCTGGCGCCACCGCCCCCGAGCATTATGCTCCATGCACACCCGAAGCCCAACTTGGATGCTTGGAAAATAGACCGCGGAGACATCGCTAGCACCGCCGTGCTGCTGCTGGTATTACTGCTGCGTTGAGTGTGCGGGAAGATCGTGCCAGTAGATAACGGTGCTGCTGGTGCGGAGAGAGCTGGGGAAGGAGAAAATAGGGGAGTGATGACTTGGGTGCGGGGGGGGGGGGGGGGGGGGTGATGGTCGCTTCTCGTCTCCGCATCTGGCGCGGGACTGTCTGGTTTGTCCCCGTAGGGTCCCAGAAAACCGTCGGATTTCTCTTTTGGGTTCTCGCTCCGTGATTTGCGCACGCTCACTGGTTAAAACCAGCAAAGCCGCCGGCAGTTGAAAGAGTTCGCAAGCTGTATCCCGGGTCGATAGTAGTGCGTTTCTTTGTACAACTCAACAATAAAAAATATATTTTTGTAAACTTAAAGGATCCAACAAGATACCTTCTTTATCTGGGACGTCGCCCGGCTTTAAAAATCATTCATACTACTCGTACTACACCTCGTACCTCGTATATGTTTATCTTCCGATTCGGGAATGTAATCATGTAGCTGCGGTAGGTATGTGTTGACAATCGTGTTGGGTGCGGGAAGATGGTGGCAAGAAAACTGCTGTATGTACTGTAGATGAAAAAATAGTGGTGAAGCGTGTGGGCGGGTGGGGGTGCTGTGGTGATCTCGGTCGATTAGCCTCTTCGTGCCTGGCACACGGGACCGACAGCCCATTTAGACCCCGGTACCGATTTGCACGCTTTGACAACAAACCACAAAACGATACGCGTACCATACTTCTCTTACTTGCGGGTTGTGTCCTCCGTCTGTGTGATTTTGACACGCTCATTGGTCCAAACCAACGATAAAACCGGCACGTTCTACCATTCTGCAAGCTGTAGTTCTCTTCAACAACAACAGGTACGTGTATTAACCCGCGAACAGTCGTTTGACCCCGACAAAGTCGACACATTATTTGTTTGTTTTCGAGCGTGTTTTTGCATGCTGTTCGTGTTTTTGTGTTTTTGACGGATTGATCCGCATGATGAGACCCTCGTTTTCAAAAAAATACAAAAGTCTTCGAGGATCTTGCATTTTGTTTTTGTTTTTTCGGTTCATAGTTGCAATCTGACCAACACAATTAAACAAAGTGACCTGAATAAGATTCGCAGTCGATACCGCCGGTGGGTCATGATCCGACGTCTCTATGTATGTGTTAGCAGAGTGTTGTCATCGTACTCTTGAACTACGACTGCTAGAGTGTATGTAGGACAGCTCGGACTGAGACAGCAGTCCGATGACAGGATGAGACAGGGAGATATGATGAGTGAGAGCCGAGGGGCGAGCAATCATCGTTGCTCTCGTGACGCTCGGGTCAAAGGACAATTCAGCGGGTCCTTGCTAAGTCCCGCTGCGGAGAATCCGCTAGGTAGGGAGAATAGCCGCCGCTGAGGACCCGTCAGCGGAACGTGAAGGAGAAGACTCCGTGGCGAGATCCAGACATACATGACAATCTCCCGAGTTCCCCAAGCAAAGCTTCTGGAAGAGTTTTCTCCAAGGCTCATCACGGTATTTCGGCGGGACGGTAACGATGGTACCGGCGGGACGGGACGGGACGATCAAAATGATTCCGCCGTCCCCTCCCGCCGACAACCCCCCTGACCGTCGTCACATACCGTCCCGTCCTGCCGATAAAACCTCTCCCGTTGAAAATTACCGTCCCGTCCCGCCGTGACACCGAACAAAATTACCGTCCCGTCCCGCCGTGACACCGACCAATTACCATCCCGTCCCGCCGTCACACGGGACAATTACCATCCCGTCCCGCCGTGACACCGAACAATTACCGTCCCGTCCCGCCGATAAAACTTCTCCCGCGATATTATGGACTCCGACGGACATAACGTTCCTCGTCCCCTGCGAGATACATTCATTCGTGGTCGTCTGTTCCCATCCATTCCCACCGCGAATCACGAAATTAATAAAGTAAAATCGAGTTGTACTAAAATTTACTATTAATAGTAATTCCTACCTGGTATATAACTACAGTACCAGGTACTACGAGTACATGTTATCATAAGTAATATTCAACTCCCTGACTACTATGAATGAACTGTATAGAACAGAGTAGTATAGTAGTAGGAGTAGTAGTAGTAAGTAGTAGTGGTATTAATAGTAAATAGTTGTATAGGCGTATTACGCAGCTTGCAACATTGAAAATTGAGTGTATCAACTATCCAATTAATAACTCTAAAAAATAGTCGAACTCACAGCTGGTGACTGATGACGTATTTTCGTATTTTCATCATTTTAATCTTGGAAAGTATGAAATTGCTCCGCACCACATTTAGTTTTTTTTTAGGACAAAAGGTGCTGGCGTTGATGATCACAGCAGCTGTATAGCTGGGTTTTTTTTTATATGTACCAGGTATGTTGAAATGAAACAAGTACTGCCATAGCAGTATTTAACACAGCAGTAGTAGCCGCATGCTCGAGTCGCCACGAACAGAGACCACTCAACTCACAGCCACACCACCAGTACATACTAGTGTGGCCCAAAAATATGTCGGGTGACATGTTCATCAAGCGAGACGCAAAACGTGCGCTGTCAACGATGTAGGGCCGAGTGTTCCACACTAAACCTAGTAGTTTGGTGTCACAGTTAAAGCATGTATGTATGTATGTGTCACAAGACAAAGTTGCTGTCTGTCAAGGGGTAAAAATGCTGTCTCCTACCAGGTAGCATCTTTGGTATGACCGGTACGGACTCCATGGATGCCTATCTCACGGGCGGGGTCGATCGCCCAGCAGCAAGCGGGCACTAGAATCACCACCGCCGCCGCCACCACCTCCACTACCACCTACCTCCACCTCCACAACAACCACCATTATCCCCTTTAGAACTCCATTCCCGTTTTGGGGACAAAGCATTCTAATTCCAAGTAGTTTGCCCCCAATTGTCCCCAAAAAAAGGAGACTGACTGCAGTCAGTCCTAAAAGGGTTAACAACACACAGCGCAAGCACAATAATAATCAGAACAGCCACCATGAGCACCGCAACAAGAAGAGTACGTATTTAAATTTTGGGGCAGGGGTGGAAAGAAATCAGAAAAAAAACGTCGCCCGTGTAGTGGTAGCACTTCTCGGAGCTTGCTTGTGGGCCGCGGGTCGAGAATAAAAACGTCTGCGTCGGGCCGCGGCTCCCTTAGCGCAACCAGCAGTGCGGGAAACAGGTCTTCACGTACAACCGCGCCGACCTTGCAGCAGGAAAGAAGAAATATATATCTACCGCCCCGTTCAGCAGAAGAAGAGGAAAACATATCTACCGTCCCGCCCCGTCGAAGAAAAATATAATTACCGTCCCGTCCCGCCGTGGGGAAAAATATTTGCCGTCCCGTCCCGCCCGAGGGAAAAAACATTTAATTACCGTCCCGTCCCGTCGAGGAAAACATATTTATTTACCGTTCCCTGCCGCCGAGGAAAAAAAAAAATACCGTCCCGTCCCGCCGGAGGGAAAAATAATTACCGCCCCGTCCCACCGGAGGAAAAAAAAATTACATCCCCGTCCCGTCGTGAAAATCTGTCCCGTTGAATTCTACCGTCCCGTCCCGTCGAGAAATTGTGACCCGCTGTCCCGTCCCGCCAACAACTTTGTATGTCTTCATTTTACCGTCCCGTCCTGTTGTCATTTAATTTCCCGCCAAACAAGAAAAATCTGTCCCGTCCCGTCCCGCCACGATTCTCAGTCACTGTGAGGATGAGCCCTTTGGTTTTCTCGAAGGACACTGCGCTGGGGGTTCGACTATATGGATAGGCGTGTTGGTTCCGGGGGGCATGGTAGATCCACATGAATTTCAATTTTATTAATAATTCGTACTGAAAAAAAGAGTGAATAATAGATTTTCCATCTTCGGGCACACGAAAGAAATTGAGGGACACACACACATGACGTCAACTACCTGGTATGTTTTTGATTATTATGGGTATGTTATTGTCTCACCCGAAATTGGAATACCCAGCAGGGGGAAGGATAGGACATGTTTCCCGGGTATTGGTATGGAGGCCACTACGGGTTTATACTCCTAAGAAGGAAGAACACAAAAAAACTCGGTTTGATGGCTGACTATGTATGGCTGATCAGTAGAAGAAGAGCAAGCAGGAGCACCAGACAGCAAGCAGAGCGTGCTTGGCCCCAGCTGCACAATAAAAAAAACAACGACGCTTGGGAGAGTGAACCAGTAACGCTGCGGACGAACACGTGGAAGACGAAAAAAGCACTACGTACAGCAGCAGTAGTACCGACAACGAAAAGCCGCGTCCAGCTTCGAAAATATGGTCTCTCCTTCTACTGCCGGAGGGAAAGTGCTCCTCTCCTTGCAGACATCGTCAACATCGACGATATGCTGTCTCTCCCTCATGACGATCCTCGCCTTGGTCGGAACTCAGTACATACTGTGGAGGTCATGGGAAGAATCACGCGCACGAAAGTACGTGCGCGTGCCGGGAGGGCGTCTGCCTTCGCCTGTCTCGGTGCTGCCCAAGTGGTTTGGCTTCATAGGGGGGCACACCTTGCTCGTGAAGCCTACCGAGGTATGCTTGTTGAAGGGTGTTACGACCACGTCAGCTAGCACGAACTGAGTAGTAGTAGTTGAAACTCTCAACTAACTTTGAAAGCTGCCTGGTACGCACTATTTAATGGGTGAACCCTCTCGTGTTGCGTCTCGACTGAAGAAACAGTTTGGTTGCTTTTCGCTAAATTGAATCGTTCTCAGTTCAATATTTATTTTGATTTTTTTTATTTAACCCTTTTAGAACCGCTGTCCCGTTCTGGGGACAAACCAGTCAAATTTCAAGTAGTTTTGTCCCCAAACAGGACTGCGGTTCCAAAGGGGTTAAATCAATCTCGACATTCTCGATCACACTTCTCACAGGCCAATTATTTTATGCAGTCGGATTCGCTGTCAGTTAAAAATGTCTCTTTCAGCACCTTCGCATGAGCTTTGGCCCGTAAATATTTGAAACTTGGCTTTTCTCGCCTCGGCATGTGTCGGAGTTATCTCCAAGATCTGTCAAGGGGTGTTTCCCGCTCCTCCAGGAGGGGCCCGGTCGCAAGAATCACCGTCAACACGTTTTCGATCCAAATGAGGTGAACATTACTGAGATCGGGGATCATATCGAAAAATAATACTGCTTTTTCGATCCGATTGGGCGTTTGGATCGTATTTGACCCCGAGGCGGGTCGAAAAAGTGCGGCCGGCAATTTTCTGTTTCTGGGTGCCCGGAAAAGCGGGAAACACCCCCAGATAGATCTCGGAGAGAGGTCCGACACATACATACATCCTAAGACGAGAAATAAATACCAATTTCCAACATTTCCGGGGCAAAAGCAGATGCGAACGTGCTGAAAGTTGTTTTTCAACTCACTCCAAAAATCAGACTGCATAAGGAGTGGCCTTATTTTGTTGATTGCTCGAGGAGGGGGGGGGTTGGTTACTTGATGTCTGAGCCGTCCACGCGGCCTCTCTCCGTCATGCCGCGTCCCTTCGAGTCCATACAAAGTCTCCGGCTCGTCATTCGACGTCTTTTTTTGTGTCTGTTTCATCTGTTTTTTTTTTTTTTTCAACTTCACTTTTACGGTATGTATATATATTGTACGGTGTTGTTGCTAAATTACTGCATGCAGTAGTCAGGGGCGTCCGTGAAAAATGGAAAGAAACCCCAAACCCCCATAGATAGATCGGTATGAAAAACCGTTGCAACCGTTGTGATCACATGATGAAGTGGGGAAAAGGAAAAAACAACATCCTTAATTTCCTTTTTTCTCACATACATGGTTCTCGTAACCCCGCTTTGTCGTCGCGAAAAAAAAATGCCGTGGCGGTTCACATAATTTCCCCCCGGGATCCGTTGCAGTAAAAATAGTAAATTATGTACCTGGTACCTGGTCGCAGTATTTAGTGTCATCTGCCTAGTCGTGTTTGCCCCTCCCGCGAAACCCTGTACCAGGTACCAGGTATGTATGTATATAGCGAGCCCTGTGCTACTGTTTCGTCGGTGGTTACACGGCTGGGTACTACCGCTGTAGATACCCCTCTCTGCTCTCGGTAGGCTCCCCGTAAAAAAGAACCTCGGAAGGCTGGTTAAACCCCGCAACAAAAAACGAAATCTCCGTGATTGAAATAATCTCAATCAGCCGATGAGATGTTTTTTATATTGCATTCTAGATAGATGGAGATCTCGACAAGCGTTCGACTCAAAATAAATAAATGTCGCCGAGTTTTAGTCAGACACGCTCGTTAGGCGTGCTGGTTCAATGTATACCAGGTATACCCCTTACTTATATTTAGTAGTAAAGTGTTTGTGACTTTAACCTATACGGTCGCCCCGGTGGTTCAAGTGGTTAACCTCGAATTCTACTTGTTTGAGTCCTGGGTTCGAGCCCCAGGTGGGTCGGACTTTGACTTTATTTGCAAAAATAAAAAAGGGTTCAATTGTTGAGAGCGCCTTGCAGCGTGGGTAGGCACAATTCGATGCGAGTCGACGAGGGAAGAAAAGGCTGAAATCTTCTCGCGATAAAAATGAAGGCACGTACCGTAGCGGGAAGGGGGGAGAAGAGCCTGCCATGTGACCCCGGATCTGAGTTACGAGTTGGAAGGAGAGAGAAGAAGATGTGCGAAGATAATGAATGGGATGAAAAAAATAAAAATAAAAAATAAATACGAAGGGTAGAAGATGGTTAATGTTCAGGTCTGTAAGTTTATTATGGCCACGCGGGCACCCGAGCGTCTCCTGGTGTCCGGGTTTCCGGTAACTCTACTACTGTAGTCTCTGGATGTTTTATCGGAACATAAAAAACACATCGCTAGTTCAACACGCTGCGTTTAAAACGTCGACTGGCTCCTACTCTCTGGAAAGGGACGATGACGAGTTAGAGGGTTATCACAGCAGCTAGTTTGTGTTTCTCTCCAGATTCACCCCCCCCAGGTTCTCGACAGATGACCACACCCCGATTAAGAGGTGCTCCAGAGGTCGAAATTTGGGGTACAAACAACCCCAAACTGGACGCTTGCACTTCACTTGCGGAAGGCTACAGCTCGTTGCAGGGAACTGCAGCCCGCGAAATTGAGGGGTGCTTATGGTGGGGTCCGCGACGGCGTCGGGTGCGCCAGGCGGCAGTCGTAGGTAGCGAAAAACGGCTCACGAGGTGTTTTCGTGTAGTTAAAGTTGCGAGCGAGTGGCACAAAAAGGTCGCAAAAACGCCGAAATGTTGCAAGTCACGCAAGGGAGCTTAGCACAATGGCTACATCTGATCACCGATGAAAAATTTGCCTTCACTAGAAGATTGCTGTTATCCACGCGGATGATATACATATCTGTTAGGGAGTCGTCGACGAAGACGCCGTGGAAGTACACACTACGTTCCCGTGATGAGTAGTACGTTATTAGGCACAAAAAAAGGCAGAAAAGGGCTGAAAGTTCAGCAGTCTCCATATTTGCGTCAACCATTCTACAACCACGAAATAGGTATTGCAAATCCCAGACTCTTATTCCAAGTCGTATGCACATGTTGTCAAAACGCCTACGCGCGGGCATATGACGGCGCATTTCTGAGCGTGCCACTGCTGTATTAATTGTGTCCCTAGTAAGTACACAGTCTCAGATATCACGACATCATACGCATGCCCGGACAATCAATTCAATAGGCAACTGTGAGCGACTCTGATAAGATGTAGGAGCAATATTTTGCGCTACTAGCTCTATTGTCATATTATTAAGCAGAAAAGGGCGGGATGTGTCAACTGTTAATTAAGTATTACCTGGTAGTATGTATGTATTCAATGTATTCGTACGTAAGAAGCTTTGATATCATACGTATGTTCACAGATGCGATCACAACAAAACATTATACAGAAACAAAACAATCCGCATGCACTATAAATTTAAGTTGGAGAGTCAAATGCTTTCGGAGACTGTCTACCATTTAGGGCTGCCTGGACAATTGAGTTGGGAGATTTTCGACTACTATTATAATAGGTGGAATAATCCGGACAATTGATTTTGGATGCTGTCTATAATTATTTTTTATCTTGCCATCCGACAATGTGCAGCATGATCTTCAACATGGATCACTCATAACTTTCCCGAAAGAAGAAAATCTCGGAAACAAAAGGAATCCCATGCACCAAGTCTACCTCATGCTGCCTATAATAATAGTAGTAGTTGGAATAGCCCAAACAACTACTGTACTCCTCTTAAGGCGGTCTACCGAGTGCAATTATACGGAGAATTAATTGTTTTTGGAGGCTGCAGCCGGCGTCCCCGGTGGCTTGATAGGTGGTCTGCGTGCCTGTCAAGATCAATTTCGTGGGTTCAACTACCACCGAGTGCATACTCGTAGAGTTTTTGTCTTTCATAAGAAAATTGATTAGCGGAAAGCGCGAGACCGTGAGTTAGCTACATTCGATGAAAATCGACGAGCCGTGGGAATGCTGATTCCTATGCGCGACAAAAAATAGAGGCACGTATCGGGGGGGAGAAGGGTAGACACACCTGTTACCACGGCTTGTCCAGAAGTTCGCTGAGGGTGAAAAACTCCTACGAGTTAAGTAAAAAGTGATGATAAAAAAAAACTAAAAAACAATTGGAACAGTCCGGACAAATGTTTTTTTTTAGGTAGACAATTGATTTTATAAAATGATGAAACACGTCAGCTGTGAGTTCGACTGATTACATAGTTGATACTCAACTTTGCAAGCTGCGTAATATGTCTCGTCTATATCCCATTTCTACTGAATTTACAAATTTTATAACAATTGATTTGAATAAAAAATTAAAAGAGCTACCAGGTATAGTATGTCAGCTGTGAGTTCAGCCGATCGGCAGATCGATCGATACTCAACTTTGCAAGCTGCGTAAACCGTTCGCGCGTTTTTCATCATTTCCCTGGTAGTGATGAATTACTGGCCGGTGACTCCCCTGGATGCTACCGGGGTCGACGAGACGCTAATACTTGTACCATTTCGATTTAGGAGAAGGTCTACTAATAATTTATTAATTGGAACTGTCCGGGCTTTTTTCAGGAGATTTTATAGAAATAAGAGTAGTCCGCTCTTCGTCGCCTATAAAATGGAGTAGTCTGAACACTATTTAATAGGTTTCGAAGTAATTGTCTGGACAATATAGAGAAAGGTGGGGGTCTGTATTTTATGCATATACAAGGTTCGCCTTCGAGACGTGCGTAACCTGATATCCCGGGGGCGCCGCAAGGCGAAAAGGGAGTCACAGGTGACACACGTGTAGCTGTTCTTGACCGAAACGCGAACCATGGGTTAGCTCATCATAGCGTATTGCACGAAGGAAGGAGTAATTTTAATAATTATCAGCAGGAACTGACTACATCTCTTTCTGAGGTGAATACTACACAACTGTGTCATGGTGCCTCATAGAGGAGTGACACAGGAATGTCGATACCAGCTAAGGCACTCTTCTTCTTGGGATTTTCTTGTTACTTACCTTATGGAGAGCTCAGAAAGGGTACAGGAACAGTGTGCGACAGGGGGGGGGCAGTCGAGTGCCAAGCAGCCCCCTGAACCATGTACGTTCAAGCACATACGATCTACGTACTGACGTTCCGATACTACTATAGCGCGTCACATGATCTCATACGACTCGTATTAGTCGTACGTATCTGCCTGTCTCTTCATGCTGATACAGTCTACGGAGACGTTTCCGTTAGTAACACGTGAGGTGCGCTGATACCGGTACGTATCGCACCGCTTATATATATAGCTACTGTTACGCAATACCATCGCACTACTATGCACGCGGTACAATGGGTTGACTACCTGGTATATTATTTTTTCCCTTGCCTTCCGACAATGTGCAGCATGATCTTCAACATTGATCACTCATAACTTTCCCGAAAGAGGAAAGCCTGGGAAACAAAAGGAAACCCCTGCACCAAGTCTACCTCCCTTCTGTGCCAACTTCCGGCTTGTCTACTCCATTCTCTGTCCTTGCTCCTTCCTTCTCATCGCGTTCTATTTATAAATCCTAATCTGCATCCAAGCTCCATACTGTTTCTGTACACCACTACCATTACGCTCGTACTACGAAGATGTAGTACAGGTAGAAGAAGCATGCGCTTTACAGCATACTACCTGATACTCCCTCTTACTACGACTACTAGCCATACTACTACCAACTACCCCTGCTGGAGCATGACACACGCTCATTCAATACAGTAGACTATATCATGGTAATCAGAGAGGTCAAATAAACGCGCGGTACCATTGGCTGGGGCATGACTACTATGCTGTTGCTACTCTACAACATTACCAGTAACACGTGAATGCAGTTCAGGTCGAAGCAGCATGAATAAATACTGCACCATTCATACTACCTTTTCTACTGCTCTACGAGTAATACAATAATAATAACGTCTTTCGGGAAAGTTATGAGTGATCAATGTTCAAGATCATGCAGCACATTGTCGGATGGCAAGAGAAATAATGTTAGCCTTGTTACAACGGCAACGTAGCATGCATGCAGTACCATGGGTTGGGGGCATGACAACTATACTGTTACTGATATAAATATACCAGGTACCACTATTACTATACTACGCAGATATGTGCACTATAATAGAGGTAGAAGCAGCATGCATGCTACTCAGTAATATACTATCAATACTACGCCGACCAAGGATTTTGTAAATGCACAGGCTACCTGTCATATATATACGGTTGACGGCATCTACTGGTATTGGCCAAGAAGAAGCAGCATGTACAGCAAAAACAGCAATAACAGCAGACACCACACAACGACTACGACTATTATTATTGCTATTACTTATAGTACAGGTACTACTACTGCTACAGGACAGGCATTGATAGAAGCAACATGCACTCGGTACCATGGGCTACAATTCATATCAATATCAATACCTTCCCACAACTATTATAGAAGCTCTTACTTAGATATATATCCCTGAGCGTGCTCGGTTGGTACATCCCTGGCCTCTCAGAGCTCCCACTTCGAAGCCGCCTCCTTTTATTACTTGCCGGACCTTTCCAGAGGTTGTTTGTTTTCTCCATTTCTCTTGGCACTCTCGGTCCTTTCTTTCTTTTTCTTCTTTCGTCTCATGTGCGTGCGTGTACTCCGAGCACGGCACGCCGAGAGAGCCCAGCGCCGTCGCGGGTGTCAGCGGGTGCTGGCGGGTAGAGGGGGGGTTGCAAGGAGCGCGGTCGCCGCTTTCGTGCCTAGGCGTCGGGTGTGCCTCGACACACGAGGGATGCATGTACGGGCTCTGTCTGGCCTCAATATGTGATTTTGGATAGAATATGTACGAGATACAAGGTTCCCCTTCGGGATGTGGGTGGCATGAAATCCGGGGGGTGTCGCAAGTTGAAAAGGGAGACGCAGGTAAAACCCTTGCACCTCTGTTTTGAGTAAAAATGATCTCGGAGAAAACTGAGTCATGGGCTACTGATCTATTGCTAAAAGCGAAGAGTAGTGGTGTAGGCTTCGATGCTCTCGCATGTCTTGGCGCATACCTGGTAGGAGACATGGACTACTGTATTGCTTAGAGGAAAGCGTAGCCCCGAAATTGAAGGGGTGTGCATCATCCAGGTATTTATCGCCTGGGTGGGATCTGTATCATCGATATAGGATAGGTAATCCTTATTGATGATCTGAACACCTCTACTGGGTGGGGTCTGCACGATCTGCATGAAACTAACCCTAACCCTAATCGAACATACATGTGCCGTGATTAACTAACTGATGAGTTGCTTTGCGTGGGTGGGTCTGCATGATCCGAAGGATCTGTACGATCTGCAGGGTCTGCATAACGTAGATGTACCACTCTTTTCTTTGGCGGTGAAATCTGCTTGGTCTTTATGATTGGACTTGCGTGCAGGGTGGGATAATCTGAACGCCATGTGTGCATGATGCGGAGGATCTGCATGATCGATTATCTACACACTCCAATTTGTAATTTGCCTGGAGAGACAGGTATGTTCCGTATTATTTCCACTTGTATGCCAGGTGGGATCTGGTTGATCTCAATGACATGCTAATGAATAACCGGGTCTACCTGGGTGGAATCTGTGTTATCTAAATGATCTGTACATAATAACCGGGATACGGTCTGTATGACTTGGAGGATCTGTATGATCTGCAGGATGTCTGTATGATCCGGAGGATCTGTAAAAGCTGAATACTTTACACTTGTTTCAGCATGATTATTAATAGCAACAACAGGAGCAGCAAGATAAGCAACCGCGTGGCACAGGCGAAAATATAATAAGGGTAGCAGCAAGAACAGCAACCTGTGCCAGCAACAGCAGTAGTAATAGCAGCTACACCGCGATTTTGTGTAGTAGTAGTAGTAGTAGTAGTAGTAGTAGTAGTAATAGTAGTAGTAGTAGTAGTAGTAGTAGCCGCAGCAACAACAGGAGTGTTAGCAGAATATGAAGCCAACCGCGTGGCACGCGCACATTGTACAAAGGGCAACAAACACTCGGCTACAATATAACACACAACGCTATACGTGGTTAGAAGATCCGACAATAGGTTATTCGCACCGAGATACCTAGAAAAACACTACCATACATCGTTCATTGTGTACTGCGGCATTGATGGTATGTATCGTTAGTGAGGGACGGGCCAAGGGCCGACGCGTTGGCGCCGGCCTCGAGGCCTGCGCCGGCACATAGTTTCTCACCGTCGACCGCCATTTTAGTGCACGGCCACAGCGTCGTTAGGGCATACAGCAGTACATGGCGTCTCGCAACGTGTATGATGTGTGGCGGTAGTGAGGGACAGGCCACCGGCCGACGCGTTGGCGACGTGGTGGATACAGCGTGTTCTCGAGTCTTGTGACCAAGCAGAGCACTCAGCAGCAGCAGCAGCAACAACAACAACATTCAGCAGCACTCGAGCAACACTCGATTCGAGCGGCACTCGTACGCCTGTTGTTGCTGTTCTTGTACTGCGGCGTACTGCTCGAGCAGGACTCGAGCGCACGAGCATGAGTAGTAGGTGTCAAGCATATTGCACCGCAAAAAAGAACCCGGGACCACGATCACTCGATTGCTCAAGCGCAACGAGCACGAGACAAAAACGAGCACGGCGTGGCCAAGCAGTCACGGGCACACGAGCACTCAGCAGCAGCAGCAGCAGCACCCAGCGGCCCTGGAGCAACACTCGACTAGAGCAGCACTCGTACGCCTGTTGTTGCTGTTGCTTTGCTGCTGCGTACTGCTCGAGCAATTGAGCTCGATATTATGACACGCAACGCAATACCTGGTACGTGGTATTAATACAAAGATCCG
Source organism: Nereocystis luetkeana (assembly GCA_031213475.1). Taxonomy (NCBI): domain Eukaryota; class Phaeophyceae; order Laminariales; family Laminariaceae; genus Nereocystis; species Nereocystis luetkeana. The sequence continues at coordinate 2,030,987 of JARUPZ010000007.1, forward strand.
ATAAATGATGAATCGCACCGAGATACTAAAGAAACAATCCCATGTATGTACGTGGTGGATACAGCGCGTTGCCATGTCTTGTGGCCAAGCAGTCACTGGCACACGAGCACTCAGCAGCAGCAGCAGCACCCAGCGGCACTGCAGCAACGCTCGACTCGAGCAGCACTCGTACGCCTGTTGTTGCTGTTCTTGTACTGCTGCGTACTGCTCGAGCTGGACTCGAGCGCACGAGCATGAGTAGGCGTCAAGCCAATTGCACCGCAAAAAAAAGGAACCGGGACCAGGACCATTCTACTGCTCAAGCGAAACGAGCACGAGACAAACACGAGCACGGCGTGGCCAAGCAGTCACGGGCACACGGGCACTCAGCAGCAGCAGCAGCAGCAGCACCCAGCGGCCCTGGAGCAACACTCGACTAGAGCAGCACTCGTACGCCTGTTGTTGCTGTTGTTTTGCTGCTGCGTTCTGCTCGAGCATGATTGAGCTCGACATTATTACACGCAACGCAATACCTGGTACCTGGTACGTACAAAGATCCGCTAAAAGATGAATCGCACCGAGATTCTAAAAAACCAATCCCATGTACGTGGTGGATACAGCGTGTTGTCATGTCTTGTGGCCAAGCAGTCACGGGCACACGAGCACTCAGCAGCAGCAGCAGCAGCAGCACCCAGCGGCACTACAGCAACACTCGACTCGAGCAGCACTCGTACGCCTGTTGTTGTTGCTGTTGCGAGCTCGAGCAGCACTGCTGTGTGCTGTAGTTGCAGTTGCAGCAAAAAGCGAGAAAAACAAAATCTTTGCAGCTGAAAATACGAAGATCCGGGTAGGAGTTTAAGCCTCTGGATGGCTTTTCGGAAGTGGGACCCCATCCCCTGAGTTGCTTGCTGGGTCACGTGACTTTGACCACGTGGAGCATGGGCCACGGAGCCCGGCCGGAGCCAACGCTTGTACCGTACTGTCCACGCCGCCCCCCTGCGGTCCCCGCAGCAGGAAGCACGAGAAAAGACCCGCGGCCAAACGCGAAAAGTGAACTATTATTCCGGAAAAAAGTCCATTTGGTACTAAATAATACCTGGTATGAGGGTCGCTCGAAATTGCAAGATAACCTTCAAGCAGTGCTTATTTGAGCAACCACGCTGAAGTTGAAAGAGGGAGCTCCCAGTCTGAGCACCAATATACTGCCGAGCTGGCGAACGACGGCCACGGTGAGCACCGGGCTTCACGCGAGGCGGGCGACGGGGCTGACTGTGGCGGAGAGTGAGGAAAACTTTACCCGGACCGAATCGGTGGCGAGGTGGTCGCGAGAGGGGCGGGCGGCGTACGAGGCAGAGAAAAGTTCTGCAGTTCGTATGTTCTCTTTTTTGACCGGTGCAAGGTCTTCCAATCAGGCAGAAAATGGTTTCAGGAGAGAGACGGGGATTTGTTTTTCTTCCCGAATTTTTCGGTTTCATTTTACATTGTTTTTGCGGTGTTGCTGCTGTGCCGCTGTGCCGTGTTGTGCTTTCTCTTTTTTCGTACATACATACAGCATATCAAAATAATAAATGAAGTACCCTACCTGGGGTATGTACGTACGTGCGGCAACCGTCCGCGATGCGAAGCGTATGTGGCGCCCGAGCTGTTTTCTCCCGAAGCATGACGACGGGACTCTTGGCATTATCAAGTCGCCAGTTCAGTTTGCAACTACGATCATATTAAAAATAACTATACCTGGTACCGGTATTCAATAATGGACCTCTGTCCGCTTCGCGTATTATTATTAATAGTAATTTGATGTACTTTTCCTTCCTGAGCGAGCGTAGCGGGCGGCGTAGGTCGCCCTCGGAGCGAAGCGCCTTGTATTTTATACTATGAATACCGTTTCTATTGCTATACCTGCGAGTCAAAAACAGCGTCAATAGTACAGAAATAAATGCCAAATAACGTTACCTAAATTATCACTTTTCATCTTATTATGTACAGTATTTATTTGTAGGAAGCAGCTTCTTTTCTCTATGTACTTCCTCTGTCCCATAAGTATAGTCCGTTATGATTATACGGACCTTTTTTTGGTGAGTTCGATTCCACAGGCGATGATTTTTTTCGATTTTTTTGTTGTTATTTTAGTCGGATTCCGTTGTTTTTTTTCCCTTCACGCACCACCCAGCATGTGCGAGCGTCCGAAAAAAAGTCGGTCGGCCCCAAAATGGCCGTATGTTTTCCCCTTTTCCGGGGGGAAAAATGTGCCGAAAAAAAGAAAAAGTTGGGATTGTTTTTTTGTCCTCCTCGGCATTACTCTGGCTTGACGCCAGATAGTCCCAGGCCTTCGCGAAGGCCTCCTGATCGTACTTGACCACCCTTTCCAACGTTCCTGCCCACTGCCGCGGCGAAACCCTCGTGTGCTCCACACCAAAAATACGTTTATTCCCAAAACAAATCTCAAACAAAGTATCATAATAATCCCAAAATATTCCCAAAATTTACGCCCTTTCGAACCAATAATTCTCATTATGTAAGTGTCGGAATTTTATCTAAGCCATGACTTGAGCTTTCTAATGAACCTAACTTTAGCGTCGTGCGTATATCCATTGGCGAGGTGCGATCTGCCCCCCAGAGCGGACTTCACTTATGGGACAGAGGAAGTACTCATGCACAGGTATACGTACGGTTGAGGCGCGATGAAAAAGTTTTATTTGTCATGAATAGTTTCGAACGACTGTCTAATAAATACTCACGGCAACAGCAGCTGACTCGTGTGGCAACAGCAGCTGGCCCGTGGCAACAGCAATGGAACTCGAACAGTAATTATGGAAATCAATAGGCAGCATCTCGGCTGTAATCAGTATACTACGGTATACCTCTTCACATGATTGAGGGCATCACATCAAAACAACATCTGATTCTGTGCTTGTCATGAAAAATGCTTCTCTCTACGTTCAAATGACTGTCCAAAGCAGTAGTACTCGTATATTCTCATGGTTACTATTAATAGAGCAACAGACTCGTGCTACAGCATCACTAACACACTACTCCTAATACTACTATAATACTGCTACTACTACTACTACTACTACTACTCCTCCTCCTCCTATTACTACTGTTGTTGCTGTTAGTACTGCTGCTGCTGCTACTACTACTACTGTACTGCTATAACCACTGCTATGACTATCTATGCAGGATGCACACCGAGACAGGGGGGGTAGAGAGAGACGGGCGGCAGATGAGGCTCTGTGATTATTGCCCGGTGCGATTACCTACTGCTGAGAGTTTGCGACTGGACAACTTGCTAAGTTTGATACTTATGCAAATACGACTGTAGCACCTTGTACCAATTTGCCCCAGGTAGACGGACCGAGGGAGCCTGGTGCCTGGTGTTCGTTAAAGGGCTAGGTCAAACATATATGACGCTCGACAGGCGTGTACTGCTGCTGCCGTATCTGCTGCTGCTGAGTAGGTTTAGCAATCTGGGAGAAGGGATCTTTAGGGATGTTGTTGACTTGAAAAATGCGTGGCGTGGTCTGCACTTCGGGATCGTCGTCCGCAACTGAGAAATTTTCTGGTCTGATGCAAACGCGGCGCAGCCCGCCGCGTTTATGGCGAGTTTTGGCCCGTTTTGGCTGCGGTTTGGGGTCAGGGATAGGGTTACGGTTGGGGTTAGGGTTAGAGTCAGGGGTTGGGTTGGGTCTTCGCCCGTACCTTGATCCCAACAGGGACCAAAACACCTGAACAGCCTACCAACCTAAAGATCCCTTCTCTCAATTTGTTAAAGGTCCTCGCTGCGATTGATAAAAAACACTAAGTGGACGGTTAAAAGCGGGCGATTTCTAAATTATTGAGATTTTCAACGCAGAGAAATTCAGATAGAAAATTCTTTGTTGTACGACGTGAATGCCGAATCACACGTGTCCTGATATTTTAGTCGTACAAATAGGATATCCGCCCGGCAGTCGAGCAGTGTGAGTCGTGTTAGGCGCCACACCAAAACACAGTACAGCGAGACGGAGGCAGTCTGAGCCTGGTTCTGTTGCTTTTGCTCATTGCGAACATACCTTTCGCTGAAAGCGTGCAACTGGAAAACTACCGTAGCCAGAGGTATGACAATACTTGGCATAAAAAAAGTATCCCAGGTAGACGGACCAAGGGAGGCAGTTTGTGGTCTCGAACATGCTCGGTGTTAGGTGTACACCACCCGTGAAATGGCTTGGTGCAAAATAAACAACCGCCGACAGATGTGTACTGCTGCTGCTGCATGCCGTTGTTGCTGCTGCTGCTGCTGCTGCTGCGCTGCTGCTACTACTTCTTCTTCGTCTGAGGTTGAACACCTAATATGTACAGCAGAGGGCGGCGAGCAATGGGAAAATCACTATCCCATTGGTGGCGGGCGATTTACAAAGAAGGACGAAGAAAAAGGTGGGGTTGTCCATGTCACCTACTCGGCTCGGCTCGGCGAGGCGGAAAGCAATCCCTTGTTTTTTGGAGTCTATTCAGCGACGTTCAATGCACCGAGCAACTCCACGGTGCTTGGCCGGAATCCAGACATGCGTCGTAATATACCCACGGCCCCCTTGCTTGCCCCGCAGCCGAAATTGATCGAAAGAACCCTAGGGTTCCGGAGAGAAGCATGCCTAAAAACAAAAAAACGCATATCATACATATACATATTATTATAACTATGTTCAAGGGGGGCTTCGCCGCGGTGAACTGACGCCCGCCGGCGGCTCCCCTCATGCCCGTAAGGGCTGAAGGCGTACGGGTATGCAACTCTAGGCTGTTAGTACGACAGTGCTGCCAAGGGGTGCAATACTAAAAACAATTTTGAGCGAAAAGAAAGAAAACGCTGGAAACACAAGAAAAAAATCCTTTCCATCCACCATTGGGCACCACAACACGTAACTCGTTCGTACAGCAGCACGCAGCACTGCAAAGTACTACGTACGAGACGCTCGGCGTCCAAAGTGTATACCTCGTATGTATGCAGATAGCCACAAAACAGTTAGTTGAGCAGCAGCAATCGATCGAGCTAATCGACAGTATGGAGCGCCGGCGATTACATTGGTGCAGGAAACTCAGCAGTAGCAAGCAGAAGCAGCAGCATAGCGTGCAGGTACGTATCGTACGAAAACTATGCTCGCACAAGACCTCCGCCGAGATGCTAAACTAAATATCAATTACGAGACGGCACTCGTACACCTTCCGAAGCAGATGCATCAGTCTTTCAGCTATAAGATGCGGATACACATCACCGAGAGGAGGCGACTTGCAAAATAACCATGTTCACGGGGTTCAGCAGCAACAAAATATCGCAGACATAGCAAGAGCAGCAGCAGTAGAACCGCACATTAGTAGTAGCAGTAGTAGTAGGAGCAGTAATAGTAGGAGTAGTAGTAGTAGTAGTAGTAGTAGTAGTAGTAGTAGTAGTAGTAGTAGTAGTAGTAGTAATAGTAGGTACATAGGTGCAGCACCAGAGCAGCGGCGAAACCACGGCAAGAGCAGCCGCAGTTGCCATGAACCACAACATTGTTAATGACGTTTTGACTGGCCAAAGGCAGTCCTGACGGGGCAAAAATGAGCTGTCAACCGAAATCTGTAATAAATCACGTACTGGTAGCTTTCAGAATTGGTACTGGTCGAAGTCAGTATCGACCACTCGACGAGTCCACGGAACTCCGTGTCGCCCACTCATACATTTGGGGCATTTCACAGCTGACGTATTTGAGATGTTTCTTGCACCCCGTCAGGACACTGCGCGAGCGTGGTAGAGGCCGTCTCTACAGCAGCAGAAGCAACGACGAGACAAAGCATAAGCCTACCCTCGAGGGTCAGCAACGAAGCATGTTGCAGGGTGAGCGTATCGCGCACATACAGGCATATATATGCTTCTTCTTTTTCTCGGCAGTTACATAATAATACAAAACACCTTCACAACACAACCAAAACTCCGCGATGCAGGTGACACTGTCCGCCAGTGCTGGTGTGCATAAAAAATTGTTTTCGTAGACACCGTTTGTACCTCTACCACCGTACCGCTCGTCCAGCGGCGTAGCCTCGTCCGATTCGGTCGACACCAAATAATCCGCCCTCTCTGCCTTACGGAGCCCGGTCGCCCGGCGTGCACAGCAGCCGAAGAGGCTCGTGACGTTCGTTTCACGACCATATGCTAGCCTACGAATATCAACTGTCTCGTAACTAATTTGGCTTTTTCACACGTAAAATAGCCCGAATCGGAATTTCGACACTCGTTTCTTGAACGCCCAAGACCTCAACGCACAAGCAAAGACGGAGCATGAGACCAGCCACCCCAGCCCATATTCCCCACACTCTTGCCGCCATGAGCTCGAAGGCCGCGGAGGATGCGGCCTCTCCCGTTTCGGCCAAAGGAGAAGAGGTCCAATCTGGGTGCTGGCATCGTGAACATCATGGATGTCGGATGACGGTACGTTTGCCCCTTGACGGACAGCCATCAACGGCATCCCAATGCTCAAAACTATTATATTTCAGAACAAGGCTTGGCGGGCAAAATTTAGGCCTGACGGAGCAAAGATACGTCATCAACCAAAAATATTTGGCCAGGAGACTCTGATAACTCAAGTATCGGCCACTCTACTGCCGGCAGCGAGGGCACGGAAACTGTTATAAATCAAGTATCGACCACTCAATTGATCGAACTCACAGCTGGTGTACCCACACCCGACCAGCCGGCAGCCGGCCAGTGCACGACGCCCGAGGCCGCCCCGGGGTCGGCGATCACGATGAGGCAGTTTCGTCCGGTGAGGTGAACCTCATCTCGCGCTAACACGGACAACGCAAAACAACACGCCAAAGAAACGCTAAGGAGCGCTGAGAGAAGAGGGACAACAATACCCTATATGTATATCTATATAAAATTGGGTTTCTTTTTGTTTCCGAGGTTTTCTTCTTTCGGGAAAGTTATGAGTGATCCATGTTGAAGATCATGCTGCACATTGTCAGATGGCAAGAGGAATAATAATATAAAACACACACATGGCACGATGAGGTCCAACTATTTGGACCAAGGGACCACAATGGATGGCCCATGAGGTAAGAGACTATTAATTGACCATTGCACTAATGTTGTATGTTGTCCAGGGTGTGAATATCTAATATCTATATGCTGGTGCTTCGCAGCACTTGAAGTTAAGCAGCCTGGCACGCTACTAGTTAGTGCTTGCTGTGGATTACGGCAAAGGAGAGGGTTTGTTGGCAATCAGTATCCAAAACCATCTAAACCCGTAAGCACAGCTGCCTCGGCAGAAGGCACATTGCACATCCACCAGTAAGTTGCAACCGGTTCGGCACCAAGTGTCTATACTACTGGTTGATGATGACGATTTGAATATATGAGGTGTATGAAGATTTTTATGAGACTGCTGCTGATGATGGTGATCTTACGCTCGCGCCAAGTCCCGGTGTTCTTTAGCCTGCAGTCGCGCTGAACAGGCCGAAATGGCGTCCGACGAAATAAGAACACGCGTCAAATGCATATGTGCACCGCAGCAAAGCAGTGTACAAGGGAACGGTTGACGCCCGATAGGATAGGGCAGCACATTTAGGCAAACACACTTCGGGGCTGACGGAGCCCCTGGACCAAGAAACCATCCAAAAAGGCACGTTTCTTCGTTGGAATACAGTGAGTTACGGTAGTGTTTTAAAACAAATGCTGATGTTCGTCATGCATCTACTGTTGCTGTAGCCCACCGGATTGTGCATCGGGTTGATATTTTGCTTTAGTACCTTCTCTACTATCGGTTTCAAGGTCAGAGAACGAAACGATCATAGGATGAGGAGCCTCAGAGAAAGTAGGTGCAACTCTACCGTGAGACGCGTCATCGTCGTCGAAAACAAATATTAAATGCTCCAGTCGTTCGGGTCCCTGCGACCACTGGTGGAGGTTTCGAGCCCGGCGCAAAAACACGTCGTTGTCGGCATTCACACTATTGACCTCTGAGCTATGTACGAGTAGCAATCAACGCTGATTGCTTTTACGGGGGGGGGGGGGGCATAGTGATCAGAACCTACGATGGACACGAATATCGGGTATGCTCAGAATGTTTAGACACAAGGTTTGTTCCTGAGTGCTAAATTCGCTTCAGGGTCGTGGTGAGTCTCTTGAAAATTAGCCGTATCGTCATAGCTGTCTGGCTGTTAAATATCTAACTCAGATTTCACCCAAGGCCCTCTGACCACGCTCTCAATGGTTGTATGGCGTGCCTCCAAACAAACACACAGCAGTCTGGGGTCCGGTTTTGACTATTAAGCCTGGATCTCGGATTCGACCGAAAGGATTAAAATTCCTTTTGGTCGGTACAGCCCCGAACAGACGCAGAGATTGTGGCGCTTGTTCCTCTTGACGGGAAACGTTGAAACACGTTATTACTTCGAGCCAAGTTGTGTGCCCTTCCGAAAATTCACGGATGAATAAATCGAGGTCATCACCCTAACCGTGTGCATCCCTCAAACCCGCACGAACGCAACGCTTGAACCCAGATCGGCGCTCAGATGGAGGCGTGGTCAAGGGAATTCGGAGGGGACTACGAGCTGCAAATATTCGGCCATAGAGTCGTCGTCTTGACCGGACTAGCCGACATTCGGCGAATGCTTATCGTTCGCCCGTCCAAGATGAGGAGGTTTTTAGTTTCGGTGGGTCGCAGCTATGATCGACTGACTGCGCAACGATTTATATTCTCCCCCTTATCCCATCCCTTGTATGCCATATTTTCGGGGTCGCAGAATACGAGTGTCATTCTCGAAATAAAGAGCGAGAAACAAATGACGATTCTCGTGACATTTGTATGTCGTACCTTTCGAATGATCGTGGTGTCCCCTTTTCAAGAACATAATCGCACTTTTTTCCTCACACGACCCATCGTTTTAGTTTCTTTCGATAATTATGTATTGCGTGTACAGGTATAAAATAGCTTTATGGCCCGTTTTGCCAAAGCAAAACCGCGTTTATGTGCCACCTGTCACTTGGTATGTACATGTTGTATACAGTTCTGTACGTAGCATGAAAATCTTGAATAGTTCGATTGTTTGTGTGTCATAAGATAACAATCGCTGACGTCGTTCTTCTCCGTACCGCGTTGCTCGAGAGCGTGGAAAGGGGAAGTGAGGGCATCGGCGTGGTTTTGGTACGCCCCTGTTTCCCTTCTCCGCAAACCAGATCGTTGTGGATCGCGGCGGGCACAAGCCGGCTGCCAGGAACCCCCCAACGAACAGTATATAGCAGTACACGTACCGGTACAGCGACGCTTTCGGGTAACGCGTTATGCGGCGACAACAAGCTGCCCCCCCCCCCCCCCCCCCCCCCAGTCATCCCGCACATGCCCCCCCCCTCGCCCATGATACGGGTCGCGCTGGTAAATTTGCTCTTCAAGGTCGCTCGTATCTAACGTCCTGCATGTTTCTGCTCTGGTATAGGAAAGCGGTTGACCTGGGCTGCGTTTTGCGGTGCTAAGACCTACCGGTAGGAAGGATGACCTCTCCAGGCTCCACCCATCCCCTCTCGTTGATTCTCCCGCCTCCTCCTATGCTATGGTTCACGCGGGAAGAATTCACCTCTGAGACAGCTCCTCTCCATCATATTCCACACTTTTGGAGGCACACCTGCGTTTTTGGGCCCAACGTACTTGGAAATAGAGTGAGAAAATATGTTTCCGGCACAGAAAAGGCTTGTTTTTCAGCACCGTGCGTGTGTGTCCGTCGGTTACAGAGACAGTTGGCCTGGGCTGGGAGAGAGGCAGGGATGATGCCGTCCATGTTCTTCGACGAGGGCAAGGAGTGGGGACGTTCGAGGCGGATCATTTCCCCGAATCTGACCGGACACAACATTGCGGTCATGCTCCCGATGATATCCAAGGTACTGTATGTACTGACGAGCGGCGCATCAACGCCCGGCACGGCTGCAGCGTCACACCAGAGCGCTTGCCGCGTTATTACGTTTTTTTTGTAATCCTGTTCGTTTTGTCTTCGCCCGTCTTATATCTTTCCTCTCCTGTCATTCCTCAAATCCGGGGTCACGTACGTTTATTACGGGGGACCATAGGTCAATAGGACCAAGTATTGCTAGCAAAAAATGGTTTTGGTATAGTTTTTATGTTTACCATAGGTCCTATCAACTATGGCCTCCCGTAATAGTAGGCTACTCTTCTCCTTCCTCACAACGTGCCTTGCATATTTATCTTAAGGTAGGGTTCGGCGCTTTTTTCCCTTGTCGACTCGCGGCTACTGCAGTTGTGCCATACCTCGTGCATCTGCATGCCGATGACGTGAATCGATACGCTCCTTTCGCGTATGTCGCTTGCGCGAATTTGTGTTTTTGAGAGCCGCAGTGCGTCCTGCCTGTGCATACAATATTGTTTTCTTACCATGCTATGACACTGCCCTCCCGCACAGTGGCCAATATTGTCACTAATTCCTTTAGAGGGCAGAGCCCGGAGTAAGTATCTACCAAACCAACATTGAAAAAATATGCGTCTGATATCACCGAAGCTCCAGGCCTGCGTACGCATCTCCCTCCAAAACAACGATCGCAGACGAATTGGTGCCCCTTCCGCGTCGGGTGTCTGCAGTTTATCACACCTCCAAAACAACGATCGCAGACGAATTGGTGCCCCTTCTGCGTCGGGTGTCTGCAGTTTATCACACCTTCTTCAGTAGAAACGAAAACAAAAATGGAGAGAGGGGAAACGAAACCAAACCAAACTGTAGGGCCAGGCTGAATACGATCGGCTAAACGTCGTGTCACATGGGGTTGCTGTGTTTGTTCAACCTCTCCGCGTCCCGGTATCGACTGTGCGGCGTGATGTGGCGGGGGTTTGCCGCGTTCAAGTCTAACGGTTAATTATTTTATGTTTGTCATGGCCTTGCTGGCGACGTTTCCCTTCCGCGGTCGTTCACGTACGCTCCTTCGTGGCCTCGGACGAATCTCGACAAGATCGGCGAGCGGTTGTGTGCCAAGCTTGGAGATGAAGCAGACGCCGGCGAAGTCGTGGATGCCAAGCAAAGGTTTGGTGAGGAAAAAACAAAGCATTTCGCGACAAGCTCAACGGGTCGTGATGTTCTCCCGCCGGCGGGGTGACAGATAGCATTCCGTACTGTTTGTTTTATGATTGCCGCGTTCCTCCAGAGAGGCTTAACCCTTTTAGGACCGCAGTCTCGTTTTGGGGACAATTGGGGACAAGTGACTTGGAATTTGAGTGGTGTGTCCCCAAAATGGGACTGGCGTTCTAAAAGTATCTCAGCGCGGGATGATATGGGGATGGCGAAACCCCAACGATGACATGGGCAAGTGTAGAAGAAGAAGATGTATATGTATTATGGAGTGAGACGGGTGGGCCCCTCTCTAGCCTCCTCCCTTGCTCTTCCCAACACCCACCAAAGCACAGGGGAACCCAGACAACCACGCCTGGCCTTAGGCTACCGAACGCCTCTCTCGTAATCCACAAAGAGATTTAGATCCCCCAATACATCGCAGTTAACGTGCCACCTCCAGCTATTTTCCCACTGGCATTTCGAGGAACTATCATGTGCGAAGGACATTCCGCCACACACACTACCCATGAAAGACTCTCACATGCCACATCACTGCGATGATCTCTTGTCCCACATACGTTACCAACATTATCCTATCCCCATTACCGAGGGAACTTACTCTAGGTGCCGACGGGGGCTATGACACCACTATCAGAGATTCCCCTCCTGTTTTATCAACATATTACCTATAGGGAGAACTACCGACAATCCCATCACAGTGTGCAAAGCGACTGATGTGCCACATCGAATATGTTCCGACACTCGTACCAATTACGCCCCACACAGCCATGCATGAAAACGTATCAAACGCTGATGAAGCCTCCGTTTGAATAGAAACCCTGATATCATCCTTCACCACAGTTCACATCAGGGATGGAGAATCGTACGGGAAATATCCACCCACTCGAGTTGAAGCAACGATTACTCCGAGATTCGTGACACAGCGGGGCGCATAGGCACCGCGCAGTAGTTGCGATACTACATTGTCTCACATCCCTCCGGACCGTGTCACTGTCGAAATAGTATGCCTGTCCTCCTGGGTCCAAACTCTTCCATCACACACTCTCCGATACGATAGGCCATATCGAGTTCCTTCGTTTCAGTGTTCTCCTTGGTAAACATCCACCAGTCGTTCGGTGGTTCACCTTCTTTCATGCGGAAGCTGTACCATGCCTGGGTCAGCCTCGCCTCCTCTGCAGCTGATTGGGGGGTGTAAAAAAATTCGAAGATTTCCCGACCCTCACTAGGGCTATCGCTCATGGGATCTGGCTGAGAGTTGAGCCGTCTTTGAGCAGATACGACTGGACACTCGTTGCGGTTACGCGCGCTGCCGTGAAAATGCGGCGACGGAGGGCGGCGTAAGCAGCGGTGGTGACGGTGACGCAGCTGCTGCTGTTGCGACGGTAGTGGTACCGTTGGCGGCGACAGTGGGGGCGGCGGTTGCGACGGTGGTAGCGGTGGCGGCGGTTGCGACGGTGATAGCGGTGGCGGCGGGCGAAGGGAGCGTCGGTGGCGACAGCGATATCGGTTGCTTCGGCGACGAGAGCGGCGGTAGCGACAAGAATATCGGTGGCGGTGGTTTGCGACGGTGGTGGCAAGTACTTGATGCTGTATGCGTTGTCGACGCGGCGGCGTACGTTGATCCCCCCGCGGCGGGCGGCGGCGGCGGCAACGGCAGCACGGGCACACGGGAAAACACGCTCAAGTCAGACGCCTGCGTACCGTGGGCGCAGCGGCAAGCGTCCTAACCTTCGACACGCCTTGATTTCCACCTCAGGGGTGCGCAGATGAAGGGAACGGATGCTGACGGGATCGACACGGATAGAATTACACCAGCTTTCCCTGAAACGGCCTAGGGTCCACCCTCCGTGAGCAATACTGATGAAAGTGTCCCCAACAAGGGTTCCTTGGTTCTACCCAATGGAGCTCTGACAAATAGTCACTTGAGAGAGGGCTGATGCCTGGAACCCCTCGATATCCCCATCGGCGGACGAAGGGTGTTCTTCTGCATTGTTGAGAAACGATATCGTGGACAGCATGCGCGTGGCTTTGCCGCAGCCTTGCTCGGGAAGTATCCGGTCTCATGACGTGGTTTGCTGGCGGCGATCGGCGGACACAGGATATTCTTCTGCGTTGTTGAGAAACGATATCGTGGACAGCATGCGCGTGGCTTTGGCGTAGCCTTGTTCGGACAGCATCCGGTCTCGCGACGTGGTTTTGCTGGCGGCGATCATTCTATTGATAGTGCCTTGTTACGATTCACGTCATAGTTGACAGATTTACGGCGCTTGCTCATAAGAGTGTAAATTATATACCTCACACGATGCTCCAAAACGTTTTCCCGCGCTCGTGGTCGTCAGGCGTTTTCGACTTGATCCATCGAATAGCGTATTTCGTCGCCGAACGGCTCTCCATGGTAATGTCGCGCGCCCAAAGTGACTGTTTACCCCCCTCTGCAGCTGCGACTACCTTTAGCGTACAGCGACTTGGAATTGTGGCTGGTACGATTTTGTACTTGTAAAACATGTTATACCCTCACCCCCCCCCTATATAATCCCCGGGGTGGGGACCCCCCTACAAAAACCTGTCGCGTGTGCAGGGTGAGCACGCAACAGTACGGGGGAAACAAAGTTGGCCCCGTACCGTACGACTCCTCGCGCTAAAACGCGGGCACCTATTTCGTATCATCCCCGAATCCCGGTCTGAAGTGCCAATAGGGTTGTGTTCGCGGGCCTAGGTATGCTCTCTGTGCAAGACCGAACACAGTATATCTGTACCTGGTACCAAACAACATCAAGTGCCTGGTATCAAAAGCGCGTAGCGTTAATCTTGACCCTCCCCACCCTTTTGTCCTTGTCCGTGCTCTCGGTTGCCAGGGCGCTTCACGCACGACGTTATAGCGCTGACAGCGTTCGGTCTTGACGTGAACACCACCAGCGCAGCGCCAGGCCTCCCTTGCCCGTCGTACGATGCCATAGCAAGCGCGATGTGGACCATGATGGTCCTGTCCATGCAGCCACTGTCCATGTGAGAACTGTTCACACAACGAACATATCACGATCTACACAGTAAATCGCGATCTGGAACATGATCGATATATATTCATCTGGATCCTAGCCTACCGTTGTGATATACTGTGCAGGATTTGAACAGTAAATATCCAACCCAGAAGACAAAAGTGCTAGACCATACAGCTTCTACACGCCAGAGGGGGCTAGACCAATTAGGTTGGCCATATATCTGCCCCGCAAGATCTACAGGTCATTGACCGGCGATCGTTGATCTATCCGTTCTTGGAAAACGGTTGTTGGATACGGGTATCTGCTGGGCGCTGGGTGTGCGAATGCCCACGAAACGATCCCCGAAAACTCGCAATGAAATGTTTCTGAAGTCCCATTCGCGAAAATTGTGGAATCAACCCCGCATCAGACTGAATACACCACGAGGCTACGGCAAGTACTCGATGGGATCGGTAAAGAGGTGGCCATCCTATAAATGTGGCGAGCGAGGCACTATGACACGGCTTCAGCGCTGACTCTGACCGAATCCTGCATGAGCACATTGTTTTCTGCGGAGTACTTCAAATATTCGTCGTACCAAGTTGTGGTGGGCCCAGATGGCGCCGCAGCCCATCCGACTCGCTTGCACTGCCCAGCTTTAGCTCGTTCCGCCGCTTTGTAAATTTCCTTGTGTAAGATGTAACCGCCAGATTCATGTTCACAGAGTAGCCACATCCATGTTAGGGCCCATGCACACGGGGTCGAGAACATCGATTTTCTCGGTTCCCCAGAATCAATATACCGGTAGTGCTTATGATACCCCGCAGACCAGCTTTGACCCTCCCCCCCTTCCCCCCCCATTCCCCGGCGCGCCTAAATCCTTGCTTCCGTTCGTGATGACGCAAGATTGGGGTGGAAACTCCTTTCGTCGAGGCTGGCGTGGGTACGTCGCTCCAAGAAACATTCTCTTCACCTCAAGGAAGCCGTGCAGGTGCGGCCGGATACTACCCGCCGCTTTGCGCCCCTCCCCCCCCACCTTCCGCCTCCCTGGTGTTTGTCCGCATATTTAGCCCCAAATACAGTTAGTCGAATACTGCCAACTCTGTAAATACATCGCTGCCTCGAATAAGTTTCGTGGTTTAGTTCGCAGATCTCAAAGGCGAGTGATGTAATGTTATACGAAGTATACTGACACATGGAACGCACACGACACACGTCCCAGGTATGACTTAACCTGAAAAAATTACCATCAACCAGTCCATCATAACATACGTATTTTGGATAGGGTTTCCTCCTGGCAGCGGCTTTGCAGGACACCAAGGCTGCATTCATTCTCACCGACCGGGCAGACCTCTCTTGCACCAAGCGCGAAGCGCTGTGAGGGGATGAGGCAATGTTTTGTTCTAAGTTTAGTAATCGTTGCTATTTCGGACACGCTTTTCCCCTTTTGCTCTGCAGGGCGCAATCGACGCCGTGAGGGAGGAAGCGAGGCAAGCCGCCGATCGTGCGGCCTCGGGGGCCGAGGGAGCCGAGGCTGCCGTTCCAGGGCCCGAAGAGACCGTGACCGGTGGCACTCTGCTACGCAAGATCGTGAGTATGTAACACCTTAATAGAGGAGACCATCTCTGTAGTACGATCGTGGTTCCTCAGTGTCGCCGGTAGCTGCCAGGCCGCAATGCAGGCGTTATTGCGGCAACATGCACTGCTCGAAACGGGGCCTCAATAGTACCGTTTCCGGCACAGTCACTGATGAAGTTACGGGATTCCCTCAAACAGTGCTGGTGCCCGCACTACCCGACAACAATGATTTTCATGGTGCATTACCCAAGCTACCATGTAGGCCCAGTAAGTAGGGAGGATGCAGAGCGTGATGGTGAAAAGGGGCCTCGTTCAGGTATACAGCGGGGCGCGTACAGGTGTGTTTTGTCATGGACGAGAAACGGAGGTGCGCATCATGAGCGGCACAGCATCGTCGTACATATACTGTACGTACTGGTGCTAGAGTTGCACCCCGGCCTCAAAATTTAGAACCGGGTACCCGACCGGGTGGGGGGCGGTTGAGGCGGAACCAGAACCGGGTACCCGGGTCCCGGAATACACGGGTACCGGGTACCCGGGTACCCGGGTACCTGGGTTACCATACACTATCTGCTCCTTTTTTAGCGTTTGAGCGGCGGCGAATGAGGCCGACACGGGAATCTGGGTACCCGGGTACCCAAGTACCCGGGTTACCATACACTGTTTGGTCCCCTTTTCGCGTTTGAGCGGCGGCGTGGTAAGGTGTACCCGGGTACCCGGGTACCATACACTATTTGCTCCCCTTGTAAAAATTGGCGCGGAGGCGTGGTAGGCAAGGCAGGTATTAATAGGGGTATTCTCTACTCTCGATCTGTAGTCTGCAGGGGCGAGAGGCGAGGGTCTAGACGCACAGTCGCTGGAGTGTGAATCAACGTATACCCTAGTCTTGGGGCCTCTGTATATAACAATTGACGGGTACCCCGGTACCCGGGTACCCGGGGTACAAATACCCGCGGTTCCGTGAATTGGACCGGGACGGTTCCGGTTCCGACGGTTCCAGGTACCCGCCACCGGGTACCCGGTTCTCAGTCAGACGGGGTGCAACTTTAACTAGTGCACGTGGATTGGTGTACAGCACCTCCGCAGTGCGCAAAGCGCTGGAACGCTTGTAGTAAAACATGCCAGACAAATACAACAGCAGTACTGTAATCTCGTGCCTACAGTACTATACCAAAGTACACATGATTACGGGGCCGGTCTCGTTCGTGTACTCATAGCCCGTCACATTGTATGCCGTTCTGTTCATCAACCGAGTGCACCAGGTACAGCACAGCACTGCTGTACTGTGCCTCCATGGTACGCACGTACTGGTCCTACTTCGATTGAGACGGGCGCCTGTCACAAAATTTACACCACCAACAATGTATATACCGCACAGGAACATTACCAAAACGGAATATGTGCCTTGCCACGAACGGCAAGCTGCCCCCCTCAACACGTACGAACACATAGAAAAAAAGCAAAAACAAACATGAGACGGAAAACATCAACCCAACGAATGACAGCGATGCATTCGTACTGAACACTGCTGTAATACTCGTGGGCTGACACGCTATTCGTGTCGTCGCTCGCCAATCACACGGCAGCCACGTGTGGGTGGTTTTGAAAGAAAAGGAAGACGAGATAACCGAGCTAAAATATCAAAAGGGTTCCGGGTTGGTACGTTTCACCTACTCTCAAAGGGCATGGTGTGCCTCGACTGGGGGTGCTATTAACCCCTTTAGAACCGCAGTCTCATTTTGGGGGCAAACCACTCAAATTCTAAGTAATTTGTCCCCAAATCGGGACTGCGGTCCTAAAAGGGTGAAGAGTGTCCCTACTGGTTGGGCCGGTTGGGGAATGTGCTGCTGTTGGTTGCGCAAACCTAGTGCGGGTTGGGGCTTTCGTGCCGGGGATCGACACTGATTTGGTTGTATGGCGTATTAATCGAAATGTACGCGGCCTTAAGGTGGGAAAAAATGTTTCTTGGTTATTGTGTACGGGGCGAAACTGGCTTGTTTTTGGTGTCGGCGTCGATTGCCTTCGTTTTTTTTTCGTAGGCGGTCCAAATTGACTGGGCTTTGTGTCGGGGCATCGAAACTGGCTTAGTTTTTCGAGCGTTCTACATCGCTCTGGCACGGGGTGTACAATTCCTCGCTTCATTTTATGCAAAAACTCTTTGAAGAATCGGTCGACATCCTATAGATATATTTCAGTTAGATGACATGAAAAACACACAGATTGATTGGGTCACCTGTGGGTTGCAACAATGGTTTACAGGCGCTAATGAGGGGCGTTATTGGTTGAAGTCTGAGGCATTATTGCTTGAAGTACTATCTCGGTAGTACGAGTATTAATACTACTAGCTGCGGGTTTAATCTGTGTCAGCCGAAAATACCTGTACTACCGGGGCCACCGGCACTATTGAGGGACCACGCCCGTAATCAGATCCCACGATGAGACCAAAGACCATCTATCCCCTATGTCTACACATCATATATGGGTATGATTACTGCGCCGCCCCCGCAATAGTAAACTACTGTGCAGAACCCTGCGCCGTCGGTTCAGGTGGCAGAGGGGCGGGCGGGGGGGCGGGCACGGGACGACTAACAGGGAGGGGGGGGGGGATGCTTTGTAGCGTTCCGTAGCCGTTAGCACACCCGCTTGGAGGCAAGTACCCTACGTTATTTTTGCGGGGTGATACGCGGAGTCAGGCCCAGATGAGGGCTGGCTTGCTTCGTTCCCGTGAGCGGGC
Organism: Nereocystis luetkeana; assembly: GCA_031213475.1. Classification (NCBI taxonomy): domain Eukaryota; class Phaeophyceae; order Laminariales; family Laminariaceae; genus Nereocystis; species Nereocystis luetkeana. The sequence continues at coordinate 2,049,332 of JARUPZ010000007.1, forward strand.
GGTAACTTGGTTTGTTCCCCAGGTTTAGGTGGATTCGTTTGGCGACTTGGTCGAACGTCACGCACTGTTTGCTACCGAGAGATTGACGCCTCCTCGCCGCTTGTTGACATCCCTCAACTAATTGTGTCCTTGTGGGTTGCAGGTGGGGACCACGTGTGACAGAGGCATCAACGACCGTAAGGTCTTCTCCGACGAAGAGGTTCTGTACCAGGCCAATAGGTGACACCCTAGCTATAATAGGGGAGTACGTTTGTTTTGCCAAAAAAAAAACATTTTTGATTTGCGGGGGCTCCTTTCTCGGGAGACTCTGCCCGATATCGTCGGAACACAAAGTATGCTCTACACCTTGTTGGTTGGGAACCTGGGAAATTCCTCTGCGTATCCTTTATAAGTATCAAAACCAGTGTGTGAGTGAGGTGTGGAGATCCTCAAATGACGAGCCTCCGAAAAAAGTAGGTGCGCCCCTACCGCAGCATGTGTCGTGACTCCTATGCAGCCCCGCTGGTTTGCCCTGGTGGTGTGTCGTGTGCTTCATTGGTTGCCTCTCTTGCCCGTTTTTGCCAGCACCTTTCATGCCGACTGCGTCTGAGTGGTGGGACCGGTAATACCTGAAAAATACCCCTCACTGCAGATAGGATAGCGGCCGCCCCCCCCCGAGCGAGCTTTGGAATTGGATCAACCACGTTCACGGCTCGTTTATACCAAAGTCGGCGGGTGTCTTTTACATCAATGCACACCTCGGAGGGACCATGATCTCTACCATCTACAGCAGCTGCAGCAGTAGTTTGTCCTCTCCCGTTGTGAGAGGTTGTGCTGGATCCGCATACTACATACATGACGCACAGGAAACACACGCGGGGTCATGCAGAATATGCGGATCCTACCCGGAAAACCGTTTGAGAACGGCGGTAGATACGCTCTGAAGTAGATATCTAGATCATGAAGCGGGAATCGATCGTCTCTCTGGGGTGTGCTGTAATTCGGTCCGGAGTACGTAACGTCCATGGGGAACTTACGCCCATGGTGTGTAGCGACCCCTCCGCCAGGGAATGCACTAGAGCACCGGGGTTACGAGACTCGTCTTGTTTCCAAACTTGAGGGAAAATATTGTTAAATCCGGTAACAGTCAGGTTTTTCGGGAGGGCACCTGCTCGTCCGGAGAGGGCTGGTTTGATTCGCTGTCGGATGGCGTGAGTCGGCAAGTCGGCTGACCTCCACAGCTGGTTTCACCAGTCGACTTGCCTACTCAATCCAGTTAGTTACTGGTGGTAAAATTATGTCGACTTTCACTGCTCTGAAAAATCGATCCTTCGCTCGGCTTCAACGACCAACCATTGCAGTCTGTTCCTCGGAGGAACGGACACGACAGCGCTGACTCTGTCTTGGACCATGTACTACCTGGTCAAGCACCCGGAGGCATTAGCTCGTTGTCGGGCAGAGGCGCTTCAGGTGGCGCCGGGAAGGTGTGCGTATGTGTTCGGTTGTAATCCCCATCAGAGTACTACTGTCTGTACTCTGTACTTGCGGCTTGCGGCAGACCTGTTCTACGATTGATTACGCCTTAAAGCACGGTTTTACCACGAACCTTTCTGATTGGCTGGGCTCTTCAACTGCTAATAGAACCTATACAATATCGGTGAAAAGCAAATATGCCTTTCACAAAAAAGGTGCCCACTGGTTTAACTTAGACCTCGAGAATATGTATCTGGTGTGCAGATGTGTTTTGTCCTCCTCGAGTCGGTTTTTTGGATGCAGTATCGCAAAGATCTCCATTTCTCTCGTGAGTAGAGCATCGGAAATTGTAGGAGTACTCCCCTTCCGTACGATGCGTCGTCACTCTCGCCCTGCTTGAGGACGGCGTCCACACGGCCGTTGCCACGCCTAGTAGTGTGGCTCACGACGTTGCCGCAACGTTCTCGCCTGGGCTGACGCGGCATAGTAGATGCGCCTGCTGCACCAAGTCCGCTGCTTGGCATGCATGGTGATCTCCACCGATGGACCAGATCGTTGGTTGAAGAATCACCCGGATTGAAATGCCGAGGTGCGTAAAGCAAGCAAGTATACCCCTCTTCCACTCCTAGTTGTTCGGAGCCTTTATTGGGTCCTCGGGCCGCATTTTGGCGAGGCGTTAATGCTTGAGCAACAACAACAACGCGCCTTTCTCCGCCCTTGCCCTTTGCTATGTCATGACCCCGCATGCTGCCGAACCCGGAAGCAACGGCATGGTGTCCACAACCGGGCAACTATCTCAACTGGTATTTTGCTCCGCGGTGTTCACGGAGGTGCTGAGGCTCAGAGGTGTTATACCGTTTTTGTACTTCCACGGGACGGTGAGTTGCTCGCGGCGGACGCGGGGTCATCCCCCCCACAGCACAGTTGAAGCGCACACCTGTTTGTTGAGTATTGTGTGTAGAACGTCAAGCCCTCTTTGCTGCCCCTGCGTCTGCCTGTTATCTCGAACGCCGGACATCAGCTGGGGTAACTCGCTCTCTGGAGGGTTGGAAAAGTTTCCCTTTCGAGTTTGACGAGTAACGTGGCCCGATTCTCGGATTACGGCTCTCGAATCAAGTTCACCGTGACGCTCGCACGCGTGGGGGAGTGTAACAAATGTTGTGGATCAATGGTTTGTAGTACGATTCGTTTGTCACAGCTTCGAAAGCATGGTCTATATTCCGCACCTCCTCATTGCACAAACTATCTTCAATCCGATAGTGTTCCCAGGCTGTCACGGTCAGGGGAAGGGTTGGCATATTCAATGAATTTCAACTGTTTGGTTGAATCTGCAAGCTAAGGTGTCTATACTGCAGCATTCGGTGTGTGAGTACTAGCTGTGCAAACCTCCGCAGCAACGAACTACCCGATACACCTTTGGAATACAGCACTTGGTGGTTTACAAAACGATTCATTTAATTACTCTATATGAGTAGATTTTAATAACGACGAGGCAATGAAATTGTGTATACTGCTGTATTTCCTGGTAAGGATTACATTCCAGTCTTGATTCTAATTAAGGTCAGTTGTTGGGTGATGAACAGAGGCCCCTCTAGCAAGGAGCCTCATTTGCCTTTGGGTGTCATCCTTATGGAGTCCCAAACCCCGTGTTTGACGTCCGGACCCTTACGAATTAGCGACGAAGGGCAAACGCTGTGGATGGCACGAAGGACGCTGCAAGGACGCTTGGGGAGTCTGCGAGCAATTGCCGACCCCTAGCTGTCCCGCCGGCCGTCGTCCCGTTTCTATTTTTGTTTTCTCTCGACTGTATCACATGTCATTGTCCCGGAACAATCGCGGCGATGACTGATGCCGTCTGCCTACACCACCTCAGCGCTGATGGTGCTCTGTTTTCACCCACAAGCACTGGGGCGGAGAGGAGGTCGTAGGCAACAATATTAGGTAAAACATGCACAGCGTATGACTTGATGCTGCTACTGCTGATTACATCGCGCATGCTCACATTATCGTTGATAGGAAGATTTCAAGTTGCAGGACGGATCGGTGTTCCCGGTGGGGACGTCGTTCGCTGTGCTCACTCGGGTGGCCAGCGTTGCCGAGGAGGCCTTCACGAGGGCGGCAGACTTTGTGCCCGAGAGGTGACACTTTGTGCCCGAGAGGTGACTCTCTTGTTGTTGACGGTCATCTGCTCTATCTCTCACGTTTCTCATTATTCCCGTAAGCCTAGGTTACCTGGCACCCGCTTGGACGGTGGGACCTCGCTTGCGTGTGGAGAGACAGCCAGTGGTACCCGGGGTTTGAGAGCTTCCACGCGTAAGGCTGCTGCCCGCCTCAGTGGGCCGAAACTTGCCAGATTGGCTATTTGTGCACCGTACTGATATTTGCCAGACATTTACGAAAAACGTTGTTAGTTAGTTGTCGATATAGGGTGGATACGTGTTTGGACCGGTAACCGGACATATGTGGCAGAAGCACACACAGCATTGGTCAAGGCAGCGTTCGTGTAGTGCCAATTATAAGCCATACCCTGGAATGTACCATGGTGCCTAATAGGCACGCAAGCCGATTTCATTTTTTGTTTTTGGGTGTGTACGATAATCTTCCGCTACTACATGCATGGTACGTCTGTTTTATGTCTTCCTGTGGAATATGCTTCTACTCCAGAGTTTGTGGAAATTGTCCTGTACTCACGTGCTTGAGTTTGGCGCTGATTACTAGTGACGGGCACAACAGTCTGTGTGGCCTGGGCCACGATATTCTCTAGGCTGTCATTATTTCGGCTCGCCGTGTTTCCGCTCGTCCAGTGAATATTAGGGCTGTCAGTTGGTGGCCCTGGCGGCTGGTGATGGCTTGCCTTGCGAATTAAGCCAACTACAGGCCGTGCTAGTCAATGCGATTTTCGTCGATGGCGTTTGTTATCTCGATTTCTAAATACACAAATGGAAATTATGATAACAGGGTGCCAAAACAAATGGAGGCAAAAATATCCAGTTTTTCCCATTTAATTGGCATTTGTTAGTGAACCAAGAAACAACTGAAGTGGAAAAATTCCACAAAACTTGTCTCGATGGTTTGCGGAAGTAAGCCAAATCAAAAGGCTTTCATGTTTCCTCGATTGAAAAATACTGCGAGCCTCAAAAGTACAAACCACTTACACACAAACAAACGCAGAATTCCGGCAAATTCGGCGCGCAGCTAACTGCGATAAGTACCCGTACAAGCTACCAGGTAACTGATAATCAGTCGGCGCGTTTTAGGCAGCCAGTCCACAGCCCTACGTGGTGGGTCAAATGTTAACTCTTTTTGAGGACTTTCCTTGTCTCACCGCGATATCCTCTGGTCATGTTTTCCCTCTTTTGCCACAGATGGATTGAGGCAGAGCGTGAGGAGGCGTTGTTGGGTAAAGGGGCCGGAAAAAGAGAGGGCGGTGTCCATCACATGGAAGAAGCGCACCTCGCGTTCGGTGCCGGTCCCAGGGTGTGCCCCGGGCAGGTGAGGTAGATAGCTGACGTATTCCGATGGGGTTCACCCTCGGAAAAAGGGTACGGTAGTACACGTCCAAAATCGGATCGAAATCGCCCATGAGCTTTCGAAGGGGCCGAACAGAGTCCAGCATTAGGGTGGTACCATGCCGCTGTTGGGGTGCACTGGTTGCTGCACCTCGGTCTCACCCGGCGATGGACGACGCCTACATAGAACTGGAAATGAAAAACAAGTACCGGCTGTGATTATCGAGGATTTCGTCAGAACTCGTACCTGCAAGCTGCGTATGATAATTCAATTGCGCGTACTATTACGCACAGGTTTTGATAGTTTTCGAAATAAAAAAAATATCTCGGCCGTGAGATCGAGGGTTTCCTCGAAACTCGTCTTCGCAAGCTGTGTCTGATATTTTATTATACATATCACTACGCGGAGTCTCGCTTCAGTGTGCCTCCTCTTCATCTCCCTCTGTTCTACGCATTCCTGCCAACCGACGCAGATCTTCGGACGTTAGCAGCCAGAAGAATATTTCCCGCCGGTGTCATCTTGGTTGCGAAACATTTGTACGAGTACACTATATATATGATGCGCGTAAAAAGTGGGCGCTTGCAAAGCGGGATGGTGATTGGGCACCATCGTTGGGTTCTGTAGGGAGCCGGTACGTCAAACGAAACATTCTCCTTGCACCTTTTCAGCGAAGCGGGGTTCCTCGAAGTGAACTATTCCAAGGGGGAGGGAATTATGCCGCAGAATTTGAAGCAGTAACAGGGCTTGAAGGCGCGATTGTCCTGCAAAAACTGGAGCAACTGGAGCAGGTCTTAAGGTATCACTTGCCCAAACCTTATACATATGATGCATAAGCTTGGTACCTTCCAAGGCTCAATCGTGAAGCCTTCAACTTTCGTGGTGGAACACACGGTCCACACTCGATCATTGCAGCTCACACCATAAAAAATCGTTTGGTTGTTGAAAAAGATATTACTCAAACGGTGTCAGTCAAGCTCCCGGCAAAGAGTGACGATTCAGGGACTCTTTAAAGCAGGATATACGCATAAACGACGAGGCTTTGTCACGGTGTAGCACCGAACTGTAGCACCGAACCGCGGGGCGTACGTTTTATTTGCAGAATCCTACGGTGCGGTGCGGTGCGGTTCGGTGCGGTGCGGTGCAGGTATCGTTTCTGAGCTCGGTGCAGTGTGGCGGCGGTGCGGTGCGGACTTTGGTTTGTGGTTCTCAGTCGGTGCAATTCGGTAAACCCCTTTAAAAACCACACCGCGCCGTACCCGTACCCTACCAAATTGCTTGTAGACCTCCGGCCAACGGCGCGGTGCGGTTCGGTGCGGCTTTGGATGTTTAAAAGCGTACGGTGCGGTTTCGATATAGTCCTGCTGTGCGGTGCAGTTTTGTTGAAGACATAATCATGTGGTGCGGCGCGGTACACCCTCAAAAACCTTGCTAAATGAACGACCTGTCTGTCTATCCTCATATTTGCTTCGCCTCTCCGTGTTTCGTTGGTATGTCGTTGTGTTCGCAGGACATGGCTAAAGCCCAAGCGGCTATCATCATCGCCGCCATCTGCGCCCGTTTCGACATGGCGCTTGCGCCTGGGCAGGTACATAAATGAGCTACATGGTACATACTTATCACCTTGAGTCAACAAATACCCCTTCTGAATACTCGCTATGCCAACGTACGGCATTCAAGTCGAAGAGACAGAACGCGATGACCCCCATATACTATATTTCGTGGTACTAGGCCCCAGGTGTGAAACGTCAGTATCTACGGACTTGACATGTGTCCTATTTCCGGTAAAGCTACGTGCTACCGACAAAGAAACATGTTTCGTTCCCTCGTCTACAAGACACGCTCCCTATATATAGTATTCTGCAGCTTCAGATTCGTTTGCCCTCCATGAGTGGTGTATGTACGGCATGAGAGGGAATGTTACGCCCGAAGTACGGGAGATCGAAGTATCCCACTTGCAAAGATTACTTCGACGAAAATCCTCGATCTCACGGCTGACGTTTTTTAACGTTTAAACATACAACCTTTCGACGAAAATATGACAAACACGGCTGGCGTGTCGACCTATCCCGTACACAGGGTATCCGACCGTATCAAAGTCGTCGGTAGGTTTAAGGACCCAAAGATACCGCCTTGACGTACTCTAACAGGTAGTGCTGGCGTACCCGCTGTGATATGTATGTGCTATGGGCATCGATGTCGTCGAGAGCTCTGATGCCTACGGGTAGAGCTGCAAGCGTTGCGGTGCCTAACGAGCGTCCTACCTTTTTCAAGCAACCTCTGACGACCTCAGCGACGCCTTCTTTATAAATCTAAAAGCTTTTCCACTATCCGCAACGGGTGGGTGAACCAGAAAGTAAGCTTCTCATCCCCGGAGAAACGTCGGCCTCACGAGCGGTTCGCACCGCGATGCAACTCACCTTTCGTGCCATTTGCCGAGCGCCTCATCATGGCGCTTCGTGCCCGTTGCCAGCAATAGTAGCTGTCTGGTCGGTGAGAACTCGACGTGCTTCCTCCCGGTGGTATATCTGGGCGCAAGAGTCCGTGTTCATGCGACCACGGCCATGCGTGATATAAGTACACCTCCCTATAATGTGGAAAATACTGATTAGGGCGTGCCTTAGCCAACGAGAGTGCGCAAACAGCTACTTTAGGAAGATTCGCCATCATCAGGAATCCACCACGAGGATTGCGGAGATTCTATACCCATTAAAATTCTGAAGAGGTCGTCGGCTGAAACATCCGCGTTAAAAACAATCCCCAGATAATTTTTGGATAAAGAAAGGTGAGAGAAACATGTTGACGGTCTCCCCCATTTGCGTGATCGCCCTCCTGCTATATTCATTCGACAGGCCGACCCTCCCCAGGAGATCGAGACGATCACCACCGGCCCACTGAACGTCGACCTAATTTTCACCAGGAGGCAGCAGTGAACGACCGTAGCTTGCCTATACAACAAAGGCGGGAAAGGGCGGCAGCAGATCAGCGCATGATGAGCTGATTTAGATAGACACGAGGGTATAAGGGAAACGTCTCTCGAGCTTTGGGACGGATAAAAGCGGCGGGTATCTCGCCTCTCATGAACTGATGTAGACACTACACTAGCAAGTGCAGTGGGTACGCGGTTCAATATCTTTGTATGTCTTCCCCCCCGACTTCACAGCGAGTAGTCCGCGAAAGTACTCGCCTTTCACTATACTCTTGTGACTGACCAGGTTGATATGTGCACGTTGCAAGCTGTCGACAGGTTTTGTAAAAAAGAAATGGTCAGGATGTTGCAGCAGTTGCCGCCCACGGAGCGACTACGAGTACATTGTTCATGAGCTTCTTTCTTATTATCGCCTTGTCTACTCAGCTCACTGCTTAACTGTACAGCAGTATATCGGTGGCGTGCGTTTTGTGGCCACTTAGCGTGCACGAACCAGGGATCTCTCTAAAAGCGAAGGATCGCCACGGACGCTGGTCGTGCTGAATGCCGACGGGTGGAAGGAGCGGTTTAATGTTTCATGTGAAAACACACACGCCCACTGACGACAGTGCCTCTTATAAGGATCGCCCTGGGCTGGGTAATCGATCGATCTTTTACCTGTATAGCTCAGTAGGTAACACCCTCATATTTGGCGTCGTCGATAGGACACGGGTTTGAACCTCACTTCGAACGTTTCTTTCATATACAAAACGCTTGCGCGTGCACCTGAGAGAGTGTCACAAGGATAACCATGGGCTGGGTAGTATATCGTTCCTCTACTCCTATACCAGGTAGCTCAGTAGGTAACACCTTCACAGACCCAACTGTGATCCTACTTGGTGCATCATATGTGGATAGTTAATATCTGGTAGCATGATTGGAACAAACACTACACAATATCAGATGGCAAATATGTGTTGAATGTTGTTTGTGATACGCTGTACTCGATACAGGTCTGGGGGTATCTGACGGTTTCATACATATATATTCTGGGGTTTCGTAGTTTGTGTCTACTGCTGTAGGCATTGTTTGGTATGGTTGTCTGGTCTTCTGGTATGTGGGTACGGCTCGCCTTGCGAGGCAGTCATGATGCCAAGATGCGACCCGGAGTTTTATGCTAAGGTACTCCTCAGTTTATATGAGAGAGGGTATACCGCAACGAAAAGGTACGGCTTACTCCTGTGTGGTTTGTGTGGCGGGACCTCTGACATGTGAAGGTATTGGCTCGCCTGGTATGTATTGGAGCCTTTGACGATCAGGTACCGTGCTTCTGTGTCTGGGTGTACTTCGGTGGCGGTGATGTATTCATTTACAGCTGTTCCTACACAATATCGGTGGGCCACGTGATTCCAATTTTACGTCCGACGGCAGCTTATCCAAACACAATGTTGTGTTAGCAGGCCTGCTGCTGCTGAAGGGGTACCGTTATGGGAAAGGAGACCTAAATCGGTTCGTTGCTATCAACAACCTGGGTCAGTTGCGGTGGTGCACAGGTTGTCGTTTTTCTCGAGACTGAGAGGCAGGGACGTTGACCATATCGCAGCAGGTCTTCGTTGAGGGTACCGTAGCGAAGTTCGGTGTCAGTCGCGGTATTATTATTACTGCGGTGGTTGACCTGAAGCTCCATCGGTTCGACGAGGACGAGCCAGACGTTGATGAACCTTTCCGGTCATTTGCAGGGCTTTCGATGTGGTCAGCGAACCAGACTCGCTCTGATATCCTGAACGCGGTTCGAGCCGTAGCAATGTACTCTGCGGCGCCTAAGTTGCTGCATTGATTGGCAGGCAGCGCTCTCAATTATACTACGTACGTACGACGACTCAGAACACGGCACGGCAACAACCAAGTTAATTTCAAAGTCCATCGATTCACGATGACGTAGCTAAGATCGATGTACTCGTGAAAACCTGCAGCCCAAGCGCCAGTAGTAACAGCAGCTCGTGCTGATGTTGCCACGGGAGCTATAGGTTAAATTGACACACGACACGAAAATGAACGTGGAAGTGTGGTGAGCTTAAGCTTCTTTTTTTTACCAATCCGCCGGAGGAAAATAAATAAATAAAAAATGCTGTACAGTAGTGGTAGTCCGAGCTCATGCTACTAGTAAGACACTGTGGTTGTCCTGGTCTACACGGGGCGCGCGCAACGTTCATCAAGTGCGTTTTACGACACCAGTCTGAGTATTCTGACAGTGCACCAGGATCACCAGGATACCACATAGAGCAGCATCTCCTTGAGTACTGCCCCGTTCTGGATGAGCACGTTTAGCAAATCTGGGAGGTAAGATCTTCATGCTGCGGCGCCTAAGTTGCTACATTTGATTGTGATGTACCATACGTCAACGAGCACATGCGGTATTACTTTTCAGAGAGGTCTGAGCAGCGGAGTTCAGTTGGAGTTATACGTGGATACAGACTATGCACTCAAGGCCAGCGACCGGAGTTCTGTCTCTGGTGGAATTGTATTGTGCGCTGATGCCTGGGTAGAGTTTTGCTCTAGGACGCAGAATTTCATTACTCTTTCGTTCGCGGAGGTCGAGCACGTGGCGATGGCCGCGGGTTTTTCCGAGACGATTTTCATGCGGAATCACTGGAGTTTTCTTTTCCCGAACCGCGATATTGAGTGCACCACGGTGATGGAGGACAACCGGGGGGCGGTACACTTGGCGAACAATCCTGTGACTTCTCCCAATTGTAAGCACATAGATGTCCGCGATCACTTTATTCGGGAGCGTGTCGCCAAGGGGGAGTCAGCAGAGCAGCATGCTGTGGCCTTCTCTCCAACCGTTGCCCACGGGGGCATTTCGTTTTCATCGCAACATAGTAATGAAACTTGTGTGGTGATCACATTCAGTTCTTCGGGCGTTGGTTGGTTGGAACGGAGAAGTGCCATGTCTCCCAGCACACCTTGGACAATTCCAAATTCAGTAGTCTATTGTGTCTACAGCTAATTCAGGAGGTTAGGCGTTAATTGGAATTGCCTTGACGATTGTTTTTAGCGACTGCCTATGAACTGAAAATATGTAATGCCCACAACTGATTTCGGCGGTTACCCATGAATTGACAGTAACTGTTGTCAAGTCAATTTTTTTCGGTGCTTGTCCACAAATTGAAATTGTCCAGACAATTGTTTTCGGCGATTGATTGTCTATGAATTAATTGGACTAGTCCAGACAATGGAGTTCGAAGATCCTCCATTTGATTGGAATTGTCTATAAAATTGATTGCAGAGACTGCAAAATTATTGGAATTATCCAACAAATTGATTGCGGGTGCTTGCCCAATGATTGGAATCGCCTCCCTCCTCTGCGGTTTGGGGTCAGGGTTAGGGTCAGAGTTAGAGTCAGGGGTTGGGTTGGGTCTTCGCCCGTACCTTGATCCCAACAGGAGCCAAAACACCTGAACAGCCTACCATCCTAAAGATCCCTTCTCCCAGATTGTAAAAGGCCCTCCGAGTAGGTTTAGCAATCTGGGACAAGTGATCTTTAGGGATGTTTTTGACTTGAAAAATGCGTAGCGTGGTCTTTACTTCGGAATCGTCGTCCGCAACTGAGAAATTTCCTGGTTCGAGGCAAACGCGGCGCAGCCGCGTTTATGACGAGTTTTGACCCGTTTTAGCTGCGGTTTGGGGTCAGGGTTAGGGTTAGGGTTAGAGTCAGGGGTTGGGTTGGGTCTTTGCCCGTACGTTGATCCCAACAGGAGCCAAAACACCTGAACATCCTACCATCCTAAAGATCCTTCTCCCAGATTGTGAAGGGTCCTCGATAATTGTCTAGACAATGGATTTCGGGAGCTGTCTATGAATTGGGGTCGCCTGAACAATTGATTTCGGCTACTGCTTATAAAATGGAGTCGTCCAAACAATTGATATCGAGTGCTGCAAAGTTAATGGAACTGTTGTCCAAACGGAACCCACAGAATAATAGCACACCAGAACGAAGCCCAACTACGAGTAGTCATAGGCAGACTTCGCCTGTCTGTCCACAGCAACGTTCGGGCCATCTGCTGCAGGTGATATTGTCAGGCCTACCCTCCTACTGACGAGGGGACGGAGAAACAGGAGAAGATCTGCTGTAGTTGTACAGCAGTCAGTAGTAGTGGTGGCACCTGCTACGAGAACCTCTGTTGAATACATGTATGTCATATCAGAGGTTGTAGATATTTCGTCTTCAAATTATGAGGGTGGAATCAGGAACCACACACAACATCGAGTACAGTGTACAAAGGGCACAAGCCGAGCGTACTGCGACGCGGACCCTGGCCTCGTGGATCCTACTGCTACTGCTGCTACTGTTTTGCTGCTGGAGAAGCTCTCAAGTAGATGTTGCACAGCTGCAGTAGTTGTGGCACCTGCTACGAGAAGCTCTTGTTGGGCATGCCATGTTCGTGGTGTCGTCTCGAAAATATTATGCCGACTTTCGAGGAAACATACAAAAAAACGAGTGCAGGGTACGTACTACAGTACGTATGTATGTGTAAATGTACGCGTACAAAGGGTGCAAGGGTAAGACCGACAAGCCAAGCGTACGGCGACGCTGACCCTGGCCTCGCGTGCCCTACTGCTACTGCTGCTGCTGCTGCTGTTATGGTGCGGGAGGCGCACTGCTGCTGTAGACAGATGTCGTACATCAGTCCAAGTAAAAGTTGTGGTGACACCTGTTGCGAAAAAGCTCTTTCTGTTGGACAAAACATGTGAGATGCAGATTTTTATTGTGCTGAATTTCAACCTGAAAACACTCTGCTGGACAAACCATGTCGAGTGTTGTGTGTTCTTGACTCCTTCTACCCGTCGACATCCAGCACCACAGCAGTGTCCGTGCCGATTCCTCAATCCCTGAGAGATAGAAGTTCTGCGGTCACAGCAGTGCAGATTTCGTATTCAAATTATTATGCCGGATTTCGAGGTGGAAACCAGGATACACACGACCAAATCCAGTACCAGGTACACTTCTTCATATCAAGAGCCAGGAGAGGCCAAGAACATTTACGAAAATTATTGAGATGCACCCACGACGGCGTACAGTAGTAGTACAGTAGTACGTACGTGGTAGATATTCCTTCGTGTTCGTTCGTTCAGCACATTGTACAATACAAAATAATCCGTATGCGCCCAGCATGATGCATCGCAGATATATATGACTACTACTGCAGGTATTACCGAGGTCGCGCCTCATTACCACCAATTACTAGTAGTTGGAATTGTCGGAACAATTAATTTTGCCGGCAGTCAAATAGTTGAAAATTGTCCGGACAATTAATTCGGGGGGTCGTCCAATAATTGGATTTGTCGGGACAATTGATTAAGGAGGCGGTCTGTCTGTTGATTGGAATTATCGAGACTATCGATTCAGGAGACGGTCTATTAACTAAGACTGGCCGGATAATTCATTACGGAGACTGCCTATGAGATGTAATTTTCTGGACAATAGGGTCAGGTAGGGGCCATTTATTTGAAAATTACTGGATAAATGAGTTCGATGCGTTTCAATTAACTGGAATTAGGGACCACAGTGGACGGCCAAATGCAATAATAAGCTATTAATAGACAATATTGGACTCTTGTCCATTCTCCAGGGTGTGTGTGTGATGATATGGCCGAGGTAAGGGTAAGGGACGCAGGTGTTTCTGGCAGCTGGGAAGCAGTGCTTCGCTTCTTCTTATATAGATCTTCTTTATTGATGACTAGAGCTGAGGAGGTGCTCTGGTAGAGAAGTGAGAGGTAGGGGGGTGGGACTCGACGCTCAGATATACTCGTCCCACCCCATGCTACAAGCTCTCCTAAATTCCTCTTATCTAACGTACTCCTAAATAACTTTCCTTTGGCTACCGAACGTTCTTCTGCTAATATAAGAACTTCTCACTTTACGACCCTATCTGCGTTAAGGAACATTCCTCTTGTCTGACGGCCTATCCGCCTTAGAGAACATTCCTAAAAGACGGTTGATCTCAAATACCGGAATATCCGCCGGGTTAATCCATTCTTTGGATTATTCTCGTATTCCTCAGGCTACGAAACTGCCGACTATATTATCTATATCTATAGCCCATGAGCACTCGATTCATATCACATTAGCCCACCCTGAATAGTCGTATATGCAGACCACAAGATGGTCGAAGGATGATGACAAAGTTCATCCCAAAGACCAGGAAAAGGTGGTCGAAGATGCGGCTATTCGAAACAAAAGAAATGAGGCTATAGATCCCCCCACACCTCGTCATAAGACCCAAACACTGCGAAGGGGTGTTTACTTAGAACAACCACTTAAAGGTAGAGACCGAAGGAGAGGAAGAAATAACTCAAAGCGGAAGCGAAAGCAGAGAAAGGCAAAGCGAAAACCGAAGAAAGAAGAAAGAAAACAGGAGACAGAACAAAAGCCGAAGCGAAGGCTGAAGAAGAAAACTAGTACCGAAGTGAAGGCGAAAGAAGGGCGCACAAAAAGGTGCGAACGGAGGTTGGTCGCCGAACCGGGTTGGCAAACTAGGAAACTCACGAAGGAGGCAGTGACCGCAATACAAAAAAAAAACACATATATATATTTGGTAGGAGTAATGCCTTGTCTTGTGGCGGAGGTCCTAACGTGGTAGACATCACTCAAGAGAAACGGGGCACTGCTAAAGTGCAAAGAGGGCTGCGTACACTAGGGCTATTAAAACCGGGAGACGGAGCGAACAACGCTGCGTCTGGGAGACCTCTTCGTGGTATGGACTATACCAGCAAACCTAGCAAGGTATTTAACTCAACAAGAAAAAACTGAAGAAGATCCGCAAGGAGATTGGCCTAATGCGTGCAGTTCAAGGTGGTAGATACCGCATGGCTAAAACGCTAGCGTGTGCAACTCGGCCAACAGGGGCGACATCAAATATGGTGTCGTTTGCCACAGAGCAGAGGGGCGCGCGGAATACCGAACGAAATATGAAGAAACCTAAGAAAAAGAAAACAAACCACGATCGGGACCAGGAAACTAACTGAAAGCAGAACACGAGTCAGGGAAAATCGATCTTGGTAGAACCGCTATGGTTGATAACTCTGCGGCCTTCCGGGGCGGCAATGCTATCCGGACCCTACTTGGCAAAGATAGAAGAAACACGGGCGAGCTGGAAGCCCGATAAAATCTTAGCTCGATGACCGTCTGAAACAGGGGTCGGTGGAAACCGACGGGGGCTAGGGTACAGCCCAGGCAACGACACGATTTTACCTCGGCGTAGTATTGCCAATAATTTGCGGTAGGCTAGTGAAGTACAAACACATATGAAAATTATGGTATCGCTACGACTCGGTGGCCTGAACGCAAGAAGGCAACACGGACGTGTAGGCGACATGAAGAAAATAAAAGGTAGACGGAAACAAATGCACCCAAGAAGCTGGCTGTTGGTGGCTATTGAAGACTAACCCTGAAGAACTACTTTAATATATTATTGACTAACCAGAAACAAGTACCCAGAACTAAAAAAAAAACAAATGCTAAACCAAGGCTATCCAGGGGGGGGAGTGGAAACCGTGGGGGCTCCGCGGGACACATCAGAGTTCCGCAGCAGCCCACGTGCTAGGCTCCCATTCCCATGGCGTTGAAGACACCACGATCCGTACACGGCGTTCCGTGCTGTAGTGTAGCGGGAGGGTTGAAGGTCGATCTTGATCGGTCCGGGGTCATCCAGGAACCGGATGATGTAGGAGCCGCCCGGTGAAGGTTCCGGTGGAGCTCCCGAAGAGACGTCCGGGGGTGAGCGGTGAGCGATTTTGCCCAGCCACCAGAGGCCGTCGCGCGCTTTGTACCATATGTGCGCTCCGGGGGGGAGGATGGTGGTGCTGAAGTTGTGGAGCCAGAGGCTGCGGGAGACCAGGGCGTAGCCGGGGGCGAGAAAGATTTGTCCTTGAGATCGTGCCAGTTCGCGGTGGGCAGCGCCGATGCGCATCTGGCGGTAGAGGCGGTTCGTCTGGCGGTGTTGTGTCGGCGCTCCTGACCAATAGAGTAGGATGTTGCGCCGGAAGTGTTGAAGGTCCAGTTCGCGTTCCCAAGAGGGGCTGAGAAGTCCAGCCCAGTGGGTCTCGTACAGAACGGCGATGACCCCGCCGCGGCCGCGTACGAGTTGATGGCCGGTGATCTGCTCGACCTCGAGGCGTTCCGGTGGGGGAGTGACGTCGTCGACGGTGACGTGGTAAGGTGGGGACTTGGCGGCAGAAGCTGTGAGTACGTATGTAGTGAGGTCCGCGGGCAGATGCTTGGGGATGTCGCTGGTGTCGTCGGGGTTCCGGCAAGGTTTGCATCGTTGAACGGAGACGCGTGGCTTGGAGTCCCGTCCCGGAAGGTCGGATGGAAGGTCGAGGAAAAGTAGCTTGTCGTGAAGAGGGCGGTTGTCGGGGGTGTTCGAGGCGGGCGTCGGTCCAACGGCGAGGACCTTGAAGGGCCCATTCCAGTTCAGGGAAAGCTTTGTCTTGAGTACAGTTGCGTCGGTGCCCTTTTTGACGCCTTGGCGAATGGTTGAGGCGGAGTTGTAGACCCAAACCCAGCCGCCGACGGTGAAGGGGGGGGATGCTCGGAGGGCGGCCATGATGGGCGCGTTGCGGCGCTGGAGACGCGAGACGGTGAGTCGGTGTAGTTCGCGGATGAGGGAGTACGCGCGTCGTTGTCGGTCGGTGGCGAGGTTGATGTAGACCAGATGATCGCGGTCCAAGCTTTGGTGGCCGCCGATGTTGTCGGGTTCGAAGACCGAGAGCGGGAGGCGAGGAAGGCGGCCCATGTGGATTTCGTTAGGCGCAAGCCCTGTAGCGGCGTTCACGGAGTTGTTGTAGGCCGACGACACGTGTGGCAGCAGCACGTCCCAGTCGGTCTGCTGTTCGTTGCCGACCATAGAGAGCATTTGGGCCAACACATGGTTGACGCGCTCGACGCCGCCGTTGGTGCAGGGGTGGTAGGAGCTGGTGTTGACCTTGCGGATACCAAGGCGCTCGTAGACGATGTTTGCAAGCTTGGAGGTAAAGTGTAGTCCGTTGTCGGAGAGAAGCGTAACCGGGCACCCCCAGAGAGGGATGTATTCGTTCAGGAAGATGTCGGCGGTGCCGGCGGCCGTGAACTGCGCCGCTGAAACGGCAAACATATCGGCGCGCCGGCTGAAGCGGTCGGTGAAGAGAAGGATGTGGACGTTGCCGCGCGGCGTGAGCGGCAGGGGTCCGAAGTAGTCGACGCTGACGGTGATGCCAGGCCCGTTGGGCAAAGGAAGAGAAAGGATGGGCCAGCGAATGGTGTGCCGGGAGGTTTTTCGCGCCTGGCATTGAAGGCAGCGGCGGATCCACCAGCGGGCGGAAGCGTCCATGCCAATCCACCAAAAGAAACGTGCCAGCATGCGGACCGTTCGGGTGACTCCTAGGTGTAGAGAGGTGGTGGCGTGGCAGGTGTTCAGCACCCAGGGGCGCATTAACATTGGCACGTAGATGCGTGGGGTAAGGGGGGCGGGTGGTGGTAGGCTGTTCCCGGGTGGGGGTGGGGGTGGTCGTTGGACCAGGAGGGTGGTTCCGTCGTCCGTACGGTGCAGCTTGCTTTTGGAGGCAAGGGTGAGGACGTCCGGAAGTTGTGGGCGCCGGGCCGAGGGGATGAAATCCAGGAGGTCGTTCGGCGGGGGGGCAGGGGAGTCCAACGACAGGAAGCGGATGGTGGCGCAGCACAGGGGCTCTGCTCGTTGTTCTCGCGCCCAGTCTTTGAAGGTGTAGTGCTCGACGCGGGCGAGGAGGTAGGGGTCGTCATCGGGTTCGACGATGGGCTCCGGGAGGGGCAACGACGGTGTTGGTGCCGGCGGAGAAGGCGTTGTTGGGGGGGTTGGGGTTGGGTTTGCGGGCGCAAACGGGTCGGGCGGTGCGGGAGCTGTGGCTGAAGGCGCCGTAGGAGGAGGGGGTCTTGGCTGGACCCCGGCCGGGGGCGTGGGCGCACTGGTGGGTGTAGATCGTCTGCGTACGACGGGTTGTGGTCGACGGCCGAAGCGATAGACGGCTGTGGGTCGAGGGGTTCCCGCGGCAGCGGCGATGCGATGGCGGGTCCGAGAAGATATCAGGCCTGAGACGGCTGGTTCCGTGCCGCCAGTGGTGGACGGCGGAGAGATGACGGACGGCCTGGAAGCCGAGCCTGGAGGAGCTCCGCTGTTCACGGCGGCGTTCTCGGGGCCAACAAGCAGTCCAGCGGTGGAGTCAGGGGTCGCAATAGGTCCGACGAAGGTGTCGGGTGCGGGGGAAAGGGTGGGGTGCTCCATAAGTGGTCCCAGTAGGCGGAAGTCGCGGA
Source organism: Nereocystis luetkeana (assembly GCA_031213475.1). Lineage (NCBI taxonomy): Eukaryota > Phaeophyceae > Laminariales > Laminariaceae > Nereocystis > Nereocystis luetkeana. The sequence goes on from JARUPZ010000007.1 coordinate 2,067,526, forward strand.
AATCGTCGGTGGTGAAGGGAAGCGGCTGGATGGTTGGGATGGGCCTTGAAGGGGGGGATATGAGCCCACCCAAGCCGATACCCGGGGCGGGAGGGTCGTTCGGCGCGAAGCCGCAGGGGCGGATGAGGTAGATGCCGACGGTGTCCGGGCCGGTAAGGCGGTTGCGTCCGGTGCGGTCGGCGTCGGTGGCGGGTTGGGGGAGCCGGGAGAGGAAGTCGGCGTTGCCGTTGGACGTGCCCTTCCGGTATTCCAGCGTGTAGGTGTACGCCGAAAGGAACTCGAGCCAGCGCCGGACGCGGGCGTTGTGTTCTCCGACCTTGGCGATGTTCTCGAGCGCCTTGTGGTCCGAGTAGATCTGGAAGCGGGTGGACCATAAATGTCCACGGAGGCGTTTGATCGCCCACACGATGCTCCCGGCCTCGAGGTCGAGGGGTGTCCACGAACGTTCGGAGTCCAGGGTGGCACGGCTGATGAAAAGGATGGGTCGGACTGAGCCGTCGGGTTGTTCTTGCTCAAGGGTCGCGCCGAAGCCGTCGATGCTAGCGTCGCAGTAGAGGCGGAAGGGGCGGGAGTTGTCGGCAACGGCATCCCAGTCGGGGTAGACGAGGATAGGGGGTTCGGCAAGTTCTTGGAGGATGGCGCGGACGGTGGTTTCCATGGCGGGGGTGAAGTCGAACGTGGCGCCTTGCTTGAGTAAAGCGTTGATGGGGCGCAGACGTCGGGAGAGATTCGGCAGGAACTTGCCGTAGTAGTTGATGCCCCCAAGGAGCGAGCGCACTTGCTTCTTGTCGGTCGGCATGGGCATTCTGGTGAGGGCGGCGACCTTGTCGGAGTTGGGGCTGTAACCGCCGGCGGAGATGGTGTGTCCCAGGAAATCGGCGGTGGTGGCACCAAGTTTGGCCTTGGCCGGGGAAAGTTTGAGGTGGTGCTTCCGGAGGCGTCCGAAGAGAGCTCTGATGTTGGCAACGTGGTCGTTGGGGTTGGGGTCGAAGACGATGATGTCGTCGAGATACGCGGCGACGCGTTCCAGGCCTTTGATGACCTCGTTGATGACCTTAACGAACCAGCCGGGGGAGGCGCTGCTGCCTTGTGGCATAACAAGCCACTCAAATAACCGGTTCGGTGTGCAGAACGCTGTCAAGGGGATGGTGTCCTCGTCGATGGTGATTTGGTGGAACGAGGAGACCAGGTCGAAGAGGGAAAAGATGCGACCTTTACCCAAGGAGTCGAGGACTTCGTCGACGCGGGGGATGGGGAGTTGTCCGAGGGAGCTGATGGCGTTGAGCTTCTTGTAGTTGATTGTGATGCGAACACCTCCGTCTTTCTTGGGGATGGCGGCCATAGGGCTGGAGTATGGCGACGTGGAATGCTGGATCAGGCCGGCAGCCAGGTATTGGTCCAATACGGCGTCGGCCTTTTTGGCGAGGATGGGGTTGATCCTGTAGGGGCGGGAAGTGACCGGTGCGCTGTCCGGAGGTACCGTGATCTTGAACGGCATTAGCGAGCACGAGCCGAAGTCGGTCTTCGACGTGGAGAAGACGTCCTGGAATTCGCAGAGGACGTCGCCCAAGTTGTTGATCACCGATGGGGTCCATCCAGAACCGTGAAGGTCGAAGTTGACGTCGCGTAGGTGCAACGGCAGGCGTTCCCAGAGGTCGAGGAAGCTGTTGCGCTGGTCGGCGTCGAGGCGTGCAAGGAGCTGTGGGCACGGGGCTTTTAGTGCGGTAGAGGGGTCGGCTGTTGGTGGACTCTGGTCGGCCACCGGGATGTTGTTGTGGAGGGCATGTACGTCCGGAAATGGAGGGGGGAGCGGCGGGTTTAAGGAGGGATGCCCAAGGGTGGCGAGCGGTACCTGTACCAGTGGGGAGCAGGAGGTTCCGAGGAGGTCACCCGGCTCGAGTTCGGTAGATCCAGATAGGGGGACCGTTTGGTACCCGTCGGAGACGAAAATCGCCGTGTCGGAAAGGGGGTTCTCGCGGGGGAGCATGTTCACCATGTAATTCCCGGCCAATGCTGGAGCGCCTGACTGGCGCACCAGGTTGACCTTGGCGAGCTGTGGGGTAGAGGAAAGCGAAATAGCTTTGTTGCCGGCGAATCGGAGGTGGTAGACGTCGTCAGTGGAGCGATCGTCGGGAATGAATGCTGAGGCTCCGTTGGGGTCGTGGTGACTTAAAGAGAGCTCACCACGGGTTTGCCGGGAAGGTTGGTGGGGGAGGGCGGGCTGTTGCCGGAGCGTGGTATACGAGCGGTGCTCGAAGCGCATCCAGCTGTCTCGTCCCAGGAGGATGGGGTGCTGCATGGTTCCAGCAGGAACTACGCAGGCCCATACTGCTAGGGCAGCGGTGGGGGTCTGGAGGCGCATAAACTGGATGCTTAAGCGGATAGAGACGGAGGTGGAGAGTGGGGCTGAGGTGCCGAAGCCTCCCCATGAACGGGGGGAACTGTGCCGTTCGCAGGCGTCGGTGGCTGACTGGGAGGCCTTCAGTTGTTCCATCGCGGTTGCGGTGATAAACGACTGGGGCGAGCCGGTATCGAGCAGTGCCACGAGTTCGCGGCGGGTAGTGGCGTCGGGGCCGCTGTGCACGAGTACCTTCGTCGTGAACGACGCGTCGTCGACGGTGATGATGCCGCCTGTAAGGCATGGTCCGTGTTCCGGTATCGGGGGCCGACGGGTAGGAAGGTGGCTGTGGGCTGCGGTGTTGATGGTGGACACTTGGGTGAAGTGGCTGATGGGGTAGGCGTCGGGTGTAGACGGCGGTAGAAGCAGCCCAAGTGGGGAGTTAGGCGGTTGCCGTGGGGGGGTCGGGCTTGGCTCGTGGATGTCGTCGGCGGTGGGGAAGACCCGGGTTGAGTCGGTGGAGGCGGGTGTTTGCTCTGGGTCGTTGGGACTGGTACCAGTAAGAAGTTGGGGGAGGCGATCGGCGTCGAGGCTTTCTCGGACGTCCATCAGTACCCGGCCCAGCAGATTCCGACCACGCCAACGCGTCGGAATGCAGGCGTCCGGATGGTCGGCCTTGAGGCCTATGCCCCAGATGAGGTCGTGTGGGCTGGCCTCGGCAATGTGTTTGTCGTCCGTTGCCGCCAGCTCTCGCCGTAGCTCCGAGTGTTGGCGGAACTTGGAGAAGTTGATGTTGAGGACGATGTTGTAGCGGTGTCGCTCCCAAACGAGTTCGTCGAAGCCGAAAACGGTGCGCCCAAGTGCTTTTTGGTCGGCCGGGTCGCGGGTCGCTTTGATGCGGCGCTCAGTTGTGGTGTCCCCGAAGAGCGCAGCCTTCTGCGCCATCATCATCTGCTCGGCGCAGTTGTATGTGACGCCATCGTGTTCGATGTCGCACAGGTACCACTGCGAAAAGACGGAAGAGGAGTCCCAGAAGAAGTGAAAGGATGAGGGGGCCTCTGCGGTGGTGTGAGCTGTTGATGGCGTGTTGGTTGTTGGGGGTGGGGGGCGACGATAATTTTTTCTATCGCCACCTGGCGTCGACGGGGGTAAAGTCAGCCACGATCGAGCGGTGCTGACCGGAACCCTCGTGTTCGCGGGGGAATTGCTCGGCAAAGCCGAGGTACCGGGGGGGTCCACGCCGGGGCTTATACGCCGGGCGAGATGACCCTGAAAGGTGTTGACGATAATTTTTCTATCGCCACCTGGCGTCGACGGGGGTAGAGTCAGCCACGATCTAGCGGTGCTGATCAGAACCCTCGTGTTCGCGGGGGAATTGCTCGGCAAAGCCGAGGTACCGGGGGGGGTCCACGCCGGGGCTTATACGCCGGGCGAGACGACCCTGAAGGGCCCTGTCGTCCAACTTTTGGAGGACAGGGGGATACTCGCTAGGAGATACCACACCTGGGGCCCGTGTCCACGCGTTGCACAAAGCAGGCGAGGAGGACGGGGCAGGGGGCTCAGGGCATGTCCTGGTCGACGTTGGTCGCGAGTCTTCCGTTTTTAATACGGGACTGCCCCACGAGCTCAGGGGCAGCGGTGGTGTCAACACCGTGGCAGCGGGTGGAAGCCCGTCGTTCGCAGGTCCAACGCTGTCACAAGAAAGACGCGCATGCTGGAACAAGCGCGTATGGAGCGGCCAATTAGAGGCAGGCTCAGGGGGCGATGGCCCGGTCGACGAAACGGTAGTTTCGTGTGAACCGGAACCGCTGGTAGCCGTAATCGTCGAGACGTTTCCCAGGGTAGCAATGTCTGGGGTCTCGGCAATGGTCGGCAAGTAGCGTTGCTCACCGCCGGAAGACGTCGAGTGGAGCATCCTGGTGAGGCTCGGCGTCTTGGCCTCCTCCCGCCCACACCTCAAGGCAATCACTTGAGCAAGAGGATCAGTGCTTGAGCAAGTGGCTGGGAAATGGGCTGGGTTAGGGGGGGGGCATGCGGGGGCAGGGGTCGGGGAGGCGTGGTGCACGTGATTTACGCGTGCGTCCTGAGAGCCTCGGGTGGTCGCAGTAGATGCTGTTGATGGAGATGCGGCAGGTGCTCCATCATCGGCTTGTCAGTTGGTGCGGAAGGTTCCCGACTGCCGTTGGTTCGGGAGGTTGGTCGATTTGTTGCTGCCCATCCGCATGTTTGCGGGGGCGGCTGGTGCGGACGTGTTGGTCGCAGGGGTATGAACCGTCAACGCGGAAGACGAGGGGGCAGGCTCGATGCGTTGTTGTCGGAACTGTTGCCCTGGCGAGTGTCGGTTGCCGTTGTCGTATGCACGGCCGTAGTTCTGGCGCCAGTTGTCGGAGCGCCCGTTGTTGCTGCGGTAGTTGCGGGAGCGGTCGTGGTTAGAGAGGCTGTTGTTGGAGTGTCCGCTACGGTTGGTGTTGTTGCCTCGACGGTTGTTGTCGTAGCGGTTGGAACTCCGCTCCAGGTTGCGCTCGTATTGCCCCCGGCAGTAAGAGAGCATCCTCTGTTGCCACTGGCGGTAGGCCTGACCGTCGTCGTTTAGCTGTCCGAGTGCCGGGTTTAAGATGCCGGACGTGGTGAGGAAGCTCTTGGAGCAGGCCTTCTGGCTATGGTCCGTGCCATTGCAGTTGAGGCAAAGGTCACCGTGAGCGCGTAGGGCTTGGGCGTGGGACACCGCGACGTTCCGCCTCCGTCATGGGCTCAGTAGAGGCTCTCGTCACCAGGCTGAGCGCTCGTGTGGAGGGGGGCGCTGCCGTCGTGGGAGGTGTTGTCGAGGTGAGAAGGGGCGGTGTCGCCGGCGATGGCGTATCCGTTGTGGGGCGGGTGGTTGGGGGTGTCGGAGGGGTGGGTCGAGACTCGGTCGGGTTCCACACGTAGCCGCGGCCGGCGTTGGAGTGGAAATACCTTAGCTCGAGTAAAAGGGTGTGGGCGGCCCCGATGAACTCGGACGAGGCACCCTCGGTGGCGGCGCGGGCCAGAACGAAGGTGATCGACGGGTCGCAGTCGGGTGTGAACAGTCGCCAGACGCGGTGTGCCGCTATAGAGACATCTGAGGCTATCGGGTCGCGTGTACTCTGCATCCAGCGGAGCTTGGCGTCCAGAAAGACCCAGTCATTTGACTCAAAGCCGAACGTCTGCGGTTGCCGGTGCCCAGTGGGTTTGGGGGCTGGCAAGGATTGGGCCGGTAGTGGTGCCTGGGACATTGAGGTCCCAGCTTGTTTCTAGGGGCGCTGGGAGGTGGTGGTCCTAGACATCGCGGCGGACGCAAAGGGTGGTCCAGGGTGCGGAGCCGACGGCTGCGGTTGGGCCGTGGTGGCCGTGGTCGCAGCTGCAGTCTCGTAGGTGGGGTCGAAGGGGTTCGAGGAAGGGGTAGGAGAGGGCGGTAACACGAGTAAGAGGTCAGCGCTTTCTTTCGCAAGAAGGAGGAGCTGCTCGTGGTGGGCTTTGAGGGCCGCGCGGCGCTCACGGAGAGCCGTGGGATCGCCTTGGTAGTGCCCCGGATTGAGAGCAGGGGTGGAAGTTTCCTGTGCGGAGACTTCCGGTTTGATGGTAGGCCCGGCACTGGCCGTGCCTGCTCCCAGTGGAGAAGATCCCGGTGTGGTGGGGTGTAGAGCGAGGTCACTCAGAATGGTTTCGAAGCCGGGGGTGTCGTCGTCCGTGGCGCGAGAGGACCTTGCGGCATACCTCGCCTCGCGGGGGTTGGTGGTGTCGGGGGAAGGGGCGCCGGGCATGTCGGTGGAGGAAGCTTTCTCGGCCATGTTTAGGCGGGTAGAACGCTTGTACTGGGGCGGGAAAAGGTTTGGTGGAAGATGGAGAGGGCGGGTGGATCCAGGCTTGGATCAGGGTAGGCGGCTACAATACCAACAAACCGATCTAGGGGACAGAAAGGAGTGACGGTAAGGACGTACAATAAGGGGTATTGAGGGGGGTGTGCCACAATTATAGTGCCCGTCGAAGGATATTTTTATAGTTGAGGACGTCTAGCTAGTTTCAGGCGCCTCGCGTGTGATTGACGGTAGTCGCGCCCGAGTCACTCAAGTGATATCAGTGGAACTGAATTGAACAGAACTCCGTCTGAAATGTCCAATGTTCGTAATGATAACGGGGCGTGACGATTACTGGGCGTGGGCAGTGCAAGACCTTTCGTTGGGATACAATTAGAGTACCCGTAAAGGCAACGTGTAGGTCGAGTCGGGGGGAAAATTGCAGCATGCCGGCACTATTTGGTAGCTGCACAGCATATCGGGCGATTCCCTACTTGAACGGTGGGCAGTTTTTCGTTCCGTGGTAGAAACAGACAGCAACCGATACGTTTCGGGGGTCGCGAGGCCCGATACGTTGTGAGATACTTAGGGTATCGTAGAGGTGGCACAAGTGGGAACAAAAATAAAATAAATAAAAATAAGAAATAGACCCCGGTACGTAAAAACATGGAAAAGAGTATCAATCGGCTCCTTTGGGGGAGTCGAAGACGCTAATCCGCCGCGAAGGATGTTGTGTATTGGTGTTAGTTTGACCAGCATTTAGTTCATCACTTTCGGAAATGGTCACTGCCCGGGCCACAGTTACTATGCTCCATATTCGAGCAGCTTGCAGCAGCTGTTTTCGTGATGAGCTGGACAAACATGGGAGAAACAGTTGTCTACTAGTTTGTGTAGCCTTTGTGGTGTTACGGTTCTAGGCAGCCTGTACCCTGCTTCATTTGTAAAAGCTGGTGGGGGTGGGGTGCGTTGGAAAATAACACTTGTTACAAACTTGAACAGTGTCTACCCTGCTTTGATTTAAGGTGGGAGCTAAAAAGAAACGATTAGAAAAAAAGAAGAAGACACACGTCGAAAACAAAAAAGAAAGGGAAAACAAACACGACCAAACTAATATTCGGGCCAGATCAGGTAGCATACATTCTGTTTTGATGTGCTACAGCTGGGGGGGGGTAGACGTATGCAGCAGTAGACAAAGTTGCGCGCCACAAAGCCTCGTTTCGTCGGTAACGCTGAGGAACGTGCACGTAAGAGGCTGTAGCCGGACATATTTGTGCAGCATATATATACCTTATTTCTGGCTTAAAACTGGCAAATTTAAATGCGCCTAGGCAGCAGACGGACAAGGTTCGGCAACATAAAGCCGCTTAAAGTCGTTAATGCCGGAAAACAAACGTGCAAGTAAAGAGCAGTAGAAAAAAAAATCTAAAAATAATAGACATCGTTTGTATCCTATAGGCCGTGGGGGTGGGGCATAAATAGCAGAAATCCGATTAATTTCCGCAGCATGCGTCCTGTATTTATAGTAGAGCAGCAGGAAAGTACCTGGTAGTGCATCATAGAGCCTGTTCTGCATGGTAGAAGCAGCGTGTGGACGGGCAATCTGAAGAGGGGTGCAGAAATATAAGCTGGTCCCAATGAGCAACATTTAAAATCCTCCTGCAGATATATTCCTAAAGAGCTACGTGCAACCATATAAGAATTGTCGACAGGTATACCTGGTATTCCCAGAGCGCTACCCGTACGTGTGTGTTCTTCGCATTGTATATACGTGCAACCAGGTAAGGTTCGCCTACGTACGAGTATAAATATATGCATTCCTATACGGTGGATGTGCTACACCATCACATCAAGAAAGGGGCACCGACCGTGCATCGTTTGTCTACCTAAATATATCGTGAGGAAGGAAGGGGGGGTTCACGGGAGATGTCGTCACTAAAATAGTGTTACGTACCCCTATTGGTACCTCGCTCGTACACAAGACTTTGTAGGCTACTATTAATATGTACGTGTTGAAATCCTGTAACCAAGGCATTCAAATGAAACACCACCAGGTACATTCATGGCTATTCTCGCTGTGAGGGGGGGTCGCCAGTAAGGTTAATTCATACGTATACTATCGCTCGTATCAGGTACCAGGTACCAGGTATGGTCGTTCAATAACTCGCAGGCGAATATCCCACGCAATGGATACCAATGGATACAATTCGCAATTATAGCCGAGCCGTTCGTAGGCTGCTCACATATGCATATAATAGGAATGGCGTATTTAGTCACACAACCGCTGTTCCTAAAAAAAAAAAAAACACGTATCAGTATACTGCTGCGGGTGTCCTACCAGTACTACAGCAGCTTCTTTGTAGTCGTGGTAAGGGTCAAATCCCATACAACGTATGTCTATACAGGAAGGTGCAGATAAAATGGCGGGGGGGTTAATGTGAGCAGTTCCACCTACTCTTTACGTGCCTTCCCTATGAAAGGGCGGGCATACATCGAAGCGGAGGGGGTCATTGCTGTAAAAACGCTTTCGTTGTTGTGCGCGATGAGCACGATGTCATTTTGGGGGGGGTCTCCAGGTGCATTCAACCACATGGTGTCACGTATCGTGGAGGTGATCGATCTCGTCATTCCACGGCGGAGGCGTGGTACAGGGCGCGGAAAAACAAACCTCATCACACTGCCGAGAGCAACAATAGTACTTATATGACAAGTACCTACTAAGAAACAGCAGAGAGAAGTTGTGCGTACTTGTACGTGTGCCTGATAAGGGGGGAAGAATGCGTCTACTCACCTATACTAAGAGGGGAGAAACGTCTACTGTCGCCACTAGGCAGCTTGTCACAGTCGTCGGCACTAAAAACACACTCAGGAACGCAGGTTCGAAAAGAAAAAAAAGAAAGAAAGAAAATAGACCGCGAGGAAAACGAAAGAAAGAAAATAGACCGCGAGGAAAACGAAAGAAAAAACGAAACAAGGAACGAAAAGAAACAAAAATAAAAAGTTGACTTCAAAACCAGTTGCCTCCCGGGTAGGGATGGCTCACATGATCGTGAGAAGATCTAGAAGAAGCGCTGCAGTCCTCAGCTTGGCCAGAAGGTTCGTCGAATGCGAAGACGTCAGATGTGATGATATGGCCGAGGTAAGGGTAAGGGACGCAGGTGTTTCTGGCAGCTGGGAAGCAGTGCTTCGCTTCTTCTTATATAGATCTTCTTTATTGATGACTAGAGCTGAGGAGGTGCTCTGGTAGAGAAGTGAGAGGTAGGGGGGTGGGACTCGACGCTCAGATATACTCGTCCCACCCCATGCTACAAGCTCTCCTAAATTCCTCTTATCTAACGTACTCCTAAATAACTTTCCTTTGGCTACCGAACGTTCTTCTGCTAATATAAGAACTTCTCACTTTACGACCCTATCTGCGTTAAGGAACATTCCTCTTGTCTGACGGCCTATCCGCCTTAGAGAACATTCCTAAAAGACGGTTGATCTCAAATACCGGAATATCCGCCGGGTTAATCCATTCTTTGGATTATTCTCGTATTCCTCAGGCTACGAAACTGCCGACTATATTATCTATATCTATAGCCCATGAGCACTCGATTCATATCACATGTGTGTGTGTTCTCCACATTAAACCGTTCTTTCTACCCGTCGACCTCCAGCACAACCAGTGTCCGTGCCGATTCTCCAATCCTAGAAGAGATACAAGTTTTGTGGTCACAAAGCTACGCCACAGAGATATTACTTTGCCACGTGTGCAGTAACCACTGCAGTGGGCAATGCAAAGCCATGTCATCATACTAGATACGACAGGCACGACATACGCACTCTATGAAATAGTGAAACGAAGAGAAACGATCAAAGAGAAAACCAAAACAAAGTAGACAAATCGAAAGAGAAAAAGAAAAAAAATGAAAGCAAAAAACTAGGAGATACAATCCGCAGGCGAGGTGGCCAACACTTGAAAAAAAACGAGCTGGAAAAAAGAAAAAAATAGCAAAAAACACCACTGCTTGTAAACAGAGTAAGACAAAGAACCAAGGGGAAAAAATAACAAAGGAAAAATAACAAAGGGAAATAACAGGCAGACCAAAGCCCGAAGCACCTTCCAGGTGGCGGCAGCAGTTTGTGGTACGAGTAGTATAGCCGGTTCTCCCTGCTAATCCGCCTGGTACCTTGCTACCCAGACTGCCGTCTCCGCCCTGCGTTCGTCAACTATGCCCAACCCCTTGGCGTCAGACAATACGAAACGAGCAGAGCAGGTTCGTCATCCAACCACGCCACACGGCTCCTTCAGTACGGCTTATCAATCAGAAAAGGAAGAGAAAAAAATAAAATGAAAATCACAGAGAGTCAGCGCAAGAAAGAAAAAAACGAAACAAAAAGAGAAGACAAGGGAAGACCACGTTCGAACCAGCTGCACCAGTTGGTAGCACTAGCTAGTAGTATGGTCATGTTCTACTCCTAGTCGACTTGGTGCCTTGCTACCCTGTCTGCTATCTCCTTCCTACTCTCGTCTACCGCCGTTTCCCTTCTAACCTCCTCTTCCCCTCCCTCTCCGCATTCCCTTGGTCGGGCTTTCTGCCACTTCTCCTGTTGCCCCCTCCACCCCCGTTCTCTTGGACACCATCCACGGCGGATGCGCGGCGCTGCCTACTCATCTCAGCCTCAGCCTCGTGCCACCTCACCATGAACCGTTCGACTGCTTCAAGGATACCCCGGTACCACTTCCCCACCTTTTTGGCTGCAGTGGACCACAACGCGGTCTCAACTCCAAACACCAAGGGGGCAACTTCCGTTGACCCTTCGGTGGCTCGGAACTCCCTAAGGTATTCGACTATGCATCTGTGCCAAGTCTTACACTGTCCGCCTGGTCTCGAGTTCTCCCCACCAGCTATCGTCCCGAACATTACCCGACTGGGTAATCGCTCCTTGCTTTGCCGTGCCACGCGCCCCGCAAAGAACAGCCGCCGTTTACGAATGGTCGTTTCGATGCTCTCCCAACGTGTCGTCTTGGGGGCCTTCGAGTACGAGAGGGTGGCATGGTCAGTACGAAGTCGGCGCTGGAAGCCAATGACTCGCAACAAGACTTGGTGGTGAGCCGTTCGAAGCTTGGCAAAGTGTTCCGCTCTGAGGGTCCACGTCACACCCGTACAGCAGGGTCTCAATTTCCTCGGCCTTCAGCATTCGGACTTTAAGGCTAAGGGGGGCGGTCGTCCTATCATACAACTCCGGGCCGAACCGTTTGAGGCATGCTCGCATGAGGCGGATCCGTCTGTCGATTTCGAGCGAGAGCGCAGCGTTTTCGTGGATAACGCCGCCTAGGTATAAGAACTGGGTCGTCTGCTTATACCTCTGGCCTGCCGCTTCGATGACGAGCGGTGGTGCGAGGGTTGTCTGGTCTGGTGTTTGTAGGACCATTGTCTCTGTCTTCTTTTCCGACACCGTGAGGCCTGCTGCTTCGAAGACAGTCACGATGACTGTCATCATTTTTGCGAGCCCTTCAGCCGACTTCGAGACAATTCCTGCATCATCAGCGTACAACATGCGCCATACAGACCTTCGCACGCACGCCAATGGCTCCTCCTTCCTTGTTCGAACTACTCCAGCTTCACTGCGTTGGACAAAATCCCTTTCAATGGCTTCGTCTTGGCTGAAGCGTACTCGTACGACGTATAACGCAGCAGCGAAGAACGTCTTGGCTGAAGCGTACTAGTACGACGTGTAACGCAGCAGCGAAGAACACGTTGAACAGTAACGGTGATATTACACAGCCTGGTCGCAGCCCCTGCGTGACATCAAACCATTCCGAGAGCTCGCCGTCATCACTACGCACGCGAGCCCGCATGCCATCGTGGAAATTACGGATAATTCTCAGCATCTTGGTTGGTACGACAAAGCGTGTGAGTACCTTCCATAACAGCTCTCGGTCGACAGAGTCGTACGCTTTCATAGATTCTGCAGATTGATGAAGCACACGTATAAGGGGATTTTCCTCTGTCGTCCGAGCTCTTGCAGCCGGCGCACGACGAACAATATATCAATCGTTGATCGGGCGGGGCGGAAGCCGCACTGTTCCTCAGGGAGTAGTTCCTCGGTCTCGCAGTAGTTGCTGAGGCGGGACGCGACGATTTTCAACAACACTTTGCCTGCGTGGGCAACAAGCGAAATCCCTCTATGGTTGTTGCAGTCAGTTCGATCCTTCTTTTTGTGAAGGACCTTGATGATCGCATCTTTCCATTGCTGAGGGACTTCTCCTGTTAACCAAACATTGACAAGGATGTTGTGAAAGCACAGGGCGAATGCCGGGTGGTCGATTTTTAGGAGTTCGACCGGGAGACCATCTGGCCCGACAGCTTTCCAATTCGACATCCCCTTAAGTGCTTCTGTCATCTCGTCTATGGATGGTTCATCTTCAAGCGACAGTTTAGGCGGTCGCGGTGGCAAGAGGTCGATAATCGTGGGATCGAATTTCAGCGACTTCGTGTTCAAGAGTTTGTGGTAAAAACCGGCCCATCGTTCACGAATTCGCACCTTATCCCGTAATATCGTGCCATCCTCGTCCCCAATGAACTGTTTGCTCCTCGCTTTAGCCCCTTCCAATCCTGCCGTACTCTTACGGTGCTTGTAAAAGCCTCTCTGGTCGTTGTTCGCTAGGAGTCGTTCGGTTTCGGCAAGGTGCGCTTCGAAGTACGCATACAGTCCTGCGGCAATCACCTTCTGCAGATTCGCATACGCAGATCTCAGGGTCTTCCACGCGGTTCTGTCCCGGGGGTGGGCACGCAAGAATTGTCGGGCATCCTCCCTCGCTGTCCATGCTGGTTGATTGTTAGAGAATTGGAGAAAATATTGGGATGTACAAATACGTCGAGTAAATGGTAAGACACCAGTATGATGTGCCGACGGTCTTGATGAATCGGGTCGCACACGTTGGCTTTCGGTTGACCCATTTAGGACCGCAGTCCCGTTTTTGGGGCAAACCACTCAAATTCCAGTCCCCTTCATGGGACTGTGGTCCTAATAGCGCCTTTTACACGGGATCCAGATGACTATTACGGGGGACCATATTAAATTTGGATCTACGGTACACACAACAACCTACCTGGTATGTATTTCCCTATTTTTACAGACAATATTATGTCTTTTTTACTATGGTGCCCCGTAATAGTACCAACATTCACTCTTAGTAGTTTGAAATTTGAGATGCAGGCAGAGACGCGTTCTGCGAAAAAGGTACCTGGTCTCACCTTTCCGCTTTATTTAAACGTTTCTGGATGACGGGGTTCTTCAACCCAAAATCGCCAAAAAAAAATGCCAATCTTGTTTCGAAAAAAGACGTTTTAGTATGCTGGGGCCACGGGATTGTTCGTGGCGATGCAATCTTATTTCGGCTGAATTCAGTTTTTGAGTGAGGTATGGACCTCCTTAAGTGAGGAGCCTCAGAAAAATTAGGGTGGACGTCTATCTTTCGTAGAACGCCTCCATCAGTAGTTTGGTCCCTTCTTTGTATTCTCCAGAGGGGGTTGCTCAGCAGGGGGGCTGATAGAGTTCGATCATAGTTGCTCCATATCAGAGACGTTGTCATGCTTTCACAGAGCAATGCAGCAGGGGGGCCGATTTTTTCCGGGCGTCACGCTACCTGTCTGTGTGGAGGCGGTGTTACTCGCTGTTTTTTGTGTTCGAAGGTTTTACTACTGTTAGTTGTTGTTGTTGTTGTTGTTCTCACATTAACTCATATTGACTGTGCTCAATAGACGCGACGTAGATGCTTCATTTAGTATCAGGGAGTTCCATATATTGATGTGGGATTATAAGAGCGAGAGATCAATTGTGCCTGCAATGTGATGGATAATCGTGTGGATGCGCCGCCCCCTGAGTCACTCGACAGCACTGATACGTCATAATATATATAATAGAAGTTCCGTGTTATTTCTGGAGTCAACCACGCGTTCCCGTGCCAGCTGCGTCTATACCTTTAGAGATCAATCAACACACTAGTGAACCGGTGATCTTCTATTGGCAAGCGTAGCCGAGGCCAACCTAGAGAGGTGGGAACCTTCCGACATGTCTGGTTCAGATGGCATGTCTAGTCAGGAAACAAGCGTGGCCATGGAAGAGATGCTGAGGATGAAAGAGAAAATCGAGATCCTGGAGAAGATGATAGAAGAGCAGAAGCTGGGCGCCGAGAGGAACGCGCCGCAAGAAGGAATGGAGGGTGGGGCCGGTGGGGGGGCGAGAGGAGAAGCAGCTGCGAGGGAACCAGCAGCATCTACGGTGACTACACCTGGGCTGGGAGCCCGTCCAGGCATGTCACCGAACACTTCTTTATACCGCCCTAGTTTGTCCCAGTCGAGACCCCCCAAATTCGATAACATAGAAGCCCCCTTTAGTATGTGGCGTAGTAAGTTCGAAGCGTACCTGTCATCCCTAGGGTGCCTTCATGTGTTAAGCACGTCCACCCCTGTTATGGTTGGTGACGTGAGGGTGTCGGAAGAGGAGCTAGCATCGAGGCACTCTCCTCAGGAGATTAGGGATGCCCGATTAGTTTATGGATTGATGATGGAAGCAATGACTGGATACGCAATGGCTGAGTTCAAAATGCAGAAAGCAATGTCGCCAAGTGGTGCATGGAAGGAATTAGAAGACTACTACATGCCAAGGACAATAGCGGCCACGCATAGACTGAAGAGAGAGTTTACAACCATCAGAATGGTCGAGGACGAAAACCCCGTGCTGTTCCTAGGGAGGGTGGATAAGGCAGCAGATGAGCTGGCCATGCTTGGCTGTGGGATGAGTGTGGAAGAGGTTAACCGACATATCGTGACGAACCTCTCGCCTCTATATATGATACAAAGCAAGTCCGTTCTTTCCCGCCCGTCCATCCCCCGTTCCGAGATCGACGAGATCATCCGCGATGCGTACGCAAACGATAGGGCAGATAAAGAGATGGTTTCCAAGGCGTTGGGTGTGCAGGGAGTGGGAAATCAGCATGCTTTGTACGCCGGAGGTGCGCAGCCTGCCAGTGGTGGAGGTGCGGGTCCAGGAAGGGAAAGGAGGGACAGGAGAGGCGGGAGGTACAAGGGTGGGCAGCAGCCGCAGCAGCAGCAGCAGTATCAGCAACAGCAGCAGCAGCAGCAGTATCAGCAGCAACCGCAGCAGCAGCGGCAGCAGCAGCAGCGACCCCAGCAGCAGCAGCAGTACCATCAACAGCAGCAGCAGCAGCAACAACCCCAGCAACAGCAGTACCAGCAGCAGCAGCATCGCCCCCGTCGGCATGATGGCAACCGGGGAGGAGCTTCGCCGGGGGGAATTACCGGCCCCTAATGGCGTTGAGATGCCGTGGCCTGCAGGTACCGTTGGGATGACTCCGGTCCCGACCCCTTCGGTGCGGGTGGGGCTGTCCCGCCCCTGGGTTGGGTACCTACCGAGCCACCACCAGGGGCAATGCCCCCTATGCCCCCGCCGCCTGTAATGACTCCGGCGGGCTGGGGTTTCCCGCCGAACAACACGCAACCGAGGAGCAAGGGGGTCTGCTTTCGGTGTGGCAAACACGGCCACTACGTCGCAGCTTGCCCGGTAGCCGCCCCGCAGATGAACGTCGCAGTCCCGAGTACTGCTGCCCCTCCCCCTCAACAGATATACTACGGAGGTGGCTGGCAGCAGGAGACGCCCTACGGCAGTGGTGGGTATACCTCAGCCGGAGCTTTCCCGTCACAACAACCCTCCTCGAGCGCTTTCCCTTCCCCTGGCCCAGCGAACAACGGCAACCCTACGCCTACGTTCGACCCGCACCTCCTCACCGCGCAGTTTGCGCACCAAGGCAAGAGTATTTTTAGCGACGATTTGTTTTGGGCTAGTGGGAGGGAAGAGTGGGTAGCGGATTCGGGAGCAACCTTTCACGTAACTGGTAACCCCTTTGGTATGGTAGGCTGTTACCCCCCTCCCCCCGGTAAGAGTAGTTTGGTCGTTGGTGACATGAGGTCACTGAAGATCGAGTACTTCGGACAGATTCCGATGGTAATGCACAGCCCGCAGTGTGATGTCCAGGTTAGGCTTTTGGACGTAGCCTACGTGCCCGGTGTTCGGTTCAACCTGTTTTCACTTCACGCAGTAATGCTGAAATGCCCGGTGACTTTAGATTCCCAGGGAGCTCACTTGTTGGATGGGCAATTGTCCGTGATGCGTAAGGACGCAGGTTCGTACGTAGACGCCACGCGGACTGTAGAGACCCCGATTGCTGCCGCTGTTTTGGCTCCCGGAGAAATGCGGAGGATTGATATTAACGACCTTAACGTTTCCCTTGCCCACTCCCATGCTGACACTCTCCGTGAGACGGCACGCCAGATGGGCATTAAGGTTTTTGGGGAGTTGGTTTCGTGTGCTGGATGTTCTGAGGCGAAGGGGAGGAGGATGGCGGTACCGTGGACGACCGAGTGCCGCTCCACCAGGCCTCTGGAACGTCTGTTCGTGGATCTGTCGGGACAGCAGTCGACGTCTGCTGGCGGTGCGCAGTACATGATGATGATCGTCGACGACTACTCGCGACTGGGATGGCCGTATTTCTTGAAGCGGAAGTCCGACGTCCCGAAGGTCTTCGCTGGTTTTCTGGCCGACATCAACGCCAAGGGTGTTCCGTCCATCGTGGAGTGCCTTCGCTCGGACAACGGCACCGAGTTCACCAAGGCGGAGTTCGTGGAGCTGCTCAACCACCACGGTATCCGCCGCGAGCACACGCCCGTCGATTCTCCGAAGCATGACGGCGTGGTCGAGCGGCGAATTGCGATGACGCTGGAGCTTGCAATGGCGTCCCGCCTGGAGGCCCCCCGCCTGTTCGGCGATGCAAGGATGCCGGCGACGCAGCCCCTTTGGGCTGAGTCCTGCGTGTACGCGAGCGACGTCATCAACATGACGGCACGGGTGAGGGACAAGCCGGAAATGCACTCGCCGTACCGCAATTTTTACGGGAGAGCACTGTTTACGCGGCTGCTCCCATTTTTGAAGCCAGGTTTCCACCACGTCAGGAGGAGCTTGAAGACCGAGCCGAAGGCGGAGGCTTGTTTCTACCTCAACGGCGGCAACCACCACGCAGCTGACTGCAGCAAGATTCTGCTGGCATCTGGCCGGAGGTCGTTCTCCCGCGACGTCACTTGGGAGCACCCGAGGAAGCCGTTCGTGGGGTTACTGCCTTCGGAGGAGGAGAGCTCCCCGCCGCCGCCGTTGCCGTCACCACCGCCCCCGGGTACGCCGGAGCCTCTGAGAGGCCCTGACGTATGGCCCGAATTACCGTCCCCATCCCCACTGCTGCCGCCGCTACCGCCGTCATCACTGCCGCTACCGCCGCCGCCGCCGCCGTCGCCGTCGCCACCGCCCCCGCCGTCACCGTCGCCGTCGCTGCCGCCGTCACCGTCAACGCCGTCGCCACCGCCACCGTCACCGCCACCGCCGTCGCCACCGCCGCCGCCGCCGCCGTCGCCGTCGCCGCCGAGATCATCGCCGTCGCCGCCGCAGCAGTCATCGCAGCCACAGCTTTCGCAGCGTGCTGCTCGGGAACTGGGTTCTTATATCCCGGACCCGGAGGATGGCGACCTATTGAGGGGGCGGACCAGGGGGGAGACTGCACGGCACCAGGAGGGTGGCGGCGGTGTGCAGGGTGGTCGGACAGTGGGGGAAGCTGGACGACACCCGGAGGAAGGGGACGTACTGAGGGGGCGGACAAAGGGGGAGACTGCACGGCACCAGGAGGGTGGTGGCGGTGTGCAGGGTGGTCGGACAGTGGGGGAAGCTGGACGACACCCGGAGGAAGGAGACGTTCTGAGGGGGCGGACAAGAGGGGAGACCGCGCGGAACCGCGAGGCTATGGGGCATGGGCTGCTATCGCTGATGGCAGCACAGGAAGGTATAGGCCATGTACTTTTCCACCAAGCCCCACCACGCGAGAATCCTCCCCTTCCGACACGCCCGGCAAGCGAGCTTTCGACGCCGAACTCGTATGCTGAAGCGTGTGTGGACGAGTATTCGACGATCTGGAGGCAGGCGATGGACAAGGAATATCATGGACTGGCGGACGCGGGGACGTTTGGAGCGACGTAGCAACCAGAGGGGATCAACGTCATCTCGGCGAAGTGGGTGTTCGCCTGGAAGTCCAACGAGCATGGTGATGTGGTGCGGGCGAAAGCAAGGCTGGTGGCACGAGGTTTCAAGCAGCGTGAGGGTATTGATTTCTTTGAGACTTTTGCTCCGACCCCTGCAGCGTCTTGTTTCCGTTTGCTGGGTGCCGTTGCGTGCGAGTTGGGTCTGGATTTGTGTCATTTTGATGCTGAGCAAGCGTTCGTGCAGTCGAGTTTGGATGAGGATGTTTTCATGCGACTGCCCCCTGGCTGCGGCGAAATGTCCGGTAAGGTAGTCAGGTTGAACCGCAGTCTCTATGGCTTGAATCAAGCGTCGAGGTCTTGGCACAACCACCTTCTCACTCACATGAAGAGTCTAGGCTTTGAGCAGAGCCCCGCTGACGCGTGTGTCATGAGGTTGGTCGAGTCGGGCTCTGTCTCCATAGTAACAGTGGTTCATGTGGATGATATTTTTGCTGTAGGGCGCAAGGCTAGGTGCGATCAGTTCTGTGAAGACCTGAACAGCCTTGTTCCGATCAACAATCTGGGCGAGTTGCGGTGGTATGCTGGTTGTTGTTTTTCGAGGGATTGGGATGCTGGTACTTTGACGATTTCGCAGCAGGCGTTCGCTGAAAGGACCGCGGCGAGGTTTGGTGTTAGTTCTGGGAGGAATAATCCGCTTTCGACTGGTGTGAAGCTCGAAGAGTTCGACGAGAATGAACCCGTGGGTGATTGGCCTTTCCGCGAGTTGGTGGGGTGCTTGATGTGGCTTGCGAACCAAACACGACCGGATATTGCGAACGCGGTGAGGGCGGTAGCGAGGTACACGAATAGGCCGAGGGAAGTATACTGGGAGACAGCGGTCGGTATTTTAGAGTATGTTTTTTCTACGAGTGATTTCGGCATTACGTTTCACAAGGGTAGCGGGCTTGAACTGGTAGCGTTTGCGGATGCGGACTACGCCAACAAAGCCACTGACAGGAGGTCAGTTTCAGGTGGGGCCATCATGTGTGCTGGGGCGTGTGTGTGCTGGTTTTCTAGGACGCAGAAATGCGTTACACTCTCGACCACTGAGGCTGAATATGTAGCACTAGCAGACACTATCAAGGAGGCGATGTTCTTGCGCTACGTTTGGAGTTTTATTTTTCCGGGGTTCGGGGAGCGATGCATTACGGTTTTCGAGGATAACGAGGGGGCAAGGCACTTGGCACAAAACCCAGTGTGCACGTCGAATTCTAAGCACATCGACGTTCGACACCACTTTTTGCTAGAGCTCATTTCCAAGGGGGAGTTTGTTATTACCCGTGTAGAGTCGGAGGAGCAGCGCGCAGACTTCTTAACAAAGCCGCTCAACAACATGGTTTTTCGTTACCACCGGGATTTTCTGATGAACATTTGACGCCTTGTTTCCGAGATGTTTTATTTTACTTTTTTGAGTGAAGAATGTGTTTGAACTATAAAATCGTTTTGTTTCTGGTAACGTTTTTTTTTTTTTTTTTTTAACACGTGTTGGGTGTTTGAGTTTCTGAAGTTCATATGAGTTGGTCATAAAGAAGAGATATATCGACCCAGCGAAGTCGTGCATTGTCATGTTGCCGACCTGGGGGGATATTGAAGTATGGTCCGTGTATAGTGAGCAGGGGGGATATTGACTGTGCTCAATAGACACGACGTAGATGTTTCATTTAGTATCAGGGAGTTCCATATATTGATGTGGGATTATAAGAGCGGGAGATTAATTGTGCCTGCAATAATGTGATGGATAATCGTGTGGATGCGCCGCCACCTGAGTCACTTGACAGCACTGATACGTCATAATATATATAAGAGAAGTTCCGTGTTATTGTCTGGAGTCAACCACGCGTTCCCGTGCCAGCTGCGTCTATTCCTTTAGAGATCAATCAACAACTCACAATACAATGCAGTCCGTGGTCGCAGGACAGGCTCCAATAACTCTGGAGTGGAAGAAATACCTCAAGTAAAACAGACGCAAAGACAAAAAAACAAGCATACGCACTCCACCACTGCGGACCTCAGGAGGGAAGAAAAAAGGAGACGATTAATAGCAGACAAAAACCTAAAAAAGAAGATGAAGCGAAGCAACAAAACAAAACAAAACAAAAACAGAAGCAGATAGCAAAACGCAAAAAAGGTAAAACGGACCATACTAACAAAGACACAAAGAGGTACAAACGGGAATGAAAGAAAAATGAAAAAAAAAAAAAATGAAAAAAATGAAAAAAATAGAAGGGACAAAAAAGCGATAATCACGGGCGGGGGGGGAAGAAAAGACGAAAGGCAGGCACTGGAGCATACAGACACGCAACGTTGCCCAGATGGCACCATGCTAGTTACTTGGGTCTCGAAGAAGGGAGTGCATCATGACGATGATGGCCATAACCAGGCTTCATACCCACGTTCAAAACTTTGTTGGATTTTCGCTATCCCGTAGCCAATTTCTTGCTGTACTTTGGCAGATAATAACCGAAACTCAGATGGACAGGTTGTGTATTGTTGTAGGATTGAGGTTGGACATATTTGTTTTCGGGATTGCCGTCTTTCCTTGGCAGTTAATTGTATACCAGGTAGGATGGAAGCAGGGATTGCCGTTTCAGTTTGGCAATTCTTCGTGATGAAATTTGGAACTGCCGTACCCGTGGCAAATATTTTCTGATGGAAGTTGGGATTGACCCAAATTTGGTTTTGATATTGCCGTTTTACCCTCTCTCTGGCGATTGTTCAGGGTGGCCTTTGACGATCAGGCACTGCGCTTTGGTGTGGGTGTATTTCGGTGGTGGTGTGATTTATATCCACCGCTCTTCCTACGCTATATCGGTAGTCCACGTGGTTCCAAATTGATGTCGGACAGCAGTGCATCCAAACAAGACTTAGTGCATATATATACACAAAACCTTCGTACCATTGCCTGTTTCGAGCATATTCCAATGTTGCAAAGCACTTGTGACTGGCATTGATTGGGCCTTCGGGGGGTGTTACTCCGTAGCGTAAACTGAAAGGAAATACGTGGGGTCGGTTCGGTCCTAAAGTACTCTCTCCCGGTGTGCTACTCAGCGACTATTTCTTGATATCCCTCAACAGCCGAGGCTCAAAATCGCACGATGCTGTTTCACCTACTTGTGTTCCTATGCCCACAAAACACACAAAAACGTCCCGTCAACAAAGACATTAATTGAAAGCACGTCAGCCGTCGTTTGTTCCGAGTACGTTTCGTTTGTCGGCTCTACAGTACTTCCTACGTTTTCATCGAGCCAAAAATTATCAGGGCAGATATGAGCTCCTTGGTGCACTCCCGTGAGTGCTCCAAAGCGACAGCGCTTTTAGTGTCCTCCTCCGGGGCGGACCTAAGTGTTGACCTGGTCGTTCTACACCAGAAAAAAAGGAGTTGGTGACAACAATGCAAGAAAATAAAACGCAAGCGCCTGGAACCATGCTTCTCCCGGTCGTCCTACAGCAGGAAAAAGTACTTGACTACAGCACGAGAAACGGAAGTTCAAGCGCCTGGAACCACGTTTTAAGTCTTCAGCGACGGGGCCCGCCCCAAAAGAAGGGCAATCAAAGTGCTATCATCGCTTTGGGAAACGCACGGCAGTGCACTAAAGAGCTCTGACATGCCCTGCCAAATCTTGGCTCGATGAAACCTTCGGAGCTACAAGCGCAGGCAACCGGAAGCTCCTCGAAAAAAACAACGGCGGCAGACGTGATTCCAGTGTCTTTGTTGGCGGGTGGTTGGCAAAATCGTTTTTTTTTTCATCAGCGCAACACAGGTGGTATCAAGGTGCTTGCCGCTCGGCCGCGCAACTGATGTAGGTCCCTATAACCACGGACTGCATTGTATTGTGAGTTAATGTGAGAACAACAACAACAAACAACAATAAGCAGACCCACCAACTTGACATTCTAGGTTTTCAACGGCCGTCTAAGTCTACGCGATCTTCATCACAGATCTTGGTTTTGATGTTGGTGTCAACAGGGTATTTGCGGGTGCCGGTCTTACACCACGGGCGTATCGCCGACGAGTACGGTTAGCCGATGCCTATTCGATCAACGTAGAGCGGCCGTGTATGGTCCCGCAAATAGTCCCGGCCGCCAACTTTCCGGCGCGGCCGGTTCTTACAGCGCTGACGTTTCGTCTATCACACGGCTATTGCGGAGGACCATAGCAAATAGGACTAAATATTGTTACTGTAGCAACAATATGTAAATATGTATATTTTTGTTCGTACCGTAGGTCCTATTGAACATGCCCTTCCGTAAATAGTGGGCCTCCTTGATGCCTTCGGTAGTTTCTGGGGCTTTGTTCTACCGCGCGACATGCCGTGAGGCCTGTTAAACTCTGCTCCATATATACGAGGTCCACCTCTATAGCATTTGTCGGATATCTTTCGAATTGCAATAGCATTTTCGTTTCCTGAGTCGTGGGAGAGAGAGGTTCCTCCCCTCGGCGAGATATCTCTATCGCAGCTTCCTGCAATACCCTGAGTAACTCGACCACCCTATATTACGTCTCTCTCCCTACTATGATACCGGCCGGGTTCCCAACTATTACGGGGGGCCATAGTTAACAGGACCAAATATTGTTAGTAAAAATGGTTAAACATATAGGTTTTTATGTGTACCATAGGTCCTGTTAACTATGGTCCCCCGTAATAGCAGTTGTCTCGGATGACCAAGCATCCGAATAGTACGGTGCCATTCGACTATTGCGATCTAACTCAAGTAAACCATACCGAAAGGGGAACACATTTCCCTCCGTAACACCAGCTATTCGTCCCCCCCCCCCCCCCCCCCCCCTTCGAAAGAAAAAATAGGGGGAGTGGGGCGGCAGAAAAGAAGGCACAACTTCCTGGCTTGAATCGACAAACAAGCGACTACCTCACGTCTGCCCGTGCTCGTCACGGGACCTCTTATATGCTCGTGCCCGGCGTAGGGGTGCTGACCCACGCTCAATCCCTTGCTTGCAAGGACTGCGTTCGAGGCCTTCCCTTCCAAACCAAACTTGCTCTATCCCAGTTCCCGATACAGACATGCCATATTATCTGTACCAATAAACCCTGCTTTGTCCGTTACTTCGTTTGCAGAGGCCGTTACTTCGTCTACGGACAAAACTATCCTTTATTGTCTATATTTCGAATTGCACTATCATTATCGTTTTCTGAGTCGTGCGAGAGAGAGAGGTTCCTCCCCTCGGCCAGATACCTCTATCGCAGCTTCCTGCAATACCCTGAGTATCTCGACCACTCTGTATTACGTATCTCTCCCTACTATGATACCGGCCGGGTTCCCAACTAGTACGCCCTACAGTTGTCTCGGATGACCGAGCCTCCGAATGGTACGGTACCATTCGACTCCTCCAACACCGAGGTAATGTGAGACTACTGTTTACCGTACTCTTGGTTATTTCCTACCCCACACTGTTCCTTCCCCCGGCCGTCTCTCCCTTGCTACATTTGCCCCCACCAGCTTGCGTGACACCCTCGTGGAATCTTCTATGTTTTTACGCGTGTACGCCTTGTACGCGTCGGACCTCTAACTCGTTCCGATATGTCTTCCCCCGCCACGAGCGTGGTCGCGGCTCTCATACGCAATGAGCGCAGGGCGAACTCATCGGGATTCCGACTTGACTTCGCCACCACCTCCTTGATTGTTCGAAGGGCACCGCCCTACCTAACCATTCTTACGGCCTTGCCACACCGATACGAGGAAAGGGGGATATGGTCGGGAAAACCAGGAACACCTGAAATCAACTCCAACGTGAGGGCAACGGCCCCGCCGTCTGCCCTGAAGGGCGACCTTGGCCCACGAACCTCGCCTGTTAAACTCTGCTCCATATATACGAGGTCCACCGCTATAGCATCTATACACCTCGTACGTGGTTATAACCCGGGTAAGCATAGCTGCCACATTCTAGTGCCATCTCGCGCTGGCGAGAGTTTCTCGTGTTAGAAATTAAAAACACCCTGGGCTGAAATATAAGGACCGTTTGGTGTCCATACGTACGTACAATCTAACGCTCCTTGCATTGCGTCTAGAGCAGTCTTTCCGAAAACAAAGGGATGCACTTCGTATATCTGGCGATCCGAAAACAACACCCTCACGGGAACAATATTCACACAGCATTCGACCACTCCCTTCACAACGCACGGGTCCCCTAGTCGAAACAGGAGCAATGGGTCTGTGGAATGATCTGAGCCAATGAGAATACCGGATGCCGCCATTTTGTTCTGTCCTATCTGCACCCCTTGTTTTCAGGGGAAAAACGTATCGGAAAGCCGCCCCAAGGTGTTGGCATGTCTCGAGTAATGCGATGCAATGCAGTGCCGCCAAAACTCAACATGTGATGCGAGTGCGCAGACGGTATTGACGAATTGGCGAAAGAACGCTATCGTGGTGCCCATCTTCGATCGAGATGATACTATCAGTAGATCCTTGTTGTAGGGCGTTCGAGGTGGTCGCACGTTTGCTATTGTTGTGCTGATGTTTCACGCTGTAGTTAGCTCGTGAGCGATCAAGAGGTGTGGCGAGCGCCGGCGACAGAGGGTGGGGGGCGGAAGAAGGGAGGAGCACGGATATGATGCAGCCCCTCCGTGTGCGGCGACTGCTCCAACATCTTGACCAATGTTACAGGCCCGTGGACAGCTTGCGACGTGCATATATCCACCTGGTTAAATCACAAGAAAGGTGAAAAGCAAATAGTACCACAAAATATTTTGAGCTCTCGCGGACTACTCGCTGTGAAATCGGATGACCAAATTACGAAAAGTATGGAACCGCCTACCCGTTGCACTCGAGAGTCTACTACATCAGTTTATGAGCGGCCATACCGCCGCTTTTAGGGTCCAAAGCTTGAGGGGGATTTCCACTACTCTTTCGCGGCGTTGCCGCCGCCCGGTTCCGCCTTCTAGATGCCGATAGACCTTCCGCACAATAAGCTACGGTCGCTCACTGCTGCCTCCTCGTGACAATTAGGTCAACGCTAAGTAAGTGGGCCGGCGGAGAGCCTCTCCACCTCCTGGGGAGGGTCGGCCTGTTGAATGCATATATATCGCAGGAGGAGGAACACGCGAGCGAGGGAGGCCGTGCAAAAGTTGCTCACTTTTACCCGAGAGTGTCGGAACATCATTTACGAAGATTTTTCAATCGGACGACGCTGACCTCTCCGGGTTTTCTAGGCGTAGGGTCTCCGCAATAAATAGTGAACCCGCTGGTGATGGCGAATCCTCCTAAGGTAGCTGCATTCGGTAAGGAGTGCATTGTACGACTTCGACTTTTTCCAAGCCCCAGCATCCCGAGCGGCCAGGATCAACATAGAGTACCTTCAAGCACAGCATCCAGTGCGACCTAGTCAACCTAGAGTCCTACTAGCACAGCACCCCAGCCCTGATCACTGGCTTAGGGATCGCTTTCGGGTTAAGATTCGGGTTGGACGGTCGTCGTAAGGCGACAAGCACAAGACCTCCGGAAATGATCACAGTGAGGCGGTGTCCACGCCTTGATTCCCGGCTTCCCCCAGCTCGAAAGGATATTAAATATTATGGCATGCCCTAATAAGTTTCTTCCATATACGAAGGTGTACTTATACCGCGCATTGCCGTGGTCGCATGAACATGGACTCTTGCGCCCAGAAAACAATTGCAGGGAGAAAGCACGTCGGGTTCTCACCAACCAGACGGCTATCGCTGGCACCAAACGCGAAGCGCCATGACCTGTCCGGCAAGTCGCACAAAAGATTAGCTGCATCGCGGTAAGAACCGCTCGTGAGGCCGACGTTTCTTCGGGGAAGAAGGGAAGCTTACTTTCTGAAGCGTTCTACGCAAGGGGTAGCACATTTCCGCTAAAATGCTTTCTGAATAACGGGGCTCCTTAACTCAAAATCGCCGGGAAGCCAACCTTGTTTAAAAAAACACGTATTTGTATACGTAGGCCATGGAATTGTTCGTCGAGATGCAGTTTGATTTTTGCTGAAGTCAGTTATTGGGTGAAGCGCGGAGCTCCGCGAGTGAGTTAGGGGCCTCAGAAAAATTAATGTGAACCTCTATCGGGAATGACAGCTCACGGCGACATCGATGCCACTAGCATATATATACCACAGCGGATACGCAAAGACTACACGCTAGAGTACGTCAGGATGGTACCTTCAGGTCCTCAAACCTACCGACGACTTTGTTACGGTCGGATACACTGTACGGGATGGGTCGATACCCTATTAACCCCTTTAGAACCGCAGTCCCGTTTTGGGGACAAAGTACTTGAAATTTGACTGGTTTGTCCCCACAACGGGACTGCGGTTCTAAAAGGGTTAATGAGTAGGTTTAGCAGTCTGGGAGAAGGAATCTTTAGGGATGTTCTTTACTTGGAAAAAATGTAGCGTTGTCTGCACTTCGGAATCGTCGTCCGCATCTATCTGAGAAATTTCCTGGTTCGATGCAAACTCGGCGTAGCCTCGTTTATTATGGCGAGTTTTGGCCCGTTTTGGCTGCGGTTTGGGGTCAGGGTTAGGGTTAGGGTTGGAGTCGGGGGTTGGGTTGGGTCTTCGCCCGTACCTTGATCCCAACAGGAACCAAAACATCAGAACAGCCTACCAACCTAAAGATCCCTCCTCCCAGATTGTTAAAAGGTCCTCCTATTAATGGTAGTATTTTGTATTTTTCAGTGAAACCACCTACCAGGTATTAATAGTATGGCTGTTTTCAGAGGCTCCAAAACCTAGCTGGGTGTTTTCACCGAAAACCCGGCGAGGCGGTCAAAGCCACTGGAATAGTTTTCAGGACGTTCCCCTTTGATGTTCGGGAGGTTTCTTGAAAAGTGTCCCGATTCTCTCCAGAATCGCAGTTTGATGGGTCGTCTTTTCCACTATTACGGGGGGCCATAGTTAACAGGACCAAATTTTGTCTGTAAAAATGGTTAAATATATAGGTTTTTATGTATACCATAGGTCCTGTTAACTATGGCCCCCCGTAATAGTTCTGAGGACATCATGACTTTTTATCGAAAATTTCAAAGATCCATTATTTTTAGCCCCAGTTCTGACATTCACTCTTCTGTTTACCCCCAAGAGAAAACTGGTTGGCTGCGCCAAAGCTCAAACAAAACTCCGGACGAACGTAAACTGTTCTTGAAATCTCTCGGAAACGTCCTTGGAGCATCCTGAGGAGTCTACCGGTGTTTTTTTTTCCTATCTATCCAGCCGAGTAAAACGCGGATTTTCTGTCCCAAAAACCCGAGTTCCTGCAGAGTCCAAAAAATATTTTCCCGTAAGAGTTGTTGACGGTACGTTCATGAACATTCAACAACGTCAGCTGTGAGATCGAGGAATTCGTCGAAAATAGGGGCTCTACGGTAGGTAGAGGTTCACCCTATTTGTTTTTTAGGCTCCTCACTCAAGGAGCTTCGTACCTCACCCGAAAACTGACTTCAGTGAAAAATCAAAACGTATCCCGAGGAATAATCCCATGGCCCAAGTATACAAAACCCTTTTTTTTTTTTCGAAACAAAGATTGGCATTCCGACGACTTTGGGTTGAGGGGGGCCGTCCTTCAGAAACGTTTAGCGCAAATGTGCTACATCTATCTATCGTAGAACGCGGTAAAGTCATACTCGCAAGTGTAACACTTTCATCGCCCGCACGTCGGGTGTAATATGACCTAACGTCGAGCATACACACACCCCTTATTATGGAGGGAAACCTAAATCTGAGGCTGCAGAATACTTTATAGGGGGTGGGTCTGTAGATTAGGAGATGTAGATGAAGAATGTTTTATAGAAGTTGTACCCAGCCTTACCACAATCATTGGCGTACACGCCAAGTGCATATACACTGGCATTTCATACCTGGGACCCAGTACTATGAAATGTAGCGAATTGGGGTCCTCGCGTCCTGTCTCTTCGGCATAGTTGCCGTACATTTACATAGCGAGTATTTCATAAGGGATATTAGTTGACGGTGATCAGCATGTACATTTATGTACCTGCCCAGGCGCGAGCGCCATGTCGAAACGGGCGCAGATGGCGGCGATGATGATAGCCGCTTGGGCTTTTGCCAAGTCCTGCCAACACAACGGCATATAAGCGAAACACGGAGAGAGGCGAAGCAAAAATGAGGAAAGACAGACAGGTCGTTCATTCGCCAAGGCTCGTTTTCAGGGGTTCGTTGTGTTTCTACGGTGAGGTGTGGTTCGGTGCGGTTTTATCGGACCGCATCTCACCGCACACCGCACCTAACCGCACCGTACCGCACCGCACGGCACCACATGATGTTGCCTTCAACAAAACCGCACCGCACCTCAGGATTAATCAAACTTAAAATCCGCACCGCACCGTACGGGTTCAAATACCAAAATCCGCAATCAAACCGCCCCGCATCGCACTGTTGGCCTGAGGTCTAAAAGCAATTTGGTAGGGTACGTGTACGGTGCGGTGCGGTTTTTAAAGGGTTTCAACGAACCGCACCGACTGAGACCCTTTAAAAAACAAAGTCAGCACGGCAGCACCGCCGCACTGCACCGTTCTCAGGAACGATACCTGCACCGCACAGCACCGCACCGCACCGCACCGCATCGCACCGCATCGCACCGTAGGATTCCGCAAGTAAACCGTACGCTCCGCGGTTCGGTGCTACATTTCGGTGCGGCATCGCGAAAAGGCCTCGTCGTTTATGCGTATATCCTGCTTGAATATGTCCCTGAACCGTCACTCTCTGTCGGGAGCTTGAATGACCGCTTGAGTAATATATTTTTGCAACAACCTCTAAAAAACGTTTTTATGGTGTGAGCTGCATCACCGTGTGTGGGCCGTGTGTTCCACAAAATTTCCTACTGTGTGTTATCGTTGAAGGATTCGCGACCCAGCGTCGGAAGGTACCAAGCGTATGCATCACATATTCCTGGCATAAGGTTCGGACAAGTGATACCTGAAGACCTGGAGTGCTCCAGTTTTTTTGAAGGACAATCGTGCCTTCAAGACCTGGACTGCTTTAATTTCTGCGGCGTGTTTTCACCCCCCCCTGGAATACCGGTAATCCAGTTCGAGGAACTCCATCTTTCTGAAAGGTGTAAGGAGAATGTTCAATTTGACGTGCCGACTCCCTACAGAACCCAACAATGGTGTCCGATCACCATCCCGCTTTGCAAGCGTCCACTTTTCATGCGCAACGTACATATATATATATATATGTATTGTGTACTCTAGTACATATGTTTCGCCACCAAGCTAACGCCGGCGGCAAATATTCTCCTGACTGTTCACGTCCGAAGCTCGACTTCGGTTGGCAGGCATGCGTAGAACAGAGGGGGGTGAAGAGGAGGCACACTGAAGCGAGATTCCGCGTAGTTTTTTCCGGGGGTGAACCCCATCGGAATGCGTCAGCCATCTACCTCACCTGCCCAGGGCACACCCTGGGACCGGCACCGAACGCCAGGTGCGCTTCTTCCATGTGATGTGATGGACATCGCCCTCACTCGTTCCGGCCCCTTTGCCCAATAATGCCTCCTCACGCTCCGCCTCAATCCACCTGTGGCAAAAGAGGGGAAACAACAAAAAAAGTGAGAGTTTAAATGTAGTCAACCATCGTAGGTCTGTGGGTTGGCTGACCTAAAAGTGCTAACTATTTAGTAGTTAGCTCATACAGGTACGTCTTCTTGTCACAGATTGTTGCGCGCCGAATTTTGCAGTAGTACCTGGCTGGTTGGTACGTTTGTGGCTCGCTCTCTATGTTTTTCGTTCGAGAAAGCTCGAAAGTCTTTTGACTTGACATACTTCCGCAAACAAACCATCAAAACAAGTTCGTCGAGGTTTTCCGTTTTAGTATACTCTTGATTTCCTAATAACTGCCAAGTTAATGGAAAAAAAAGGATATTTATATTTCCATTCGTTTTGGCACCCTGTGATATTTCTCATTTTTGTGTATTTAACAATCAAGAAAATAAATGTGAATACGTTCGAAGAAAATTGCACCGACTACGTC
Source organism: Nereocystis luetkeana (assembly GCA_031213475.1). NCBI lineage: Eukaryota > Phaeophyceae > Laminariales > Laminariaceae > Nereocystis > Nereocystis luetkeana. The sequence continues at coordinate 2,097,760 of JARUPZ010000007.1, forward strand.
GTAGTACGGCCTTTAGTAGGATTACTTCGCAAGGCAATTCATCACCGGCCACCCAAACCAGCCCTAACGTTCACCGGATGAACGAAAAAACGACGCGCCAAACAATTGACGGTCTAGAGAAAGTCGTGGCCCAGGCTGCATCGAGCGTTGTGGTCATCACTAAAAGTTGTCGCCAAACTCAAGCCCTGAGCGCAGGACAGGTTTCGATAACTCTGGAGTGGAAGGATATCACAGGAAGAATAGTGCAAATGTACCGGGCATGTAATAGTTGACGATTATCGCATACGCCCAAGAAAAAACGAAGACAGCGTGCATACGTATCAGATACCATAGTACATACCAGAGTACGATTTAAGTTGAACTACACAAACCCTGCCTTGACCACTGCTGTGTGGGTTTCTGCCACCTATGTCCAGCTGACGGTCCAACCACGTAACTAACATATATCGACATCCAACTAGGAAGGGTTTTCGCAATTTTCTGGCAAATATCAGTACGTCGTACAAATGGCTAATCTGGCAGATTTCGGTCCACTGAGGCCGGCAGTAGTAGCCTTACGCGTGGAAGCTCTCAACCCCGGGTACCACTGGCTGTCTCCCCACACGCAAGCGAGGTCCCACCGTCCAAGCGGGTGCCAGGTAACCTAGGCTTACGGGAATATTGAGAAATGTGAGAGGTAGAGCAGGTGGCAGTCAACAACAAGAGAGTCACCTCTCGGGCACAAAGTGTCACCTCTCGGGCACAAAGTCTGCCGCCCTCGTGAAGGCTTCCTCGGCAACGCTGGCCACCCGAGTGAGCACAGCGAACGACGTCCCCACCGGGTACATCGATCCGTCCTTCAACTTGAAATCTTCCTATCAACGATAACGTGAGCATGCACGATGCAATCAGCTGTAGCAGCGTCAAATCATATGCTGTGCATGTTATATTTCATAATGTTTCCTACGACCTCCCCTCCGCCGAATCTTTATGGGTGAAACCAGAACACAACCAGCGCTGAGGTAGAAGGCATCGCTCATCGCCGCCATTGTTCCAGGGCAATGGCAAGCGATACAGTCGAGAGAAAACAAAAAAGAAAAACTGAACATCCGGTGGAAAATACAAACGGGACGATGACTGGCGGGACTGCTAGTGGTCGGCAATTATTGCTCGCAGACTCCCCAAGCGTCCTTGCAGCGTCCTGCGTGCCACCCACAGCGTCTGCCCTTCGTCGCTAATTCATAAGGGTCCGGATGTCAAACACGGGGTTTGGGACTCCATAAGGATGACACCCAAAGGCAAAGGAGGCTCCTTGCTAGAGGGGCCTCTGTTCATCACCCAACAACTGACCTTAATTAGAATCAAAACTGGAATGTAATCCTTACCAGGAAATACAGCAGTAGACACAATGTCATTGCCTCGTCGTTATTAAAATCTACTCATATATAGTAGTTAAATGAATCGTTTTGTAAACCACCAAGTGCTGTATTCCAAAGGTGTATCGGGTAGTTCGTTGCTGCGGACGTTTGCACAGCTAGTACTCACACACCGAATGCTGGAGTATAGACACCTTAGCTTGCAGCTTCAACCAAACAGTTGAAATTCATTGAATATGCCAACCCTTCCCCTGACCGTGACAGCCTGGGAACACTATCGGATTGAAGATAGTTTGTGCAATGATGAGGTGTGCGCTTCAACTGTGCTGTGGGGGGGATGACCCCGCGTCCGCCGCGAGCAACTCACCGTCCCGTGGAAGTACAAAAACGGTATCACACCTCTGAGCCTCAGCACCTCCGTGAACACCGCGGAGCAAAATATCAGTTGAGATAGTTGCCCGGTTGTGGACACCATGCCGTTGCTTCCGGGTTCGGCAGCATGCGGGGTCATGACATAGCAAAGGGCAAGGGCGGAGAAAGGCGCGTTGTTGTTGTTGCTCAAGCATTAACGCCTCGCCAAAATGCGGCCCGAGGACCCAATAAAGGCTCCGAACAACTAGGAGTGGAAGAGGGGTATACTTGCTTGCTTTACGCACCTCGGCATTTCAATCCGGGTGATTCTTCAACCAACGATCTGGTCCATCGGTGGAGATCACCATGCATGCCAAGCAGCGGACTTGGTGCAGCAGGCGCATCTACTATGCCGCGTCAGCCCGGGCGAGAACGTTGCGGCAACGTCGTGAACCACACTACTAGGCGTGGCAACGGCCGTGTGGACGCCGTCTTCAAGCAGGGCGAGAGTGACGACGCATCGTACGGAAGGGGAGTACTCCTACAATGTCCGATGCTCTACGCACGAGAGAAATGGAGATCTTTGCGATGCTGCATCACTCCTACAATTTCCGATGCTCTACTCACGAGAGAAATGGAGATCTTTGCGATACTGCATCGCTCCTACAATTTCCGATGCTCTACTCACGAGAGAAATGGAGATCTTTGCGATACTGCATCACTCCTACAATTTCCGATGCTCTACTCACCAGAGAAATGGAGATCTGTTGCGATACTGCATCCAAAAACCGACTCGAGGAGGACGAAACACGGCTGCACACCAAATGCATATTCTCGTGGTCTAGGAAAAACCAGCGGGCACCTTTTTTGTAAGACTCCTATTTGCATTTAACCGATATTGGATAGGTTCTATTTGCATTTGAGGAGCCCAGTCAGTCACAAAGGTTTGTGGTAAGAGCGTGCTTTAAGGCGTATTCAATCGTAGAACAAGTCTGCCGCAAGCCGCAAGTACAGGCAGCAGTGCATCTGATAGGGATTACAACCGAAACATTTCACACACCTTTTGCCGGCGCCACCTCAAGCGCCTCTGCTCGACAACGAGCGAACGCCTCCGGGTGCTTGACCAGGTAGTACATGGTCCAGGACAGAGTCAGCGCTGTCGTGTCCGTTCCTGCGAGGAACAGACTGCATAGGTTGGTCGTGCAAGCAGAGCGACGGATGATTTCAGAGTTGTGAGAGTCGACATTATTTCGCCACCAGTAACTATCACGGGGGACCATAGTTAATAGGACCTGTCGTATACATAAAAACCTATATATTTCACCATTTCTACTAACATTATTTGGTCCTATTAACTAGGGTCCCCCGTAATAAATGGATTGAGTCGGGAAGTCGACTGGTGAAACCAGCTGTGGAGGTCAGCCGACTTGCGGGCTTGCGCCATCCGAAAGCGAGTCAAACCAGCCCTCTCCGGATGAGCAGGCCTCGCGCAAAATACATTTTTTTTACCGCTTTCAACCATATTTTTGTCCCTAAAGTATGGAAACTAGACGAGCCTTGTAACCACGGTGCTCTGCTGCAAACTCTGGCGGAAGGACCGCTACACACCATGGGCGTAAGTTCCCCACGGGCTTTATGTACTCCGGACCGAAATACAACTCAGCCCAGACAGAAGATCGAGTCCCACTACATGATTTAGATATATAATTCAGGGCATATCTAGCGGTGCTCTTGAATGGTTTTCCGGGTGGGATCCGCATAGTCCGCATGGCTCCCCACTTGTTTCCTGTGTGCCCGATCTGTACTATGCGGACCCGGCACAACCTCTCACAACGGAAGATGAGGAACTAATGTTGTTGTACACCTGGTATGGTCTAGATGATGGTCTCTACGAGGCGTGTATTTCTCGAAAAGACATCCGCCGACTTTGGTATAAACGAGCCGTAAACAGGTATCCAGCCACAAAGCTCCCTCTGGGGACCGCCGCCATCCTGTCTGCTGTGAGGGGTATTTTTCAGGTATACGCGGTCCCACCACGTCACCACCGCATCGTTTGTTGGCGTTTCAAACGTAGTCGGCATGAAAGGTGCCGGCAAAAACGGGCAAGAGAGGCAACCAATGAAGCACACGACACACCACCAGGGCAAACCAGTGGGGCTGCATAGAAGTCATGACACATGCTGCGGTAGGGGCGCACCTACTTTTTTCGGAGGCTCCTCATTTGAGGATCTCCACACCTCACTCACACACTGGTTTTGATACTTATGAAGGATACGCTGAGGAATGTCCCAGGTTTCCAACCAACAAGGTGTGGAGCGTACGATGTGCTCCGACGATATCGGGCAGAGTCTCCCAAGAAAGGAGCCCCGGCAATCAAAAATGTTTTCTTGGCAAAAGAAATGTATTACCCTAATATAGCTACTGTAGTGTGTCACCTCTTGGCCTGGTACAGAACCTCTTCGTCGGAGAAGACCTTACGGTCGTTGATCCCTCTGTCGCACGTCGTCCCCACCTGCAACCCACAAGGACACAATTGAGTGACATCAACAAGCGGCGAGGAGGCGGCAATCTCTCGGTAGCAAACAGTGCCTGATGTTCGACCAAGTCGCCAAACGAAGCCACCTAAACCTGGGGAGCAAACCAAGTTACCGCCCACGCACGAGAACGGAGCAAGCCAGCCCTCATCTGGGGCTGATCCCGCATAACACCCCACAAAAATAACATAGGGTACTCGCCTCCAAGCGAGTGTGCTAACGGCTACGGAACGTCACAACCCCCCCCCCCCCCCCCCGCCGCGCCTGTTTGTCGTCCCGCGCCCGCCCCGCCCGCCCGCCCGCCCGCCCGCCCGCCCGCCCGCCCGCCCGCCCGCCCCTGTGCCACCTGACTCAGTGGCTCAGGTGCCGCATACCAGGTAGTTGAGTACTATTGAGGGTGCGGCACAGTAAGCATAACCATATATGTTGTGTAGACATAGGGGGTGCATGGTTTTTGTGGTCTCATCGTGGGATCTGATCACGGAAGTGGTCCATCAATAGTGCCGGTCGCCCCAGTAGTGCCGGTATTTTCGGCTGGCACAGATTAAACCCGTAGCTAGTAGTGATAATACTGGTGCTACTGAGATAGTACTTCAAGCAATAATGCCTCGGACTTCAACCAATAACGCCCCTCATTAGTGCCTGTAAACCATTGTTGCAACCCACGACCTATTCAATCTGTTTATTTCAAGGCATTCAACTATAAACTCAACAAGCGTGTCGACCCATTCTTTGAAGGGTTTTGCATCTGATGTCGTGAGGGGAACTAACTGTACACCCCGTGCGAGAGTGGTGTAGAACACTCCAAAACTAAGTCGATTTCGATGCCCGGACACAGAGCCAAGTCCATTGTGGACCGCCTACAGAAAAAAACAAGTCAGTCGATGCCGACACTATGAACTAGACATTTTCGTCCCGCACACAACAACAACCAAAAGTAACTTCGATCCCCACTCTAAAACCACGTACATTCGATTGATACACTACAAAACCAATCGTCCTCGACCCGTAGCACGAAGCCCAAGCAAGTTGCGATCCCCACGCTCAAAGCAAGTCCATTTGGACCCCCCGCCCTATGTTTTCACGAACTACAGCAGTACCAGTCGAGGCGCACCATGCCCGCTGTAGTGGGTGAACTGTACCAAACCCAACCCTTTTCATGTTTCTGCTCGGTTGTCTTGTCTTCCGTTTCTTTCAAACCTCCCACACGCGTGGTTGTCGAGTGATTGGCGAACGACGACACGACTAGCGTGTCAGCACACAAGTATTACGATCGATGTTTAGCACGAAGGTACTGCCGTCATTCGTTGCGATATGTTTTTTTTCCGTTTGTTTTATGTTTCCGTCGTTTTTCTATTTACATATTATTGGATGTTTTCCGTGAGGGGGTTGAGGTGGGCAGCTTGCTGTTGGGGGTAGGTACGCCCATATTCCGTTCGTTTCTGTTTATTTATGTTCATACTTCGTTGGTGTGGTATAAAACTTATGACAGGCGCCGTCTCAATCGACGTAAGGTCAGTACGCCGGTATCACGAAGGCATATTGCAGTAGTGCGCTGTACCTGGCGCACTCTCTTCAACAGGAACTCTGCGTTGGGCGTGTGGTGTGCGCCTCCTGAGCTAAGTCAGGCAGCCCGCGGTGGAGGTAAGCACTATCTGCTGAGGTTTTCCCAGCGGGTTGCTGCGTATTGTAAGCTCAATCCAGCGCAGAAGAGCATATTACAAAAGAAAGGCGACTCAGGCCTGTTGTATTAACATCGGTCTTGCCCAACAGGACAGGATGGGAGAATAGTATAGGCGGAGATGTGGAGTAAACAAGTAGGCGTGCAAACGCTCCTGTTGTTCTTCCAGTCTTGATGATCTCAAGAAGGCACATATGCTTCCTACGACGACGTTCGTCAGGTGATGAAACACCCGTAACCGATCCTTTACGGCCTACGACGACGTTCGTCAGGTTATGACACACCCGTAACCGATCCTTTACGGCCTACGGCGACGTTCGTCAGGTTATGACACACCCGTAATCGATATTCTACGTATTCCTTATACGGTAGAATATCTACTGCACCAAACCGAACAATAGAACCACATACGACAGCCTTCCCAGTGTTCTTCATGGTCTACGTTACTTTGTGTGGTGTCGTTCCATACGTGGATTCTCAGCAACTAAGCCACTGGCAACACAGTAGACACCAGGTACGCCAATGTACGTGGTGTCCTGCATAACGTAACTGGTTTTGCAATGAACATATTATTGGTCAATATTGGATATCTCGAGTCTTGAACCATGTACTATTAATATCAGGTTATTCCGTGTTATCCAGTAACATCTCTGATGTCAAAACGGCATTTCATCATGCCGCGTATTTACTCAATCGGCATGCAACATACCGCTCTGCTGTACTGCCATAGCACCCCGTTGTGCTGCTGTGGCCTACTTGCCACAGACGGCTTCTGTTCCCGATCAGCGACACGGTATAGGCTACTGGCTACTGCTGGGTAATAACATGGTAGCTATCCTCAATACACTCGATTGGTGAACAAAACAGCATACAATGTGACGGCTGCGAGCACGCGCACAAGACGAGCTCTGTAACCTTGCGTACTTGAGTAACGTAGTACTGCTGTAGGCGCGAGATTACAGTTCGTACTACTGCTGTTGTTCGATTTTGTTTGGCATGTTTTACTACAAGCATGCCCACGCATTCCATACTGCTGACGTCCAATCCACGTGCACCAGTACGTACAGTACATGTAGGGCATTGCTGTGCCGCTCATGATGCGCACCTCCGTTGCTCGTCCATGGCGAAGCACACGCATACGCGCCTACTGTATACCTTCACGAGGCTCCTGCCTACCGTTACGCCCTGCATTCTCCCTATCAGGCCCACGCTGTAGCTTCGGTAAAGCATCGTAAAATTCCTTTTCCTTATTTATCCTCCGGCGGATTGGTAAAAATAAAGCTTATGCTCACCACACATCCACGTTCCAATTTCGTGTCGTGTGTCAATTTAACCTATAGCTCCCGTTGTAACATCAGCACAGGCTGCTGTTGCTACTGGCGCTTGGGCACCTTGACCCGACCTGACCCCCGAGAGGGGGAGGTGCAGTGGAGATAACCACCCGGGAGAGTCATCTCTCCCGGGTAGTGTGGGGCTTGCGCGTACCGGTACCGCTCTTAGCAGTAATGGTACCGCTGAGGGAACCCCATAACTTCGGCAGTGCCGGCAACGGCACTATCGAGGCGCCGTTCGGAGCAGTGCATGTTGCTGCAGCAGTGCCTCTATTTAGGCCTGGCACTTTCCGATGCTACTGAGGAACCACGATCGTACTCCAGAGATGGTCTCCTCTATTAAGGTGTTACATACTCACGATCTTGCGTAGCAGAGTGCCACCGGTCATGGTTTCGTCGGGTCCAGGAACGACAGTCTCGGCTCCGTCGACGCCCGAGGCTGCACGATCAGCGGCCTTCCTTGCCCCCTCCCTCATGGCGTCGATTGCGTCCTGCAGAGCAAATCAACGAAAATATATTTGAAGTGGCAACGATAACCTAACTCCAAAAATAACATGCCTCACCCTTCCACGGCGCTTCGTGCTTTTGATGCAAGAGAAGTCTGCCTGTTCGGTGAAAACCCGACGTGCTTTGTCCAGGTATTGTAGAGATGCAAGGGTCTCTAGGCATGCGACTACGGCCATGCATGGCGCGAGTACACCCCCTCTGTCCCGGAGAATAAATGCAGCCTTGGTGTTCTGCAAAACCGCGGCAAAGGAGGAAATACTATTCTAAATACGTCTGCTGTGAGTTCAACGATTGACTGGTTGATGGTAATGTTTTCGGGTTAAGTCATAAGCTTGTCGTGTGCGTTCCATATATCAGTATAAAACGCTAGATCACTCGCCTTTGAGATCTGCAAACTCAACCACAAAACTTATTCGAGGCAGCGATGTATTTACAGAGTTGGCAATATTCGACAAACAGTATTTGGGGCTAAATATGCGGACAAACACCAGGGAGGCGGAAGGTGGGGGGGGAGGGGCGCAAAGCGGCGGGTAGTATCCGGCCGCACCTGCACGGCTTCCTTGAGGTGAAGAGAATGTTTCTTGGAGCGACGTACCCACGCCAGCCTCGACGAAAGGAGTTTCCACCCCAATCTTGCGTCATCACAAACGGAAGCAAGGATTTAGGCGCGCCGGGGAATGGGGGGGGAAGGGGGGGAGGGTCAAAGCTGGTCTGCGGGGTATCATAAGCACTACCGGTATATTGATTCTGGGGAACCGAGAAAATCGATGTTCTCGACCCCGTGTGCATGGGCCCTAACATGGATGTGGCTACTCTGTGAACATGAATCTGGCGGTTACATCTTACACAAGGAAATTTACAAAGCGGCGGAACGAGCTAAAGCTGGGCAGTGCAAGCGCGTCGGATGGGCTGCGGCGCCATCTGGGCCCACCACAACTTGGTACGACGAATATTTGAAATACTCCGCAGAAAACAATGTGCTCATGCAGGATTCGGTCAGAGTCAGCGCTGAAGCCGTGTCATAGTGCCTCGCTCGCCACATTTATAGGATGGCCACCTCTTTACCGATCCCATCGAGTACTTGCCGTAGCCTCGTGGTGTATTCAGTCTGATGCGGGGTTGATTCCACAATTTTCGCGAATGGGACTTCAGAAACATTTCATTGCGAGTTTTCGGGGATCGTTTCGTGGGCATTCGCACACCCAGCGCTCAGCAGATACGCGTGTTCACGAATCGTTTCCACCCAACGGGTATATCACTGATCACCACTCAATGACCTGTAGATCTTTTTGGGCAGATACATTGCCGATCTGTGTGATCTAGCCCCTTCTGGCGTGTAGGAGTTGTATGGTCTAGCACTTTTGTCTCCTGGGTTGGATATTTACTGTTCAAATTCTACACCGTATCCCAAAAAAAGGCAGGATAGAATCCAGATGATATGTATCGATCACGATTTACTGTAGAGATCGTGATACGTTCGTTTTGTGAACAGTTCTCACATGGAGAGTGGCTGCATGCTCAGGACCATCATGGTCCACATCGCGCTTGCTGTGGCATCGTACGACGGGCAAGGGAGGCCTGGAGCTGCGCTGGTGGTGTCCACGTCAAGACCGAACGCTGTCAGCGCTATAACGTCGTGCGTGAAGCGCCCTGGCAACCGACAGCACGGACAAAGACAAAAGGGTGGGGTGGTTCGAGATTAACGCTACGCTTTTTGATACCAGGTACGTGGCATTTGGTACCAGGCACAGATAGAATATATGCGGTCTTCCACAGACAGAGAGCACAATCTAGACCCGCGAATATAACCCTATTGGGACTTCATTCAAAACGGGAGGATTGGCCATAAATTGCGACGGTTGGAGCAACAACGGCCGCTGCTTGATTCGGCGATGGTACAAATTTAGCGTCCGAGTGACACCTCCAGGAGGCGCACGGCACGGGTCAACATAATCCTATCCGTACGGTTGCGCTTTCACTTTGTTCGGGCGCACGGCCGACAACTGATAATAGTTTGGAGTAATTGTGTTGGTCGCTATCTCGGCGTTCCAAAGGGGATACAAAGGGATAGCTTATTTACGACTAACAACCTGTACCCACCACAATTCCGAGTTGCTGTACCCAAAAGGTAGTCGCAGCTGTAGAAGGGATAAACAGCCAGATCGGACATGCAACATTACCATGGAGAGCCTTGCGATCCGACCGAACCATACGGCGACAACGAGTACGCTATTCGATCGGCCATCGAGTTGAAGATGCCCGACGGCCACGAGCGCTGGAAAACATCTTGGGGCGTCGTGTGAGGTTCCGTATACACTCTTGTTTCCTGTCAACTATGCCACGTACCGTAGAAATGCACTATAGAATATTCGCCGCCAGCAAGCACGTCGGTAAACCGGATACTGTCCAAGCAAGGCTATGACAAAAACACGCGCACGCTGTCCCACGTATCGTTTCTCAACAATATAGACGAAAATCCATGATCAGTCTATGGGATTGCCAAGGGGCTCCAGGTACCAGCCCTCGCTCATGAGCGACTGCTCGTCAGAGCTCCGTTGAACAGAATCTCTGATGGAACGCGGCAACCGTAAAGCAAGTAGTATCGAATCGTATCTGTCACCCGGCCGGCAGGAGAATATCACGACCTCTTCCGCTTGTCGAGAAATTCTTCATGTTTCTTCTCACCAAACCTTTGCTTCGCATCGACCACTGCGCCGGCGTCCGCTTCAGATCCCAGCTTCGCGCATACTCGTTCACCGATCTTAACGACGTTCGTGCAGGGTAAAACGAGAGCGCACGTCAACGACCGCGGAAGGGCAGCGTCGCCAGCGAGGAAATGGGGAATTCATACCGGAAACCGTTGGGTTTGGAGGCGGCGGTCCTCCGCCACATCACTCCACTCGGCGGACTCCGAGACGCGGAGAGTTCGCACAAACATAGCAACCCTTACCTAGTGACACGAGGGTTTTTAGCCGATTTTGTTCTGCCTTGTCCCACATTGTGTTTTTTTTCGTTTTCCCATCTCCCTATTTTTTGTTTCCGTTCCTCCTCAAAAAATGTGTTTGACTCAGACCTCCCTAATGGTAGGGGCACCAATTCCTCAGCCATCGTTTTCGAGAGGAAAACATTGCAGAGGTCTTGGGCTTCAGTGACACCAGACGCAAATTACGGTTCGGAAAATTGTTCTGGTAGATGCCTTTTGTCGGGCTCTGCCGCTCCAAAGAATTTATTTACCGCAAAGAACGGTGGTTCTCGACGGCAAGTAGCCTGGGTTTACAAATATATCCATCTACTTCGAAGTATTTTTTTTTTCGTATCCTTTCTCTCTATTAAATAATTCTAGCTGGTATGTTTGTTTCCGTTTTTTTCTCCACAAGGTGTGACAAAGTTCAGATGTACGTGGCGGTAGGGGCACAAATTCGTCAGGGGTAGTTTTGGGGGAGGAAATTCGCGTAGGTCTGGAGCTTCAGTAGAGTTGCACCATAAATCGTCTGGGGCTCCTTACTTGATGAGGAGCTCTCCGTATCTCACCCAAAAACTGACTTCCGCCGAGATCAATTTGCATTCCGATGAATAATCCCCATGGCCCGAGTATACAAAGAAATCATCTTTCGAAAGCGAGACTTGCATTCCCACGATTTAGGGTTGGGGAGCCCCGTCATTCAGAAAAAGTTTTATTAAGAGCGGAAATGTGCTGTACCTCCTGTCGCAGAACGCGTGGAGATCAGACGCACGCTCCTTTAAATGTTGGTTTGGTAGTTACCTTCTTCGGGCTCTGCCCCCTAAAGGAATCAGTGATCAATTTGGCCACTGTGCGGGAGGGTGAGATGTCGATAGTATGGTGTGCAATCAATATTTTACGCACAGGCAGGGAAGCGCTGCGACTCTCGCAAAACACGGGCCCACGCAAACGGCATGCATACACGAAAGGAGCGTATCGATACAAGTCATGGACATGCAGATGCAACGAGGCATGGCACAACTACAGCAGTAGACGCGAGTATGACGGGGAAAGAAAGCGCCGAGCCCTTCCCACAACTACAGTAGTAGACGCGAATCGACGGGGAAAGAAAGCGCCGAGCCCTTCTCGCGACAAAAGTGCAAGGCACTTTGTGAGTAAGGGGAGGAACAGCCTACTATTAATACGTGACCCCGGATTCATTTGAGGTGCGACTGGGGAGGAAATATGTACGAAGGACGACGACAAAACGAACAGGATAAGAAGTACAAACTAAAAACGCGGCAAGCGCTCTTGACGCCGCCGCCGAGCCGACGTTGATGCTCGACTCATCAGTACATACGGTACCTTGGATATCATCGGGAGCATGACCGCAATGTTGTGTCCGGACAGATTCGGGGAAATGATCCGCCTTGAACGCCCCCACCCCTTGCCCTCGTCGAAGAACATGGCCGGCATCACCCCTGCCTCTCTTCCAGCCCAGGTCAACTGATTCTGTAACCGACGGACACACACGCACGGTGTTGAAAAACAAGCCTTTTTTGTGCCGGAAACATATTTTCTCACTCTATTTCCAAGTACGTTGGGCCCAAAAACGCAGGTGTGCCTCCAAAAGTGTGGAATATGATGGAGAGGAGCTGTCTCAGAGGTGAATTCTTCCCGCGTGAACCATAGCATAGGAGGAGGCGGGAGAATCAACGAGAGGGGATGGGTGGCGCCTGGAGAGGTCATCCTTCCTACCGGTAGGTCTTAGCACCGCAAAACGCAGCCCAGGTCAACCGCTTTCCTATACCAGAGCAGAAACATGCGGGGCGTTAGATACGAGCGACCTTGAAGAGAAAAATTATCAGCGCATTTCCCGTATCATGGGAGATGGGGGGGGGCATGGTCGGGATGCCGGGGGGGGGGGGGGGGCTAAACACCGATGCGTGTTACCACTCCATAACGCGTCACCAGAAAGCGTCGCTGAACCGGTGCGTGTACTGTTGTTATGTACTGCTCGTTGTGGGTTTCCTGGCCGCCGGCTCGTGCCCGCCGTGACCAACAACGAGCTGGTTCACGGAGAATGGAGTTAGTGTCGTACTTAATTAACCCCTTAAGAACCGCAGTCCCGTTTTGGGGACAAACTACTTGAAATTTGACTGGTTTGTCCCCAAAACGGGACTGCGGTTCTAAAAGGTCGACCTCCTCACTTACCCTTCTCGCGCTCTCGAGGCACGCGGTACGGAGAAGGACAACGTCGGCGATCGCAACCTCATGATACCGCAACAAACCATCGAAACATTCGATCATGCTTACGGTGCTGTGTGCATATATATGTATATATATACCAAGTGACGCATAAACGCGATTTGGCTTTTTTTAAGCAAATCACGACAATAAGCTCACTCATACCTGTACGTACACACGTTAGACAATCAATTATTGAGAAAAACAAAAATCACGAGTCGCGTACTGAAAAAAGTGTAATTTTGTTTTTTAAAAAGGAGACATCAAGAGAAATCGTGCGGTACGATATACAAAATGTAACGACAATCGTCAGTTGTTTTTTGTTCTTTATAGATAGTTAGAATACGCACGTATTCTACTTTCCGGCTCCGACCCCAAAAACTTTGCATACCAGGTACCAGGCATGGCGTGGAATAAATATATATATAAACGTTACGAAGTCAGCCTCTCATCACTGCGACCCACCGAAACTAAGTTCCTCTTCATCTTCGACGGACGAACGGTAAGCATTCGACGAATGTCGGCCAGTCCGGTCAACACGACGACTCTCTCTCCGAACATTTGTAGTTCGTAGTCCCCTCCGAATTCCCTCGACCACGCCTCCATCTGAGCGCCGATCTGGGTGCAATCGGTGCGTTGATGCGAGTGTGAGGGATGCGCACGGTTAGTTTGCTAATAGATCGATCACCTCGATTATTTTCGTTGATGAGTGTTAAAGAGGGTACACACAATCTTGAAATAAAAATTGTGTTTCAACGTATCCAGCCAAGAGGAAGCAGCGACGTAATCTCTGCGTCTGTTCGGGGCTGTGCCGGGCAGAAGGGATTTCATCCCTTTCGGTAAAATCCGAGGTCCGGGCTTACTACAAGTATTAACAGTCGAAACCGGACCCCAGACTGCTGTGTGTTGTTTAGAGGCACGCCATACAACTATTGAGCGAGCGGTCAGGGGACCTTGGGTGATACCAGAGTTTGGGGATTAACAGCCAGACAGCTAAGATGATATTGCGATTTTTCCAGAGGCACACCACGACCCGGAGGCGAACGTATTATTCAGAACCAAACCTCGTGTCTAAAGCTACTGGGCGCACCCGATACTCGTGTCCATCGTAGGGTCTGATCACTATGTCCTCCCCTCCGTAAAAGCAATCAGTGTTGACTACTACATAGCTCAGCGGTCAATATTGCACGTACGTCCGAAAACGAGGTGTGTTTGCGCCGGGCTCGAAACCTCCGCCAGTGGCCGCACGGACACAAACGCCCGGAGCATTTACTATTTGTTTTTGACGACGCGTGTCACGGTATATAGAGTTGGACCTACTTTGTTCTAAGGCTCCTCGTCCGATGATCGTTTCGTGTTCTGAGCTTGAAGCCGATAGTAGAGAAGGTAGCAATACAGCAAGTACAACAACCCGATGCACAATCCGGTGGGCTACATACAGCTGTAGTAGGAGGTGTATAACGAACATCAGTATCTGTTTTAAAACACTACCGTAAGTACAGTAACTGTATCGATGAGGCATGCCTTTTTAGATAGTCCCTTGGTCAAGGGGCTCCGTCAGCCCCGAGTTGTGTTTGCCTAAATGAACTGTGCTGCCCTTTCCTATCAGGCGTCGACCATTCCCTCGACCACTGCTTGCTACGGTGCACACGCTCGTATGTACGTGGTATTTTATGCGTGATATTTTTTCGTCGGACGCCATTTAGGCCTGTTCATCGAGACCGCGGGCTACAGAACACAGGGAGGGGCATGGAGCGACCGTACGATCATTATTAATAGTATCAGCAGCAGCAGCAGCAGCAACAAGCAGCAGCATCGGAGTCAAAGTCGTCATCAAACTCATCATCAACATCGTCATCATCAACCAGTATTATTACTATATACCTGGTAGACACTTGGTGCCGATTCGGTTGCAACTTACTGGAAGCCTTCCGCCGAGGTGAACGTGTAACGTGCCTCCTACCGAGGCAGCTGCTACAGGTGGATTTGGATACTGATAGCCAACAAACCCCTATTTTGCCGTACTCCACAGCAGCAGCAGCAGTAGTACCAGGCATCACACCCCTGGACAACATACAACCAACGGGCAAACCAATGATAACCACGTTATGATTCCAATGGACCGTCTATTGTGGTCCCTAATTCCAATCATCAATTAATTGAAACGCATCGAGATCTCGGCTTGGAGCATGTTAGGTATCGCACCCTGGACTAATCCTATTCCAATAGTCTAGTGCGTCTACAAGGCGGCTAGACACGACTGCCTGTCTGTGTGCAAATTGGAATTGCCTTGACCATAAGTTTTGGCGACTGGCTATCAATAGGAATTAATAGTCCAGACAGTTGATTTCGGCGATTGCCATCGAGTGGAAATTGTCCAGACAATTGATATCGGCGATTGCCATTAATTGGAGTTTGTCCAGACAATTGGTTTCGACGAGTTTTCGCCAACTGGAATAGTCCAGACAAATGATTTCATCGATTGTCCGCGAATCGAAATTGCCCAGACAATTGATTTCGGCGATTGTCTATGATTATTTTTTATTTTTTTTATTTTTTTGCTCATCCCATTTATTATCTTCGCACATCTTCTTTTCTCTCTCCTTCCCACTCGTAACTCAGATCCGGGGTCACATAGCAGGCTCTTCTACCCCCTTCTTCCCGCTACGGTACGTGCCTTCATTTTTATCGCGAGAAGATTTCAGCCTTTTCTTCCCTCGTCGGCTCGCATCGAATTGTGCCTACCCACGCTGCAAGGCGCTCTCAACAATTGAATCATTTTTTATTTTTATTTTTGCAAATAAAGTCAAATATCCGACCCACCTGGGGCTCGAACCCAGGACTCAAACACAAGTCGAATTCGATGTTAACCACTTCAACCACCGGAGCGACCGGCTCTATTACTTCCACGTGACTGTGAAATACACAGAGGGGTTGAACCACTCGGCCACGGCAGTTGCATTGGTGAATTTTGATACCGGTTGGTGAGTGTGTGTGTTCTTCAAATTAAACCGTTCTTTCTACCCGTCGACATCCAGCACAACCAGTGTCCGTGCCGATTCTTCAATCCTAGAAGAGATACCTGGTACAAGTTATGTGGTCTCACAGCTACGCCACAGAGATACTACGTTGCCACTTACCAGGTATGCAGTAAGCACTGCAGTGGGCAATGCAATGCCATGTCATCATCCTAGATACGACAGGCACGACATACACAATCTATGAAATAGATAAACGAAAGGAAACTATCAAAAAGAAAACAAAAACAAAGAAGACAAATCGAAAGAAAAAAAAGAAAAAAAATGAAAGAAAAAAAATGAAATAAAATAACTAGAAGAAACCCTCTGTCGTGCCCCCCCGCCGCAGGCGAGGTGGCCGACATTCGAAAAACACGAGCAGCTGGAAAAAAGAAAAAAAGAACGAAAACACCGCTGCTTGTAAACAGGGTAAGACAAAGAACCAAGGAAAAAATAACAAAGGGAACATAACAGGCGGACCAAAGCCCAAAGCGCCCTCCAGATGGCGGCAGCAGTTTGTGGTACCTTGCTACTCAGGCTGCCGTCTCCGTCCTGCATTCGTCCCGGTGGTTCAAGTGGTTAACATCGAATTCTACTTGTTTGAGTCCTGGGTTCGAGCCCCAGGTGGGTCGGACTTTGATTTTATTTGCAAAAATAAAAAAGGATTCAATTGTTGAGAGCGCCTTGCAGCGTGGGCAGGCACAATTCGATGCGAGTCGACGAGGGAAGAAAATGCTGAAATCTTCTCGCGATAAAAATGAAGGCACGTACCGTAGCGGGAAGGGGGGAGAAGAGCCTGATATGTGACCCCGGATCTGAGTTACGAGTTGGAAGGAGAGAGAGAAGAAGATGTGCGAAGATAATGAATGGGATGAGAAAAAAAAAAAAAAAAAAACGTCAACTATGTCCAGCCCCTTGGCGTCAGACAATACGAAACGAGCAGAACAGGTTCGTCATCCAACCACGCTATACGACTCCTTCAATACGGCGTATCAAAAAAGAAATGAAGAGAACGACACGAAATGAAAATCACGGGGAGTCAGCGCAAAAAAGAAAAAAACAAAACAGAAGGGAAGATAAGGGAAGACCACGTTCGGACTAGCTGCACCAGTTGGTGGCACTATTAATAGTAGTATGGTCATGTTCTACTTCCTAGTCGGCCTGGTGCCTTGCTACCCTGTCTGCCATCTCCTTCTTACTTTCGTCTACAGCAGTTTCCCTTGTACTCCTCCTGTTCCCCCCCGTCTTCGCATTCCCTTGGCCGGGTTTTTCTGCCACTTCTCTTGTTGCCCCCCCCCCCCCCTTTCCCTTGGACACAATGTTGCCTACTCATCTCAGCCTCAACCTCGTGCCACCTCACCATGAACCGTTCGGCTGCTCCAAGGATCCCCTGGTACCACTTCCCCGCCTTTTCGGCTGCAGTGGACCACAACGCGGTCTCAATCACCTCGGCCTTCAGCATTCGGACTTTAAGGCTGAGGGGGGCGGTCGTCCTATCGTACAACTCCGGGCCGAACCGTTTGAGGCATGCTCGCACGAGGCGCATCCGTCGTTCGATTTCGAGCGAGAGGGCAGCGTTTTCGTGGATAATGCCGCCTAGGTATAAGAACTGGGTCGTCTGCCTTTACCTCTGGCCTGCCGCTTCGATGACGAGCGGTGGCGCGAGGGTTGTCTGGTCTAGTGTTCGCAGAAGCATAGTCTCTGTCTTCTTTTCCGATACCGTGAAGCCTGATATGTCGCAGACAGTCACCATGACTGTCATCATTTTAGCAAGTTCTTCAGCCGACTTCGAGACAATTCCTGCATCATCGGCGTACAACATGCCCCATCCATGCAGCCCTTCGCACGCACGCCAATGGCTTCTGCTTCTCTGTTCGATCTACTCCAGGATCACTGAGTTGGACAAAATCCCTTGCGATGGCTTCGTCTTGGCTGAAGCGTACTACTAATAGCACCACGTGTAGCGCAGCAGCGAAGAATACGTTGAACAGTAACGGTGATAGTACACAGCCTTGCCGCAGCCCCTGCGTGACATCAAACCATTCCGAGTGCTCGCCGTCATCAGTACGCACGCGCGCCCGCATGCCATCGTGGAAATTACGGATAATTTTCAGCATATTGGTCGGTACGCCAAAGCGTGTGAGTACCTTCCATAACAGCTCTCGGTCGACAGAGTCGTACGCTTGTGCTCTGTTCAACAAGTCAATTCAAGATGAAAAACATCTACGCTGCCAGGGGAGTATTAGTGAAAGGTTAGGCAGAGGCCAAAAGTGATGCCATTATTAATATAATACGTACGCGAGTTGCGATTTTACGATTTTACAACTGCGTATTACGTATCCAAGGCTCATTCTCATCGGAGAGCGTTTTTTCCAAAAATTCCAAAGTTTGGAAATAATTAGAGATACGTATCGATATACGGAGGCGTTCTGTCACTATTCGTGAAATTCTCCAGAAGCAAAAATATCAAGTTCGTTAAGATTCCAATATTTGGAAAAAAAAAAACAGGAAAATATGGAGTATTGAAAAATTGCGCGACAAAAATGTCGAAAAATTGGAAAAAAAGCTCTCCGATAAGAATGACCCTTATATATTAACTCTAAATTACTTGACTATTATTCTTACCAGGTACATTGTTATTGGAGCAGTATTCAGCAGTTTTCAGCATTCAATATAGCAATCGGTCGAAGTCACAGATGTAGTTCGAAAATTCCAAGTTTTCAAATGCATTTCGAAAAAAACGCAGATTCGTCGCAGCCGGCAGCCGAGTCATGTCAGCACCCCCCCCCCACCCCCACCCCACCCCCAGCCTTCATAGTAAGAAAGTTTCTTGTATACTCGTACACGTAACCTTCAGTACCGGGCGGTTGACACGACAAGCCCAGGCGTCTTTCGTCAGCACGTCAGCACCAGGGGTCACTTACCCACGGCCCGACTATTATAGCGTAGTCTGCAATGACACGACCTGCCCGCATTCCGTCATCGCCGACAGCTAGCTGTGTCTCGTGATAGCTGTGACAGCAAACGTGTGTACCAGCTGTGGCTGAAAATGTGCGCACCAGGTGTCTTCCTCGTTAAATAATAGGACCTACAACAATCTGGGAGAAGGGATCTTTAGGTTGGTAGGCTGTTCGGGTGTTTTGGTTCCTGTTGGGATCAAGGTACGGGCGAAGAGTCAACCCCACCCCTGAATCTAACCCTAACCCTCACCCTAACCCTAACCCTGACCCCAAACCGCAGCCAAAACGGGCCAAAACTCGCCAAAAACGCGGCTGCGCCGAGTTTGCATCGAACCAGGAAATTTCTCAGTTGCGGACGACGATTCCGAAGTAAAGACCACGCTACACATTTTTCATTTAAAAAAATATCCCTAAAGATCCCTTCTCCCAACCTGCTAAACCTACTCTTAAATAAGGCAAGCATTCTTCCTTCTATCATTCAAACTGCGGACTGCGGGCAAAGCAAATCGCCCTAACTAACCTAAGGTTACTTCAAAATACGTTCCGCGAGGTTCGAATGATGTTTTGGGGACTGGAGGAGGGAAATGATTCATGATTCTTTTTGGGGAGGCAAGAGCAGGACTTGATGGGTTGTCTCGAACACGACCTAACTAATAATGCGGTTTGTCTCGCTCATCAAAGAGAAACAATAATAGACGCTGGCAGCGAAGAAATCGGGCAAGTCGTTCAGGCGGGTTGAAGAAGCGGCAGAGCAGTATACGCATGAAGCGCTGGTTCATGAAGGAGAAGGAGAATATAACAAAACAACGAGCGCTTGCGGTCCAAAATACGCAGCAACTTTGTCAAGGCGCCGTTGTGCCCAAGGCCAGGGGGGGGGGGGAAGAGGAGCCGCGTTAAGGAGGCGTAGCAACGGCAGCTACACCGGCTAAGAAATTGAAGGCACCCGCCGAAACGTGGCACTGACCATCTTTCTCGTTGAGGCGTCCAGTGATCTACTGGCTACTGTTGTCTTCTACAATCAATCCCTGTTTGATTTGTTTTCAAACATGTGCTTGTTTGTTGCGATGCCTTACTCCCTGTCAAGTCGTTGCTACCACCCCCCTCCCGTACCGTGGCATTCTGCGTCCGCTGCGTCACATTATTGTTGCGTAAGTAAGTAAGTGTGACCCTTTACTGTTTGTTCTCTTTTTCCGACTGTGCTGACACCTTGCCTTGGTCCGTCTGTGGTCTGTCGCTGACCCCTTTGTTCCACCAACTAGACACACCGCACACATTAGGACTGCTCGTTTTTTTGTGTGTGTTGTTAGCTCTTCGTCTGTCTATTCCTGCCTTCCGTGTGATCTTCTTGTGGCGTCCTCATGTTAGTCCATCAGATGGACATATAATATGATTCGACAGATCGTACCAGCAAACAGCAACCCTGGCCTCGGGACTCGATGTGCTCCCTGAGTGCATGCTCGCTTGTTACGTGTTTTTTTGTATTTATGTTCCTTTCGTTCTTCTTGCTTTTTTCTCTTTTCTCGTTTTGGATGATTGAAAATCTGCAGCCCAACAACAACAGTAGCACGCGGCATTGCATTATGGTCATGACGTGTGTCGGACTCGGGAGGCTGTGAGACATAGCAGTTGCTCATAGCCACGCAACTAAAGTCTGATGTGTTTTGATTGGGTGATTGGCGTGATTCGTAAACGGCGGCTCTTCTTGCGGGAGGCGTGGCACGGCAAAGCAAGGAGCGACTACCCAGTCGGGTAATGTTCGGGACGATAGCTGGTGGGGAGAACCCGAGACCAGGCGGACTGTGTAAGACTTGGCGTAGATGCATAGTCGAAGACCTTAGGGAGTTCCGAGCCACCGAAGGGTCAACGGAAGTTGCCCCCTTGGTGTTTGGAGTTGAGACCGTGTTGTCCACTGCAGTCAAAAAGGCGGGGAAGTGGTACCGGGGGATCCTTGGAGCAGCCGAACGGTTCATGGTGAGGTGGCACGAGGCTGAGGCTGAGATTAGTAGGCAACACCGCGCAACCGACGTGGATTGTGTCCAAGGGAACGGGGGGGGGGGGGGCAACAAGAGAAGTGGCAGAAAAACCCGGCCAAGGGAATGCGAAGACGGGGGGGAACAGGAGGAGTAGAGGGGAAAGTGCTGTACACGAAAGTAGGAAGGAGATGGCAGACAGGGTAGCAAGGCACCAGGCCGACTAGGAAGTAGAACATGACCATACTACTATTAATAGTGCCACCGACTGGTGCAGCTGGTCCTAACGTGGTCTTCCCTTGTCTTGCCTTTTGTTTCGTTGTTTTCTTTCTTGCGCTGATTCCCCGTGATTTTCTTTTCTTGTCCTTCTCTTCATTTTTTTATTGATAAGCCGTATGGAAGGAGTCTTGTGGCGCGGTTGGGGGACGAACCTGCTCTGCTCGTTTCGTATTGTCTGACGCCAAGGGGCTGGACATAGTTGACGAACGCAGGGTGGAAACGGCAGTCTGGGTAGCAAGGTACCAGGCGGATTAGCAGGGGGAACCTGGCTATACTACTCGTACCACAAACTGCTGCCGCCATCTGTAGATTCTGGAGGGTGCTTTGGGCTTTGGTCTGCATGTTATTTTCCCTTTGTTATTTTTTCCGTGGTTCTTACCCTGTTTACAAGCAGCGGTGGTTTTGATATTTTTTTCTTTTTTCCGGCTGCTCGTGTGTTTCAAGTGTTGGCCACCTCGCCTGCGGGGGGGGGGCACGACAGGTTGTTTCCCCTAGTTTTTTCTGTAATGTTTTTCTTTTTCTCTTTTTCGAGTTGCCTTCTTTGTTTTTGTTTTCTCTTTGATAGTTTCCTTTCGTTTGTCTATTTCATAGAATGTGTATGTCGTGCCTGTCGTATCTAGTATGAT
The DNA here is from genome assembly GCA_031213475.1 of Nereocystis luetkeana. Classification (NCBI taxonomy): domain Eukaryota; class Phaeophyceae; order Laminariales; family Laminariaceae; genus Nereocystis; species Nereocystis luetkeana. The sequence continues at coordinate 2,119,559 of JARUPZ010000007.1, forward strand.
GACATGGCATTACATTGCCCACTGCTGTCCTTACTGCATACGTGGCGACGTAGTATCTCTGTGGCGTAGCTTTGTGACCACATAACTTGGATCTCTTCTCGATTGAAGAATCGGCACAGACACTGGTTATGCTGGATGTCGACAGGTAGAATGAACGGTTTTATATGAAGAACACACACACAATTCATCTACGCGTGTAGATCTCGGAATCAGGTATGCCTCTCCAGATTGGATGAATTTTAACATGTGAAACACTTGGAAGGGTCCAGTAAAGCGATGCGAGACGCCCTACCTCGCACTTACTTAACCATGGGCCTTGGCATGGATAACATGAGTTGATACTTCGTACCTGGTATACGTTTTATACGTGTCTGTCTGCTCCTGCGCCTCATGGCAAGATTGAGGGACGCACCACCCGGCGCACGAGTTGTTCCTATACAAGAGAACCTCCACATTTTCATGATACCATAGGATGAGGGGGGTCAGATTAAATATCTCTCTTGCATCTGGTTGAAGAAATGGAAACAAATCAGGGAGCTTGGTGCAGCTAGCAGTAGATGCAGGCGCAGTCACCCCCCCCACGGCGCTTGAGACTACGACCGCTCTTTCGGTGTGTGTGTGTTCTTCACATAAAACCGTTCTTTCTACCCGTCGACATCCAGCACAACCAGTGTCCGTGCGGATTCTCCAATCCTAGAAGAGATACAAGTTCTGTGGTCACAAAGCCACTCCACAGAGATACGACGTTGCCACGTGTGCAGTAAGCACTGCAGTGGGCAATGCAAAGCCATGTCATCATACTAGATACGACAGGCACGACATACACATTCTATGAAATAGTGAAACGAAAAGAAACAACCGAGGAGAAAACAAAAACAAAGTAGACAAATCGAAAGAGAAAAAGAAAAAAGTGAAAGCAAAAACTAGGAGAAACACTCTGTCGTGCCCCCCCCCCGCAGGCGAGGTGGCCAACACTTGAATAGAACGAGCTGAAAAAAACACCACTGCTTGTAAACAGAGCAAGACAAAAAACCAAGGGGAAAAATAACAAGGGAAAAATAACGAAGGGGAAATAAGAGGCAGACCAGGCGGACCAAAGCCCAAAGCACCGTCCAGGTGGCGGCAGCAGTTTGTGGTGCGAGTAGTATAGCCAGGTTCTCCCTGCTAATCCGCCTGGTACCTTGCTACCCAGACTGCCGTCTCCGCCCTGCGTTCGTCAACTATGCCCAGCCCCTTGGCGTCAGACAGTACAAAACGAGCGGAGCAGGTTCGTCATCCAACCACGCCACACGGCTCCTTCAGTCCGGCTTATCAATCAGAGAAGGAAGAGAAAAAAAAAAATTGAAAATCACGGAGAGTCAGCGCATGAAAGAAAAACAAAACAAGAAGAGGAGACAAGGGAAGACCACGTTCGAACCAGCTGCACCAGTTGGTAGCACTAGTAGTATGGTCGTGTTCTACTTCCTAGTCGACTTGGTGCCTTGCTACCCTGTCTGCCATCTCCTTCCTACTTTCGTTCAACGTCGTTTCCCTTCTACCCCTCCTGTTCCCCCCCCTCTCCGCATTCCCTTGGTCGGGCTTTCTGCCACTTCTTCTGTTGCCTCCTCCACCCCCGTTCCCTTGGACACCATCCACGGCGGATGCGCGGCGCTGCCTTCCCATCTCAGCCTCAGCCTCGTGCCACCTCACCATGAACCGTTCGGCTGCTTCAAGGATCCCCCGGTACCAGGCACCGTCATTATGAACGAATGGTCCCTTTTTCGGATCCAGAAGCGTCGGTTTCAACGGTATGAAAATCCTCGGTGGGCCGCTGAAGTGGTGGGCAGGGAAGGAAGCAAAACACGGTTGTTTCCGACCGCCGCGTAGTTGGCCCGCAACTATCTCGCAGTGCAAGCATCGCCCTCCGCATTCGAACGTCTCTGTTCTCGGTGGTAAGAGACACGATCACGAAGAAGCGCCATCGCTCGAGTGGAGAGATGGCAGCCTACACACTAGACTTAGTCTGCACGATACTCTGAAGAACAGGCTGTGGTAACGTGGTGTTAGCTGGTGCTCGCGGGTTGGCGCACTCCACCAAAGAAAACCGCTGAACATTAATTAGCAGTCAATGTAGTGTTTGCTGTGCGGTGGCATATACGGTACCTGGTACACTTTTGTTTCGCAGGAGGAACGAACACGTCGAGAAGCCAAATAGATATTGCGCTGTGGTGTACCAGGTACATATTAATATTATACTGTTGTACTACTGTTGTGTACCATGGTAGTGATTGAGCAACATAATATACCAGATGAAACAGGTTCCTGAAGGAGACGTCAATTGACGATCCAGAGAATTTGTATCGCCTTGTAGGTAGGGGCACGGCATGACGGAGAGAGGCCATGCGGACTGCACAGACGTCACACAACAACAGACAAAAAACGAGAAATCAACGAAATAATATTATACGTCGTACGTAGTGATCGAGATCTCGTCCGAGAATGTCGAGGTTGATCCGTAAATTACTACTGGTAAAGTAAAAGTTGAACTGATACTGATTCTGAAAAACGCAACCGATTTTCGAGCCCCAACACGAGCTGCGTAGCTTTCAAGGTTAAGTGCCAAACTACTCAGTTCGTGGTAGCTGACGTGGTCGTAACACCCTTCAACAAGCATATCTCGGTAGGCGTCACGAGCAAGGTGTGCCCCCCGATGAAGCCGAGCCACTTGGGCAGCACCGGGACCGGTGAAGGCAGACGCCCTCCCGGCACGCGCACGTACTTTCGTGCACGTGAGTTTTCCCATGACCTCCACAGTATGTACTGAGTTCCGACCAAGGCGAGGATCGTCATGAGGGACAGACAGCATATCGTCGGTATTGGCCATGTCTGCAAGAAGAAAAGCACTTCTCCTGCGGCCGAAGAAGCGGGAACCATATTTTTGAAAATTGACGCGGCTTCACGTTGTCGGTACTGCTGCCGTAGCTTTTTCGTCTCCCTCGTATTGGTCCGTAGCGTGACTGGTTCACTCTCCCAGACGTTGGTGCCTGTTGATAGTGTCAGCTGCGGCCAAGTACGCTCTGCTTCTCTTGCTGGCTATACGAGTACCTGGTATATTTTTACTGGTTGATCTCTTGTCCACCCGAGGGTTGTTTTTAGAACCTAAACCCGTAGTGCCACTGTGGCCTCCATACAAATGCCCGGGAACATGTACTATCCGTCCCCCGGCTCAGAGTTTTCATTTGTGGCAAAAAAAAACAAAACTATACTCGTATGTAGGGTCGTGTCCCTGTTGCAGAGCCTTTTTCCCACAATTTCGACATTTGTTTTCGCGCAATTTTTCAATATTTCATATTTTCCTGTTTTTTTTTCCAAATATGTGAAATTCAACGAACTTGATTTTTGCTGCTGGAGAATTTCAGGAATAGTGACACAATGGGACGCCTCCGTATATTGATACATGTCTCCAATTAAAAAATCGGAAATTATTTGGAAAAAACGCCCTACAGTAAGAATGAGCGCAGAGCTTTTTCCCCATAATTTTGGCATTTTGTTCGCGTAATTTTTCAACATTTCATATTTTCCCGTTTTTTTCCCACAAATATATGAAATTTAACGAACTTTTTTTTTTTGCTTCTTCTGAAGAATTTCACGAATAGTAACAGAACGCCTGCGTAGATTGGTACAGAACCCGATAAAAAGGGGCCTTTAGAGTTGACTTTATGGGTGGGTGCGTGTGTTCTTCACATACATAAGAAACCTGTTCTTTCTACCCGTCGTGATGTCCCGCGGAGCCCCACGGTTTCCACTCCCCCCCTGGTTAGCCTTGGTTTAGCAGTTTTTTTTAGTTCTTCTGGGTTCTTGGTTCTGGATAGTTTACAATATATTAGAGTAGTTATTCAGGGTTAGTCTTCAATAATAGTCATCAGCAGCCAGCTTCTTGTGTGTGTTCGGTTCTGTCTACCTTTATTTTTCCTCCTATCGCCTACACCTCCATGTTGACTCCTTACGTTCAGGCCGCCGAAATGTCGCGATACCGTAATTTTCATATGTGTGTGTGTATTTTGCTAGCCTACCGCCAACTCTTGGCAATACTACGCCGAGGTAAAATCGCGTCGTAGCCTAGGCTGTGCCCTAACCTCCGTAGGTTTCCATCGACCCCTGTTTCAGACGGTCATCGAGCTAGGAATATATCGAGCATCCAACTCACCCGTCCAGTGTTTCTTTTATGTTTGCCAAGTAGGGTCCGGATAGCATTGCCGCCCCGGAAGGCCGCAGAGTTATCGACCATGGCGGTCCTGCCAAGATCGATTTTCCCTTACATGTGTTCCGCCTTCAGTTATTAATAGTTTCCTAGTCCCGATGGTGCTTTGTTTTAGTTTTTTTTAGTTTTCTTCGTGTTATGTTCGGTATTCCGCGCGCCCCTCTGCTCTGTGGCAAACGACCCCATCTTTGATGTCGCCCCTGTTGGCCGAGTTGCACACGCCAGTGTTTTAGCCCCGCGCTATCTATTAATACCACCTTGAACTGCGCGCATTATTGGGCCAATCTCCTTGCGGATCTTCTTGAGTTTTTTATTGTTGAGTTAAGTACCTTGCTACGTTTGCTGGTATAGTTCAAACCACGAAGAGGTCTCCCAGACGCAAGCGTTGTTCGCTCCGTCTCCCGGTTTTGGTAGCCCCTAGTGTACGCAGCCCTCTTAGCACTTTAGCAGTGCCCCGTTAGTCTCGGGTGAAGTCTACCACGTTAGGACCTCCGCCACAAGACAAGGCATTACTCCTACCAGATATATATATATATATGTGTTTTTTTAATTGCGATCGCTGCCTCCTTTAGCGAGTTTTCTAGTTTGCCAACCGGTTCGGCGACCAACCCCCGTTCACACCTTTTTGTGCCCCAGACAATGGCCACAGTAATAGTCTGTGCGCCCATTCTTTCGCCTGCACTTCGCCCTTAGTTTTCTTTTTCAGCCTTCGCTTCGGCTTTTGCTCTGTCGCCTGTTTTTTTTCTTCTTTCTTCAGTCTTCGCTTTGCCTTTTTCTGCTTTCGCTTCCGCTTTGAGTTATGTATTCCTCTCCTTTGGTCTATACCCTTTAGTGGTTGTCCTAAGTAGACACCCCTTCGCAGTGTCTGGGTCTTATGACGAGGTGTGGGGGGATATATAGCCTCATTTCTTTTGTTTCGAATAGCCGCATCTTCGACCACCTTTTCCTGGTCTTTTAGGATGAAATTTGTCGTAATCCTTCGACCACCTTGTGATCTGCATATACGACTATTTAGGGTGGGCTCATGTGATATGAGTGGAGTACTCATGGGCTATAGATATATACATAATATAGTCTGTAGTTTCGTAGCCTGAGGAACACGAGAAAAATCCAAAGAATGGATTAACCCGGCGGATATTCCGTTAGTTTAGAGTAACGTTCTTTCAGGAATGTTCTCTAGGTAGGGCGGATAGCCCGTTAGACAAGGGTAATGTTCCTTAACGCAGATAGGACCATAAAGTGAGGGGGTTATATATTAGCAGAAGAACATTCGGTAGCCCTAAAAAAGTTATTTAGGAGTACGTTAGGTAAGGGGCATTTGGGAGAGCTTGTGGCGTGGGGTGGGACGAGTATATCTGAGCGTCAAGTCCCACCCCCCTACCTCTCACTTCTCTACCAGAGCACCTCCTCAGCTCTACCAGGTAATCATCAATAAAGATCTACCAGGTATATATATTATCAGAAGAAGCGAAGCACTGCTTCCCAGCTGCCAGATACACCCGCGCGTCCCTTACCCTTACCCTTACCTCCGCCATATCTTTACAAAAACCAGTGTCCGTCCCGATTCTTCAATACTGGAGAGGTGCAACAGGTTGCAAAACCACACCACAGAGATATACTACCGCAGTAGTAGCTGGTACCCTGGTCACCCTGGTACATTGTTATGCTGCACGTGAAAAGGTTAGACAATACCTGGTACTCAATACTGCCTCCTCAATTATGAAAGGAATTCTTGTTTCGTGGGTGGATGATGAGAGCAGCCTGGTTTGTTTCTTTGCATTGCCTGACGCTAACACGGTTCTCTCCGGGGGTGGGGCTCGGTTGACGAAAGCAGGAAGGATAGGACAGGCAGAATTATACTGTGTAGCTAGCAAGGTACAAAACCGACTCTAGTAGGTAAAACCTGTCCATGTTACTCGTGCCACAGACTACTACTGCCGCTGCCAGGAAGGTGCTTTATATTTGTATTGTTGTGCTTCGGCTCTTCTGTTATTTAGGGTGGTAGTGGCATGCCGTACTCCGTCTTCTCGTGGTGTTTCTTTGTTTATTTTGTTTGTTTTCTGTTGTCGGTTGTCTGTCAAACCTCTCCTTGTGGGGGGTACGACGCTATTTTGAGGGGGTTTCCCCCCACGATTATTTTGCTTTTGTTCCTTTTGTTTTGTGTGTTTTTGTGTATGTCGTGCCCGTCAGACCCAGTACGATGGCATGGCATTGCGCTACCATCTACTGTGCATACTGCTTAACAACGTAGTGCCGGGTATATCTGTGTCGTAATTTTGTGGCCTGAGCTTGTGTCTCGTCGATTGAGGAATCGGCACGGACGACAGTTATGCTTTTACGGGGGACCGTAGTTAATAGGACCAAATATTGTTAGTGAATATGGTTAAATATATAGGTTTTTATGTATACCATAGGTCCTACTAACTATGGCCCCCTGTAATAGATGTCGAATGGTGGAAAGATCACACGCACACACGTCGTCGTACCGGGTGCGACACGCATGACATACACATTATATGAACGAGAGAAAATGGAAAAAACGTCGGAAGAATAAAAAAAAAGAGAAAAAAAGGTCAGAAAAAACTGGACCCACGCTCGATCTTTTTCATTTTGGGCCCGCCACGGGGGTGGGGGGGACGGGGGGAGGGGGGGTGTACTCGATAGGAAAGATGTACTCGATCTCATGCATGGCCGTAGTCGTAAGACCATAGACCCTCGCATCCCTACAATGCCGGGACGGAGCATGTCGGGTTTTCACCGACCAGGCAGACATTGCTTGCACTAAGCGTGAAGCGCCGTGAGGTGTCTGGCGAGTCGCATGAAGGGTGAGCTGCATCCTAAAGAACCATTTTTGAGGCGGACTTGCATATGGACGACAGCTTCAATGAGTTGATTTAATTTCCGGTGTAGGCATTTCCAGAGACAGCAATGGGAGTACTATGTAACTGCCTCTTGGGTGCCTTACCTTGAACACTACGTGATACGATCACTCCCAATTATTGTGCGAAGTAAAGGTTCTCTACCTCGCACAAATGATCTAACTCGACAACCGGCTGTGGGCGGCCGCCGAAAAAAAAAAAAAAACGGTACCCTGGTTGTCTAGCTCACGTCGTGAGCGGCATGTTTTACAGTGTCGTTGCAACCCGACGCCAACCCATCCTATATAAAATAGGGGGAGGTGGAGGGGGGCAGGAGGGGGGGGGATTCTCCTGGTATACTAAATTGTATATAAACAACGACGCAACACTATTCCTGTACATTACAACTCACTTGATGATAGACTGAGCTATACGGCAGTTAGGGGTCACGTGAGTAGTGCAAGCGACATGAGCTTATATAGTACTCCACGAGGCCACCACGAGGCTCTGACATTGAATTTGACATCATCGTCGAGAGCAAGGAAGAAGAAGACGGGGTGGAGGACGACAAGGAAGACGAAGACGCAGAAGAACACGAAAAACAAGAACGAGAAGGACAAGAAAAACAGGAACAAAAACAAGAAGAAGATGAAGAAGAAGAAGAACAATAACAAGAACAAGAACAAGAAATACAAGAACAAGAACAAGAAGAACAAGAACAAGAAGAACAAGAACAAGAACAAGAACATGAACATGAACAAGAACAAGAGCAAAAACAAAAACACGCCTGTGGGGAGGGAGCGGGGACGGGTGGGGGGAATAGAGACCGCGCGACGTCTACAAAAAAAATCAAGTTGTGTCTGTAAGTAGCAGAGGCCCGACAGTGTTGAAGGAGAGTGGAAGGAGGGCTCATCAGCATCGATCGGATGATGATGAGTGGGGGGCGTAGGGGCACGGGGCGGTGCCGTGCCAGGGACGGAGCAGGGAAGGAAAATTGCAACCGGCGAAGCTTGGTCGAGGGGTCCGGAAGAAGTGGTCGGAGTTGTACATAGCCATATAAGTGTCCTCTGCCTTTTTGGCGTCCATTCAAGTGGCGTGGGTGGAGGAGAGTGGACGGTTTCATCTGATAAAACAGGAAATAATCAAAACCAAACACACCGCCGCCGCGAACCTACATCAACAACCCCATTACTCATGTACTTACGTATCAATTCTAACCTTGCGTACTGCAATACCCACCAAAATTGATCGAATACACTCTTTGTCAAGCAAGCGTTGTTGCCAACTTTTTTTGCGGACACACTTGGACACATACATACATACATACATACATACATACATACATACATACATACATACATACATACATACATACATACATACATACATACATACATACATACATACATACATACATACATACATACATACATACATACATACATACATACATACATACATACATACATACATACATACATACATACATACATACATACATACATACATACATACATACATACATACATACATACATACATACATACATACATACATACATACATACATACATACATACATACATACATACATACATACATACATACATACATACATACATACATACATACATACATACATACATACATACATACATACATACATACATACATACATACATACATACATACATACATACATACATACATACATACATACATACATACATACATACATACATACATACATACATACATACATACATACATACATACATACATACATACATACATACATACATACATACATACATACATACATACATACATACATACATACATACATACATACATACATACATACATACATACATACATACATACATACATACATACATACATACATACATACATACATACATACATACATACATACATACATACATACATACATACATATAAGCAGACTGCCATAAGAAGACTACCGGTAAGAACCAAGGGAATAAAAAGAAATGACAGGCAAGCCGAAGCACCGAAATAATAAATTAAAAAGCCCCCTCCACGCAGCCGCAGCAGTGTGTTGTGCGAGTAGCACAGGCAGGTTCTACCCACGTTGATGTCGTTGTTCTCACATTAACTCTCAAATGAAGGAGTCCGTGCATTATGCGGTCGTGGTACCTTGGTATCCTGCCTGGCCTCTCCTTCCTGATTTCGTCTACCATGACCCACCCCCGGAGAGTATGCGTCAAACAATACGAAACAAACAACGCCGAAGACTGTTGCTGTGCTTGTTGCATACCGGTACCAGGTAGCTGGTATTGATCAGCAGCACATATTTATGTATTTATCCGTTCCCCTCGCTGCCTCGTCAAGGCATGCTGCGAGGCACATGGTCTATCAGGCTTGTAGCGAGTGGGACAGGTATTTCTGGCGGGTGTAACGCCGGGCACATCCTCAGTCAAGGAGTAATACCTTCTTGCTGCTGCGTGTGGTCGTGAGGCTTTCTCGTGGCAGTACAGTTGGGTCATACGTGGTGCGTCAGCCACGGACACCTACGATTCGCGTCTTTCTTAGGCGGCAGGGGCAGAGCAGCATTGCTCAATCAGGATGTCCGTGCGCGGAGGCAAGCGCCGCCACAGGCCAAACTACGGCACACTGTCAGTCTAAATGCACCGATACGACAACAACGAAAGAAGAGGGAGTCAGAGCATCGACCAGCGGGGAAGAGACGGATTGAGCTCACCCTGCGCGAGAATGTTTGTTTTTCAGATCAGAACCGCAAACGCGAGGACCGTGCTCGTATTGTTTTCGGAACGGGGGAGAAAAATAACCAACTCAAAGGAAGAAGTGACGAGAGCACGTGCGAAGGAGCGGACCGGTTTGGCGAAAGGCGACGAGGCGGGCATGGAGAACGGCAGCAGGACCGCACATACATGGAGACCTAAGACCGGCGCGCACACCATGACGAGAGCAACTACCGTCGTCGTTTTTTAATATTATTCTGTTTTTTTACGAGGCACTCAGAGGCAGTAGTAGTAGTAAAGTACCTGTTATTTACTACAGTACGTCACTGGTCTTTGTACTGCTGCTGTTGTTGGCGAGTTGTGTACCCTTCTTGATGAGGAAGGACGCCCGCAACTGTCAGGGGCATGGCATCATACTAATAATAGCTGTGCTGCATCTTTTTGTCAGGGAAGACATGGCGATCGTTGATATTTGTATGGTGGCTTTGTGTTGGATTGCTCTTTTTCCCTTCATGTGCGCGAGTCATCGCTCTGACAGTACCCCTGACAGCAAGCGTGCCCCTCTCTATGTTATCTACTACCGTGCGCTTCGTACGGTGCAGGCAGCACATCAGATAGCAACCGCTTGTAGTCAGTAGCCACGCGTTGCTTGCGGGAACGCGGGGAACTCTACTCGTATGCTGTACGCAGTTGAGTGGATAGTCGCGACCATGTCAGATCAGTTCGTGTTACAGCGCCGAGGAACTGTTACAGCGCAGCAGTGCTTCGATAAGGATAATACGGCGCGAGACAGCAGCTCTAATCAGTGTCACGCGTCGGGTCTATTCGATGGGCAGAGGGCAAGCCTTGACTAGCTACTCTGGACGAATCTTATAGGGGCAGCGAGGATCCCGGTGTGGGAACGCCTTGAGTTCCGTGTGAAAAACCAGTTTCGAGGTCGCGGCATGACCCGGTGTTCACTAAACACCACCAAGTGAAGCAAAGAAAGTCAAACCCAAGTGATCTGTGATACCTGCCCTATCGACCCCCAGCCCCTTGGGCCCTGCCTTGCCCGTCGTGCCCGCCATCGTGTCTATGGTGCTTCGTTGGTTGTACACTCTGGCTGCTTGCAACCAACACATTGGCATCGATTCACTTCCTGCGTGGCCCGATCATTACTGCACAAAGGCACTTCTCGAACTATCGAACAACAGGTGAGCCTTCCTCAGAGACCTAACGAGCGCGGGTCCTTTTTAGCGTCTGAGAGCTGTACCCTGCCGTATCATGGTGAACTCAGGTTGATCGAAGTGCGTTGCAGGGTATCGGAGTATTCACAAAACTGTTGTAGGAGATCGGAGAGTTTGCCAAAACGATGGAGTGATGCCATCGTGCTCAGGCGTCATCTCACATTAGTCCCGCAGAATATTCATATTGTGTACCTTACATTTGCATGCATGTGTAAACCCACATGTTTTCTCGCGCAATATCCATACACATGTGTACACCCACGTTCGTATGCATGGGTAAGCCCACGTCTTTTTTTTTTGCCTGCCTGGCATTATCGCCATACTTGCAATGGTGTTATGTGTGCACGCTGACAATGGTACTCCGCCTGTTTGTTTCGTATTGCTTTGAAGGTGTGTGTTCGGTCGCAGGCATACTCGTTGCTCGTGCTCCGTGTACCTGTTGCCCGTGCTCGTCTGTCTGTTCGTTGTTCATGATCGCAGATATTAGTGTTCGATCATAAATGACTGCATGCTGTTGACCACATGTTATATTCAAACATAAATGCAAACGACAGGTGTCGATACAGACCGAAGGTGCCCTAGTACTGCTGCACGCATGGTCTCGTGTACCGTTCGCCAAGGTTAGGTGATACCGGTAACTAACGATGTAGAACCTACTGCCTTAGGGATACCGTCCAAGAGCAAAAGGTCATTTACAACACAGGTTTTGACGAACACGTAACTTGCTTTCAGGTCAAGCGTGGATCAAGAATTTGAAGACACTACCACATGTTTTCAGGCCAGACATGACCATCCAGAACATATTACGCTACGGAAAAGTCTGTACACCTGAAACATAGATAACCTCGAGCAACACAAGCGCTGAACCCGATATTGGTCTTACGTAAGCATAGGTTCAACATACAGCCAGATGCATGTGTCCTCGCCCTTTTCTGTTATGTCATTCAATGCCCCGAGCGTACAATCAGGGTAAAACGTACAGCCGACCGCGGAAAGGAAATAGGGAGGAACATCGACGACCGCCACACCGCCAGCGAGGACGACCAGGGCTCCGGCGAGAGGCAATGGGCGGGGCGACGGACTATCTCGTACCAGCAGCGACCGGGGGAGAGATCGCGCCTATGACCACCGTGGTAACTGCAGCAGCAGCGGTCAGCCTCGCGGACGCGTCAGTCCCTACGGTTACCAGGGCCAAGGCACAGGGTGGGGGGGCCATGGGCGAACGCTACCCGTCTAGTGACTACGAACATCGTATCGACCAAGAACGGGGGGATCGCGGCCGTCGTAGCCGTGGCCGCCGTTCTAGCATCAGCCGTGACCACAGGCAACGCCACAGCCATGGTCGCGGCCAGGAGAGTCAGGCTCCTCACCTGCGCAGCCGTAACAAGGACAGGTAGGAGCGGCGCCGACGTAGCCGCAAGCCGCGACAGCAGGGAGCGCCGCAGCCACCGGGGCCGGGGCAGGGACAGAAAGAATCGCCGCCGTCGCCACCACGGCCGCAACCACAACAGCAAGAAACGCCGCCGCCACAGTCACGGCCGCGACCACCCGTCGCCACCGTAGTCAGGACAGCCACAGCAGTGCACCCCGAGAGAGCCGCCGCCGCCGCCGCAGCAAGAAGGGGAGGTCAGTACAGCACCAGCAACAGCCCCCATCACCGGAACGTCAAAGGGAACGATCGCCGTCGCTCTCCCAACAAAGGCAGTAGCGGACGCAGCAACAGAAGCAGCTGTCGCAGCAACATCAGCAGCAGCAGCAGCAGCAGCAGCAGCAGCAGCACTCGCAGCGGCAGCAGCAGCGGGTGTCGGCGCCGCCCTTGCGCCCGGCATCGGCAAGAAGCCAGCCACCATATCAGATTGGCTACGCAGCGCACCCATGGAGTCTGGGCAACATGGAGTGGGGGGGTATTCTCTCGCATATTACCCGCTCGCGCAAGCGCCCCAGGAGTGAGTGTTACACCAGCCGCAGTCCGCACCAACGGCATACAGCGGGCAGCATGGGGCGCCAACATCGCCCCGATCCTACTCCCTGGATCTGGCAGCCAAGCCAAAGCGCACAGACGCCCCAACCAGCGGGTGTGGGACCGTATCACACCGCAACCCACCTGGGGGCATAGGAACCCAGCAACTCGAAAGAGGCCCAAAGAGTTGTGAGCGAAATCGTAGGCAACATGGGACTGATCAAAGGCCTGGATGGTTTTGTGGAACTGGTTGTAGCACCTCGGGGCGAGCTGTCATGGAGGAACGATCCAGTGCGGTTCTTCGACAAGTTCCCGAAGATCATGTCACAGGTCGAAAGAGAGGCGTGGGCCATGCCCCAAGACCAGTTATCCACCGATGGGGTCAATCTTTCCCACCCCCGAGCAGATAGGCTGACGCCGTGGAGAGTCGAGTGCTTCGGAACGCTCATCGCAGACCCCCTGACGACGCGCGATCTGATGCGCCCGCACTCTACGGTGGAGGTACCTCTCGTCCAACCGGGTTTTGCCACATTCCTTGCGATGGGGCCGGGAGCTGGTAGCTTAGATGGCGCGTCCAGGGCAGGCGCAGAAGAGGGCTGGCGCGGCGCTCACCGAGATAAAGCTTCTCCAAGGGGGGCCGTGGATGGCCGCAGCCCGCGGGCTGGTGCTGCATGTTCGCGCGGCAACAGCGGACGAGGCGAGGCCGCACACGTCGGAAGAAGCGCACTTTTGGAGGTATGTTTCGGGGAGGAAAGTAGTGGAGTTCTGCGAACGAGCGGTGAATCTCTTTTATACCAGCGCCTCCGATCGAAAGGGGATGGAATCCTTCCATATCTAAGTTCGTGGTCTGTGCAGAAAACGGTGCGGTGTCTGACAAAGGTCAAGAGGAGCAATTGCGTTGGCGGGAAGCGCAGGAGTTCTTGAGGAAGGTAGGGGGGAGGGCAGATACAGCCGCGCGATTAATGGGAGTTATAGCCACAACCGCCGGAAGCGTAATGGCGCGAATAATCTGGGGAGAAGGGCAAGCGGGGGGTTAGGGGGGGGGGTGTACTCGATATGAGGGGCGTACTCGATCTTATGCATGGTCGTAGTCGTATGACCATAAGCCTGGTCCGCAACATGACAGTACGGAAACCCCCAGAGGATCGGTATGAATCTGACCACAACCTCGTGGTCTGCAATATTCGCCTCTCGGGTCGGTTCGCGCCGAATCGGGGGGTAAAAGCAGGCAGCGGAAAACGAGCTATTGATCTACAACGGTTGATGGCAGACCCCGGTCTCCGAGCGGACCTCAATAGGGAGATAACCAAACTTACCCCCCCACCGCCTGGTACAATTGGGAGTGTGGATGATAAGGCAACTGCTCTAGTGGAGACCGTGCTGTCGACTGCTGCTAAACTAGCACCTCATACCAGTCGAAAACAAGGGCCGCTGGGCTGGTGTACGCCCGAAGAGGTAAACGCAGAGGTGCACTCACGATGGCAGGAGAAGGAAAATGCGAGGACGCAACTACGTGCTAACCCGGAAGACAAAAATCTGCGAAAAGCTGTGAAGATTGCCACTAAACAGCTCAAACGTGCGAGGACGGACGGAATGCAGAAATTCTTCGAGGAATACGCCCGTCAACTCGAAAGGCGTATCCAAGAAGGCGATCAGTTTGGGTTCTACAAGCACCTTAAGGGGATGAATGTGGAAGGAAAGAGGACTTTCCATTCGCAGTACATCAGGGATGAGGAAGGTAGATTACTACGAGACATAGGCCTCATCCGGGAACGATGGGTAAGGTGGTTCCATAAGCTGCTAAACACCAAGTCATCGACCCTTGACCCGACTATCGTCGATGAGCTCAAGGTCTGGCCCTCGTGCAGTCCGCTGGACGACGTCCCGTCTAGGTACGAGGTGGAAGACGCGATCAGGGCGATGGCGAACCTCAAGGCGGTTGGGCCTGATGGTATCCCAGCTGAACTCCTGAATGTCCTGGCCGACGAGGGAGACTCGGACACCTTGAGAAGCTTCTACGAGATGATCGTCGCTGTGTGGAGGGGAGGGGTCGTGCCGCAGCAATGGAAGGATGCAACGATTAAGGTACTGCACAAGAAGAAAGACAGGACGGAGTGTGGTAACTACCGTGGCATTTCCCTTGTCGCATGCCGGCAAAGTACTCCTCAAAGTCATCGCGCGCCGACTCAGCGACTACTGCGAACGGGAAGGCATCCTGCCAGAGGAGCAGTGTGGCTTTAGGCCCGAACGATCGACGGTCGACATGATGTTCGTGGTGCGACGCTTGCAGGAATTGGCAAGGAAGAAGGACACTCCGCTGTTCATGTGCTTTGTCGACCTCACCAAAGTCTATGACTCCGTCGACCGAACCCTCCTGTGGGCTGTCTTGGCTCGCTTTGGCGTGCCACCTAGAATGCTCACCGTTATCCGCCAATTCCACGACGGCATGCGAGCATGCGTGCGGCTGGATGACGGCGAGTGTTCAGATATGTTGGACGTGAAACAGGGCCTACGGCAAAAGTGTGTGCTCGCGCCATTGTTGTTCAACATGTTTTTTACAGCGGTGCTGCGTGTGGCGGAGAAACGTTTCGCTGCTGATAAAGCCATCACGGACAGCTTGGTGCAACTCCAACAAAAGCAGGAGACGGAGAAAAAGAAGAGGAGAAAGGCACGGGCCGGCCACGCCGACGGACAGGGGAATGATAAAGAGGCCCAGACACTGTGGGCTATGCTCTATGCTGACGATGCGGGCATAGTATCGAGATCACCCAACGGCCTGGAGAGGAGGATGACGGTGATCGTGTCTGCATGTGCCGCTTTCGGCCTGACGGTCTCGGAGCCCAAGACGGGAATAATGTGCCTGCAAACGAACGATGGGGGGAACGTGCCGTTCACCGTCACCGCCGCCGGCCAAGTGTACAAACGAACAACCGAGTTTGTGTATCTGGGCGGGGCTATCAGCGCAGATTGGACGGGCAGAAGTGTCGAGGTAACGCGTCGACTCCAGAGGGCATGGGCGTGCTTCGGACGGTATAAGATGGAAAATTATGACCGCCCGGGTGTGCGCCTACGCCTGAAGGTGCGAATGCTGAAAGCCGAGGTGATCGAAACGTTGCTCTACGGTTGCGTTACTTGGAGCCCGAGCAAGACTGATTACGGTAGGTTACGGGAGGTCCACCACAAGATGCTCCTCCGATGCATCGGCTGGCGAAAACGAAAGCGCGAAGACCACATTCTATCCTATGCTAGCGCGCTTCTCAGGACAAAACCCGAAAGCGTTGAGACGACGGTACGCAGACGTAGGCTCTTGTTTGCGGGCTTTGTGACACGCATGGTAAAGGAGCGTCTGCCTAAGAGGGTGATGTTTGGGGAGATGGTTGGGGGTAAGGGTTACTCCGGAGGACAGGAGTGGGACTAGATTAGGTACCTTGAAGAGAACCTCAAGGAGTTCGGCATCAAGCTCGAAGGGTGACGCGAGGCAGCACAGAAAGCCGGCAGATGGTTCCGACGGGTCGAGGAAGGGGCGGAGGCCTTCATGCGGAAATGGCATACAGATAGATGAGAAGGAGGCATCGGCAGAACGGCATAGAATAGCTGCAACAACGACCACAGCCGTTGACGCCAACGCGAGTGCGCAGAATGGCAGGGAAGAGGGGGGGGGCGAAAGGGGGACGAGGGGGAATGGCGGGGGGGGGGGGGGGGAGGCGGTCTGCCCAACAGACTGAAGCCTGGTTATGGCCATCATCGTCATGATGCACTCCTTTCTTTGGGACCCAAATAACTAGCATGGTGCCATCTGGGCAACTTTGCGTGTCTGTATGCTCCAGTGCCTGCCTTTCGTATTTTATTTCCCCCCCGCCCGTGATTATCGCTTTTTTGCCCCTTCTTTTTTTTCATTTTTCTTTTATTCCCGTTTGTACCTCTTTGTGTCTTTGTTAGTATGGTCCGTTTCGCCTTTTTTTGCGTTTTTGCTATCTGCTTCTGTTTTTGTTTTGTTTTTTGTTTTTTTGCTTCGCTTGATCTTCTTCTTTAGGTTTTTGTCTGCTATTTATAGTCTCCTTTTTTCTTCCCTGGTGTCCGCAGTGGTGGAGTGCGTATGCTTGTTTTTTGTTTTTGCCTCTGTTTTACTTGAGGTATTTCTTCCACTCCAGAGTTATTGGAACCTGTCCTGCGACCACGGACTGCATTGTATTGTGAGTTAATGTGAGAACAACAACAACAACAACAACAACAACGACAACAACAACAACAACAACAACAACAACAACAACAACAACAACAACAACAACAACAACAACAACAACAACAACAACAACAACAACAAGACCCTCGCATCCCTACAATGCCGGGACGGAGCATTTCGGGTTTTCACCGGCCAAGCAGACATTGCTTGCACCAAGCGCGAAGCGCCGTGAGGTGTCCGGCGAGTCACATGAAGGGTGAGCTGCATGTTACTAAGAACCGCTTGTGAGACAGATTTGCATAGGAATGATAGCTTCAATGAGTAAATAAATGTTATTTCCGGTGTAGCCACCCCCACAAACAGCAATGGGAGTGCTATGTAACTACCTCTTGGGTGCCTTACCATAAACGCGAGAGGAGGTTTGCGGTCGTCACGCCAATGCATGGCAGACGTAGAGTGGTGGAGATGGCTTTCGGGGAGTGGGGGGGGGGGGGGGGTACGACGTAGCGAAGATGACAGTGCCGTCGTCCAGCTTCGTTAAGCAGCTTCCCAGTGGCACATGGTTCCCGGACAGGTCTTGAGCAGCGATAGGGGGACCGTGCATGGAGCCGGGGGGGGTGTACTGGAAATTCGACTTGCCAGAGGAGGTGGGAGATTAGATTTCGATAAACTTGCTGGAAGTCGTGGCTGTGCCCATGACTGCGAGGGGGCAGAAAGCGTTGGGAGGGAAGAGGCAGTCCTTAGGAGAGAGTATAACAAGTCGGTCGGAGCCTGGGTATCGAGATGCCGGGGGGGGGTACTCGATCGGAGAGATGTACTCGATCTCATGCATGGCGTTAGTCGTATGACCATAAGACCCTCGCATCCCTACAATGCCGGGACGGTGCATGTCCGGTTTTCACCGACCAGGCAGACATTGCTTGCACCAGGCGCGACGCGACGGGGGGTGTTGGGCGAGTCGCATGAAAGGTGAGCTGCATCCTACTAAAAAAATATTTCGAAAAATGATTTTACTTGCGTATGGATGACAGCTTCAATGAATTGGTTCCCTTTGTGGTGTGGCCACTTCCAGAGACAGCCGGGGGATGGGGGAGAAAGTGGTAAGGATAGGCTTGGCGTTGCCTCGATTTCTGATGCAGCGGGCATCGGGATTGTTCGCGGGGGGGGAAGGGGGAGTTCCAGAGTGTTTACAGTTTCCAGAGGAGGGATGTGGCGTTTTATAGATATAGCGAGCAGTTGGGGGGAGGCAGGAGGCAGGACGCGGATACAACGGAAGTGAACTTCGGGGGTTCGAAAGGAGATAAAAAAAGGAAGGGAGGCGTTCTATTACGGGGGAGCATAGTTAACAGGACCTATGGTACACATAAAAACCTACCAGGTATATGTTTAACCATTTCTACTGACAATATTTGGTCCTGTTAACTATGGCCCCCCGTAATAGTAAGGACAAGGACGTCGTGGGGAGTAGGAGAGGGGGGGGGGGCAGCGGGGTATGTTGGTATGACCTTTCAGCGTGTACGATAGCAGAGAGCTCATCGGGGAAGCCCACCCTTTTACTGGCATACCAGGGGGGCGGAAGAATGAAGGGTATGGTCAAGGGGGGTAATCGACGCAACGTTAGAGAAGTGTGGTATTGCCGGCGTGGGAGGGATGAAGGGAGGGGGGGGGGGGTGAGGGCGAGACTGGTTCCGGAGGACTTCGCGTTGCATTCGGGGAGAGGATAGAGGGGGGGGGGGGGGCAGACTCGCAGCGAAGCGAGTGCCAGAGGCGGTGACTGGAAAGAAGGGTAGGTTTTCATCCGACCCCTTCCCGGTGTACGTTAAGGCGAACATGAATGACCCAGCATGGGTCTCAGAGGTGCCAGGGGAAAAGGGCCGTGGAGTACGAGAGACAGCCGGGGGGGGGGGACTAGATGGAGATAAAATCAAACATAGTTTATTAGAGAAGAACACCGCGCGACCTCGTGATGGAAGAAGTTCCATTCGTGAGCCGGCGGGGGGGGGGGGGGGGGGGGGGGGTGGACCCTCCCCCGCCCCCCTTGGTATTTATGTAGGTGTAGGGGATGCGTATGCACCCCTGGAAGAAGAGAGCAAAGCCTTCCCCTCCCCCCCCCCCACCCCCCCCCCCCCTTTCAGCTGTTTTCATACTTCAAATCATATTTCGTGGACGTATCATCCAGAGAGAAAGGCTGTTAGACAACCTGGTGTTTAGAAGGCAACGAGTTGAAAGATGTCGCAAATCAGTGAAATATCGGAGTTTGGGGTTCACACAGAACCAATGGGATGTTTCTTACAGGGTAATACTGTAGAACAAAAAAACGGATACTCCAGGCAGGATCAAAATAGATCAGCGGGAGCAGCGAGACAACTATTAATAGAGTCGAGCTAGCGGGTGGGGCCCGGCACGAGATCGAAAGAGTCAGGCGTCGAGCAGGCAGCGACGTACCCGTCTGGCGTCGTCTTTGGATTTTGTTTCAGGAGGGTGTGAGGCGTTCTACGATAATAAAGGTTCACCCTGATTTTTTTCATTTATTTATTTTATATCCGGCGGATTGGTAAACCTAAAGCTTAAGCTCCTATTTTCTAAGATGCTCCTTTTCCACCCCCAAGGTATAATGCGGAGTTCAACGAGGAGCATATGAAGACGACAGACGCTACACGCATGCCGCACGTGTGCGTGCGTATTACGCCAAACAATGTAGAGCACAAGTTACACACTCTATCCCTTACACCGTGACGCCCGGTAAGAACGCCGTGGAGCCTCCGAAAGTGTTTTCCCAATCTGAATACTCTTAGATCGTAGAATGCGCCTCTTCTTATCTCACCACCCACCCTCCCGCAAACGCAGCTCGCCTGCGCGCTGCGCGATTAAAGCAACGTTTTCACGGAACAGACCAGACGACCGAATGCATTGCTCGCGTGGGGAAAAAAACGAAAACATTGTTGTGATTTCTACGTCATAATACGTGTACAAATCGCCAACTTACAGTAGTTGGACCTACGGCGCACAACTGGTGTGCAGGCATCAGACGCTCGTATACACTCATGATAATTCGACACGGAAAATATTCTCAGAATATCCGAGGAGTTGCAGGCATCACTCGCGTCGGAATGTCCGCAGAGAGAGATAGAAATATCACTTCCCGTCTATTGCGGGGGGGCATAGTAAATAGGACCTATGGTACACACAAAAACCTACCAGGTATATATTTACCTACTTTTACCCACAATATTTGGCCCCATTCACTATGGTCCCCCGTAATAGAAGGGTTATGTAGTCTGCTCGAGTTCGTATCTTCTGCAGTATCAGAATCCTTGTCCTACATTTTTCTTTTGTGGGTAGGTCGAGTTTCTGATGGGACGCGTTCCTTTTCGAGTCCAGCATATCTGTTTCGCGTCTACAGGGGTGTTGCAGAATGGAGAGACCAGGGCCCGACAGATAGACAGACAAGACAGACAAACAGCCGGACGGAGAGGTTTGGAGTTTTGCCAAAAAAAAATACTTCCCACAGACTAATCTGGGAAATAAGGTGCCCAAGGCGGCGTCACGAGCGGTTCTAAAGTGTGTCGGACGCAGCTTACTCTTTTCATGCGACCCGCCGAACGCCTCGCAGCCTTTCGCGGTTGGTGCAAGGGGCGATGTCTGCCTGGCCGGTGAAAACCCCCGACGACCTCCGTCCCGGCATTCCACGGATACGAGGATCCAAGGTCATACGACTACCGTCATGGCCAAAAAAAACAGTGAGTGCACCCCCCCCCGCGCGCCCATTCCCCCCGCCATTTCAAGATGTATGGACATTTCGCGAAGGCTGGCTTGGCGTCCATCAGTCAAAACGTGAAACTTGAACGCCACTCTGCCTGAGTTCGGAATCCAGGGTGGAGTAGCGTTTGTTTTCGTCACCATTCCTGACGTTCGTTTCGCGGGGTGGAGAAAACCATCACTCCGCATAAGGGAGTACGACTAGTCGTCTCGCGTACGAGTCGTGTGCTTGTACCGATGCGAAGTATATGGTAAGGCACCCACAACGAAAATACAAACTGTACGTGCGTACATACTACGTGCCTGTCTCTGGAAGACTTAGTGGGTCGATTTACTGCCCTCTGGAAGTGGTCATGCACTGCGCAAGAAAAGGCCGCCTGCCTCACGACACAAGCGGACTCTGTCGGCTACAGCTTCGACCGCTGTCCGACCCGTCGGACGTCTCGCCGGCGCTTCACGCTACCGTGCATGCAACGTCTCTCCCGGTCGGTGAAAACCCGACGTGCTCTCCGTCCCGGCATTGTTGTAGGGACGCGAGGGTGTCGCCTGTGGTCATATACGACGACGGCCATGCATAACATGAGTGAACGCCTTCTTGAGTTTCCAACCTCCCCGCCAAACGTAGGCCAGCAAGTCTTCAGCCGTATATATATACCAGGTATATATGTATCCCTAGAGCCCTCCCCCACAGTATACAGACTTTTAGGTCTCCTCTATTCGTCTCGAAACGGATGCGTGGACAATGGCCAAATAATTCGAGGCAGGCAGCAAACGAGTACACGCCCCTGCGCCCCCCCCCCCCCCCCCCCCCCCCCCCGTCCATTTTCCCTTCATCTTGCCGCCCACCTCCTCCCCCTTTAGGCTTGAAAGATTCAGGCGCCCCTGTCTACTTATCCCTGCTCACACACACCCTGCAGTAATATTGGTGTGAAAATAGTTCAGGCCGGGCTGCAGCGAACGGAGGCACCCACGCGATCGCGGTGTGGATGGTGGGGTGTGTACGGTAGAATGATCACCTCTCTTGACTTATCAATAGAAGAAGTGCCGGCCTCGACAAAAAAAAAACGAAAACAACTCGTATAAACGAGGAAGAAACAAAAATTCAAGAAAAAAAAATTGAGCACCAACAAGAATCAAAACAACAACCTTGCAACTATTTCAGAGAAAAGAACAACCACGTTCACCGTATACATTGAAAAAACAAATCCACATTCCCCTCCCATGAACCTAGCATACCTTTTCCAGCTCGAAACAAAAAACCGAATGAATAAATCTCCACCGCCATCCTCCGAAGGGAGAGGGCTTTTACTGCTAATCTTCCAGGAAGACTCCCGAAACCATCCCCAGCGGGGGAGGGGGGGGGGGGGGGGGGCACTAGCAGCCTTTGTCACAAATACAGGGACGAAGTTGCACGCGACACGTCTGGCACTACGCTAGGGTGGGCTCTGCCCCCATCAACGCTGCCAGGTTTTAATTTTAAGCCCACCCGGGTTAGTCGACTCTCTTCCCTCACGAAATTTTGGACCTGCAACACATTTTATTGGCGCAGTCTCTGTTTAGGAACACGAGTCCAAGGCAGGGATGAGTCGTCCGGGTGTAGGTGTCCCATGTTCCAGGTTTTTCGGAAAAAAAGCCAAAAAAAAACAAAAAAACAAAACCGCTTTTGTTTGTTTCTGCCCCAATATTAAAAAACACACACACACACACACATTTTTCGGCTCCAAATGTTCTTCAAGAATCGATCGTCTCCAACAGCAAAACGGTATTTTTGGCCCGATTTGACTTCTGAGAGTTGGCTACCCGACATGGAAGCAAACCTTCTGTGTGGGAAAAGCAGACCCAATTATCTCATTTTGGCTGTGGACGCGTTCAAGCTCGGTACCAAATATCTCCCAAACGGCCCGCCACCAAGAAAAAAGGTCATTTTCAAAGTGCCTTCGGTTCATTCTCGCGACCGGCCCGCCTGACAAACCCTGAAACAGGAGTTTCATCTTGTGTTGCAGAATGGTGTATTACGGAAGGGCGAAATAATAAACCCCGAAACAGGAGTTTCATCTTATGTTGCAGAATGATGTGTTACGGAAGGGGCGAGATAAAAATTACAGTAGCCTACTCCTAAATATTGGATCCCCCAGCGTCGGCAAATATAAAAATCATGAAAGTTGAACTGCAGTGAAGCCAGACGAGGCTCGGCCTATGCGTATCGCAGAGCCATGGAAGCTCTCAAAGACTGCGAACAACATCCATAGTACGGTAGTCGCTCGCTCCAGTAGCCCCGAGCAGCAAACAAACAAATGAACCGAATGTGACTCCCACTGCCGCCGCCGCACCACCCTTACTGCATTGAGTTCTGCCCACGGCATCTATCTAAAGAGATGCTCGACGTCCCTATTCCCCCGATGCCTTCCCCCCCCCGCCCTCCCCCCCCCGTTGCCCCTCCTCCTCCAGGCCACCCCTCTCGTTTTTCATGAGCTCGGCCATCTCCCTCTTGAAAGTCGTGTACACGGTGGAGCGGGGCTCGTCCCTCTCGAAGAACTCCTTCCTCGCCGAGGGCTTGTTCTCGCCCCAGACGTCGTCGAAGTCGTACCCCTCCGACAGGCAGTGATCCCACTTGAACGTGTCGTACACGTAGGCCATGGAGTTGGATCGGGGGTCGAAGGCCTTGATCACGTCGCGGTTGGCGAGCTGGTTCCCCGTGAGGGAGTTGCCGCGGATGCCCGTCTTCACCTCGAAACCGTCGTCCTCGCCCAGCAGGCCGAAGGGGAAGATGTCGCTGCCGTGGTGACCGCTGCAGTCCGTACCGTCCATGCTGACGTACTGGGTGTAGGTGTTGCCGTCCGGGAGGGTGACCACCGTGTCCTCGTCTCGCCAGGTGAACTCTTTCAGCTGTTCCGTCAGCACCGAGAACTGAAACATCCGCTCCACCGTGGGGTGCATCGGCCAGAACATCGGGTCCATCGAGGAGCTCGACTGCTCGAGGGTCGGACGGGGGGGGGGGGGGCGGGACGGGAGGGAGGGTGGGCAGGGCGGGGGAGGTTTGATCAAGGTAGGATTGGGTAGGGCAGGGTAGGGTAGGGTAGGGTAGGGTAGGGTAGGGTAGGGTAGATTAGAGGAGGGTAGGGTAGGGTAGGGTAGGGTAGGGTAGGGTAGGGTAGGGTAGGGTAGGGTAGGGTAGGGTAGGGTAGGGTAGGGTAGGGTAGGGTAGATTAGAGGAGAGTAGGGTAGGGTGAGGGAGGGTAGCGTAGGGTAGGGCAGGGCAGGGTAGGGCAGGGTGGTGCGGGGTAGGGTAGGGCGGGATAGGGTAGGAGGGTAGGGTAGGGTAGGTCGGGTAAGGGCGTGGTGGTCGATGTTTGGTCGGCCGGTGGGCGTTCGTTTTTCAACGGCAGCGTTGATTTTCGCCGACGGGTTTCCGCTGTCTACAGCCAATACAGCCGCGATTGATGCTCGGGCCCATTGTCTCGACAGTGCGCGGTCAAGAAGGATCCCAGCTCGGCAAGCTGTGATGTCTTCTTTCCATTACTTCGTGACGGCTCAAGCATTCGTTCAACAAGCCACTCTGTACCTGCGCCGACAGCTGCACCTCGCGGTACGTGTAGAACGAGCACCAGCAGTGTTCACGAACTCGTCTCAGCTTCGACGAAACGATTCTCGTATCGTGCACACGATTTCTCCAATACTGCAGGGGGGGGGGGGGGGGGGGGCTAATACCAACATACGAGTAGCAACCCCTGAATGCGGCGTGTACTGTAGCATTTAATGGTTGCGTGTTGCGAATAGGCATGCTTGCACTGGTGTGTACTTGTTTCTGCCCTTCGACAATGCCGTTGCAAGGTCGGGGTTTTGGTTGCAGCGACGTATTGATTCCTGACTCAATAACAAAAACAAGAGAGTTGATGTACGTGTAGGTCTGTGGGTTTAGTCACTCACGGATAGATAGACGACTCATAATTGCACAGTGTCACTGTTCAATAGTTGACCACTACTAGGTCTTAAGACTACCGAATGGTCCTACCCCACTCCACGCCCCTCCCCTCCCGAGTTTCTAACTACAGCTCCACAGCAGTGATCCGTGTGGTCCGCGCACCACCCCAGTCACCTGTGAATTCTCGCCGAAGGTGACTACCCCGGAACAGATTAACTGGACGACTTGTCGCTGAACGTCCTCGCTGAAACCCCCGATGAAATACTCGACGAAAACGAGCGTATCCATCACAGTTTTGTAGTCGTCCCCCTGGGTGAGGTCGTAGCCCTGGCAGCCGCAGGTACCGCTGGCCATGAGCTGCGTCCGTCCGTCCGTTCATCCATTCATCCGCGCACACACACGATATATATGCCAAAAGGTGCGCCGCACGCAAAAACAGCGGCAGCGGCAGCAGCAGCAGCAGAGGACAAGAAAATAGGTAAAAATCATGCTTAAAACTTGCCATCCTTTTCATGTATGTTCTAAGGACCGGGGTGTCTATATCCCTTTTAGGACTGCAGTCTCGTTTTGGGGACAATTGTGGACAAATAACTTGGAATTTGAGTGGATTGTCCCCAATACGGGACCGGAGTTCTAAAAGTGCAGAAACAACCGACGAGACAAAAAAAAACAACAACGGAAAACGGAAGTAACGATTACCAGGTACCAGGTACATACTAAGATATACCAGTACCAGGTAGGAGGGAGCAAAGACAACACATAGTACCGTGGATGAAACACAAAAGGAAGTAGACATAGAAGATATATAGACTTGGTGTATACCAGGTAGGTTTCCTTTGTATACGCGTACGGAGATTTCTTCTTCCAGGAATGTTCTGATTGATCAACGTGGAAGCTCATGCTGCTGCACATGCTTTGTCGGATGGCAAAGCCTGATAATAATAAATTGGTACCAGGTACCATATTAAAAAAAAAAAAAGAGCGAAACAGCTAGTTTTTGCTACTATGGGGGGCCATAGTTAACAGGACCAAATATTGTTAGTAAAAATGGTTAAACATATAGGTTTTATGTATACCAGAGGTCCTGTTAACTATGGTCCCCCGTGATAGCAACCGAAACTACGAAACACAACACCGTGCTCACGGGGGAGGTGGGGGGTCGTACTCGCACTGCTTGCAGTCTTTTGTCCGCTCTGTGGCGCGTGCCGATAAAAATTATAAACCGTGCAGGACAAAATGTGCATTTTGTATCCGGCTGGTAACTTTTGAAAATATTTTGTATAATATATATACCTGGTATACAATACCAGGTATACGGTGTACGTATATATTATATACCAGGTGGTATATATAATACGAAATATCAGGTATACATATATTATATATGTGTATATTATATATCTGGTATATAATATATAGAATCCGTGCACAACATGTCCATGTTGTTCCTGGCGCATAACTTTCGAAACACGTCGAACGAAATTAATTAGAAAGGCCGTGGCCGTGATCAGATGCCATCGGGAAAAAAAAAAAACGCACCGCACCGCACCGCACCGAAATCAAGTGATTTATGGGCGTCACCAATGGAGACCCCAATACTTGTGTGGCCAAAGTCGGCTGAACATCTACCAAAATAGACTTGAATGATTTTAAATCTAATAAAAATGCTATTGCGGGGGGCCCTAGTATGTAGGACCAAATATTGTTAATAGCACCAAGCAGAAAAATATGTGGGTTTTCGTGCGTACCGTAGGTCCTACTTGAATATGGTCCCCCGTTTTACTGGGTAGGTCCTACCTGGTACTTGATATGGCCCGAAAAGCAGCGATGGTCGACGGTGACACGGGTAAGTATATGCCCCAGGCCCTGTTGCTTCTGGCGCTCTATGTCGCTCTCCCACGGGGTTGGCTGTTCCCACACTAAAGCCAAGTGTAGGTAAACACCCTATAGCTATGACAGATAATAACGATTCGTCGGATGACACAACTTCTACTGTGCACAGAGCAAACGCCAGCGTTACAAGCTCCGACGGCCCGTCGAATCCGTGGGAGACTTGCTTATTCTATTCTAGTCTCGAACAGTCCTCGCCCCTCAAAAACAAGGCATCTCGCCTTTATTTTTTGGGCGTATCGATGTTATACAGAGGCATAAAGCATTCGAACTTAACTCTTTTAGAACTGCAGTTCCGTTTTGGGGACAAACCAGTCAATTTTCAAGTGGTTTGTCCCCAAAACGGGACTGCGGTTCTAAAGGGGTTAACAGTAGATTCAATTTCTTCACCGATGATCGCGTGGAGGAGGGAGCTGTTTCGCGGTATCTTCACTCTTATGCCAGATGTGGTCACACACCCTTCAACCGCGAGAAAATCGCTCCTCGACGGTAGCATGATTTTGGGCGAAAGGTCCTGCATGCACGAACCATACGTCGCTGCTGCAACCAACCAAAACAGCTAGCGAGGGGAGCTGTACGACCTATCATCGATCAACAGACTTTTTTGCCTGGTACATCAAAAGCCGCGAATACCTTCCTACCGAAAGATCCAGTGAAATCTCGCCAGAAAGCCAACCTAGCGACCGTCCAACCATAATAACATTCTGTAAGACACGGACGTATCTTATACCAGGTACCAGGTGTACCTTCCTTAGCCTCTATCACGCGTGTGTATCACCTCGTCCGGCTTCTTGTCCACCGATTCGACTCCGTTGCAGCCCCAGATCTTCTCGCAGAACAATCCCTTGCGGTGGCCGACCGACAAATACGCTAGCGTTTCGGCTATGTCGGCGCCCACGAGGTCACCGATCTTGTTGTACATGACGTCACAGTCCATCGTGCCTCCCAGCCAGAGGTGGACCGGCGTGTGCGCGTCGCCCATGCTGTCCCACACCCACGAGTAGAAGTCGGTGTTGGTGGTGAGGAGGTCGAAGTGGGTCTGACAGTTGGGCCAGGTTAGGTATCCGTCGGAGCTGACTTGGCACGTCTGGCCCACTCCGCGGGAGATGAACCTGCATGTTTGATATCGTTTTTGTGTTTTGTCATACGGTCGAGTACGGTAAGGGTGCGCGCCTCTTGAATGCATTACTCAAGATGCATTATATACATATTGGACACGAATCCCTGCGGCACTTGAAAGGCGTGAATTGCCGTTCGTTTGGTTGTGTACGAGTACGAGTCTACAGCAAGCGCTATTAATACAGCACTAATTTTTGTCACGCAGAGCAACCAGGGCTGCTCAGGTTCGGGGATGCACCCGACGTGTTGCCGTGCGAGCAGGTTTTCCGATGCGGCACGTAAGCAACACGATCTAGGTAATACGGTCGTCAACGCTGCTGCGCACTCCCACTACCTACGGATGTATACAGACGATCTCGATAGGGTGGTGGTTCCCCAAACGTCGTTTTTTTAGATTGAACCGGTAGGTGACGCACATGCCATGCCACACTTTCATGCGATGTGCATCGCTGCTTCTGTATTCATTTCCAGGTGTACGTACTGCCACTACCACCGCGGTATAGCAACGTCCATTTCCCACTTCGTGATGTCCATACACACCACAAAATGCCAACACAACGCTGATGGCCGTCTCGACTAAACGAGACGGCAAGGTGCGGACGGGGGTCAGTGAGTGGAGGGACCAACATTCGGCAAAAAAAAACCTACATGGAACAACCAAAAAAAAATCTTGCAGCCCTATGCGATATACCGGCGAAAAAAAAAAGGCATCGTGTGACGACGGGGAAGAAAAAAAAACGTCAAAATTGCAAAAAAAGGAGCACACAAAGTCTGCCACGATACAAACCCTCCCCGAGGGAGTTTCTCGTTCGAAACCGACGACACGGGAAACTGAAAAAAGAACGACGCGCTCATCAAAGCGTTACTTACTATTTATTCGTCGACCGAGAAAAATCACGTAAATAAATCTCGTCACGAAAAAATGTCCAGACAACCCACGCACGTTCTTCGCGCGAGAGGAAAAATCGAAATGGTGTTTTTTATAGGTCCTGCTGTACAACATATATATATACTACAGCAAAAAAAAAAAAAAAAAACGAAATCGAAAACGAAATCGGTTTTCCGTACCCCAATATCCGCAAAAACACTCTTAACGCTCTTTCGTTGGTGTTCCACGAAAAACAAAAACAATTGGGCTCTTCTATAGGGTGGCTATACAAACGTGGGGGCGGAGAGGCCAGGGAGGACCTTTTCCATTTATTTCTCACTGCCTGGGTTTCCGGGTGAATCAATCGGAAACCCGTCAAGTTCCTATCAATAGTTTTTTTTCGGCATACATCAGTAGTGAATTCCACCCTCTGTTTTCGGGCCTTCGAATTTCATTCGTGTTTTTATCAGAGAGCGGGTGCATCAATCAGCTCAGCGTTTCCCCTATTGTTATGACCATTATTATTATTTCTCTCGCCATCCGACAATGTGCAGCATGATCTTCATTCAACATTCGATCACTCATAAAACTTACCCGAAAGAAGAAAAGCTCTATTATTATTATTTCTCTTGCCATCCGACAATGTGCAGCAGCATGATCTTCAACATGGATCACTCATAACTTTCCCGAAAAAAGAAAACCTCGGAAACAAAAAAAGGAAACCCACGCACCAAGTCTACAACCTCCCTTCCGTGCCAACTTTCAGCTTGTCTACTCTATTTGCTGTATTTGCTCCTTCCTATTGATGGAACAACCACCAGGCGTTGATTCGTCTTCTGCATTTCTTTGCCATCCGCGCTTTCTTAATTAACGGGAGACGTTGAGGGGTGGCATTCGGCTTTCGAAATTAATTGGGGCGGCGCAACAAAGAGCCCAAAAACCAACCCCCGACCAAACGTTTGCAAGTTCAGTTCTTCCCTCGTGGACTACCAGGTACACAACTACAGCTCTTCTTGATAAAGAAAACCGGACCCCGCGTAAAGTTGAGGCACACTCCTGGCGACTTGTGGGAGGGCGTCGGATGCGACAGCCAGCAATCGCAGGCAGTCAGAAACGACTTGACAGGGTGAGTTCCTGACCGCAGAGCTGCAAAAAAAGTCAGCTTCACCGAAAAAAAAAAACTCGCAGAGATCGCAAAATATTTCATGTCACGCGCGGGAGCGAGTCGGTGGTGCCATGGCTGCACTGCCTGTGGAAAAATGGCTTCCACTTTCATCAAGGGTGTGTTGGTCTCCTGGCAGCGTCTTAACCCTTTTAGAACCGCAGTCCCGAGTTGGGGACAAACCACTCAAATTTCAAGTAGTTTGTCCCCAAAACGGGACGGCGGTTCTAAAGGGGTTAAGCAGTAAGTTCACGTGCACGGAGAAGTGTGGAGAGAAAGGGTACAATGCCGAGAGATGTAAAGTATCGATAGTAAAGTATTGGAGACCAAAAAATGGTTTTAAAAAAAAAACTGGACTATCTTGTAGATAGAGTTGAATCAATTTTCCCGCAAAAAACAAAAACAAAAAAAAAACGCTCAAGTCGCTAGCGAACACTTTCTGTAGTACGTAATTACAGGTCGTTTGCAAAATCGATCCAAGATCCTACGCACGCCTACTGCTGGTCCCCATATATATACCTGAAGGGTTAGTTTTTGACATGGGCCCGTAACCATCCAAGTAAAACATAACTCATCCAGAAACCACGCTCACTCCGGCTGCCTGTCAATCCGGGCACGAACCACTTTCCAGGCTTGCTTGCGAATATTCAGAAGAAAAGAGTACCGGGATGAGATAATTGTACAAAAAAACAACTTAACGCGCCGCTATTGATATTACGGGGGGCCATAGTTAACAGGACCTATGGTACACATAAAAGCCTATATGTTTAACCATTTTTACTAACAATATTTGGTCCTGTTAACTATGGCCCCCCGTAATAATATAAAAATATAAAACATGGCAATCACATCACTCACGCCCGTGAACTGCACCGTAACTCACGCTCTGTCGTTGGTGTTCCACGGAGAACGCAGCTTGCCGTAGATGTTCGGTTCGAGGGAGCCCGGGTTGCCGTCCCTCATATCGGGGATGTTCATCTTCGCCCACCGCCCATTCTTGACCTGTTTTTTGCCACAAAAGGCAAATTATGTCGATAAGAAAACCGAACGCAGCGTGTAAAATGTATCATACAATAGAATATACCAGGGTATATATAATAAAACAAAAAAAAAAACGTCGTCGGAGCTCCTCAGGTGTCGACGCGACCAATCTCCATGCTTTTTGCTTGCAAAGATGTCAGGAGACGTGTCAGCGTCAAGCTGTCCGTCCGTCTGTCAAGGCAAATCCATCGCAAATCCATCCGTCTGGACATGTGTCCCCTACCTCCCCCTGACAGAAAATGCCTCATTACGTGTGTGAAAACCCCTTTTTATTTTTACGTGCAGCTGTTTTTCTCTTTAGATGGAGCTTATATTAAAATATCGAGATTATGCAGTTCAGATAGATTTTTCCGCAGATCGGACTCGGAAATGTATCAAAATGACGAAAAGTAGCAAAAAAAACTGGAGAATACACTACTTTCGACAATATTTTTCAGGCGTTTCCGGAAGAACGGGTGATTTTCATAGCGTCCCCGGGTTTTCGCTGTCAAGGCTGTCTTGTCAAGACATTTTTGCCTTGACGGTGTCTTGGTCGAGGGGTAAAAGTGCTGTCTGCCAGCATCTTTTGTTTGCTTGTGACCCCCCTTCCGACGACAAAACACACCCGGTAGATAGAGAAAGGCCGACACGTCCACCCTCTCACCATGTGGTCCTCGAGGTCAACGGATCCGAACCATTCGGGACTCAAAAGCTCCGTCCTGGTGTTCGGCCGGCTCGCGTCGTACTCCGGCTCGGTGGCAGCGGTGGTCTCCATCGTGAAGTCCCAGTAGGGGACGGTCAGCTTGGGGTTCACGAGCTGAAGGCTGAACTCGAAGGTGTTGGTGATGAGCGAGTGGCTCACCAGGAAGCCGAGACCGTCGTGAAACTGAAGGGCGGGGGGGGGGGGCGGGGAGATGAGGGAAAGAGATAGGAAGGGAGAGGGCGTGGGGGTGTGGTTGCTCATTCATCACCAGGAGGGGGTGTTTTCATCACCAGGAGGGGGTGTTTTCGGGCGGTCACATTCGGTCGTTGCGCGATTAGCTGGTAGTGCCGCAATAAATTTCATTATTCGGTCATCATCACTTTTGACTTTCCAAGCTTACTTATTGTTGTTGTTGTTTTCTTTTGCCATCCGACAATGTGCAGCATGATCTTCAACATGGATCACTCGTAACATTCCCGAAAGAAGAAAATCTCGGAAGCTTAATTCGTAGGAAGTTTCACCCTCGGCGAACTTCTGGAAAGGCCGTGGTCACAGGCGTCGTCCCTTCTTCCTTCCCCCCCCCCCGGTACGTGCCTTCGTGCTTATCGCACGAAGGGTTCGGCATTCCCACTGCTCGTCGATGTTCACTGATTGTTGCTAACTCATGCCCTCGCGTTTTCCGCTAACCAGTTTTTATGCGAGAAAAAGCCCCTACGAGTGAGTATGCACTCGGTGAGACTCGAACCCACAAAACTACTCTTGATGATGGTAGGCATGCGTGCGGGCCACCTACCAAGCCACCGGGGACGTCGGCATATGTGTATTTACGTAAATCGCGTGGGTCCAACTATCACCGAGCGCGCATCCTCGTAGGGATTTGTTCTTGCATCAACCTTAATCCGCGGAAAACACCAGAGCGTGGGTTAAGCTACATTCGATGAAAATTGACGTGGAGTGGGAATGCTGAACTCTATGCGCGATAAAACTGGAGGCATGTACACATCAGAAGGGAAGGTAACGAACGACGAAACAAAACAGAAACCTTGGAAGACTACGTGAACCGTGCTGACCTTTTTCTTATTGTAAAATTATTACTACAGTAGTAGCAATAGAAATTGTGGTACGGTTTGTATTACGGGGGACCATAGTTAATAGGACCTATGGTATACATAAAAACCTATATGTTTAACCATTTTTACCAACAATACTTGGTCCTATTAACTATGGTCCCCCGTAATAGTAGCAGTATTAATAGTAGCAGTCTTGTTGATGGTGTCAAAACAAAGATAAAACGTGACGCTTGGGTGTACACGACAACACAACATCATTACAGCATCGGCAACAAAAGGCAACACACTCTTAGCACCGAGAACGTGAGGGGTAATGCTTCCGAAGATATAGATAGCTGCAAAATGGAGTGTGCTGCGTTTCGTGACACGAGTCTTCGAGTCGCAAAATGGAGTGTGCTGCGTTTCGTGACACGAGTCTTCGAGTCGCATTTCCTAAACCGACAGTTTACTTCAGCGGTGCCACGTACCCGGTATGGTATACCTGGTATGATGTTTTACGTGGAAGACAAAAACGATGTGTTATCAATGGTCATCGCAATGTGTTCTTTGCATCGGGGGGCGTGAACGGTGAGCGCAACACTTTCACGTACGTATTGCGGTTCGTACGTAGTGCCTGGTACACGTTATTTTACGGGGGACCATCGTACGTAATAGGATCTGTCGTACAGATAAAAACCTACCGAGTACCCTGGTATATATTTAACCATTTCTACTGTTGATATTTAGTTAACAATATTTGGTCCAACCAGGTATCAACCCTTTTAGAACTGCCGTCCCGATTTGAGGACAAGCTACTTGAAATTTGACTGGATTGTCCCCAAAATGAGACTGCAGTTCTAAAATTAACTATGCGTCTCCCGTAAATATCAATGATGCCACACACCCGAACGGTCACATGGTTTGTTCTCACGTGATCGCAGGTGCCATTGGTAGCCGCCTTGAAGTGCAGTCGGCTCATCGCGTAGATGTCAGCGTAGTCTTCGCCGTAGAGCTCCTTCCCATCGCCATCGTCCACCCGTACCTTCCACATCTGAGACATCTGTAACGCCGTCGGTACGTTCAAATAAAAAAAATAAAAAAAGCGAAATTGACCGTACGCGTTATTAGTATTGAGATTTGAATAGTTGGTTTTTGATCGCGCGTTTTTTTCTTTTTTTTTCTTTTTTCCTTTCTTTCTTTTTTTCGTTTCAGATTTTTTTGTTTTTTTTTGTTTTTATTGTCTTTTGCTCTTATTTTTCCGGTCTTGCTTGTGTTGTTGTGTTCTCGTACCCGGTACGCTGACACTTCTCTTGCTTGACACTTGAATTTGCGATTTAGTTTGTTTTTTTTTGTCTTCCTCTGTCTCACAGTCTGTGACAACAGAATCATTATCTCTCTAGGATAGGGAATCAGGACGGACACTGGGTGTACTGATGAAGCTGTGTAGAAAGGACGATTTAATGTGAAGACAACAACAACAACAACAACAACAACAACAACAACAACAACAACAACAACAACAACAACAACAACACACAACACACAACAACGATTGTGATCGTACCTTGTATGTACCACAGGTGCTTTACAATTGTGATCGTACCTTTTTATGTACCACAGGTGCTCTACAATTATGATCGTACATTTTATGTACCACAGGTGCTCTACAAGTGTGATCGTACCTTTTATGTACCACAGGTGCTCTACACGTAGTAGTACGATGGTATGAATATTTGACTGGGTTTGGCATCAGACGGCATTATTAGTTGCAACGTTGATCATTCAGAAACATTTCCATAAAATAAGAAAACCGAGGTATGATAAAAAACCCAAACGAGAAAACAAATCTACAAACGCGTTACTTACTCCCGCGGGAATTTGCTGTCGGGCAGGCGCGCGTATACATGGGCGTCTCGAACCAAACAAGAAGAAAAGGCAGACGGCTTGGACATGAAGGGAAAAAAAAAAAACTACCAGGTACCAGGTAAGTTATTCTCTCGCGAAAAAATTACCGGTAATAAATTAGAAGGTATCTCGAAAAGTCAAAAGAAACAAAAAAAGTGTTGAACGCGAACAAGCGTCCAGAGCTTGAAAGCCCTGTTTATAGCCCTTTTGAACCTCAAAAATGGATGATATCGTAATTTCTACTTGTAACGAACGTTTCCTGTCCGCACCTTGTTCCGGGTGCGTCAGCTCAATCAACCCTTCGAGAACCGCAGTCCCGTTCTGAAGACTAACCAGTGAAGTTCTAAGTAGTTTGCCTCCCATACGGGACTGCGGTTCTCAAAGGGTTAACTGTTAAACAAAACGTCAGGAAACCAGAAAAATATTGATGAAAGCCTCTCGTAGGCCTATTAGACAGACCGCCATCAACAGAGCAAGTAGACAAACCACAGACAGCGTCTAGCAAAATGCCGAGACAGACCGCCATCAGCAGAAAAAGCCGGGGACACGATCGAAGAATCCTATATGTTTCAAGTCTGACCGTACCATAAGATGAAAATCCCCCGGATTTTTAAAAAGCCGGACCGAAATCTAGATAGATGGCTTTTACAAATATGTAAGCGTTTTTTTGCGTTTGGAAACAATTCGCGTTGAGATATAAAACACAGACGTATATTCCTTGCGCTTCGTGATTGAAAAAAATCTTGGAACCGAGTAACCAATACCACAATATCTACTTCCTCTGTCCCACGAGTCTACTCGGTTATGGGCGAAAAGTCGTTCGTGTACTTAGAGGTTGAACCTAACGTTATAGTTAGGTTCGTTGGAAAGCTGGCGCGTACACAATGCTGATGAAGAAAAAACAAAACAAAAAGAGAGTGCTAGACTACAGACATAGGGTCAGAAAACCCGCAATTTTGGGAAATTTTTGAGTTTTTTTCAAAAACTTTTTTGAGAATTTTTTTGAGAATTCCCGCAAAACTTCCTCAAATTTAGCAGACCACAGCCCACAAAGCGTCATACACACCATGGACCTGCCCCCGAGTACCCCCCCACCTCGCCCGCCACGCGGGGAGCTATCGTTGGGCCGCCGCTATGCAGTTGCGGTGGAAGTAGCCCTGGCTATTCCGCCGCCTGTTTGGTTTGCCCCGCAAGTGTTTTGGTTTTAGTGTGGGACCACCAAATATCTTGGTTTTAGTGTAGGAACCCTTTAGTTTCAGTGTAGGCCCCCAAGTGTCTTGGTTTTAGTGTGGGTTCAATATTATACTGGAGTTAGTACGGGGGAACGCGACATGAATCGCTGAGTAGAGGTTAGGTTTAGGGTTCGGCATAAATCTTGGGGGTTTTTGTCTTGTTTTTCATAATGCCCCCACGCCCCCCCCCCTCTGGAAAAGGGGTCAAATATGGCCATTTTCGACGCGACTACTATTTTGTTAGCCGCTAGACCATGCAAGGTAGTGCGCACGAAAAAAAACAAAAAATGTGTTTCCACCCGAAAAACGCTCAAGATTTCGAAAAAATTATCGCCGAAGACATCCGACACGGTTAACGGTCTCTCCAAGCATAACCGACCAGACTTACCGGACAGAGGGAGTATACATATAAAATGAGCAGGGGTTTCCACAGAGAAAACATTTGTTACGCTGGGCGGTATGGAACATATTGTCTTGACAGACAAGATTTTCCTAGACAGACTGGACACAGACGGACAGCTTGACGTAGTTTGGAAAACGTTGTCTTGATTTCTGGGTAGAAATATGAATATATTTCTATTGTAAAGTCAAGTGTGGAAAAATGTTTGTGCGAAAAAAAATGTGAGGGTTGATTTATCACGAACTCAAGTGTCTGGGGGATCCGCCTGCGCTCCCCCGGGGAGAACGCCTCTCCACGTCCCCCGCTCGCCGAGTTCGTCATCGGCGCCCGTTCTTTCGGCGGGATCGCCCGAGGGCGGATGTGCGGCGCGAGCGTAGCGCGGTCGTGATGCCAAGGGGGGTCGCGTGGCGCAGGATAGATAGAGCCGGTCTTTCGCGGGTATTACCGAAGCCGGCAAAATAGTCGTGATGAGTCATTAGGACGTCACGATGATGACCATCCAGTAAAAATAATACCTGGTATCAGGTACCAGGTACCTGGTATTATTAATACGGACGATGAGTCATTAGGACGTCACGATGTTGACCAATCCAGTAAAAATAATATCAGGTACCTGGTACCTGGTATTATTAATACGGACGATGAGTCATTAGGACGTCACGATGATGACCAATCCAGTAAAAAATATATATCAGGTACCTGGTATTATTAATACGGACAAAAAACAGTTTCGAACTGACCTCCGCGCTCACGCACCGACTCATCGACAAATCCACCAACCAATCCCCCCCCCCCCCCCAACTACTTCACTGCTGCGAGGCCGAGGAACTACTTATACTTATACTTCCTCCCTGGGGAACAGTGCGGCTTCCGCCCCGCACGATCAACGATTGATATCATATGTCGTTCGTCGTGCGCCGGCTGCAAGAGCCCGAACGACAGAGGAAATCCCCCCTGTACGTGTGCTTCATCGATCTGCAAAAAGCGTACGACTCTGTCGACCGAGAGCTGTTATGGGAGGTACTCACACGCTTTGGCGTACCGACCAAGACGCTGAAAAATATCCGTAATTTCCACGATGGCATATATATGCGGGCTCGCGTGCGTACTGATGACGGCGAGCACTCGGAATGGTTCGATGTCACACAGGGGCTGCGGCAAGGCTGTGTACTATCACCGTTACTGTTCAACGTATTCTTCGCTGCTGCGCTACACGTGGTGCTACCAGTAGTACGCTTCAGCCAAGACGAAGCCATCGTAAGGGATTTGGTCCAACTCAGTGACGCTGGAGTAGTTCGAACAGGGAAGCAGAAGCCATTGGCGTGCGCGCGAAGGGCTGCATGGATGGGGCATGTTGTACGCCGATGATCGGAAACGAAGACAGAGACAAACGCTCCTACAAACACCAGACCAGACAACCCTCGCACCACCGCTCGTCATCGAAGCGGCAGGCCAGAGGTGTAAGCAGGCGACCCAGCTCTTATACCTAGGCGGCATTATCCACGAAAACGCTGCCTTCTCGCTCGAAATCGACCGACGGATCCGCCTCATACGAGCATGCCTCAAACGGTTCGGCCCTTAGCCTCAAAGTCCGAATGCTGAAGGCCGAGGTGATTGAAACCCTGCTGTACTGGTGTGTGACGTGGACCCTCAGAGCGGAACACTTTGCCAAGCATGGAACGGCTCACCAACAAGTCCTGTTGCGAGTCATTGGCTTCCAGCGCCGACTAATGTGGTTCCCGGTAATAGTACGTATTTTTGTGGGTTCCGTGTTGTCGACCAAACCGTCGCATGGGTATTGCCCCGTGAATGTCCCACCATTCGCCGAGGCCGTGGTATCTTGTTTATTACAACACTAATAAGATTAGGAACTAACTGCTAATCTGTGGTCACCAATTATTCCTGGACTAGTCGCCGTCGTCGGCAGTGACATTGTCCCGTGGACAAGTAAATCACTGCAGATTGAAAAGCCAGGCCCGTGCTTCTCACAGACTCTTGTAGTAAAGTATTTATTACGGGGGACCATAGTTAATAGGACCTATGGTATATATAAAAAAAAACTATATATTTAACCGTTTTTACTGACAATATTTGGTCCTATTAACTATGGTCCCCCGTAATAGGTTGGGTCACTGAGCAGTAATGATCAGGCAGCAGAGTGGTTTGTAGTCTTCGTAATCGAACGAAGTAGCTGAGTCAATACCTAGCGCAGTGTAGCAGGACGTTTTGGCTCGACACCACCCTCCGCCGACCACACCCTCCTCTGGGGATTGATCAAGACCCTATATAAAATCAGCGCCTGTATTTTTTTCCTCCGTGCTTCTGTTATCCCCCTCTCCCGATCATAGTCGAACGGTATTTTACTCAAAATCAAGTGATTCCCTCCCTTTTCGACTCTCCCCCGACATCTTTCGTGGGATCGTCTCTTCACCGATCCCTACGCCAAACCCCGGCACGCCCTGCGTACGTACGCGCCCCCCTCCAAGATAGGCGAGGCAGGTTTGCATCATAGATGTCGAGCCCAACCGGGGGTCTTCCCCGCGTTGTACGTGCTGCTCTTGTAAAACAAAAAAACCAAAACACGTGGGTACTCTACTGCTTGTAGTAGTATCTACTGTTGTGGTAGAAAACAGCGTACTAACGGGTCGAGGTGCGTCCTCACCGTACGTACATGTATATCGGGTGACAGAATCGAATCTAGTTACCGGAACGCTCGGAAAACACTCGTCTGCGTTACGGGGCGGGGCGTAACGGAGGGACGTGAGTTACGGGGCGGGGCGTAACGGAGGGACGTGATGCAGGGACGGTGGCTGCGGTCTAACCCATGAAGAGTGGAGCGATCACGGTAACGTGGTATTACGGGGGACCATAGTTAACAGGACCTATGGCATACATAAAAACCTGTATGTTTAACCATTTTTACTAACAATATTTGGTCCTGTTAACTATGCCCCCCCGTAATAGCACGGGGTTAACTGGAAACCCACCAACATGCACACGCCTTAACCGTGGTGTTTCCGCTCGATCTCGTCCGGTTCTGGCACACCCAACGTTATGTTGCGCCGTGCTCTGTGTTTGTATTAGAACACACTGCTGTTAGGATTTGACCTACACACGCACGTCATCACTCTAAGATGCCAAGATCGATATTCGCAGGTTTATTATCGCTGCTGTAGTAACATGATAACAAAATGATACTATTTAATATTGGACATATATAGCACGCTAACATCGCGTTGCCTTACAGAAGAGGAGTGTTACACATACGTGACGCTACCACGTTGAGCAGGACTATTGGCCCTTTTAGCACCGCAGTCCCATATATGGGGACAAAGCAGTCAAACTATAAGTAGTTTGTCCCCAAAACGGGACTGGGGTCCTAAAAGGGTTAAATACGAAATACTAACACCTCACATTTCGTCACAAACAAGTAAGAGAGAGACTAACATGACATAACGCAGTGGTCGGCAACAAATAATATGAATAGCACCACACTATTCACCACACTGTTCTGACGACGCCTCGTCTGAATGCCTTCGGTTCGGATAGCGTGACATCTTAGCTCGCGCGATTAATAGCAACGTTACAGCAGCAGCCTTAGCCGGTCGACACGGACCATTACGTTAGGATGCGGCGGAAGGAGGTCTCTGCAAGACTATGGCACCATGCTACTGCCAGTACAGACTTGATTTTAACGTTCCGTCACTCGCACTCCGTGTTATCATAATAATCGATCCGGGCCTAACATTGTGTCACTGAGTAACCGTTGGGGCCGAAGTCGTTCGAACGAAATGTTGCAACGTCACCCTTCGGGTCTTCCCGAGATCCACCATGTATGTGCCACTTGTGTTAGCGGTAAAGCGGCGTCGCCGAGTGACGTAATGTAGCCGTGTTTTCCTATTCGCGGAGATCCCACAAGGGGACAACTACCACATAAGCCCCGGGGGGGGAAGGGTAACATAGCACCCCCGGTGAGAAACACCTCCATATGTCCGAAACTCCATAACAGGAGATATTGAAGAGGGATCCGGGCGAAACATCGCTTCAAAAAAACTCGAAAAATCCCTTTCGTACGTCATCCATCTGTAACACCTCTGCTCTGGAGCACGTCATTCCGTCAGAAGTATTTCGATATATGCATACATGACTCGCACGTAAGAGCTGACACATACCTGGTACCTGGTATGTAACTATCGTTGATACACGATTGGGGATGTGCGTTATCTGCCATTAATATTAGTAACTTGTGGTCCTACAAAATTACTTACTACCAGGTACTTAATAGCGAACACACTCAATTCTTGAC
Organism: Nereocystis luetkeana; assembly: GCA_031213475.1. Taxonomy (NCBI): domain Eukaryota; class Phaeophyceae; order Laminariales; family Laminariaceae; genus Nereocystis; species Nereocystis luetkeana. The sequence goes on from JARUPZ010000007.1 coordinate 2,160,104, forward strand.
AGTTGTAGTAGTCTTCATGAGCGTCACATCAGTTTTTAGTTGTCGTAGGATACTGCCGCGTTGTGGAGAGTTCTTCGCTTTCTGTTATTATAGTCGTTTATTAGAACAACACTACACGTTGTCGGATGGCAAGCGTAATGATAATAATAATAATTAATACCTGGTAGTGTTTTATCGATCATATACATCCGTTATCCGTTTCACGTACATATGTTATGGCAGGCAAACTTGCGTTAACACCCTAACACAACGTCGCTCGGGACGGACTGCTGCTTCGCCTGATGCGGTTAACACCATGTAAAGTATGTTGGCGTTATTTTACGCGGTATTCCACCGGCACGTGTTCAATGTTGTTGTAAATCGCATTTTGCTGTCACTATTTCGTCGCAAAATTCTGGCGATCTCGATCGCCAAAATGTTGAAATACTCAACCGCGATCACGAGTATCCAATAAAGCCTGCCGTACATCTCTACAGAACGGGCATGCGGGAAGGACCGCTGGCTGGCGGCTGGCTGATTAATACTATTAATAATACAGAATAGGCGACTGCTGTCTCAGTTCCTGCATGCACCACCACCCCATGACGCCATCGATTGTGTTTTTTCGTTTTTCGTCTTTGTGCGCGCGAATTGTGTCCGGTGTCCGGTGGTTATGTTCTTCACATTCATTGAAACCGTCCTCTCTACCCGTCAGCATCCAGCACAACCAGTGTCCATGTCGATTCTTCAATCTTACAACACCTCAGATACAAATTTATGCGGTAGCAAATCTACGCGACACGAAATGCTACAAAAAAGCAGTGAAGAGTGTGTGTGTGTTCTTCACATTAACCCCTTTAGAACCGCAGTCCCGTTTTGGGGACAAACTACTTGAAAATTGAGTGGTTTGTCCCCAAAACGGGACTGCGGTTCTGAAGGGGTTAAGCCGTTCTTTCTACCCGTCGACATCAATCAGCAGAACAGCAGTGTGTGTGTGTTCTTCACATTAAACCGTTCTTTCTACCCGTCGACATCCAGCAAGACCAGTGTCCGTGCCGATTCTCCAATCCTAGAAGAGATACAAGTTCTGTGGTCACAAAGCTACGCCACAGAGATACTACGTTGCCACGTACGCAGGAAGCACCGCAGTGGGCAATGCAAAGCCATGTCATCATACTCGATACGACAGGCCCGACATAGGCAATCTATGAAATTGAGAAACGAAAAGAAACAAACCAAAGAGAAAACAAAAACGAAGTAGACAAATCGAAAGAGAAGAAGAAAAGAAGAAAAGAAGAAAAAAGTGAACAGGAAGGAGTGACGAATACAACGACCAACTCAAGAGGTCTACATGCCTACATCACTTATGTATCATGGACTCATAGATGCCCATCGACCGGTCGCCCCGGTGGTTCAAGTGGTTAACCTCGAATTCTACTTGTGTTTGAGTCCTGGGTTCGAGCCCCAGGTGGGTCGGACATTTGAAAAAATAGAGATAAAAAGGATTCAACTGTTGAGAGCGCCTTGCAGCGTGTGTAGGCACGGTTCGATGCGAGTCGACGAGGGAAGAAAAGGCTGAAATCTTCTCGCGATAAAAAATGAAGGCACGTACCGTAGCGGGAAGGGGGAAGAAGAGCCTGCTATGTGACCCCGGATCGGAGTTACGAGTTGGAAGGAGAGAAAAGAAGATGTGCGAAGATAATAAATGGGATGAGCAAAAAACAAATTGCCACAACTAACTGTTGAATTATTGATAATAAAACACAGTCTGGCTGTGGGATGTGACGTGGGTCTCAGACACCCAACTCATCGATTTAATATTAATAGTACATTCGATGAAAATCGACGAGCAGTGGGAATGCTGAACCCACCCAGGTCGCCATTTCGAGGAGGGTATCGCGGTTCAAGCTCCAGCTTAGGCCCTTTAGAACTCCAGTCCCGTTTTGGGGACAGGGCACTCAAATTCCAAGTAATTTGTCCCCAATTGTCCCCAAAACGAGACTACAGTCCCAAAAGGGTTAGGGACCGCCAAGAAAGAAGAAGGAACGGGGGGGGGGGGGGGGCGACAGACCCCACACCGATGGCGTGGGGATGGAGCTTGGATGCAGCTTAGGATTCAAGAAAAGAACGTAATGAGAAGGATGAAGGAAGGAAAGCAAATGGAGTAGGCAAGCCGAAAGTTGGCACGGAAGGGAGGTAGACTTGGTGCATATGGGTTTCCTTTTGTTTCCGAGGTTTTCTTCTTTCGGGAAAGTTATGAGTGATCAATGTTGAAGATCATGCTACACGTTGTCGGATGGCAGGAGAAATAATAACAGATAATATATCCATGTACGTGCAAGCTAAGATGTTGATATTAATAGCTGTTTTCAACCTTAACTCTTTTAGAACCGCAGTCCCGTTTTGGGGACAAACCAGTCAAATTTCAAGTAGTTTGTCCCCAAAACGGGACTGCGGTTCTAAAGGGGTTAACGTTTGACACAAGCAATGGTTAATGCTTGCACTGAGCCGGTGCGCCAGGTGCTGAGCACTTTCTTGACTACTGCTATGTTAATACCAGGTATAGATGTTGGGTTGCGCCCGAATATCAATTCCATAGGAGTGTTCATGCGTGCCAGGTATGTATGAGCGTTATCCGCGTACGAGCAAAAGTAAGAATTCCGCTGACACACTATCAATAAGATGACGTTACTGCGTGACTGGCTACGGGCTGATGTCGCTAACACGCGCGGGGTAACATGTAGTCGGCATTCGATCGATTAGTTAGGTGAGTATGTACGATACGACATCCTTTCAAAGTGTGCTACGATGGTCACCATTTCTGGGCATTCCGCTAAAACACTGACACATGTATAATAGTGTTACTCGCTATGGGCTGCCCACCGTGACACCGCCGTGACACCTATTATATGTGTGTGTGTTCCTCACATTAGTGCCGTGCGGTCAATACGGGATCAAGCTAACACTCGGCAACACTCTAAACATGCGCAATGTGGAGCGATCGCCGTCTAATATCAAGAACACACTGCACCCTTTTAGAACTCCAGTCCCGTTTTGGGGACACACCACTCAAATTCCAAGTCATTTGTCCCCATTTGTCCCCAAAACGAGACTGCGGTCCTAAAAGGGTTGACACTATTTATTATGTCATCACAAAATTAAAAAATACGTAGTGATGTTACGAAAACAAAATCGTTAGCGCCGTAAAACATTCTCCGAACTGATGTGTCTTAATATACAGTACAAACGAAAACAAAACCTAAGTAAATATGTACATTATTATTAAAAGTGATGAGAAGGTTTTCTTCTTTCGGGAAAGTAATGAGTGATCCATGCTGAAGATCATGCTGCACAGCAGTGTCGGATGGCAAAAGAAATAATGATAATAATAGTGATGAGAATGAACGCGATTGTACCCTGGCATGGTTTCATTCCAATCATACTGCTAATTTACGGAAGGATATTCCGTTTATAGTGGGATGGCATCTACGCTATATTGTCCGAAGGCAAGCATAAAATACTGGGTTTTTGTCAAAATCAGGTATACCTGGCCACTTTTCGGCCAAAAGCAGTTACAGTCTAAAAACGAGTAAAAAACACACGCTAGGAGCCCTGCCATTGGCCAGGCACTGTATGGCAACTGATTTTGGATCGAAAATGCCAAGTTATCCCTGTTTTTTTCTACTCTTGTCAAGCTTTCAACTGATTTTGGCCAACTTCGAACCAATCAGAGAGGCCATACGTTCACTGTTTTTTCTCTGCCTATATGCGTTTGCCCTCCCTCGGTTGAAATTATTCAGTATTACCGTATAAACTCTGTACTCGTACGTCGTACGTAAAAGTACGTATTTACAGATGCATGCATGCGTACGCTGGTTTCACTTTTTCGTTTCAGTTGTTGAATAGTTGTCGTAGTGATGTGGAATCGGCACGGACACTGGTTGTGCTGGATGTCGACGGGTAGAAACAACGGTTTAATGTGGAGAACACACACGCACTGCTCGTGTGTTGTTTTCTATGGCCACAGCAGTCGATACAGCACCATGGTATTTCAGTGCTTTGTCCGCACCACCCCGCGTCGAGGTGGTCTCAGGTTTGTTAGGAGAAGATAATTTCGTGCAGAGCAGGCGGTTCCGCGACGACGATCTAGAATATTTAAAGCTGTCAACGGGGCGGGGGCGGCAGATACTCTTGGCGCCCCCGCCGTGGCGAAACGAACGGAGCCTATAAATACTGTACACCCTAAACCAAACAAAACAATGCAGATTTTGGAGGCCATGTGGCACGCTTTATGCTTTACGCATTCTTTTTTACCGGACGTTTTCATGGACAGAACACCGCTCGAGGCGGGCGTTTTTACTCGGTTTTAGTATGTAACTGATTTTGGCAGAAAGGCATCAGGTATACCTGACTTTGGCATTTATTTGCCCTAATTTTTTTAGCACAAAAGCTGCTGGCGTTGAAAATCAGCAGAGCTGCCGTATGGCTGGACTTCATATTTAGGGCCTTCTATTTATATGTCGAAATGAAAGCGAGTACTGCCACAGCAGTTATTACGGGGGACCATAGTTAACAGGACCTATGGTACACATAAAAACCTATATGTTTAACCATTTTTACTAACAATATTTGGTCCTGTTAACTATGGCCCCCCGTAATAGTAGCCGCAAGCTTGCCACTACACACGAATAGAACAGAGACACGGCCACACCACCACCAGTATATACTGGCCATTTCATTTTTCTTTCATTCCCGTTTGTACCTCTTTGTGTATTTGTTAGTATGGTCCGTTTTGCCTTTTTTTTGCGTTTTGCTATCTGCTTCTGTTTTAGTTTTGTTTTTGTTTTTGTTTTGCTTAGCTTCATCTTCTTCTTTTTTTAGGTTTTTGTCTGCTATTAATAGTCTCCTTTTTGCTTCCCTGGTGTCCGCAGTGGTGGAGTGCGTATGCTTGTTTTTTGTTTTTTGCCTCTGTTTTTTACTTGAGGTATTTCTTCCACTCCAGAGTTATTGGAGCCTGTCCTGCGACCACGGACTGCATTGTATTGTGAGTTAATGTGAGAACAACTGGCCATCATCGTCATGATGCACTCCCTTCTTTGGGACCCAAGTGACTAGCATGGTGCCACCTGGGCAACTTTGCGTGTCTGTATGCTCCAGTGCCCGCCTTTCGTATTGTCTTTCCCCCCCGCCCGTGATTATCGCTTTTTGTCCCTACTTTTCTTCATCTTTCTTTCATTCCCGTGTGTACCTCTTTGGGTCTCTGTTACAACAACAGTTAGTTAGTCTGGTCCGTTTTGCCTTTTTTGCGTTTTGCTACCTGCTTCTGTTTTTGTTTTGTTTTATTTTTTTGCTCCGCTCCATCTTTTTTTTCAGGTTTTTGTCTGCTATTAATAGTCTCCTTTTTTGCTTCCCTGGTGTCCGCAGTGGTGGAGTGCGTATGCTTGTTTTTTGTTTTTGTCTCTGTTTTACTTGAGGTATTTCTTCCACTCCAGAGTTATTGGAGCCTGTCCTGCGACCACGGACTGCATTGTATTGTGAGTTAATGTGTGTGTTCTTCACATTAAACCCTTCTTTCTACCCGTCGGCATCCAGCACGACCAGTGTCCGTGCCGATTCTTCAATCCTAGAAGAGATACAAGTTATGTGGTCACAAAGCTACGCCACAGAGATACTACGTTGCCACGTGTGCAGTATGCAGTGAGCACAGCAGTGGGCAATGCAATGTGAGAACACCTGGTGTGGCCCAAAAAGATGTCAGGTGACCTGTCATCAAGCGAGACGCAAAACCTGCGCTGTCAACGATGTGTGTGTGTGTGTGTGTTCTTCACATTAAACCTTTCTTTTTACCCGTCGACATCCAGCACAACCAGTGTCCGTGCCGATTCTTCAATCCTAGAAGAGATACAAGTTCTGTGGTCACAAAGCTACGTAGGGCCGAGTGTTCCACCCTAAACCTAGTAGTTTCGTGTCAGTCAAAACATATAGGTATGTGTCACAAGGCAAACTTGCTGTCTGTCAGGGGGTGAAAATGCTGTCTCCTATTAGCATCTTTGGTATGACCGGTACGGACGCCATGGATGTTTATCTCACTGGCGGGGTCGATCGATCAGCAGCGAGCGGAACCAGAATCACCGCCGCTGCCGCCGCCGCCGCCGCCGCCGCCGCCACCACCTACCTCCACAACAACCACCAGTAACCCAGCGCAAGCACAAAAATCATCAGAACAGCCACCATGAGCTGGCACCGCAACAGAAGAGTACTTGGGGCAGGGGTGGGAAAAAATCAAAAAAAACGTCGCCCGTGTAGTGGTAGAACTTCTCGGAGCTTGTGGGCCGCGGGCCGAGAAGAACAACGCCTGCGTCGGGCCGGCTCCCTTAGCGCAATCAGCAGTGCGGGAAAGTCTTCCACGTACAACCGCGCCGACCTTGCAGCCGAGGGAAAAAAATTACCGTCTCGCCCCGTCGAAGAAAAATAAAATTACCGTCCCGTCCCGACGTGAGAAAATATTTACCGTCACGTCCCGCCGAGGGAAAAAATGTTTACCGTCCCGTCCCGCCGAGGAAAAAAAAAATAACCGTCCCGTCCCGCCGGAGAAAAAAATAATTACCGTCCCGTCCCGTCGTGAAAATCTGTCCCGTTGAATTTTACCATCCTGTCCCGTCGAGAAATTGTGCACCCGCCGTCCCGTCCCGTACCGCCAACCTTTTATATCTTCATTTTACTGTCCCGTCCCGTCCCGTTGTCATTTTGTTTCCCGCCAAACGAGAAAAATCCGTCCCGTCCCGTCCCGCCACGATTCTCAGTCACTTTGATAAGCCTTGGAAAAAAAAGACAGAAAGAAAATAACAACTCCACGTCGAAAAGTCGAGATCAAGGATCAAGCTCGAAAAAATCACAAATCCAAAATGTCAACTACATAATCAGTCGTACTCACAGCTGACGTATTTCACAATAATTTAAAATCTAAAATAATATGTGCTTCGTTGGGGATTGCAGCGTAATCTTAACTATTAACCCCTTTAGAACCGCAGTCCCGTTTTGGGGACAAACTACTTGAAATTTGAGTGGTTTGTCCCCAAAACGAGACTGCGGTTCTAAAGGGGTTAATAATAAGCCGCAGAACAACTTTAGTTGTCATTTTTTCTTTGGTTTCGGGTCAAAATTGTGCTCTCTTTGCTGTTGCTGCCAGCACATGCTACGCTCACTGCCGTGTACATGCTACGCTCACCGCATCCAGCAGCTCCCCCCTCTCGTTCTCCGTCAGCGTCCTGATCTCCCTCCGCACGTACTTCACCATCACGGTCTCCTCCAGCCGGTTCGTCACCTTGCCGTCCCCGTCGACCTCCTCCAGAACCACAACATGCTCGTCTAGCTGCGTGAGGACCACGACGGTGACCGCTCCAGTTGACGTAGCCTGCACGTCTCCTACTCCGCCGGAGCCGCTGCTGCTACCCGCGCGCACTTCCCAGCGATAGTCGAACCCCTCTCGCGCCCGCACGACTGCGAGGGTCGTGTCACGGTGCGGCTCGATGAGCTTGACGTCCTTCAGCCAAGGGTAATCCCGGGCGGGCTTCCCATCCCGAACGTGGTAGAAATTGAGTGCCGTGAACTCGAGGGTCTCGATGGTAGCACCATCAGCAATGTCGATGACACCGACCGGTGTTCCCTCGTTACTAGGATGTCGAATTTCGGCAGCAGGGAGGCTGACGCGAGGTTCGACTTCGACAAACCCGCCGGCTGCTGGAGCGTTGCTTCGAGCGTACAAGCTCCGACTCCACGATAGGCCACTTCCCGCCAGGAAGGCCAAGCCGCACACCACGGCAACAGAAAGCCTCCTCGAAATGCTCCTCCTCGCTCCAGAGTCTCGCACGTCGATGTTGTTCTGGTGTGGAGGATGCTGCTGCCTCCCCACGTTGTTAGCAGGGCCTCTACTGGTGGTGGCGCTGCACCTCGACGATCTGGGAAGAAGGCCGCTGTCAGAGGTCGGTTGTACGGGGTCATTGACCGACCCATATTTGTGATGCGAGGACGGGCCATCGTTGGGGGGAGCCATCCCGTACCACGCGCGCGCCCACGAAAAGAGTATGTAACACCCCTACCCTATGCCCCACTGACGGCGTATATAATAATGATTGCTGTGTCCGACTACTGACTGCTGCTGTGTGGTGGTGTGTTGTATATCCTACACCTACCTGTGCTGCTGTCAGTTGGGTGGCACTGCACTTGCTTTTCTCGTGACCAAGCGCATGCCTGCGGTTCTTCTTTATCATCAGACTGCGCTATAGTTGATTTCTGTTGGTCCACCCCACAACCCTTGAAGGCTGTGCACGGTATAGCAATCGGGAAGATACGTATTACTAGGATACCATACGTTGATTGGAGCCTGTCCTGCGACCACGGACTGCATTAAATTGTGAGTTAATGTGCGAACAACAACAACAACAACCACGTTGAAACCCGGGACCGACCAGGCGAAGTTTTAGACCTCGCCTGCCGCCGGGTGAATTTTCTCAGCTCGATTGTCGATATTAATAAATAAATAGTGTTACGGTGGACCATAGTTAATAGGACCAAATATTGTTGGTAAATGTGTAATATGTACCGGTAGGTAGATTTGTATGTATACCATAGGTCATATTAACTATGGTTCCCCGTGATAGCACATCTACATCTCTGCTCTGACGTAAGGGCTGTGACCAAAATCAGGTACGTATACATGGCCACTTTTGGGCCAAAATCAGTTAAATACTAAAACCAAGTAAAAAACGCGCGCGCGACGAGCGGTGGTATTGTTGTTGTTGTTCTCACATTAACCCTTTTAGAACCGCAGTCCCATGTGTGGGGACAAACCACTCAAAGTTTAAGTAGTTTGTCCCCAAAACGGGACTGCGGTTCTAAAGGGGTTAACTCATCCCCACAATACACAATGAAGCCGGTCGCCCCGGTGGTTCAAGTGGTTAACCCCTTTAGAACCGCAGACCCATTTTGGGGACAAACTACTTGGACTTTGAATGGTTTGTCCCCAAAACGGGACTGCGGTTCTAAAAGGGTTAACCTCGAATTCTACTTGTTTGAGTCTTGGGTTCGAGCCCCAGGTGGGTCGGACTTTGACTTTCTTTGCAAAAATAAAAATAAAAAAAGGGTTCAATTGTTGAGAGCGCCTTGCAGCGTGGGTAGGCACAATTCGATGCGAGTCGACAAGGGAAGATAAGGCTGAAATCTTCTCGCGATAGAAATGAAGGCTCGTACCGTAGCGGGAAGGGGGGAAGAGCCTGCTATGTGACCCCGGATCTGAGTTACGAGTTGGAAGGAGAGAGAGAAGAAGATGTGCGAAGATAATGAATGGGATGAGAAAAAAAAAAAAAAATGCAGTCCGTGGTCGCAGGACAGGCTCCAATAACTCTGGAGTGGAAGAAATAACTCGGTAGTAAAACATATATGTTCATGGAAATCCATTAAACGATTAAAAAAAAACTGCGCGAACATATGAATAGCGTGAGGCCTCCAAATCTGAATTACCTGGTATGTTGTTTTCTTTTTCAGGGATACGCGTATATAGGCCATATAAAACAGCAAAGTAGACATCACACTATTAATATCTATACTTCTGAAGTATATCGTACAATAAATATATCTGGAGGCACTTCGTATAAGTATTTACCCTGGTACCAGGTATGAATAAATGCTACACCTTTTGCCGGCCTAATTTAAATCAAGTATAAAAGTGATTTGGTCCAAAAAGTGGCCAGTTATTAATAGATTTTCATTTCATTTTTTCTCTTCCTCTTCCTTTTCTGATTGATAAGCCGTACTCAAGGAGCCGTGTGGCGTGGTTGGAAGACGAACCTGCTCTGCTCGGCTCGTATTGTCTGACGCCAAGGGGCTGGGCATAGTTGACGAACGCAGGGCGGAGACGGCAGTCTGGGTAGCAAGGTACCAGGCGGATTAGCAGGGAGAACCTGGCTATACTACTCGTACCACAAGCTGCTGCCGCCACCTAGAAGGTGCTTTGGGCTTTGGTCTGCCTGTTATTTCCCCTTTGTTATTTTTCCTTGTTACTTTCTCCTTGGTTCTTTGTCTTACTCTGTTCACAAGCAGTGGTGTCTTTTGTTATTTCTTCTTTTTTCCAGCTCGTTCTTTTTCAAGTGTAGGCCACCTCGCCTGCGGGGGGGGGGGCACGACAGATTGTTTCTCTTAGATTTTGCTTTCATTTTTCTTCTTTTTCTTTTTCGACTTGTCTACCTTGTTTTGTTTTCTCTTTGATTGTTTCTTTTCGTTTCACTATTTCATAGATTGCGTATGTCGTGCCTGTCGTATCTAGTATGATGACATGGCTTTGCATTGCCCACTGCAGTTCACACTGCACACGTGGCAACGTAGTATCTCTGTGGCGTAGCTTTGTGACCACAGAACTTGTATCTCTTCTAGGATGGAAGAATCGGCACGGACACTGGTTGTGCTGGATGTCGACGGGTAGAAAGAACGGTTTAATGTGAAGAACACACACACACACACATACCTCATTTTCGATAAAACCCAATACCTGGTAACAAAAAGTGAGGTCCGCGCACGTACGTATGAGATACATGCGGTACGCTGTACAAGTCGCCACAGAAAACGAGAAGACCGCTTAATAATAGTAGTAGTACCCACCATGACAAGGACAGGATGAGAACAACAACTCGACGTCGAAAAATCGAGATCGAAATCAAAACTTAAAACGGGAAGAGAGAGAAAAAAAACAAGTACCAGGTATATTATAAGAAAGCAAGAAGGCAAGAAAGGAAACACACAAGAGAATACGCAGGTTTTCGCAGATGATGACACACAGGCACGCTCGCAAGCTACGCGAGGGTTGTAGGACAGAGATGAAGAACTCAAAACGAACATACCTTTGGTACTTCTTATACTCCGCTACCGAGAGCACCAGGGAAGCAAAAAAAGAAACTCAAGGTTGACTCTGAACCCTTTTAGGACCGCAGTCCCGTTTTGGGGACAAATTACTCATAATTTAAGTGAATTGTCCCGAAAACGGGACTGCGGTTCTAAAGGGGTTAAGGGAAATCGAAACCGGAAAGCAAAACAGGATTACCCTTCATCGTGTAGAAGCCCCACAGGGTAGTGCCATCGGTAGACATGCGCCATTTCCGATCACTGCCCGAACATGAAAACCTGAGCATATCAACACACACCGTAGTAAGACGCACCGCCGCCGCCGCCGCCGCCGCCGCCGCCGCCGCCGCCGCCGATTCCTCGTCTCGCGGGGCACGAGATGACGTTAAACCTTTCAGAGGCCGTGTGTTGGTCATAATATGCTCCTCCACTGCACTGCTGTGAGAGTGTGATCGCTACCACAAGTTTGAGGGTCGTTGATGCTGTGTGACCGGAGTTCTCGCTCGAGACATCGGAGCCTGGCCCATTTCTGGCCGTGTTATGTATTATGTGAAGGAGTTACCTACTGAGCTATTATAGGGGTAAAAGATCGATCGGTTACCCAGCCCCAGGTAATCCTTATAACACTCTCCCCCCCTCTGAACGGTGGGGTCGTTGGGGCGTCGGAACCGTATACATCCGTACGCTGACCTACCCGCTTCGTTTCGTTACCTGGGGAACCAGGGAGAAGTGTGTTTCTAGGTAGGTGTGCACGCACAACAAGCGTTTCTGTAAAAGAAACGTTCGATGTGGGGTTCGAACCCGTGACCTGGACGACGTCAAATGTGAAGGTGTTACCTACTGAGCTATAATAGGGGTAAAAGATCGAACGGTTACCCAGCCCGAGGTAATCCTTATGACAATTGACAGCAGTAGTCTAGACAAAACGGCCCGAAATGGGTCATTCTCCGATGTCTCGAGCGAAAACTCCGGCCACACACAGCATCATCAGCGACCCTCGAGCTTGTGGCAGTTATATAACTCTCTCAAAGCAGTGGAGCATACGGCCTCAAAGGTTTTGGCGTCATCCCGTGTCCTTTGATGCGAGTACAATCGAAAAATCACGTAATTTTCACAACTAACTATACTTCGTATAGATTCGTCCTCGTGTGAATGGCCTCCCAGCTCACAGGCACATCAGTTCGTAGCAACTGTCGCTGTCTGTATATTTTTTTGAAAAATGATGTGACTCGTGAGACCGTCGAAGTAGGACGGGGGGTGAAAGATCCTGTACGAGTACTCTTACAGCGCCGACCGTAGTTTACATAGTTCACCGGAATTTGGGGATTCACAGTAGTAATTCGCGCATTTCTCGGGTGGTATACACTATTAAATTTTAATCGTCGCTAGACGAAACCTCTGCGGAAAGGTTGGGGGAGTCGGCAATATATGATACCAGGTATGCCAGTATGCCCAGGAAACATAATTTGTACTGACCCATGTCCTGCCGTCGACCCCATTTATTAACCCTTTTAGGACCGCAGTCTCATTTTGGGGACAATTGGGGACAAATGACTTGGAATTTGAGTGGTGTGTCCTCAAAACGGGACTGGAGTTCTAAAAGGGTTAAGATCTTAGTCCGTTGGGCTAAAGGTAAAAAGCTATAACCAATCGCCTACCCAATCTAAGCCTCAGAACAGTACGAGTATCACACCCAGCTTGCAAAGTTGTGCTCACAGCTGTGGTTTGTTTAATTTGATACCTTGTAAGCGAGAGCGATCGTGGAGGCGGTGAGGCGTGGAGTCGACACCTCCGTCTTCATCTCGTCTGCGGTGTTGTGCGTAGCTTGGGCGTTGGCTGCCGTTCTGCGGAGTCGAGACCACTGGCGACAGGCGGCCATGCCGCCCAAGATGGACGCACATGGGCTGCCTGCGAACCGTCGCATGTGGTGGGGCCTGTGGCCTTTCTTCAATCTGGCTTTCATCACTCACCGGCGGCTGTGTGGGTTTCAACTCCATAAAGGGGAAATCCTGTTCTGTTTTCCGTTTTCGGCTCCCATAAGAGTCAGCCGATTAGACAAGAAGAAACGAAAAGGGGAGAAAGACGACGAAGCAGAGCATGAAAATAAAAAGCAACAAGGAAGACACAGACACACAAAGAGGGGCAAAACAGGAATAAAGCAAAGAAAGGAAAAAAAAGGACGCAAAAAGGGGCAAAAAAGGGGGCTGGGGGGATAGATAAGACGAAAGGCAGGCACTGTCTGGTGCATACAGATTGGCAAATTTTCCCGGGTGGACCATGCCAGTTACTTCGGTCCGAAAGAAAGAAAAGGGGCGTATCATGGTGATGATGGCCATAACCAGGCGTCAGTCTGTTAGGCAGACCGCCTCCCCCCCCATTCCCCCTTTCCCACAAACCCCCCCTTGCCTCCCTCTCCCCTCGCCCCCCTTTTCGCCTCCCCCTCTTTCGTGCCCCGCTCCCTATTATACATAGGTTGGGTTGGCGTCGGTTGGCAGCAACACTGTAAAACATGCCGCTCACGACGTGAGCTAGACAACCAGGGTACCGCTTCTTTTTTTTTCTTTTCATTTTTGGCGGTCGGTCACAGCTGGTTGTCGAGTTAGATCATTTGTGCGAGGTGATCAATATTTTCTCCGCCCCAGTGAGTGGGAATGATCGTATGACGTAGTGTTCATGGTGAGGCGCCCAAGAGGCAGTTACATAGTACTCCCATTGCTGTCTCTGGAACTGCCTACACCGGAAATGAAATCAACTTATTGAAGCTGTCATCCATATGCAAGTCCGCCTCAAAAGCGGTTCTTAGTAAGATGCAGCTCACACTTCATGCGACTCGCCAGACACCTCACGGCGCTTCGCGCTTGGTGCAAGCAATGTACGCCTGGTCGGTGAAAACCCGACATGCTTCGTCCCGGCATTGTAGGGATACGAGGTGCTATGGTCATACGACTGCGGCCATGCATGGAGATCGAGTACTCCACCCTCTTCCCTGCCCTCCTGCATGCGTGCATTGGCGTCAACGGTTGTAGTCGCGGTTGGTGCAGCCATCCTGTGCCGTTCTGCCCACTTATGCGTGAAGACCTCGCCTAGTCCTCGACCTGTCGGAACCATCTTCCGGCTTTCTGTGCTGCCTCGCGTCACCCTTCGAGCTTGATGCTAAACTCCTTGAGGTTCTCTTCAAGGTACCTCATCCAGTCCCACTCCTGTCCTTCGGAGTAGCCCATACCCCCGACTATTTCCCCAAACATCACCCTCTTCGGCAGACGTTCCTCTCCCATGCGTGTCAAAAATCCCGCAAACAATAATAGCCTACGCCTGCGTACCGTCGTCTAAACGCTCTCGGATTTTGTCCTGAGAGGCGCGCTAGCATAGGATAGAATGTGGTCTTCGCGCTTTCGTTTTTGCCGGCCGTGGCATCGGAGGAGCATCTTGTCGTGGGCCTGTCCCGTAGCCTGCGGTATTCAGCCTTGCTCGGGCTCCACATAATGCATCGGTAGAGTAACGTTTCGATCGCCTCGGCTCTCAACATAAACACCTTCGGGCGTAGGCGCACACCCGGGCGGACATAGAAGTTCATCTTATACATACCGCCCGAAGCATGCCCATGCCCTCTGGAGTCGACGCGTTACCTCGACACTTCTGGTCGCCTATTCTGCGCTGATAACCCCGCCCAAATACACAAACTCGAGTGTTTGTTTGTACACTTGTCCGGCTGCGGTGACGGTGAACGGCACGTTCCCCCCCTTTTTCGTTTGCAGACACATTATCTCCGACTTGGCCTCCGAGACCGTCAGGCCGAACGCGGCGCATGCAGTCACGACCACCTTCATCATCCTCTCCAGGCCGTTAGGTGATCGCGATCCAATGCCCGCATCGTCAGCATACAGCATTGTCCACTATGTCTGGGCCCCTGTATCCTCCCCCTGTCCGTCGGCTTGTCCGGTCCGTGCCTTCACCCTCTTCTTTTTCTCATTCTCCTTCTTTCGTTGGAGTTGCATCATGCTGTCCGAGATGGCTTTATCAGCGGCGAAGCGTTTCTCCGCCACACGCAGCACCACCGTGAAAAACATTTTGAACAGCAATGGCGCGAGCACACACCCTTGCCGACCCTGCCGCACGTCGAACATGTCTGAGCGCTCGCCATCATCCAGCCGCACGCATGCTCGCATGCCGTCGTGGAATTGGCGCGAAAAAAAGGCGAGCATTCTAGATGGCGCGCCAAAGCGAGCCAAGGCAGTCCACAGGAGGGTTCGGTCGACGGAGTCATAGGCTTTGGTGAGGTCGACAAAGCACGGGGACAGTGGGGTGTCCTCCTTCCTTGCCAGTTCCTGCAAGCGTCGCTCCACAAACATATTGTCGGCCGTCGACCGTTCGGGGCCTAAAGCCAAACTTCTCCTCTGGCAGGATAGCTTCCTGTTCGCAGTAGTAGTCGCTGAGGCGGCGCGCGATGACTTTGAGGAGTAATTTTCCGGCGTGCGCAACAAGGGAGGTGCAGCGATAGTTACCCACACTCCGTCCTGTATTCCTTCTCTGTTCAGCACCTTAATCGTGTCGTCCTTCCGTTGCTGCGGCACGACCCCTCCCCTCCCCTCCACACAGCGACGAGGATCTCGTAGAAGCTTCCCAAGGTGTCCGAGTCTCCTTCGTCGGCCAGGACCTTCAGGAGTTCAGCTGGGAGACCGGCAGGCCCACCCGCCTTGCGGTTCGCCATCGCCCGGATCGCGCCATCCACCTCGTACCTAGACGGGACGTCATCCAGCGGGCTGCACGAGGGCCAGACCTTGAGCCCGTCGACGATAGACAGGTCGACGGTCGATGACCTGGTGCTTAGCCGCTTATGGAACCACCTTACACACCGTTCCCGGAGGAGGCCGATGTGCCGCGGTAATCTACCTTCCTCGTCCCTGATGTACTGCGAATTGGAGGTCATCTTCCCTTCCACATCCTACGTATACATATCCGGCGTCCCCGGTGACTTGGTAGCTTAATAGGTGGTCCGCGTGACTACTAAAATCAATTTATGTTGCAGGTTCGAGTCTCACCGAGTGCATACTCTTAGGGACTTTTTCTTGCGTAAAAAAATATCAGCATTATTAAGTGCGAGAGTGAGAGGGTGAGTTGGCAATAATATTCGATGCAAATCGACGAGCAGTGGGAATGCTGAGTCCAACGCGCGCTAAAAATGGAGGCACGTGCCAGGGGGGGAAAGGGACGACATCTGTCTGTGTCCAACGTTTGTCCAGACGATCCCTGAGGGCAAAATCCTCCTAGAGAGTACCTGATCAAAGCGATTAGTAGAGAAACAAAATCCTAAATGAAACATACAAAATAGATGAGATATCAGGTACCTGGTACAAGGTTATTATGCGTGCCATCATGTACGCACGAGTGACTCATACTACCAGTATGTAATACGCCTATATAATCTTCTGTCGAATGATTCTGACCACTGTAACTACTATTAATACTATTAATATCAGTATCATTAATAGTGTACCTCGAAGTATACTTTTAATTTCATTATTACCATACGAAGAATATGTATGTACTTGGTACATAGTACGTGCTGCTTGCTGTCTGATGTCTGCTGTTTTTTGCTGTCTGGCTACAAACAGCATACCCCCCACACACAGAACAGTTTCCCGATCGATTTTTGAGAGATACCGGGTAGTTGTTATGATATCCAGAATATATATATATATATATATATATATATATATATATATCCAGGTATATCAATATATGTATATATTGGGCGGTATTCTATTCCACCAAGAAGGGGGAGTTATTGATTTTTTAGTTCGGGGAGACGAAAATGCCCGGCATGGCTCATTTACGGGGGTTACCGCCTTATTCGCGGACCCCTACTACTACTACTACTACTACTACTACTACTACTACTACTACTACTACTACTATTAATACTACTACTGCTGATGTCTGAACACCCATCAACAGAGTGAGAGGGAGGTGTGATTCCAGAGCGACCAGTGTTTTAGATAATAGTGGGGGGGGGGGAGGAAAGTTAGGTACTGGTACATTACATACAGCGATACATCACGATTCGATCGATTGAAAGGAATCCAGGGGAATAAAGTCAGTCGTTCTTCCCGGCCGCAACTGTTGTAGGTGCGGTAAAAGGAGGGGGAGGAGGAGGAGGAGGAAGAGGAGGATATTGATACTAATTATGGGAGCACATACCAATAAAATTCTTATTTTTCTGATATCGGGGAGACGAAAGAGCATCTAACAGGAGCAAGCAGTATATGTTTTTTTCCGTTATCGGATCTGTCTGTCTCCGTCTGAATAATAATGCTTATTATTGACTACCAGGTGGAACGGGGGGGGCAGGGGGAGTGGGGGGGGGAGGAGGGGGGGCGGAGGGGGTGAAGGGGGCGGATGGAGAACGGGAAGCGGCGAGAGAAGATAAAGCAGCGCTCTCGCTAGCAGGTAGGGGGGGGGAGAGGGGGGCGGGGGGAACCGGGGGGGGCAG
This sequence comes from Nereocystis luetkeana, assembly GCA_031213475.1. Lineage (NCBI taxonomy): Eukaryota > Phaeophyceae > Laminariales > Laminariaceae > Nereocystis > Nereocystis luetkeana. The sequence continues at coordinate 2,177,466 of JARUPZ010000007.1, forward strand.
GAGAAGTGGGAGGAGCGGGAGGAGCGGGAGGAGCGGGAGAAGCGGGAGGAACGGGAGGAGCGGGAGGAGCGGAAGGAGTGGGAAGGGCGGGAGGAGCGGGGGGGTCGGGGAGAGAGTGGGGAGCGAAGAGAGCACGGCGGACCGGGGGGTCGGGAGGGATGGAGAGGGCGGGAGGGGCGGGGACGGATACAAGGAGCGAAGCTAGCGGAGAGGGGGAGAGAGTATTGGGAGGGTAGAAGAGAAACGGAACCGGAGGGACACGAACTAGTGATGGAGAGGGGGGAGAAGGGAGAGGAGCGAGCCGGAGACGTGGAGGGAGAGGAGAAGAAATGAACGACAGGGGGCCTCGGACACCAAAACGACGAGGTCCCGGCAGAAGGATCTCCCAGGGCGCAGGGGAGGAGAACAGAGAACGAGACGCGCTCCCGTGCCCTCCTTGTTGACACCACAGGTGGAGTGGCGTACGAGATCTGCGGTGTAACGCTTCAGCTCGGGCACCGGGCGGTACGTTTTTCATGTGGGCAAGGACGCCACGTGCTCCACGTTCGTGGTGTGGTTGAGACCCTAGCGAGGGGGCACGGCACTAGCACCACTCCGCTGTCCAGCGGTCGACTGCGGAACCCTGCATCCCGGACGGGACGCAATGGAGGCAGCGGTCCAAGCCGGCCCGGGTCTTCGCAATCGGGCGGCGAGTATGGGAGCGGGAACCAATTGGTGGCGAGGACCTCCGCAGCCGGGGGTTTTGTTACGGATGGGACCACACCAGCCTGGGCATAGGGCCACGACTCGATGCCGTTTCGTTGGATGACCTGGGGCAACGATTCGCGACCGGGAAAACAGTGCAGCCGCAGATGGCAAGAGCACACGCGCCCCTGGGCTTTCACGCCCTTGGCATCCTCAGCTACGCTATGGGAGAGCACCGGCTGAACCGGGACTCGACGGCGCCGAACTCGCTCCTGACTGCGATAAAGTTATAGTATATCATGCCAGCCCTGCTCCACTCACCGGACGGCAGGATCAAGAGGCGACAGAGGTTCGCGCTGGTGGAGAGCGTAGCGTTCCTGCTCCCATGGCTGATGACGTACGCAAGGAGAGGGCACTCTTGAGACAACGGGATGCCGTCCAGGAAGCTTAGGGGGAGGCAAAGCTTAAACGGGCGTCGTCGACGTGTCGCCACGCGGGAGGGGTCAAAGTGGCAGCACGCAAGCTTCTGGCAGAGCCACGATCCGCAGGGAACGAGGAGACGTGGAACGCATGGGTGGCCAAACTCCCCCCCCCCCGAAGACCACGCTGCCGTGTCCGCGGCGGCGGCGGCGGCGGCGGCGGCTGCAGTGCTGGCGAGTGACTCAGAGATGGAAGATGAAAAGGCCCTCCCGTGGCGCCCTGATGATGAGTACCCCTCCGAGGTGCTTTTCGATGTCACCAGCTCCCGAAGCGCCCTCTCAGGCCCCGGAAACGGCGGTACGATTTGCTCATCTACAATCCATCATTCGCTCCGATATCGGCAGAGAGGAGTTCGGAAGGGGTTATGACAGCCTTCTGGCGGAGAATCGTCGACAAACCGGACGCGATCCCGCCAGAGCTCTGGCGGCTCTTCTTATAGTCGAGCCTCACTGCCTCGGGGGAAAAGTGCCGGCCGGTCTGCGTGGGCATGGCATGGAGGAGGCTCGTCACCGCAGGGGCTATCCGATAGTGGCGGCCGCGGTTGGAGGAGGTAAACCGATCAGTGAGGCAGTTTGGGGTCGCCGTACCTAGCGGAGTGGAGCATGTGGGATTTAGGGATAGGACGCCACACGAGACGGGCTACTGACTCGCTCTCATGGACTCCTCCAACGCCTTCAACACCGCAAGGAAGATGGTAGGGCTAGAAGAGATGGCAAACTGCGTGCCAGCACTCACGCTGTTTATTGACCAAGTGCTGCGGCACGAGACCAGCCGACGTGTTTCTCCGGATGACCTCAGGGGAGACCAGGGCGATCACTTGCTCCCGCGGTGCCCAGCGAGGGAACTCCCTGGGACCAGCAATGTTCTGCCTGGCGTTGCGACCGGGGCTGAAGCGGTTCCGACAGGAATTCGAGAGACAAAGCGTGGAAGCCTTCGCGTACATGGACGATGTCTCTTTCGGCCTTACAGGGATCATTTCTAACACGGTTAGAGCATTCGCCTTCCTCCGGCGAGAGCCAGATGACGTCAGGGTACTGTGGTCAACGCCGCCGAGGCAGTGACACTACCGCCCAAAGGTCACGCCCCGATGGCGAAGGAAATTTCGCTCCTGGAAAGCGTTGAGGCCCGCATTGCAGACAAAGGAGGAGTGGCGGTGGTGGGGGTCCCGATTGGGTCGGAAGAATACGAGCGGGGCCGAGCAATGGAGGTAGTGAGGGATGGGGGCGCGCACCGCCTTGCGCGCTGCCTCGCTAACATGCCCGACAAACAAGCAGCGGCCCTCATCGCCGTCGAATCTCTCGGGCAACGGACGAGCATCCCGGAAAGGGCTTTGGACCCGGGGTTGCCCCTAGAAGGATGTAGAAGGGAAGACAACGGGGCGCATTGGGTGTACGAGAAAATCTTCAAGCTACCGGGAGTGGTGGAGACACAGTCGTTTTTCCAGGAGGGATGCCCGGATAGTCGGCTGACTCTCAAACCTTTTCCAGCAGGCCCAAACAAGCCTTTGTGTGGGAGCGGAAGGGCTAGAGCTGCCGTCCACAGAAGCGAGGAGAATGTCGGCCTCCATTGGGAGCAGGGTGGGGATGTTGCCAGAGGTTCCGGCAGACCTCACAAGCCCTTTAGGAGACGAAGTGAGGAGGGGGCTCCCGGAATCGAGCATCATTGCTCTGCTAGGAGGCAGCTTGCGGGAGATTCGAGACACATGGGGGATGGCGGAGGAAGCGATGGCGGATAATGTCCCCGAATCTTGGTTGGAATTAGGTCTAGACGCAGAGGGGGACCTGGCCCCCAAGACCCCCAGAGGCCAACATGCTGGCTGCGCACGACACCGTAACCACTAATTCGCGCAAAGCGCAGCAGAAGTTGGGCAAGCTGGTGAATCAGTGTCGACACGCTGCCCACACTGCCTCGTTGGAGGAGCTACCGGAAACGGCACGCCCCCTCGGACCGGGCAACCCCCTGGATGGAATCGAGATCAAGACTTTCTCCAAGGCTGGCTATAGGCGTCTACAGGGGGCAGGAACCACGGCATGCCTTCGGACGGGGCCAACGGACTCACTCCGTGTCACACCCGCAGCAGAGTTCGTGGGCATGGAAAGGCGTTCCATTGGGATCGAGGAGCACGTGGCAGTGAGGTGCCCCTGCCGCGATACAGTTGCCGCGGGACGCCTGCCACGCACGCATCTGCCCCGGAGCAGGGGCGCTGGTGAAACAGCACCAACCGCTTGTCCGCGCGTTGTCTCGTATGTTGAAGTGGCTAGGAATTTGGCGCCAAGTGGAGAGCGGCGAATCGTTCACCGCAGACCGAAAGATGTGGATGAACATCGTCGTCAGAAAGGAAAGGAGGTCTCCGGGACGCTCCTAACAGGGAATATAAGGAGGATTTCATCCTCCTGCAGAACGTCACCCACGATGACCCTCAAGCACAGATACACCTGCAAGGAGGCAGTGCTGATCACGATAGATCAGCCGTTTCTACCGCCGAGGCGCGCAACGCCAACACTACGCCCGCCCGGGGCAGGTGTCCTTTGACGAATGAAGTGTTCCGAGATAGGGGATCCCCCTAGTTAGGGGGTCCCTTTTGCCTTAGGGGATCCCCTCATATCTTAGGGAAGGGGATCCCCTCATATCTTAGGGGATCCCCTCATATCTTAGGGGATCCCCTCATATCTTAGGGGATCCCCTCATATCTTAGGGGATCCCCTCATATCTTAGGGGATCCCATCATACCCTAGGGGATCCCCTCATATCTTAGGGGATCCCCTCATATCTTAGGGGATCCCCTCATATCTTAGGGGATCCCATCATACCCTAGGGGATCCCATCATACCTTAGGGGATCCCCTTGTTCGATATTCCAATATCATCAATGGCATTGAAAGATCACCGAACATGCTTAGGGGGTCCCCATCAGCCTTATTAGGGGATCCCCACCTTGTACAATGTGCGTACCAATCGACAATTTGATATGTATAGCGTCTCCATTCGGTTTTTTCTTTCGAGATTATCGTCAGCATTGTTAGGGGATCCCTTAACACAATTCGGGTGATGTCCAATATCATCAATGAATTAATTCAAAAGATCACCGAACACGCTTAGGGGATCCTGGACAGGCTTAGGGGAACCCCACGAGCCTTAGGGGATTCCCCACCTTGTGTGTATTGTGTGCGCACCCAACATGTATGTGCGAATCGTATGTGACATGGCGTCTCCATTCGGTTTTTTCTTTCCAGATTATCGTCGGCATAGTATGACCCCCCCGACACGAGTCGGTTGGTATCCCAATATCATCAATGATATTGAAAATGACGTTGGGATATCAACCACATGGTGTTAGGGGATCATGTTGTTGGAGTGTTATAAACTCAACGCGGGAGATGATATTCCCCAAGCCTGCTGAGGATCCCGCAAGCCAATAGGATCCCCTAAGCCTCTTTTGAGGACTAGTACCCAATTTCACGCTGAATACCATGTATGTAGGTATAATCCCTGAACCCGAAGGCAAATAGGGATCCCGTACGACAAAAAAGATAGACGATCGTTGGGGGATCCCCTAACTCATAGCGGGGGATCCCCTAAGGCTGTAGGAAATCCCACCAGGAAAAAAGGATCTTATTAACTGTATCAATAAAGCTGCGATCCTGATATCACGCTGAATACCATGTAGATATCACGTTATGCATCTACTACGGGGGAGAAAGTAAATAGGACCTGCGATAAAAACAAAACAAAAAACTATACATTCGCCTAATCTCACCAACAACGTTTGGCCCTATTTACTATGGTCCCCCGTAACAGCCAAGGCGGGGGGGGGTCCCCTAACTAGCTCCTGTGTACAGTAATTTTGCCACTCGTTGCTCCCTTCCGTGCATCCTCGACCGCGGCAACAACCAACCCGCCCGCTTCCCTCCCTCAACAATGTTAATCGTGGATCTTTTTTTTAGTGAAAAGCCAGGAAAACACACGAAGTTTGCCCTTACCCCACCCTCGACGGACTCCTACGGGCTGTGAGGTCGAAGGCCTCCCCGTTTCATTGCGACCTGCGTCTGTCCTCCTAAATAAATACAGAAACGGCAAACACACCCGCTCCCCTACTCCGCCCTGTATGCTCGATTCGTGGATGGCTGCTAAGGGAACCCATCACAATACAGAGGTTGGAATACCCCGCCCTCGTCCGAATCCAAGCCGTTGCCTGCGTCCGAAAAAGATGCAATGTATTCCTCCCTTACTTAGCCTGTTTTCCTGACCACACGTAAAACACACCCGCCCGCTCCCCTTCCTTCCTGAACGACGCTAATTTTGCTGAATGCTAACAAGAAAAAACATCATAATATATATCCAGGTTGGCACATACATGCCACCCGCGGATGACCGCTGCGTCCTACCAGTGTGCACTTCATCCTCCATTGTTTCTTTCCGTGCCTCCCCGACCACGGCAACAACCAACCCGCCCGCTCCCCTTCCTCAACAAATATTAACCGTGGGTCGCTTTTTAGTGAAAAAGCCAGGAAAACATGTAGTTTGCCCTTACCCCACCCTCGACCGACTCTTACGGGCTGCGAGGTCCAAGGCCTCCCCGTTTCATTGCTACCTACCTGCGTCTGTCCTCCCGACCACCTGAAAACCGAACCCGCCCACTCATTCATGGGTGCATGTCATGGGTAACTGATTTTTGCTTCTTGGCTGTACTCGACATCTTTTTTTCTTGCCGTCTTCCTGGACTTCGGGGGGTGGTTTTCTATTTTTTTATGTTTTCGGAGTTTTCGGGTCGGGGTTTCGCTTCTCGGTGTGTTCCTATTAATAGTTTGTTTTTCTTGGGCTGGGTTGGGGATGGCTAGTGTGGATTTTGTCCTGCTTACCCCCCCCGCTCAGTGTCGGGGCTGGACTGGGTAATCGGGCCAATCTTTGTGGCTCAGGACACGTTTCCGGAGGTATGGGCAGGGTTTAGGTGGCGCTTGGCGTATTCCGTGTTATTTTTTATTCTCGCCCTACCGATCCCCCCCTCCCCGCCCGGGAGCTGCGGGAGATCTAGATAAAATTGACAACACCTACTACTACTACTGGGAAATCGGACCGTCTGATATTTCGTGTCAACATTTCGCTTTTTCGTGGACACTTTCTCGCCCTACCCACGTTGAGGGTAGCATAGCGATGGCTTTCGTTGGCATTGTATTCCTGCCGTTCAACTTGACAAGGCTAGGCCCTCTTTCCTTTGTATTTTTGACGCACCTTGCCGTTCGTAGGTGTGGGAGTGGGTCTTGAGGAGCCGAACCTGCGACTCACGTTCTGGCTCGTGGAATCGGGGTTTCCCCAAAATTCTCATAATTATTAAGTCTGCACATAGGGTTCATCAAAGTGGGCTTCGTAGCGTTAGGGCACACTGCTTCGAAAGAGGGTGAGATCCCGGTAATTACCTGGGTTCAGGTATTATTGCTATCGTATTTGTGGTACTTGGGAAGGCGTGTCTTAGATGGAAAACCGGGGTTTTTTCCCAGCGAGACACGAGCTTGGCTCTGAGTCTCCGCGTGCACGAAAGCAACAAAGCTGCTCTTCTTCTACCTCTCTGCAAACAAACAGCACAAGTTTAGTGAGTACCAAGGAGTGCCGACTTCATGGGCAAACCTGTCCAGGGATACAAAGTGTCCCGACCTTGATCTAAACATACATACAAAAATAATAAAAAAAAACACACACACACACAGCCAGGTGCACATCTCAAGGAAAAAGTCAATTCCTTGCTCGATTTTGAAACCTACAATCCGACCGGCATCCCCTGTGATTTGGTAGGTGGTCCGCGTGCCTGCTATGATCTGCAGATGCTTCTGGGGGGGGTGCTTGTGGAAGGGGGTGGTCGTTTTTTGGTGGATGAGATGGAGAGATGTTGGTTGCGGCAGTCTTCATGTATGTGCGTCACATCGGTTTCGATTTGTCGTATGATGCTGCTGCGCTTTCGTTCTGGCGAGTTCTTCACTTTCTGTTCCTTGGTCGTTTTTGGAACAATACTTGACACGTTGTCGGATGCCAAGCTGATTAAAATTCGAATAGGTTCGAGTCTCACCGAGTGAATATATACTCGTAGGGGACTTTTTTCTTGCGTAAAAAAGGATCATCAGCGGAAAGCGCGAGAGTGTGAGTTAGCAACATCCGACGATGAAAATCGACGAGAAGTGGGAACGCTGAACCCTATTATGCGCGTTAAAAATGAAGGCGTGTGCCGGGGGGGAGAAGGGGCGACACCTGTGACCACGGCTTGTCCAGAAGATCGCGAGGGTGAAATCCTCCTCCGCCTTTTAAATCCTGCAGCCCCGTTCTGGGGGCAAACTGCTTAGACTTTTAAGTGGATGGTCCTCGAAACGGGACTGCAGTTAGTTCCAAAAGGGGAAAGTTAATATTACGGGGGGGCATAGTAAATAGGACCAAATATTATTAGTAAAAATAGCGAAATAAATATGTAAGTTTTTGTATGGACCGAAGGTGCTATTTAATATGGTCCCCCGTAATAGTGATGATACACAAGCAAGGGGTAGCCCAATAATAGGCCCGCAGCAATGATGTGGGATGCGGAAGATTGAACGAAGAACGGAGGAAGTCTGGAGTTCGTGGAGAGGTGTTGAATTGTTGAAAAGAGGGGACGGGCTGGAGGGTCATAGAGTTGGTTGGACTGGGAAGACAGAGACAGGGAAGGGTTGACCCATTTAGAACCGCAGTCCCGTTTTGGGGACAAACCAGTCAAATTTCAAGTAGTTTGTCCCCAGAACGGGACTGCGGTTCTAAAGGGGTTAAGATAGGAAGGAAGGAGACCGTTACAGCCCCGAGCTCTGCACGTAGCGGGTGTGAATACGAAAAATGAAACGAAAAACAAAACGCAAATGGCATTGCGTTGTTCAATCGGCTTGCGAGAGCACTGCATTCATTGGTGTCGTGGCTCTGTGTCGGGCGTATAGTTTGTGACCGCAGAGCTCGTGACTCGGACACTGGTTGGGTGTGCTGGCTGTCGACGAGAAGAAGAAGAGGTTAGTATATATGATATACTGTTGTTGTAGTAGCAGTATAAAATTTGTAAAGAACACGAAATACACACCATACCGAACTCCGTCGAGAAAAACGAGATCGATGGACAAATTCCCAGGTCCTATATATGCAGCGGTGTTCCTCTCGGTGTGTCCACGACTACCGTGCGTTTCGCACGGTGCAGCCAAATGTTCTTTTTATGTGTCCGTCCTCTTTGCCTCGTAATTTTTTAGGTGAGAAGCGTCACGTGCTTCCCAGCCGAACTTTAACTTTTATGTCGCTTCGGATCTTCCTATTGCTAGGGCTCCAGCATGACGCCAATTGTGATGTGGAGAGGGCAAGAGTGCCTGGAGACGATGATCCACAGAAGAATGTGACACAGGTGTCTGTGCTTGGCCAAACGCAGACCCAGTTCGTACTGACGCTATTTTTGATGCGAGGTTTGGTTGAAGAGGAAAGTGAGACGAGTGAAAGAGGGGGGGGGGGGTGGGGCAGGTGGCTTGAAGCCAGAAGCATCCTCTGGCTTCTACAGGCTACACCCTACTGGCAAGTGTACTTGCGTGACCCTTAAACCCTTTAGAACCGCAGTCCCGTTTGGGGACAAAACTACTTGAAATTTGACTGGATTGTCCCCAGAACGGGACTGCGGTTCTAAAAGGGTTATTTCAATCCTACGAACATCCGTATCTCCTCATGCTACTTGGAATACGATTAACAGCCTGCGTATCTGTATCGCAAATACGAATATCTTATTCTAAAAGGATTACGGAATTATTTAAAGGACCTGCAACAGTTAGTTGTAAGGAATTCTAACCTGCGTACCGGTAATGTGAATACGATACATCTTAGTCCAGACGGTAAAAGAGGTACGATCTGTACGGAATAATAGCTAACTGACCCTACCGATATATGATTGGTCTATTTACTATATACCAGGTATAATATAAACCCCAAAAGGTACTCTTATCACAAGCATATTTCTTTGTGTGAACGCACACTTCTTTGTTGTGATAACAGCAACAACAACAACAACCACAACAACATATGTTAAGGTCTTAGTCCGCCCAATCTAAGCCTTACAACACATCTACTGCAGTTCAAGACATTGAGCATCAACCCCGTACGCCGTTCCCTCTTCCCGAAGCCTCCCCGTTTGCGCGGCGGAAGCAGGACTCGCATGCCTTCCGTACGGCCACGTCCCCTCAACGACATCCACCTGCCTCCCATGGAGCAGTTGCGGGATCCGGAGAGCGACCACTCCTTCATGACCACACCAACCGAGCCGACTCCGCCTTTACCACCGCCCATGACGCCCTATCCCCCGCGCCTGGTCCACGCCGGCCGTGACGACCTCGGGGAGGTGTTTTCGGCAGGGGGGGGAGGTACCGCGATCTTGAGGAGCCCGCCACATCACGGATGCACCGCCCATTCGCTGGTCGATTCAGGTACTCACCAACCCTGCATCCCTGGCGCGAAGGCAACGGGACGACCCCCATCAGGGTCAGGTTCGTGAGAGTTTTGTGTGGCAGCGTTGGCGTAGGCGCGGGGGGGGGGGGGGGTTGACGCTACTGGCTACGGTTTAGACGACGACGATGCAATCCGGTACGCGGATGAAAAGGGCAGGAAACTGCCAGCCATCCCTTAAGCCATGGAATGCCGACGTGCTCGCTTCGGTGCACACTCCGCATGGACGCGCAGGAGTAGGAGCTACTTTAGCCCTGTGGCGCGCGATCACTTTCACGGGTCTTCGGTCACCCGCGACACGCGACAATAGGTGTTATCGTGCGGGTGTTGAAGACAAAAAGAGACCGAACCACGGGCGTCTCGCGATGTTGCCTGGACGCTCGCTAGAGCCGCGGGATGAACTACAGACTGATATCTTGATGTTGGGCGCGCTTGCTCTTTCCGGCAAAGAAGTATCTCCCACTTAAAGTCTTGTAGTAGACCGAGCCTTCAAGTTTCCACTCGGTTTTCCTCTGGCAACCAAGCAGGCAGTACGTGTGGCACGGATCCTTACCGAGGTATAACTGACCTTCGCAGTACCTCGTGCGATTCGTTGTGACGGTGGAAAAGAGTTTGGAGTGGAAGCAGTGACGCACTTGCACCGTTGGCTACATGGAGAAATCGTGTTCGGAGCCGCCGACCACCCCCGGGGTCAAGGGGCCGTCGAGAGGTCAGGGGGTTGGCTGCAAGAGCTGTTGGCAGAGCTGTGTACGATCGTGGCCCGAGAGATGGGACGAATACGTGTCCCCAGCAACCTGAATCGTACGCACTTTGCCAGGTGTCTCCCTGCCCCCTTCGCATGACCCCTTTTCGACCCATTACGGGGGTCCATAGTTAACAGGACCAAATATTGTTAGTATAAATTGTTAAATATATACCACCTGGTAGGTTTTTATGTGTACCTTTGGTCCTATTAACTATGGCCTCCCGTAGTCGGTTGCAAACCCCGCACGTCATGAGACACCCTGGTGCCCCTATCAGAAGAGACAGGACGAAGCGGTGGCCTCGACAACTTCGGGGAGCGACGCAAGCAGAACCCTCCCGAGACGTCCGCCTTGCGCTCGAGAAACGTCACAACCAGAGGGTGACCGCACGGGCCCACGCCAACGCTACTATACTATCTCGAAACCCTCTGCCGGAGTCCCGGCCGAGAAGGGAAGCCCCGTGTGGGTGTGCGAGTCAGAGAGCAGCAGACATCGCGAACACCGAGGGAGGAAGCTTTAGCACGATGCGGGGGTTTCAGAGTACTCCGCCGCGCCGGCAATACCGGTTTCAGCAACACCTACGAGCCGCCGCCACCGCCGCTTCAGTCGCCGCCACCTCCGCTTCAGTCGCCGCCACCACCGCTTCAGTCGCCGTCACTACCGCTTTAAATCGCCGCCACCGCCGCTTCAGTCGCCGCCACCGCCGCTCCAGCCACCGCCGCCGCCGCTACCGCCACTCTAGCCGCCGCCGGGGCCGCAACGGATATCCGGCCGTACCCGTTCGAAGACGATTCCGTTCTCCGCCACTGCGGACGTTCAGCGCTCAGCAGCGCCCAGAGGAACCCCCCCCCCGCCGTCGCCAGTGAACCGCGACCAAGGCCTTCACAATAGCGTCGGATTCCTATCGATGATGGACAAGACGGCGCTGCTGTTCATGCTCGACACGCGTAAGGCCGTCGATGCAAGTCGCGGCAAGCAGCCGACGAGTGTCGGGGGACGCGGGCAGCTGTCATCTTCTGTTGGAAACCCCGAGGAAAGATCGCCCAACAGGGGGGGGGGCGGGAGGGTGCCGTGTGCGTTCGCGACGTGGCTTGCCACTCAGGAGGACATCGAAAACACCCTGGGGGACCAGCGGCCGCCGTGCAAGCCTCCGAGTTTGCCGCAATCTTACGCCTCTGACCTCAAGGTCCCACGGAGCCACAAGGAGGCCATGGGGTCGGAGTACGCTCATCTTTGGGAGGAATCGACGGGGCCGGAGTTTTACGGATTGCTGGATGCGGGGACGTTTTTGATCCCGTATGGGAACCAGTGCACAACTACATCAACGCAATGTGAGTGTTTGACTGGAAGGCTGATGAGTACGTTTCGCCCACACAAAGTAAGGCGAGATTTGCAGCACGGGAGGATGAGCAGAGAGCAAACATTGATTTCGGGGGATTTTTTGCGCCTACTGTTGCTCTTTCGGGTGTCCGGTTGTTGACAGCGATGGTGGGCTAGTTGGGTCTTGGCTTGCGCCATTTTTGCCATTGACCAGGCTGTCGTGCAATCTGACCAAGAGGAAAACGCATCCTTGCGTTTGCACCAGGGTTGCGGTCGACTCTCGGGGAAGATACATTAGTGAAACTGAACAAGAGCTTCTACGGTTTGAAGCAGGCTTCAAGGCAATGGCATGCACACCTTACATACTATCAATAGGTGCTTGTTGGCTCTAGGGATTGCACAGTGCCTGGCAGATGCATGTTTGTTTCGTTTGATGGATGAGGGGAGAGTAGTGGTGACTTCAGTAGTGCATGTGGATGATACTTTTGCGGTAGGGGAGAAGGCAAGGTGTGACCACTTTGGTAGGGACTGGGACCAAATGGTTCCGGTTGAGGACCTGGGAGAGTTGCTTTGGTCTCCGGGGTGTTTTCACGAGAGGGATTAGGAGAAGGGGGGGGCTGAAGATTTACCAGCAGACATTCGCTGAACAATTGACGGGTGAGTACGGAATGGAGTTTGGTAAGAGTGTTCCGCTTCCTGTTCGCAACGAAAGCTTGCGGAATTCGGCAAGAATGAAGCACCAGAAGACTGGCCGTTTTGCGAGTTGGTAGGCTCACTCATGTGGCTATCGACCCAGACTCGGGCAGACATCTCCAATGCCGTAAGAGCGGTGGCAAGGTACTGCGCTGCACTAAAATTAGTGCACTGGAGGGCAGCACTGGTTCGTGAGACGAACTAGTTCCTTCGAGTTCACTTTTCGGAAAGGTACAACTGGGGGGGCTGAGCTTTGCAGGTGTTTGCTGACGCGGACTACGCAGGCAAGGCGGCTGGCAGAAGGTCAGTTTCAGGAGGATTGGTGATGTGTGGGGGTGCTTGTGTTGTGCCTTGGTTTTCCAGGACTCAGAAGTGCGTCACACTCTCCCCTATGGAGGCAGAGTACGTGGTGCTTGCTGACGCGATTAGAGAAGCGTTGTTTATGAGGCAGGTTTGGCGTTTCAAGTTGCCTGAGGTAGGAATGCCCTGCATACCGACCGGTGTTCGAGGACAATCAGGGTGTCGTGCAGCTTGCGCTGAACCCCATTACTAATTCCAACTCCAAGCACATCGACGTGCGGCACCACTTCCTCAGGGAACTGATTGGGAGAAAAGAGATACCAGGTACCTGGTATCGTTTATCCACGTACCGCCCCCTTTTCAGCATGCGGATTTCCTGACCAAAGCGATATCGCGGGAGTCTTTCGAGTTTCACCGTAGCGTTACGATGAATTTGTGGTGATCTTACTGCTCGAAATGCTGAAAATGTGCCATGGGGACTGATTTTTTATTTTTGGATGTTTGGCTTTTCAGGACATTTGGTTCGACTGATTTTTGGTGTCTCGGTTTTAGATTTTCCCGCACTGATTTGTGGTTTTTCGGATTTTGGTTCGACTAATTTTTGGTTTTTCGGACTTTTGTCTTTGACTTTTCCGATTTTATGTTCGCTGTTTTTTTTTCTTCCTTTTGCTTTACCTTTCGGCGGTGATTTTTGGTTGGACTGATTGCCTCGCTCTCTATTGAGGTTTGATTGCCTTCTATTGACGACTTCATAATCTGAAATGATGACACTGGATGTTCGTCGAGTCCACGCCTGGATGCCCTGACCACCACGTACGTGGTCTGATGAAACTATTTATATGTCGTTGTATTAGAGGACAGAGGAGGAGAGGGAGAACGGAGCCTAGCTCGCAGCTCAGAGCGGAGAACGGAGAACGGAGAACGGAGTGCTCGAACTTTCCTCATGAACACACGGCAAAATTCACAATACCGCTTGCGAAGATACACGCAACCCTCTACAACTTGTAACCGTCGCCGCTGGAAAGATCCAAACGAACGCCCTCCCTGGTTCTTCACTGCAGCGTCGAGACTGTAGAGACATTCAAGACTTGCTTGGACCTAAGAACAGCCAACCACAGCCCAGCAGAAAGAAACCCGGCCAACCGGGTCAAAATCCCCTGTATAACACACACCAGGTATACTTCTAACCTTTGCAATTGAAACAACGACCGCATTCCATACGATGACCATGGCCAGAAAATAAAATGCCAAGTGGTGCCCTACTCCCCCATGCCCCTCAAAGTAGCGCAGGGTTGGCGACTTGACAACTTTTTCCTCGCGTCACTCAGACACGGTGGTAATCATCGACCAATGCCCATACCCCCTTACTCACCCTCCAAAGATTCCACAAGAACCTACGGTGAGACTTAAAAGGGGTCGCAGCAAGAGATTTCGCCAAAATATCCGCGTGCCGCTCTTCCGAAGCTACGAACTGAATGTCGATCTTCTCAGCACGAAGTAGCTCTCTGACAAAATGAAAAGGCAACGTCGATATGCTCGCTCCGAGCAGAACAAAAAGGGTTCTCAGCCAACGCTACGACCCCCTGGTTATCCTCGAAAACCCGGACACACGATCCGCTTAGCTCTGAACAAATGAGGCGTTCTACGATAGAGGTTAACCCTAATTTTTCTGAGGCTCCTCACTTAACCCCTTTAGAACCGCAGTCCCGTTTGGGGACAAAACTACTTGAAATTTGACTGGATTGTCCCCAAAACGGGACTGCGGTTCTGAAAGGGTTAAAGGAGCTCCATACCTCACCCGAAAACTGACTTTAGCACAACTTAAAATGCATCGCGGCGAATAGTCCCATGGCCCAAGTCTACAAAACGTTTTTTTTATATTCCGACGATTTTGGGTCAAGGAACCCCGTCTTTCAGAAACAAAATAGCGGAAATGTGCTACCTCTGTCGTAGAACGGGTCAAATAAACGGCAACACCGCGCCCGTAAGCAAAGCTTCCTTCACCTCTTCTGCTGTGGGCAGCGTAACACACATCTGCGTGCTACTTGCCCAACTGACGGCCGCACCCCCGAGGGTAATCACCTTCCCCGATACCGAGCGCCTATTGTTCGACGTATTAGCATAACCAGCATCGATATACGCAGTCCAAGCCAATCCCGAGGCCGTCCCACACAAAAGCCCACCCCATAAACCTGGTCCCGTGGAGATAAGCCATGCCAGGTACTCTTCAAAACTGCCTTCCAGTGCCTCTCCGTGGGGTTGTAAGAGAGTGGCTCGCGACAGCACGCACAGCGTGCGGGATGTCCGGCCCCGTCATGGTCGACAGCCACATCAATCTGCCCGCAGCCTCCCTGTACGACCAGTCTCCTCCAAGTCCGCTCTCCTCTCTTGGACCTAGTTCCACACCGGGGGTCGCGGGGAATGTCAGAGTATAAGCCAACCCCAAAACGACTCAGCGAGCTCTCAATAAACGCCTTCTGCGAAAGCTCCAATGTCCCCAATTCCCAGTCGCGTTTGAAATCACAACCAGTGTACCAAGTCAGTTCGCCGAGGTTATTCGTGGGGAGACGTCGTAACTAACGCGACATGGAAATCTCGGCATGTCTCGCCCGATCCAGCGATCACGATGTCATCTACATGAACGGCCGTGATCAGTTCTACCTTGCCGTCCACAACCATGCGAAACATACGTACACGGGACAGACCTACACTGCTCCATACCGTACTCTACCACGGTCTCTACCAAAAATCCGGCCCACTGCCGTCCGCTCTGCTTTAGGCCATACATTGATCTGTTTAGGCGGACGATATTCCCTGACATGTCACCAAACCCACCGGGTAGTTCCATGTATATCTCGGCGTCGAGTTTCGCGCGAACAAAAGCTTGTGCGTCGTCTGGATGGAAAATATTTAGACCGTGTTCGTTGGCAGCAGCCGTCAGAATGTTGACTGACGCTGACGAGGGAGTTGGTGCAAACGTTTGAAAGTAATCTACATTCTACACCTGGCTAAAACCCTTAGCCACAACAAGTCTGGTCTTTGCCTTTACTATCAGGTCATCCTAATAGTCCGTCTTGTAGACAAACGCCCACTTCGCACCTCCAGGTTTCCGTCCTGGTGGCGGTGTCGCGGCTTCGGATGTACCGGTCGTTTTGTGACCGTCCAACTCAATTTTCATGGTCTCGTGCCACGCCGCTTTGTGCTGGGGACGCTCTACATCTAATCTGCTGCGGACTGCGGGGGCGGTTCTACGTCTTCCGGGAAACCACTCGGCATGCACACGCTCAACTTCCCTTTATTCTCCACAGCAGGCCCTCCGGCCATCAAGGCCACTGCGTCCTCCGGCGTCCAGGATGTACGATTCAGGAAACTCCCAGGCTTCGTGCACCACTCTTACCCTACCGCAAGCAGCGCGTCTGTGGCTCCATCGTTCATCCTTTCCTGGTGCACAGCAGGCTCACCCTCCAGGCGGTGGCTCTGATCCCGGGTCCGGCCTCGTGCTGTCGGGGGGAGCCGTCCCCAGCTGCTGAGCTCGTGTGCTGGCCTCCCCGACAGGACTGCGGGGGGGTCCTCGCCGTTCCCCTGGCCGGTGAAGGAGGCTGATGCTACGTTCGAGTCGCTCTCGGCCCTCCCTGCCGGGACCGAGGAGGCGTCCACGGCTCCCTCTTGAGACGAACCCATCGCCTCGGGTGTTTCGTCGCCAGCCTCGCCGGCGGCAGGTGGCTGCTGTGCGATCTCCTGCACAAACGCGTCCAGGTCAAAACCCCACGTCACGTCGAGGTCGTTCAAGTGAGCCAGACCGTCGTCCAGCTCATCCACCACCCCCCCCCTACCACCACCACCACCACCTCGATCCGACGTGCTCTCGTCGTCTGCCTCGGACCCCCCCCCTTTTCCGTAGACAGGGAGACGTTCGCCTCGGCAGGTACAGGTGGTGTAGGCGACACGCGATGCCAGATGACGTTTCGCGTGATTTAGGACGGCGCGTTTTGCCTCGTCAGTACTCGTACTGAGTCTCGGGGGTAGTTGGGTGCAGGGCCAAAGGTAAAAGCACTCTTGTGCTTTCGCCTGTGCCTTGTTTTTCCTCTTCACCTTGCAGTAGCCAGGCTTGAGGAAAGGTAGTAGTACTACCGGGGAGGAGCTACCATGCCTCATATCATGCGGCGATTCGCTCTCTGGGCTAGCTGTCGTTGCTGAGCTTCATCGTCGCCCGTGTGATGATGCACCACGATCGATGCGACGACGATGGTCTGGTGTTATCACGGTTTTGCCGCATCGTGGGAACACGGCGCCCTGCACACCGATCGATGCACAGCAGTATGGTATCAATCGTAGCACCAGACATGAAAAAAAACAAAATCGTACGCAAACGAGAGCGACCAACTTGGTTTACCCTCTTTCGAGACTTCAGAGCGGAATTATTATTGTTGACCGGTAGTGATTAGTGACGACAAACAGCAACGGCCATGGGGGGAGCGGGGGGTGGTACTACAGTGATTGGTGTGTCCAAGTTGTGATGCAAAGGAGTCGTATGCACGCGCATGTGGGCGCAACATTATTATTATCCTTTAGCCGTTCCGTTGGGCGCATTCACCCTCCTGATCGTAGACGCTGGCAACAACCAAAACGTTTTCAACCATTGTTAGGTCGCTATCTTGCAGACCCGAACGGGGGGTGTAAGACAGGTACACCGCCTATCTATCGATCTATCTGTACGCGCATGAAGCACCTCACGCGCGTCTGAATGCGCTGCGTACTTGCGTGTGCGCGCATACAGCGACTAAAAAACCGAGGCCACCTACCTCCCAAATGCAACCCGGTGGTCTATAGTTAGTGCGAAGCACAACAACACGTACGTGTAGACGACCACAAGACACCATTGTGCGTGCACCCGGCGTTAGCGTGCTCCCCCAAACCAGAAATTAGTATTATCCGAAGCCTCACTAATTCGCAGGCTCGATTTAGCAGGCTCGCCCTGGGTTGGGAAAACTGGCTATACTATCAACAATGATATTTACTACTTAAAAGCTTTCATTCGACAACAACTGTATGTACCGTGCATGTTTCCAGCCCGACGTGAGTCGAATCCCCTCAAAAACCGCGGTAATTCGTACACCGCCCACAGGCTTCTTCTATCACTCCGACCGAGTCAACAACAAGTAAGTATCCCACTTTCCCTTCTCGAAGGCTGCCCTTTTTTTATCCGGGTGCGTTTATCCGTAGCTCCGTTCGCTACGTTTTTTTATGGTCCACCTCAGCAGATTAAGGCGAACCCACCCACCCACCCACCCACCCACCCAACCGTCTTGAAATTACGTTGGCCCGGTCCCAAACGAATCACAACCCGCTCACCGGCCTGAAATACTATGTACCAGGTTATACACTCTACCTTCTCAGCGCCTGAGGGATTGTGGATCGAAGGAAAACGACTGCATCAAGTGCGGCCTCTCGTCTTACTCTCCATCAGATCTGTGCTTACCCTCCTTCCCCCCCCCCCCCCTTTCTACACGGCACCAGACACAACAAAAACACACAAGAAAAAAAAAAAAACAGGAACCACGAGCGAGTGGTGTTACCGACAGCGAATCGATACGCACGCAGGCTATTTTTAATCGAAAACGACAGGGTTAACGGTAGAAGGGGCGGGGTAGGGGGCGGGGGGGGGGGGGGGGGGGGGGGGGGGGGGGGTGATAGACAAAGTTTTCATGTGCCTGGCACAACCCACTGCCTGAATAAAGTCACCGGGAACGATTCAACTAAAAATAAAGAAAAAAAAAACAACGAATCCCCTCCCTCCCTCCCGACGGCTGGTATTCATGTTCATACTGGGCATCATTCTGACCGAAATTATTAAATAAATAGCTGTGGTAGTCGAAAAACACCTTACATTTACTACCATTGTGGTATACTAAAGCTCTATTTCTGGGACCGCGCCGGGCGACGGCGGCGGCGGGTGGCGGGGGGGGGAGCGGCGGTACTAATTGTCACGCATGGCCGTAGTCGCATGCATGACCATAACCCCTCGCATCCCTTTAATGCCGGGACGGAGCACGTCGGGTTTTCGCCATGACTGGGGGGGGGGGTCAGTAGTTCTGCGAGAGGAAAGCGTACCAAGCCGCGAATAAAATGGCCGCGAGGCAGTGAGGCACCATGTCGGCCGGGGCGTCGGAGGAGGAGGAGGAGGAGAAGAGCTCCTTTAAGCACACCAAGGACAGAGCGATGCCCGTCCCCATTTCGTGAAACACCTGGCAACAACAATCACCAGTACCAGCAGCAGCAGCAGCAGCAGCAGCAGCAGCGGCAGCAGCAGCAGCGGCGGCGGCGGCGGCGGCGGCGGCGGCGGCAGCAGCAGCAGCGTCGCCATGCAGGGAGAAGCGGAGAAGAAGCGTAAAAAGGGATTGTTCAGTCGTGTCAAGAGTCAAACAATCCCACAGCTGGCAACGCGGTAAAAACTAAAACTACCTGTCTGTGGAGCTCTACATACAGCAGGGTAACGCTACTGTTAACACGGTAACCCGAACGCGCGCACGTATTGTGATCATGATGGTACAGCAGGGTTTCCGCTATCGTAAGAAGGCGTTTTGGATGAGTTCACCTTCCCGCGCTTGAAGCCGGCGCTGTTGGACTTGTAGGCCAGCACGTCAGACACCAGGACGCCGATCAGGTACGCCCCCACCAATCTGTTTGCGCAAGCAGGCATACACATATACCAGGGTATACGGAGCATATACGCAGAAAGCACAATAATACACAATATTACGGGGGACCATAGTTAATAGGACCTGCGGTACACACAAAAACCTATACATTTCCCTACTTTTACTAACATTATTTGGTCCTATTTACTATGGCCCCCCGTAAAAGTGTGGAGGACAGGCTGATGCCCACAGTTTTCCGATGGGGATAAAAAAAAAAAAAAAGTTGAAGCAAACTTGAATGAGAAAACTTCACACAAAGCAGTGATCCTTGTTCTTAACGCAGGGAAGATCTCGCTAAAAATAGGGAGTCGCTCTGGTGGTGGGACATTTTGTAAGCCGTTCTGCCGTCGCCAGATGTGTGCACTGGCCTTAACCCTTTTAGAACCGCAGTCCCGTTTTGGGGACAAATCACTCAAATATCAAGTAGTTCGTCCCCAGAACGGGACAGCGGTTCTAAAGGGGTTAACAAAGTTTTTTGAACAAAAAAACAAAAACGTAGATCGCTGAATGGGCGACGGACGGACGGACGGACGGACGGACGGACGGACGCATACCTCCGGACTCTCAGTTTTTTTTCTGTATAATATAGGACCTGCCTGCGGCTTTTCTTCAACTTTTCTAAAGGATCTCCGGCTTTACCAACGGCTGGACGTAAAAACAATAGGGAAGTTTTTTTTTGTTTTTTTAATCACCACTTTCACCCTCCAGCTTAACCCCTTTAGAACCGCAGTCCCGTTTGGGGACAAAACTACTTGAAATTTGACTGGTTTGTCCCCAGAACGGGACTGCGGTTCTAAAAGGGTTAATTAACTCGTGGGAGGTTTTTACCCTCAGCGATCTTCTTCTGAAAAAGCCGTGGTCACAGGTTTTAAAGGTCGGGTACTGATATTTTATGCGTAAAATATCCCGACATTCCGCTCAGCCAGATGTGCTCTAGGTGGCCCTGGAATTTTAGCCGCCCTTAGAGGGGACAAGACCGGTCAAATTCTTGAGTAGTAGCTTGTGCCCGAAACCGGACTGCTGCAGTCCTATACAAAAGGCTTAAAAAAAAACAAATTGAATACCGGGTAGATATACTTCGAGTACACGAGAACCAATTCAACGTACGTACGTACGTACGTACGTACGTATACAGGTGTAACCTTGACTTTAAAAAAAAAACACAAAACGTGGCACGAGAGACGGGCGGCTTGCGGGGGAACTATACACCAATACTGACCGAAGAGGGGCGCCAATGATATGCGTTGCCCTGGTTCCCCAGTGCACCGCCTATATTACGGAGGACCATAGTAAGTAGGAACTTCATTACACACAAAACCTGTACATTTACCTATTTTTACTAACAATATTTGGTCCTATTTACTATGGCCCCCCGTAATAGTTGTAATTATACGCGCGATGAGGTGATGTACTCATTAATACTATTACGGGGGGCCATAGTTAATACCAGGGTAGGACCTGTGGTATACACAAAACTTATATATTTACCCATTTCTACTAACAGTATTTGGTCCTTTTAACTATGGTCCCCCGTAATATAGGCGATCCCTTTTTGAGGGGACCTTTGGTCAGGGAAAATGGTACACAAGGAACCTCAAAACTACTGCGCGCTTTGTTTTTTTTTCATTTTCTTCTTATAGCCTACAAATACGGAGGGGACAGGTAAGCAACTCCGACGAGGGGCGTCGGCAAACGAAGGACCTCCATCCCCGACTGCTGACACTACGACGTACCAGTGCCCCTTGCGAGGGTCTACAAGATGCCTACTTTCTACAAGAAGGCGTGCATGGCACAGCCCGTCGCTAGGTTACTCGCTCGGCAGGCAGCCTGTTCGAAACTGCCCGGCAGATTGCGTGCGACGGTGGACGGCGTATTGTAGGTCGGACACTTCACGCAAAAACACGAAAAGATAACCCCCTACTCGTTTCAAGTTACGACCAACAATAGATCTCAGAATCCCCCTCCCCCTCCCCCCTCCCCCGGGCCCGGAGGCGACCCGACGACTGGCCTCATGTGGGGGAGGACGGCCGTGACCGCTCCGAACTTGAAGCCGATCAGGTCGCACAAAGGCTCCGCGAGCTTGGCGGTGAAGTCGTCGTACTTGAGGAGGTGCAGGGCGCCGAAGACAAAGGCGACAATGCCTTGGGCCACGAACGCGTGGTTTGGGTCCCGGAAGAACTCGCACTGCTTGCGTCAGTCCGAGCACCGGAAAAACAACGGGGGGAGGGGAGGGGAGGGGAGGGAGGCCACAGGGGGTAGGAGGGAGGCCGGGGGAGGGAGGGGGGGGGGGGGGGGTGTAATCAGTGTAATCTATGGCCGTAGTCGTATGACCATGAACCCTCGCACCCCTGAAATGCCGGGACGGAGCACGTCGGGTTTTCACCGACCAGGCAGGCATTGCTTGCACTAAGGAAAAGGGGGGGGGGGAGAGAAGAAACAACCGGGGGGGGGGGGATGCAAAGTAGGGGGTGGGGGGGGTAGGGGTGTACTCACTATCATGCATGGCCGTAGTGGTATGGCTATAGAGCCTCGCATCCCTACGATACCCGGACGGAGCGCGTCGAGTTTTCACCAACCAGGCAGACCTTTGCTTGCACCAAGCGCGAAGCGTCGTCAGGTGTTGGGCGAGTCGCATGAAGAGTGAGCTGCATCCTACTAGGAATCGCTGTTGAGGCGGATTTTCATGCATATGGATGACAGCGTGAATGAGTTCTTTTATTTTCCTGAGTGGCCGCTTCCAGGGCCGGGAAGGGTCGGTGTACTCGATAGGAGAGATGTACTCGATCTCATGCATGGCCGTAGTCGTATGACCATAGACCCTCGCATCCCTACAATGCCGGGACGAAGCATGTCGGGTTTTCACCGACCAGGCAGACATTGCTTGCACCAAGCGCGAAGCGCCGTGAGGTGAATGGCGAGTCGCATAAAGGGGTGAGCTGCTGCATCCTACTAAGAACCGCTTTTTGAGGTGGACTTGCATATGGACGACAGCTTCAATGAGTTAATTTAATTTCCGGTGTAGGCGCTTCCAGAGACAGCAATGGGAGTACTATGTAACTGCCTCTTGGGTGCCTTACCTTGAACACTACGTGGTGATACGATCAATTCCCCGGGGGGGGGGGGGCGGGGGCGGGGGGGAGAAACCAGGGGAAATGAGGGAGGGGGGGGGCGATCCGTACGTTTCCGTGAAGGAAAAGAGTAGAAGCTTCCTTGTTTGAATTCCTTTCCGGCTTCGTTCTTACTACGTAATACGTACTGAGTTATTACGGATCGAGAGTTGAGCTGGACACTGTCGGAAAGATGACCAAGAACAAACATGTAGAAAATTGCATCCGCATTGGGTATACACGCACCAACAGCCAGCCACACCCACCCACTCACTCACCCACCCACCCACCTATTGACCACCGCCGTGTGCCGCCGCTCCTCTGACGAACCTCAGACATGGGCCAGAGAGAAAGCTACCAACCCTCAAAAACAAGCAGTTCCATTCGCATTGGGTACATATATACACCGACACCAGTTACAACCACGTCCAACCATCTACCAACCCACTCACCCATTCACCCACCCACCCACCCACCCACCCACTCACCACCGCGTGCCGCTCCTTGGCGGCCTCGTCCCTAGCTCCGCCGACCCATGACAGCTTCGCCGGGGCTGCTTTCCCCTCGGCCGCCTTGCTGTCCTCGAAGGGCCAGCCGATCTTGCCCGCGAAGTTCACGGATTCCCGGGCGGACTTAGCGGCGCCCTTGACGTGCTTGCCGGACTCCCTGACCGATCCTCTGGCGGTTTTGGCGGCGTCCTTGATGTACCTGTTGGCGTGTTTGGCTTCGTCGCCGGCCGCGCCGAAGGCTCCCTGCAGCCCCCTGGCGATCTTATTCTCCATGTAATCTCCTCCCTGCTCCATCCCGCTGCCGCCCCCCTATGTATCATGTGGCGAAACACGGGGGAAACGGAAAATGTATTCATCTTTTATAAAAATATCTTAAAAAATTATATACTTCGAAGTATATGTATACCAGGTATATATATACAGGTATATATATATATATATATATATGGTACCTGGTACCTGGTAATATAGAAGAGAGTTTTTGGGCGTTGGAGGCGTTTTATTTACGCATCTTCCTTTTCTTTTACGTGGTCTGGGTTTTCCGTTGTTTTCTCACGTTTTCGTCGGCACCGCATAAGATATGGATTGTCGGATGGGAAATGATATCCTACTATTACGGGGGACCATAGTTAATAGGACCTATGGTGTACATAAAAACCTATATATTTAACCATTTTTACTAACAATATTTGGTCCTATTAACTATGGTCCCCCGTAATAGTAATGGAGAGAGAGACAAAACCATGCACTAGCCAAAAGGTGAGCAAAGCGAGCAAGCAAGTAATGAAGCAGACCGAGCGAGAAAGGAAGCACAACAAGTGAACACGAGCAAGCGAGCAAACCTTGTACTGTTTGTTGTGGTTTTGTATAGATATCGATACGTGCACATTTATTCGTCGATGCTGCTTCGAAGGTCAGGCTATCCTCCGACTTAGCCATTGCCCTCTCGTGGGCGATGGCCAAGCGCGATCGCGGCAGACATCTACCCTATACTACCGCCCGCCCCCCCCATATACACCTGCAGGCAGTAGTTTCTTATCCCGCAGAGGGTTCAGCATTCCCCTTGCAGCATGCTTGAAGACGACTCCCATCCGGAAAGCAATACGTAGTATTCCCTCCAAATGTATCGTACAACATGTTCCACGCCGACTTGAATCGAATATCCTCCGCAGTAGTATTGTTACTATTCATATTACGGGGGGGGGGCATAGTTAACAGGACCAAATATTGTTAGTAAAAATGGTTAAACATATAGGTTTTTATGTGTAACATAGGTCCTGTTAGGGCATAGGAAATAGGACATACGGTACTCACAAAAAAACTACCAGGTATACTCGTAGTTGCTCTCCCTGAATCCGAAAAATAAATAACTAACCATCTTACCAGGTACTATTTTTTTATTTTATGAATGTGACTCCACGAACTCCTGACCGACGTTTCACGAATCAATTAATCCTCAAAGATTTACATTTCTTATTCCCTCTTCCTTTGTGCTGAGATTTCTCACATTCCCCTATTTTTACTATTTATATTAACAATAGTTGGTGTGGAAGGTCAACACCGTCGATGACGTGAGACCGCTGGTGACCGCCTAACGAAAAACGAAAAACAATAATCAGGGTTCGGCTGCCCGTGGTTCTCAGAACAGCAACTAACTACGGATATCCCCCGATAGGGGTCTCTCGCGTCATTGACGGTGTTGACCCGTCCTTGGGAGACAGCTATCTGGAGTGACTAAATGTCCTCCCCACGGAGTCAGACTAGCTCTAGCATCTTGCTGAATATCAACGAAGAACTCTGCTCGGCTTCTTACGTCGGTCGTATGTTAAGATCATGGACAGCGGGACACTTTGTATCCCTGGGCAGGTCTGCCTATTAAGCCGGTACTCATTGGTGCTCACGTTGATGTTCGCATAGAGATAGAAGAGCCACTTTATTCCTTTCGTGCACGACAGAGACTGGGACCACGCTCGTGCCTCTCTGGAAAACCCCTGGTTTTCCACCTAAGATACGCCTTCCAAGTACTACAAATACGATCCCAGTGCCAGAACCCAGGTAATTACCGGGCTTTCAACCTCATACAAAGCAGTATCATAACACTAGCCCACTCTGATGAGCCGTATATTATGCAGAATTATGGGAAATTCATGGAAACCCCGATTCCACAACTAGAACATGAGTCGAAGATGCGGCTCCTCAAAACCCACTCCCACACCTCTGAACGGCAAGGCAACGAAGCCGGCAAAGTACGTAAAAAATAATGAAAGGGAGCGCAGCCGCAAGGGGCAGGAAGAAATCGTCAACGAAAAACCATCGCCATGTCACCCGCGACCGGGGGGGGGGGCGAGGAAGATGCAGGGAAAGTGAAAAGGGAACATAAAAAAAAAAGACGAGAAGAAAAATATCACGGAAGATGTCAAGAGACATCGAAAACCCAGCCTACTACTCGGGAAACGTGTCCTGTGCCACAGTGAGTGGCACGATTGCCCAAACCAGCCCCGACACTGAGCGGGGGGGTAGGCAGGACAGAGTACGCGAAAAACATCCCTAACCAAGCCCAAGAAAAACACTCAAATAAACAACCCAGGAACACACCTGAAGTCCTGCCAAAAGAAAAAATCGACCCGAAAAGTCGGAAGACGTCAACAACGAGAAAGACCACCGCCCAAATCCAGGAAAACGTCAAGAAAAAAAAAAACGAGCGCAGCCAAGAAGCGAAAATCAGCTATCCACGGCGGCGCCTCGAGATTCGTCTACGTTACGCTGGACCCCCCGTGCAAATGCGCTAGCCAAGTGAATTTGGAGACACCAAGAGCCACGTACAGCTCTCGTCGAAGTCGTGTAGCGCGCCGGAGAAAGATGAAGCTTGATCGGTCCCGGGTCGTCCAAAAATCGAACTAAATATACTCCATCCGTGGGCGTAGTCGCGCTGATTCATAAGCCGGTCGCCCCAGTGGTTCAAGTGGTTAACCTCGAATTCTACTTGTTTGAGTCCTGGGTTCGAGCCCCAGGTGGGTCGGACTTTGACTTTATTTGCAAAAAAAAAAAAAAAAAAGGGTTCAATTGTTGAGAGCGCCTTGCAGCGTGGGTAGGCACAATTCGATGCGAGTCGACGAGGGAAGAAAAGGCTGAAATCTTCTCGCGATAAAAATGAAGGCACGTACCGTAGCGGGAAGGGGGGAGAAGAGCCTGCTATGTGACCCCGGATCTGTGTTACGAGTTGGAAGGAGAGAGAGAGAAGAAGATGTGCGAAGATAATGAATGGGATGAGAAAAAGTATATATATAATAAAAAAAAAAACACGTAACGACGGGCTACAAGGGACCCTCGCTTCGCGACCCACTGTAGTACGTTACATACAAAAACCTACGTATTTCGCTGTTTTTACTAACAATATTTGGCCCTAGATTTACCATGGGTCCCCCGTAATAATAGCAGTACTACGGGGGACCATAGGTAATAGGACCTATGGTATACATAAAAACCTATATATTTAACCATTTTTACCAACATTATTTGGTCCTATTAACTATGGAATCTTGAAGTCAGAAGACGGCAAAAAAATAAATGGCAGGAGAAACTTGGATACAGCTACTGACTGTAGTACAGCAGCAGCAGTAGAAACGATCATCATGGTATTTAAGTACGAGATGAGGCATGACATACAGGTATAAATAGGCGTTTCCCTCTCTCTGTGCCACCTATTTTTTATACACGAGGTACGACCAGTATATTATCATGATCCCAGGAATCCAGGAATACTGCTGTACAGTTGGTATATACCAGGTAGAGTATTGCCGGGCAGGTACTGCTGTACCAGTATATACTGGTACAACGGTATACGTAGTACTTCGAAGTATACTGGTATAACGTTACTCCCCATTTTCCCCCGAGAGTTAGTGGAGCCTGTCCTGCGACCACGGACAACAACAACAACAACAACAACAACAACAACAACAACAACAACAACAACAACAACAACAACAACAACAACAACAACAACAACAACAACAACAACAACAACAACAACAACAACAACAACAACAACAACAACAACAACAACAACAACAACAACAACAACAACAACAACAACAACAACAACAACAACGGCAGCAGCAGTACTCGTAGTACTCGAAGCTCAATCAATGCTGTGGGGATGTTCTGTCTTTTCGTCGTTTCAGCTTGGGAAATTGAAACTGACTTTTGAAACAGCCGGTTCCGATTGGATTTTTTGTTCGAAAAGCGAACACAACCCACCCCGCGCGCGATATCCATTGAGCTGCTCGGGACTCGGCATGTGGGCGTGGGGTGAGCGAGCGGCGTCCGCTCGGCGCCAGCTCCGCTTGTGAAGGATGCTTACCACAAGCACATGATAGTCCGTCCGCTCAGGACAGCTACCTGGCAAATACGTACCAGATACCGGTACGTACCTATCTATCGGTACTACTACTACTGTACTACTGTACCTACCTGTACACAAAATACAAGTAATAAAAAATATCGATAAAAACAATGAAATGAAACCGCCGTCATCTATCTGTCTTCAACGTTCAACGTGACAGGTAATAATGCGTGGCTGCGTCCCGGTACTGGTACGCTTGCTGTGTATACCGTACTCGTGTACTCGCAGACAGAGAGCCACCGTAGAGCTGCTGCCCCCTTGGAGCTGTTGCCCCCTTTGTCCCCCCCCCACTATACGTATCATGTGTCGCCATCAACCTCGCACGCACAGACAGGCAGACCTCTCTCTCGTCGTCCTCCTGCCGTCCCTCTCTCTCTCTGTCTGCGCTCTCCACCTCACGAACACGCACGCAGGTATGCTCGCGCGTGGTTCGCGAAGAACATGATGGCAACATGATGACAACTTTTAGACACATACATGTATTTATGTATGTACTGCTCTTCAATGTAATACGTGTAACTGACGACATGCGACATGCGACCGAGGGAGGGTTCGTTTGTTCGTTGGTGAGACAACAATACGAACGAGCAGTGCGGGCCAACTTCAAGCACACCTGGGTAAAATCAAGGCTTCGAAACCTACGAGGAGTAGACACATAACCCATTCATGCTTGACGGCGTTAATAGTCCGAACTGTAGCGCAGCTGGAGGGAGCTCTCACCCAGGCTGACTCCCTTCTGGGCCTGCAAGGTTTAGCTACAGCTGCTGCTGCTGCTGATGTTCCACGATACCTACCTGGTGCATACCTGGTGCATTGCTTTGTTCGCTGCACTCTGTACACTTCGAATCATATCTTACAGGGCAGGGCAGTATTCATACCTGCAGGAAGTAAACCGAGGAGCCTGGACGGGAGGAAGCAGCAGCAGCAGCAGTAGCTGTGTTGGTTGGTGAAGCCACCACCACCCCAACCGCTACACACAAGGACTTCAATGGCGTCATGATCATAATAATATCGCTTTACAGGGGGGTAGAACTCGGATGATATGATCGCAGGTCCCAGATAGGTTATGTGACGATGATGGGTTGTTGTGCTGACTGCGGGTAGGGTTTCAAGTCTTAAATTACATGTGCAAGGTTCGTTGTTCTGGGTTCCGTAAAAAAGCAGAACAAGGAAGCACAGAACATGACATACATGCAAGAAGGGAGAAGAGGAAGAAAAAGAGCAAGCTCGAGCTTTGCCCAGCGGATCTTCTTTTCCTTCTTTTGTGGATCTTGATGATATTTCTGCGGAAAAGCGTAACACCGGGGATGCACGCCCGTTGTCCCCTCCCAACCATTGCGACCTGGGGGGAGAAGAATCCATCCAGTTGGGCTCCCATTGGTATCGACGGACGTACGAATAACGAGTAGTCAATCGGTGCACACAACCAAGTGATTGTCACAAGCAAGCGTGATGTTCGTTCGTGAGGACGAGAGGGTGATGAAGAGGGTAATGACGCTGATGATGGCGCGGTCACTGCGCAGTCAATCGTCACTCCCAGAAACAACAGAAAACACCACAGGTGGCCTTCTTTCCACAGCAATAAAAACTGAGAAAAAAGCATGTCCCACTTTGTGAAAACAAAGTGGTTGCAATGAAGCTCGGAGTGGTGACTTTTTTTCGTTCGGCCAGCTTGCGAATCCAACGTCCACCATGCCGTCTTGACCTCCAGCCGTCAATTGCTTTGCGCGACTACGAGTACAACAACAGCAGCAGCACAAACAGCCCGATAAGCCCACTCGCTACGTGCGCAGATGAACTTTAACACGTATCGTGCGCTCGTCTTCTTGCACGCCAAAACGAAAAACGCCTTGTCATGGAAGCAAAACCTTTCGACGACAGCACACCTAACACCCAACTCTCAACACAGGGCTGCGCTCGGGCGGGGGATGCCAAGGAGCAAGGAGAAAAGACGATAGGCGTCGACGTTTTTGCATTCTCAAAAATGGGCAAAAAAAAAGCCTGGTCATAAAAAATACCAGAAAAAATACCGGTCAACCACGGATCAACTTGAACAAAAAAAGACCAAAACAAAAACGAATCACGAATCACGATTTTCGTTCCCCTGCCTGCTACTCGTATATCGAGTGCCGTGGGGGGACGTGACTGCCGTCCACGCAACAGGAACTCCAACGTAAAACCTCCCCGAGCAGCACACGTAGCCTCCGTAGCCACATTTTTGGCAATAAACTACTTGGAATTAGTGCAGCAAAAAAAATGGAAAATGGTGGTACCAGGTAAACTACAACACCAGGCAGTTTTTTTTTCACGCCGCGTCCCTTTTCAGCGAAGCGCCCTTCCCGAAGAGAGCGTGGTGTTAGACTCCTAGTCGAAATCTCCCGATCCCACCTTGCTTCTTCCCGCTTTGACCTGCAAACATTGTAGCGGCATGCATAGATATTTCGGCCCAAGGGAGGACATGAAGCCCGGGAGAGAGGGGGGAGGAGGGGGGGGCGGGGAAGGGGGGGGGCAGGAAACGGGAGGTGTTGGGGGGGGTACTGGGGGGGAGGGGTGTACTCATGTCATACATGGCCGTAGTCGTATGACCACAGAGCGGGTGTACCCGATATCATGCATGGCCGTAGTCGTATGACCATATACCCTCGCATCCCTACAATGCCGGGACGGGGCACGTCTGGTTGTCACCGACCAGGCGGACAACACTTGCACCAAGCGCGAAACGCCGTGAGGTGCGGCGGGGGGTGTACTCGTTGCCATGCATGGCCGTTGTCGTATCCATACACCCTCGCATCCTTACACAACGCCGGGACGGAGCACGTCACCGACTAGGCAGATACTGCTTGCACCAAGCGCGAAGCGCCGCGAGGTAAAATCGGCGAGTCGCATGAAGGGTGAGTGAGCTGCGTCCTACCAAGAGTTGCTTGAGAGGCGGACTTAGGTATATTTGTGTGCACCTTCTTGCATGCGGATGACAGCGTCGAAGGAGTTGTTTTTTTTTCCGGTGTGGCCACTTCCAGAGAGCAATGGGAATGCTACTGCTGTATGTCACTGCCTCGTGGGTGCTTAGCCACATACACACCACGTGATACGATCATCCCCCTTGAGCGAAGTTAAGCTTCTCCACCCCACACAAAGTATCTAACTCGACCACCATCCATGGTGACCGCCAGAAAACAACAAGCAAGAACGGTGCCCTGGTTGTCTAGCTCACGCAGTGAGGCCGTTCTCTATGCGGTTCGATTTCTGGGCTTCAGATTTTGACCCGATGGTATTTCCAGATGTGAACTTGGCAAATCGAAACAATCTTCCTATGCGGAAAAAAAAAATCAGATTTATTGTGCGTGCAGAAATTCGATCAAACGCCGAGACCGATTGCTGTTGTTGTGGTCTGGCGCCGCGAAGAGGCGCGCTGGGTGCGCCGCGCTGCGCGTAGGACCCAAGCGTCCCAGCCAACGCTGACTTCCTTTGGTCTGGCGGCGGAAAAACGTGCCGAGTGCGCCAGAGTCAACTTGTCTTGGTATTTCGTATTTGACGCTGGCTGTGACCGACTGCTGCTGCTGCTGTTGTACGAATCTACGAGTACGAATCCATGGAGACGTGCGCGCCGAGTACGCTTCTCTTGGTCTCTACGCCAGAGCCCGCACCAGTCGCCTGTAGTGTGGCCACGGAGAGACACGCCGCCCGCCAACCGCCCGCCAACCGCGTGGGGCGCGAAGCAGCGTCGCTATACAGCTGTGTCGCCATCCAACACATCGATCGTTCTGTTGCTGCTGCTGCTGCTGCTGCTGCTGCTGCTGCTGCTGCTGCTGCTGCTGCTGCTGCTGCTGCTGCTGCTGCTTGCTGTCATGGCTAACAAGTTCAATTTAGAGACCATGCCATTTTTCGATTTGAAAATATGACGACTTGGGCCATCGGATTCTCAAATCGAAAAAAAAAATCCGTCTGATTTTGCATATTCGGACTGCATAAGCAGATGCTTTCATTCTGGGGATCGAAACACACACAAAAATACCAACCTGAAGCTCGAAATCGAACCGCCTAGGAAACACCCTTATAGGAGTGTTTTAGAGCGTCACTGCCAACCGACGCTAACCCAATCTATGCATGCTGTAAAGTTCTTCCACACATATACAACTCCGACGCATCGGGGACAAAAACGGTGCTCGCCCGGTCGATACCGCCCCGCACGTAAGGAAACCTCAGCCAACTTATTTGCTGATTGCTGATTGGCTACGGTCCGTGAAGCGAGCGTACCCAGACGTTGAGTTATATGTACCCAGAGTCATTGATAGATACCCTGAGTTGCTGACAGATAACCGGAGTCGTCGAGGGAGAATCCAGAGTCGTCGATATATACCTAGAGTCGTTGAGATTTCCCCAGAGTCGTTGAGTTATATGTACCCAGAGTCGTTGAGAGATACCCAGAGTTGTTGAACGTACCTAATTCATTGAAAAATAAAAAAACATCGTCGAGAAATATTTGGAGCCGTTGATAGATACCCAGAGCCGTTGGGATACACCAAAGAACCGTTGGAGAAGGGGGGGAAGGAAAAAAAAAACTCGCCTGTGAGCGGTGTCGCTTGTCGGCCTTGCGGGCCTCTTTTCCGGCCTTGCTTATGCCCGTGCGCAACTTCCTCTCTTTCGCGGGCTCCCACGCTTCTTCTACCATTTCCTGCAGCTTGTGGAGGGCCTGGGAGCGATTTTGCCTCTGCGTTCTGCGGCGTGAG
Source organism: Nereocystis luetkeana (assembly GCA_031213475.1). Taxonomy (NCBI): domain Eukaryota; class Phaeophyceae; order Laminariales; family Laminariaceae; genus Nereocystis; species Nereocystis luetkeana. Next base: position 2,209,603 of record JARUPZ010000007.1, read on the forward strand.
GAACAGCAAGAGCAACAACAACAATGCCGCAACGGTAGCAACGACGACGAAAACAACAACAAAAAACGGAACATGGTCAAAACAGAGCGAAAACACCAGCACAATGAATCACTCACACACGCTGCCAACGCCCAGAACACCGCTGATTTCGACACAACATCCACCTCCATCTCCGAGGCAAGGCGGCCTCGCCGTCACGCTCCCTTCTCCCTGGCGAAGCCTATCTTGATAACCCACGCACATCACGGTCGCTACACGATCCTGTCGATCTCGATCGCGCCACCCCCCCCCCCCCCCTCCCCCTTTCTAGTAGGACTAGGAACGGTGCTGCGTCTCGAATGGGATGCGTGGCCAACGGTCAAATGGCTGAGGCAAATACCAAATGAATACCCCCCCCCCCCCCCCCCCATGGTCATACGACTACGGTCATGCATGATATCGAGTACCCCCCCCCCCCCCTCCCCCTCGCCCTCCTTTCCGCTGTCCCTACCAACATCAACGGGCCCCACCGCATCAAACCTTCTCCTACCGCAAAAACAAAAACGAAAACAAACAAAAAGTTTGCCTGAACTCTTGCGCCGTCACGACAAGCTCCCCACGGTTATTCATCCGGCCGCTCTGCTGCCGCGCCAGCCGGAGGCGGACATCGTGCGGCAGCCAATCAGCGTCGGAGACCACGAACCGCATCTCGACCTTGGTGCTGAGCTTGTTCACGTTTTGCCCCCCGGCCCCTGAAGACCTGGGAAAATAAAAACGTAAAAGTGGAAACCCACAAGGATAATACATAGAAGATAGAGGACGCCGGCACACACGAAGGGTAAGCGTCGGAATGGGGAAAGAGGGCGGAAGGGAGGGAGGGGGCAAGGGAGGGAGGGAAGGAGGGAGGGAGGGAGGGGGTGATGTACCACTGTAGTACCTTTACTCCTTGGCATCCCCGGTGAACGCCTCGTTCCAGTGGCGCAGCTGCCGTTCGCTACGCTCTAATTCGCGTGAACGGCGGCGTGGTTGACCTTGTCATCAGAAGCTTGCCGTGTCCGATACTTGGACGCTATCACAGGTGCAGCCCAAGCCAAACGTGCTGACCCGGTCTATCGTGCCATCGTCGACGAAACGATGCCTTGACATCTGGAAAGCATCACCACAGTCAGATCCTACTCGAACGAAATTTCGAGAAAAAACGCCCGAAGGAAAACAGAAAAGGTTCCGAAAAAGCATGCACGCAGCAAGCAGCCGATGGGGCGGAGCCGCGACCCATCGCAGACAGTAAAGGCCGGCACGCCGGCACCCAGCAGCACCGAACGCACCTCGAAAATGAAACCTCGAGCTGATCTTCTGGAATCTCTGGGGGGCCATCGGGTTGGGCCGGTCCGTTCTCGTGCAGCCCTGCGCGGCACGAAAGACAACACACGGGAAAAAACAAAACAAAACAAAAAACGGTTCTTTAGTTTTTCAAATATAATCATAGTGTCCGAACATCAATTATACTTGACGCGAAAGACAGAATCACATCATACAGCCGAAGCAAAACGACTATTAATAGTCGTCCCTCGGCAAACCAAAACAACGGCAATAATCGCACATGCAGCCGTACGAATACGTTAAAGAACAATTAGTTTTCCACGCGGGGCAGTTTGCTTCCACCTGAACTATCAACACGCTGATAAAACATCAGCTCATGCGACGACAGACCTTTGATCTCGACTCTCGACATAGATTCAAGCCACGGCCAACCCGCTTCGTGTTGGACAAGGCCAGCGAATGCAGATGACGGTCTCGAAGTTATCATTTGCACCCGCGGTCCAGGGGGCTAGAGGTTGCCCGCGGCGTGGTACGCTCTACATCCAAACCAGGAACAATTAAACTATAGAGCGGGACCGACAGCTCCCTCCGCTGAAAAAGTCAGTTGACGATTGTCTTTTGTGCTGAATTCAAAACTGAACACTGCTCAACTTTTGACGACGAGCTTTTACATTCGCTAGTCTTGCTGGGCGGAGTCTTCATAAAAAATCCCCCCCCCCCCCCCCCCCGAAAAAAAAAAAACACGCAAGGCCCACGCCGGAAGCGCACAGAGTCAGCGAGCGCAGCCCCCGTTATTGCTAAATACCTGGTAGGTTTAGGTTCGCTTGTCATCGACTGGCTGAGCAGAGACGATGCCCAACGTATCTACCCTGAAAATCCTCCCTGAAAAAAGAATAAGAGGGCGCCCCCCCCCGTGCGACATCATTGCCGTGCTGCAAGTTTACCCTCGTACGCAACGCGGGAACGCTGCTTCTACCGTGTAACACCATCACCCTAGGGTGATACAATAACACACCCCCTGGGACGAACGTCAGACCCGGTTTCCTCCAAAACATGCCTTAACCCCTTTAGAACCGCAGTCCCGTTTTGGGGACAAACTACTTGAAGTTTGAGTAGTTTGTCCCCAAAACGGGACTGCGGTTCTAAAAGGGTTAAGGGGGCGTACAAACAACGAAATTGGCGGCCTTGGAAATATTTCGTCGAGAAGGTTGCATAGACGCATCTTTCGGCGTATTCAGCACGCCCTCCCCGCTGTCGAGGAACCTAGCTTGGAAAATCGTCCGATGAGGGTGTGTGTTATCTTATCACCCTAGTGCGGTAGTGCCTTGCGTGTTACACGGTATACGTACGACAGTATCGGCACTCTCTTCCATGCTACATACCATCGTGGAACCAGTACCAACTCGGCGAACCTCGCTGGCAAGTTTTATACGTCACGGGACGGCTTTCGCGGACTTTAATTGTGCGCCGCGCAATGTATATATAACCCCTGTCCTGGCAGGCTCTGGAGACTAGAAACGACTTTTGTGAGAATCTTCGGCAGACATCGATCGCCAAAACCAACGGCACCGTCTTGAAATTTGAACGGAATGCGCTGGCTAAGGTCTCCGACCCACCCTAGTGTCATAGTGCTCACACCTCGGTCGGTGATATGTGGCGTGCGCTGACCAAGCGTCTGACGAAAAGCACATTTTGCGGCTGGTCTGTAGAAGACAGACGACAAAAAATCTCGACCCCTCTCCGATGGCAAGAAATAGACCTTTTTTTAGGTTTGGCATCGATCGACAAACCCAACGACTACGTCACGAACTCAAAATGAAGCGCGTTGGTTAGAGCACCCGACCCACGCTACTATCACAGTGCTCACACCTCGGTCGGTGACACGTGGCGTGGGTTGGCAAGGCGTCTACTAAAAACATGTTTGGCAACTGGTGTGCAGGAAACAGACGACAAAAACTCTCGATTCCTCTCCGTTGGCACAAAACATAACTTTTTGGATGTTATGACGAAGAGCGTAGGACGCCGCGGCCAACCTCTCGCCCCCTAGACCACGGATTCCAATGACACCTCCGAGGCCATTATTTACACTCATTGGCCTTGCCCGGTACGAACCTCGTCGACCGTGGGTGTAATATCTGTCGGGATCGAAGGTCAATCGTCGCGTGGCTGCGGGTGTGCGAGCAGCGAGCTGTGTCTTTCTTCTTCTTGTTTGTGTGCGATTTTATTGGAAGATGGCTCCCGTCGTTCGAGCTATTTCAACGATTTGATTGGAAGACAGCGGGCGTCAACTGCCCCGTACTATTTTACACTCGCCAATCTCGCTCGCTTCAGCAAGCTCGTACTTCTGCGTACAGCTCTGTACTGCTGTAAACCACTCTCGGCGGGAGTACAAAGACCGCTTGGTATTCATAATGATGTCTAAACGCTCCTTATGTTTCCGTCCAGAGTGGTATTGGAGTATTGCACAAATCGGGCAGGCCATCTACAGACTGATCATCTACAGATAGATCATGTACAGAGAGAGCATATCTTAATAGATAGATCCTAACCTGCTGTTTGGATATGCTGTGCAGGATCTGTACAGTACCGATCCGACCCCGGAGACACGTCCTTATTGGTGTATGATGAAGAGAATGCGGCTCCGACCCAGGAACATGAGCTGTAGATACTACCGCACAGATGAGGGATATATCTGTTCATCTGCCGTGAACGAGCTAGATCGCACAGATCATACCGGTTTTCAAGTAGGCCATCAATTGGAAATCGGTGTAATTGTCCGACGCGTACAGCATCCCACGCCATCCTACGTATGTATGATATGATATGAATATGTTGTGGCACTCCATGCTATGTGTATAACCTGGTAGGGGTTCCGCGACTCTGCCTAATGTCCAGCGTACTGGAGCTAACCTCTTGTCTGTCCGCGCCCTCCTCCTGTTCCTCCTCCTCCTCCTCCCCGCCCGGCACTACCGGTATACGGTGATGTCCAGTCCACAGCCCCTGCCCCTGCGACTGCTGTTGCAGCAACGGGTCTAGGGCCCGCGAGCCTTGGGCCGGTCCACGCAGGCCTTGACACCGCAGGCTGCTCCGGGCCCGCTGAACTCCCGATAGTTCCTCCCTTGGCTCGCGTCCCCGCTGACCCTGGCCTTGCAGCATCCGCTGCAGCCCTGTTTGAAGAAGAAGAGAGTTGACGTTTTATGCTGCTGTTGTTGCTGCTGTTACTACTGCTGCTGCCCTTGCTGGACTCGCCGCGCTTCGTGGAACCCTTGGCGGACAGCGCTGTCGATATTCGAAGAGACTCGTGCCGTGGTGGTACTGATACCCCCCACGTGGATGAGGCCCGCTGCAAGCTACTCGTCGTGCTGCTGCCTCTGCTGCTGCTGCTGGTGGTGCTGCTGTTGCTGATTCGGCGATCATGGATGCTGAAGACAGGCGAGCTTCCGAGGAGTACGTGCCGTTGGGTTGTGAGCGCTGCAAGGCAAAACGCATGGGTGCACCGGCCACCGCTACGCCCGAGAGTTGTGGGGAGCGAGTTCAAGAGGGATAGGCCCCTACCCGCAGCCAATAGGGTCATTATGCCCCGGGTTCTTGTGCGCATGAGAAGTTGCCTCAGAGCGGATGCTCTCATTTTTCATTTGATGGGAGTTCATTACGAAGTTCAACCCAAATTCGTCTATAGGGGATGCATACTATTTGTCCCCGAACAACCGAAACGAACGATCCCGAACACAAAATCAAGAATCCATACGAACACACATATGAGTACATATGTCATGACTACTATAATACCAGGTAGTCTGTATCCTGTACCTGGCATACCTGTATCCATCCACATCCATACCTTCAGATATTTCAGCATACTTACTCTCAGTCTGTGGCCACATGAACGACGAGCGGTCGTTCGTCCCAGAGACCAGCCACACACTGCTGTTTGTTGCTGTTGCTGCTGCTGCTGCTGCTGCTGCTGCTGCTATGCTGCTGCTATGCTGCTGCTGTGCTGCTGTGTCTCTTTATCACCACGTTTGACAGAAATTAGAAATTAAACCCCCGTACCCGCGACCGCGACCCGCACGCTGTACGTACGTCCTGCGCGGTCCGATCGCCGTGCTCCCGATGCTTCTTCTGAGTGTTGCTTAGGTGAGTGTTGCCCAAGAGCAGACGAAGGGGAGAAACGAAAAACGAAAAAAAAGTAACGGACGACATCAATCCTTCCTCTGGGCTCTCTCTGGTACACATCGCATACTTTGCTTTGCTTATCCCATTTATTATCTTCGCACATCTTCTTCTCTCTCTCCTTCCAACTCGTAACTCAGATCCGGGGTCACATAGCAGGCTCTTCTCCCCCCTTCCCGCTACGGTACGTGCCTTCATTTTTATCGCGTTTTCAGCCTTTTCTTCCCTCGTCGACTCGCATCGAATTGTGCCTACCCACCACGCTGCAAGGCGCTGTCAACAATTGAATCTTTCTTATTTATATTGCATACACTACATACTGGTACCAGGTACATACGTAGTACACACATGTTGTATGTGGACAACGGCTTGGGAGCGAGTTGTTGGAGGACGACAAAAAAAAGGGAGTTTGGCGTAACGATTGCTTTTTGCTACATCTCGCATGGTACGCGAGTAGTATGGCTAACGTCCATCGATTCAATAATAATGTACACATACGAGCAAATACATGCCGTTGCCATAATATATACCTGGTACCAGTGCCTGGGACGTGCCTGCTGGTTGTGAAGCTTCTTCTACGTACCAGGTATGATTTTTGTTTCGCGTTCTCGTGTACATAATATGTGTGTATATGTTGCCAAAAGCCATGTGCACTATACTGTATAACCGTACTGTGACCAAAAAACTAAAATCGAAAGAAACGAAAAAAAAAAAAACGGGCAACGCTTGGATAACAAAAATACCAACGACAGTGTAACGGCCAAAAGCGGGAGGCGGGTGACTTTTAGCTACACATACGGTCTGAGACTCTCCTGCCCCGTTGTCCTTGTCGACATACTAAGAATAAGTAACTTTGTATACTTATTGCGCTTTCAAGGGTATACCCGAGCGGTAGTAGTGATACATACTTTCTTGTAATTTGTACCACAACAACTTAAACAGCGAAGATGACGATAATCGGTGGTATAAATAAATAGCGACAGCAAGCAGGGTTGCGCCTAACACCAAAGTATGTATACCCGGGTTGCACGGATGTAGTATGTGGACACAGCTTGCCAAAGGGGGGGGGGGGGGGGGGTATGGTCGATCGTTGGTAGACCTCTTTCCAAGACCCACAGGGAGGGAGGGTGTGTGTGCGCAGCGGAGGTCTGCGTTGTAGGCCACCACAAAAACCCGATGGAGTGGGGATGAACGCCTACGCCTACTATTAATAATAATAGCTGGCCAAGCAAGTATCGGTAGCAAGTTGTTGTTGTTGTTCTCACATTAACTCACAATACAATGCAGTCCGTGGTCGCAGGACAGGCTCCAATAACTCTGGAGTGGAAGAAATACCTCAAGTAAAACAGAGGCAAAAACAAAAAACATGCATACGCACTCCACCACTGCGGACACCAGGGAAGCAGAAAGGAGACACTATTAATAGCAGACAAAAACCTAAAAAAAAAATGAAGCGGAGCAAAAAAAAAAAAAAAAAACAGAAGCAGATAGCAAAACGCAAAAAAAGGCAAAACGGACCATACTATTAACAGAGACACAAAGAGGTACAAACGGGAATGAAAGGAAAACGAAAAAAAGAATGGACAAAAAAGCGATAATCACGGGCGGGGGGGAAAGAAAATACGAAAGGCAGGCACTGGAGCATACAGACACGCAAAGTTGCCCAGGTGGCACCATGCTAGTTACTTGGGTCCCAAAGAAGGGAGTGCATCATGACGATGATGGCCATAACCACAGGCTTCAGTCTGTTGGGCAGACCGCCTCCCCCCCCTCCCCCCCCCCATTCCCCCTCGTCCCCCTTTCGCCCCCCCCCCTCTTCCCTGCCATTCTGCGCACTCGCGTTGGCGTCAACGACTGTGGTCGTGGTTGCAGCTATCCTATGCCGTTCTGCCGATGCCTCCTTCTCATCTGTATGTCATTTCCGCATGAAGGCCTCCGCCCCTTCCTCGACCCGTCGGAACCATCTGCCGGCTTTCTGTGCTGCCTCGCGCCACCCTTCGAGCTTGATGCCGAACTTCTTGAGGTCCTCCTCAAGGTACCTCATCCAGTCCCACTCCTGTCCTCCGGAGTAACCCTTACCCCCAACCATCTCCCCAAACATCACCCTCTTAGGCAGACGCTCCTTTACCATGCGTGTCACAAAGCCCGCAAACAAGAGCCTACGTCTGCGTACCGTCGTCTCAACGCTCTCAGAGTTTGTCCTGAGAAGCGCGCTAGCATAGGATAGAATGTGGTCTTCGCGCTTTCGTTTTCGCCAGCCGATGCATCGGAGGAGCATCTTGTGGGGGGCCTCCCGTAGCCTACCGTAGTCAGTCTTGCTCGGGCTCCAAGTAACGCAACCGTAGAGCAACGTTTCGATCACCTCGGCTCTCAGCATTCGCACCTTCAGGCGTAGGCGCACACCCGGGCGGCCATAGATTCCCATCTTACACCGTCCGAAGCATGCCCATGCCCTCTGGAGTCGACGCGTTGCCTCGACACTTCTGCCCGTCCAATCTGCTCTGATAGCCCCGCCCAGATACACAAACTCGGTCGTTTGTTTGTACAGTATCAAGTAGTCGGGTGCGTTTAACGTCAGGTAATAATACCTACCTGCTACCTGGCAATGGTAGTCATCACTGCCTTTAGGTAGATAAATGATAGGTGTCACTGGCTATATATAGCTCGTGTTGTCGAGCGGGGGAGCCGTACAATATATTAACCAAACCTGCATTATTACCTGGTATGTATTCTTAGGACATGCTTCCTGGGTTGGATCTATCTGTACTACTTCATACAGTAGTAGTACCCGTATGCGGACCCTGCACGACACTGCTGTAAGGGCAGATAAGGATCCAGGATGAGTGACCTGCATTCAGACCATGATCCGTCCGTTGTGTGCAAGATGCTGCCGGCCGAAACAATAAAGCTTGCTTCTTGGGTGTTTTCGGCCACTTTTTTAGAAGTGGCGTCCACGGGAAGTCGGTTCGAGTTCAGCTCTATGTACTATGTGCGAACATAGTCAAACTCTGACGTACCAAGTCGTGGCGGAGTTAGCAGAGAACGGACGGCAGCTACGTACATCTGTCTATCCAGACACGCAGTAGTATACAGCAGTAGCATACATCAGTACGCAGGGTAACAAGCATCCGCGGCTTCGGTCCGACGAACGGATGAGGTTGTTGGTGAGCGCAACGGACCAACAAAGCATAACAGGTTACACAATACACCAAAGCAAAGCTGCTCTATCGGGGGGAAATAAAGAAATAAACTCCATTGATTGATTGTTTGATTATTGGTCCGTCGCTGCCGCACAACGTTGCGAGGCGATCCGCTGGGCTTCCAAATTCCAAACAGTGCCGAACTTCTCGAGCGCGCCTCGTTCCCTTTGGGAAACTTCAACGGCGTCTACCACAAATGGATGAACGCACCAGTGTAATAATCCTCGAATCTTCGGCGGTGACACACGTGCTTGTCCGAAAAAAAAAATCGAACAATATCATACGTCCGTCCACAGAGTCGCGGGCTTCCTTAACGCTCATCCCCACAAAATTGTCAAGCTCCTCAAGATCGAAGACCAGGAGTTGCTATGTACCAGGTACGCTGCATCAAAAGCAGTAGCACTACGGTAGTAGCCATCTTCGTGTCATTTTTCGACCGACCCACTCGCGAAACCGCCACAAAAAATGGAAACCCTTTTCCTCAACATGTTTTCATCCACGATAGCGATGAACCGAACACCCCCGTCGCCCTGATCGGTCCACACGACAAAGGTTTCGGGCACCGGGCGGGCGTTGAGCCTCTTCGCCCCCTGCGGCCTAAACAATGGAAGAATAATCTACAAGAACAGTGCAGTACGCAGTAACAGCCAACAAAACTACAGCACGGCCAACTGTTGTTGTGCTGTGTCGTTCAACGAAAGGCAACACAAGAGCAGAATCAATGGCACAAAAAATACAGTCACATGCAACCAACAATAGCAAGCGGGACTCTTAACTGCAACCAAACCCCCTTTTTTTCCCGTTTCACCTCTCTTCAGGTCCCTACCAATCGAAATTCCCCTTATCCTTCAAGCCATTTATGACTTTTCAGATCCCTACAAACCAGATCCTCCCCCCGATTCTTCAGTAATTCGTGTTCAGCAAACTACGGTAAACCAATACCATAGGCATGTAACGTGTGCGTCTGTCGACTGCTGCTTGCTGTTGACCGATACGCTAGCCGCATTCCCCACCCACCGGTCTCTCGCCGTTCGCGCGCATCCTCCCCTCTGCCCCCGAGACCTCCACCGCCGACAACAAATACGCCTCATTTTTCATATCGACCACCCCCTGGGACGCACCACCTTCCCGCAAAAATAAGGACATATCCCGGTACCTCTTAGCATACGAAGTATCTACTGCGAATACGACTGCGACTACTACTACTACTGATGTGCCGGTTTCTGGTAGCCGATCGCCGTTTCTCACACCTACAACCAAAGGAATCTAGAGAGGAAACACGTACCCTGTCCGATCGAACCATGCCTTCCTTCCTCCTCAGTCGGAAGCCGACTCACTCAGCGCGTCCGCTTCGGTGAGCTCAACGCTACTACAAGCTCGTGTTCCCCACCGCACAACCAACCCTCTTCCATAAAAGCTCATCCATACGTAGCGTTGCCGCTGCAGAGCCTCCAGTCAGGACAACAACAAAAAAAAAACAAGAGACAAACACAAATCTCGCTCCGTCGATCCCGCCGAAAAAATCTTTGGATTTTCGAAAAAAAAACACACACACACACGATTTTTCCCATTTTTTTTTTATCATAGTTTTCATTTTTTTCAATTGTTGAGTTTTTTTTCATAGGTTCGATTTGTCGATATTTTCTCAGCTCGAAAATGCAAAAAATTCAAAAATCAAAAATCGAAAAACAAAAAGGAAACGTAAACATTACGTACTCGTACATACATCGAGCTGCGGCTACATATTATACAGCGGCTGCTCAGCCGTCGTTGCATCACTTCCTCCCGCGAGCGGGTGTCCCTCTTTTCTTGGGAGTCGCTGCCGCGGCCGCCTTAGCCGCCGTCGCCGCCTTAGCCGCGGTTTCCTTCTTCTTCTTCGCCGCCGCTGCCTTTTTGTCCTTCTGCTCCTTCGCCCACATCTTGGCCCTCATCCTCGACTTCTCAATCTCGGTCATTCCCGCGTCTTCCCCCTCCTCCTCCTCCTCCTCCTCCTCCTCTTGCTTAGCCTTGGCCGGCGACATTTTACCGGCCTGCAGAGGGACGCACAAAACAAACGTAAGGAGGACCATTGGTTGGCGGCAGGCGGAAAACACTGTGTACGGAGTGGGTGCAACACCCCGGTTCAACAGCATCCCGTGACAAAAGCCAAAACAAGCGCTATTTTTACCCAATAACAGAACATTTTATTTATTTTTTTCATCTCACCCCGACTTTAGCGCACATTGATCTTACTCCGGGACGGGCGCAGAAACGCTCTAAAACCAACCACGGATGTTCACGGGTCAGGCGAAAACCCTCGCTGGCCGGGTCACGTCGGGTCGGGTCAGAGTGACGTGGCCCGACCCGTGAGATTTTACTCGACCCGACCCGACCCGACCCGACCCGACCCGACCCGACCCGACCCGACCCGACCCGACCCGACCCGACCCGACCCGACCCGACCCGACCCGACCCGCCCCGGCCCGATCAGTGACATTTACGAAGACCCCGTGAACCCGACCCGCGGGAGGGGTCATGATCTGCCAAGAGCCCAGAAAATATGGAGCGAGACACGATGATCGTTCATCACTGCAGGACTTGTGTCGAGTCGGAAGTCGGTTGGGGTGGGTTCCGACGCCCTCCAGCGCACCCCTCAGGTAAGGCCCCCGCTTCGTTCAACCCTTCTAGGACCGCAGCCTCGTCTTGGGGGTTCAAACTACTTAGAACTTGAGATGTTTGTCCCCCAAAACGGGACTGCACCTGTAAAAGGGTTAAGCGGAGTTTTTATCGGCACGGACACTGAATGTGCCGGATCTCGCGATGGATACGTAGAAATACCGAATTGCACGTGAAGAGCGCACACACACGGACACGAGCAGGGGGGGGGGGGGGGGGGGGGATTAATCACCCCAAGCGCCGCGTCGTATCGCACCTTAGCCTCCTGAGTGTCTTTGATCTTCTGCGCAGCCTCCTCCCTCGCCTTCTTCAGCGCTGCCGGGTCCTGTTTTCCACCGCATCAAGCAAGGTCGTTGAACCGCCCAGCGGGTGAACAGACGCAGGTATGGTACATACATACACGTATCAAAATACTGCAGTGTACATATATACATGTATCAAAATACTGCAGCAAGGGGATTATCAATAGGTCATGACCCGACCCGCGAATTGGATTGAAAAAAGGTCTCCAAAAATCTCACGGGTCGGGTCGGTTCGCATCGAGTCGGATCAGCAGGTTTTCAAAATATGACGGGTCGGGCCAGGTCACCCCGACCCGACCCAACTCGACCCCATCGACGAGGTTTGACCTGATCCCTGAACAGCCCTCGATAATATTTACACTTTCTATAATTTACACACCGGACAGATTACGTCGTCATTTGATTATCTAGATCACACCACGGATAACGTAACCACACCTCGGCTAATGTAACACTTAACGTTTTATGTTGATGTTTAGGCGTCCGCGAAACAAAAAAGTTACATCAAGTTACTGCAGTACGTCAACCACTTCCGGATTTTTCGTGATAACATCGCGTTGGTGGGTAGTGATGTTGGCGGGCGATCGCGTATCATTTATGTTCAGAGTGCTACCGTGGTCTCGTATTGGCGGCAGTGTATGTGTTACGGTGTTAGGGTATATATGCAGCCCATAGCGAGTAAGACTATGTGAATGTGCTGACGGAAATTCCTTGTGGTCATCGTAATGGAACATACGTTGAAGGGATAACGGGCATGGTCAAAAAAGCGTGGTTGACGTTGTGTTACCATGTCAGCGGCATCAGCCCGTAGCGAGTAACGTAATGTTAGTGTCGGTGATTCTTACTTGCTACCGCAACACAGATAACGCACATGGCCAAGTGAACGCTTATAAAGCACTATGTTCGCGTGCTAGCGGACCTCCCATTGGCTATATCGTAACACACGTTAGAAGGATAACGTATGCGGTCAATATATCGTTAGCATTATGTTACCGTGTCAGCCGCAGCTGCAGTCCGTGTCGAGCGACGTCCTGTTAGGGTGTTAACGGAAGTCTTACTACCACAACATACGCCAATGGATAGCGTACATGATCGATAAAGCACTAATATGGCATGATATTAACGTGCTAGCTCGTACGCAATTTATGTAGAAACAAAAGATAGCAGACAACGTACTTCCCATTCTAACATCAACAATATGATACCTGGTATTGCTGTGTTTTTTCGGATGTGCGCGTATGCAGATTGCGCTATAGATGGATAACGTACTCGTGTCATGGATGGATAACGTGCATGTGTTATGGATGGGCAACGTACTGACGGGGTTTCCCTTTTGTATGTTTGTTTTCGCGGGGATCCCCCCCAAATATCCCCTGTTATGGGCTTCAAACTATGGAGGTGTTTTTTACGGGGAGGATATGTTATCCTCCCCCCCCGGGATAATTTGTAGGTGTCCCCTACCGGGATCTCGGCGAAATTTGATGACACGGCTAAAGTACGTTACTTTGCGACGCCGCTTTACCGCTATTAACAACACAGGAAACACATGTTAAACCTCCGGAAGAACCAAAGGCCCAACGGTAACTCGGCAACATAATATTAGGCCTAGATTGATTACTATGGTGACACAGTAACGAAATGTTAAAGACAGGTATTTACCGACAGCAACACCGTTACATAATGCTAGAGAGACCTCCGTCTTTAGGCTGACATCCTAACGTAATGTTACGTACCGGCCGGCCAAGACTGTGACGCTGCTAGCGTAAGTTAAATGTCACGTCACCCCACCCCATCAATTAGACGGGGGGTCCGAATAATGTAGTGTTAGTAGTTCTGGCCACTACTGTACACTGTACTGTACGTCATTTTATGCTATCGGTAGTGTGTTATGTACACCGCTCCTCTTGTGGGTAACGAAGCGTTACTGTGGTGTGTCTAACGCTGAATAGTCAGTAGCATTATGTTATCATGTTAGTAAATCTGCGGATAACGATCTGGGCATGTTGGGGTGATAATGTGCGTGTATGGTCAAGCCCTGACACTGTGCTACAGTGTTATTAATAGTACTAGTATCATTCACGCCGTAGCATAATGCTACCGTACCATCGCTGGACGAGATCGAGCAGAAACATAACGTTACGGCGTGTCCACGTTTTTGGGCTCACAACTAATACTGTGTTACGGCGTTAACGTGATTGCTCTTCCAGTGCCAACGACATGTTAGCTCGTGGCGAAGTCCCTGCGTTAGTCCCCATAAGGTAGAAAGGTGATATCGGAGTGTGACGTTATCCGAGGTGTGAAACGTAACAGTCGGATAACACGTATCTACGTTATGGGGGCTAACGCAGGGGCGTCGCCACGTGCGAACACAGTGTTAGCAGTGGAGGAGCAACCACATTAACGCCTTCACACAGTGTTAATTGGAAACCCACGAACGCGCACACGCCTTAAAGTTATTTCTCTGTTCGGTCTTGTCCAGCTCTGGTACAGTAATATTATGTTGCGCCGTGATCGGTGCTTGTACTATTACGGGGGACCATAGTAAATAGGACCAAATATTGTTAGTAAAAATAGGTAAACATGTAGGTTTTTGTATGTACCGTAGGTTCTATTTAATACGGTCCCCCGTACTAACACTGCAGTAACACAATGTTAGGATTTGACCATACACGTACGTCAATCATCCTAACACGCCCAAATCCATATCCGCAGATTTACCAACATGACAACACAATGTTACTGTCTACGCAGCGTCAGACATAACACTCTTTAAAACTGCGTTACCATTGAGAGGAGTGTTACACGTAACACCCTAATACAACGTTACCATGTTGGTCAGCACTACTATTATTACGGGGGACCATAGTTAACAGGACCTGTGGTATACATAAAAACCTATATATTCAAGCATTTTTACTCACAATATTTGGTCCTATTAACTATGGTCCCCCGTAATAATAACACCTCACATTTCGTCACAAGTAACACACTAACATGACAGAACGCAGTGGGAGGTGGGAGGTGGGGGGAGGGGGGGGGGGGGGGGGGGGTTCTTGCAAGACACGGTGGTGTTTGCGCACTACGTATCGATTGACACTTCGGGTGGGACCTGTAAAAAGATATGATTCTCAATCTCCCACAACCTATCCGTACTGGTATGACCACAGCGGGAAATGCAGGATCTACTTGAAATGATCCCCTGCAGACCGTGATATGCTTGACTATTGCATGTGACCGCCCCCTCGTCCCCTTGACATGCCGCGATGAGGTCCGGTTCGGCAGGCAACAGAAGGAACGTCAATGAAGGGGGGAGGGAGGGGGGGGGGGGTGTACTCGATAGGAGAGATGTACTCGACCTCATGCATGGCCGTAGTCGTATGGCCACAGACCCTAGCATCCCTACAATGCCGGGACGGAGCATGTCGGGTTTTCACCGACCAGACAGACATTGCTTGCATGGGGAGGGGGGGGGGGGAAGGGGAAGAGTAGGGCGGAGGGATTTTTTTTGCGGGGGGGGAGCGGGAGGGGGAGGGGGACGAGACGACGAAAGAGGCAGACGGGCTCGCCCTGTAACGCCTCTTCGCTTACCTTTCCGACTGGTGTCATAATGGTCTTACGCCTTGCTGACGTCCTCGCTGCTGTCGCGCGAGAGGACACACAAAGCGGACAGCAAGAACCAGCGAAAGCAGGGGAGTGAGAGAAAAAAAAAAAAAAAAAACGAGCGAACGAACGACCGACCGAACGACCGACCGAACGCCGAACAAGCAAATTGGGACGAATTGCAGGATTTCGATGTTTGTATCACCAATGTCATCATTCCCTCCAAAGGGGGAAGGAACATCCAGCGCACGAAAACGCGCGTGCCACGCGGTAGAATACTAGGCGAGGCGCGTGGCAAAAAAAAATATCAAAACACCTACTGTATGTACAGTCTTCACTTTACGTAGTATTAACAATCACAGCCGCAGAAGGTGTGTAAACATACGTGGGGTGCACGAGGTACGGGTTCATCGTGGCTTCTATTCGCTATTTCAGGGGCGACCATAGTAACTAGGACCTACGGTACACACAAAAACCTATATATATTCCCTATCTTCACCAACAATATTTGGTCCTATTTATAATGTATCCCCCGTAATACGAGCCCTCCCGTTTGCAGATCTATTTGTTCTGTTCCAGAGGGAAAAATTGTCCAAAACGAGATGACGATTACAGCATCATCGGCCACACCAACAGCCGGCCAGTTTGCTGGTGGGGGCGGGGGGGGGGGGAGTTCCTCCTGAAAGTGCAAACATTTCATGTTGCGGGAGGAGGGGGTGGGGGGTGGTAGCATTCAAGATCCAAGATGGATATATAAACCACATATCCGTCTGTTTCTACTATTAACAACCATATTTGGCTCTGGCTACAATGTAGGTTCCCCCGTAAACAGTAACTGTACGGCACGCGCCCGGCAGGTGATACTCGTACATGCTATACGCACTGCGACACGAGCATTTGATTGATTTTTTTGTCACCGAATATACTGCAAATATGTCAATACAAATCAAGTCACATAGGGTTATTCTTCCTAGAGGCTTGAAAATATCGCCCTCGTCGTTTCACCGGTCTCCTCTCCCCCCCCATCCCTCCATCCATCCATCCACCGCCTCCAAACGCTTGCAAAGCACACCTTTTTTCTTGGGCTTAACTTCCTCCTCCTCCTCCTCTTCCACCTCCACTGCTGCCGCACCTTTCCCCTCCTGCGCGCTCCTCCTCCCCCTCTTCGCTCTCTCCTGCTTCCCCTCCTTCTTCACCACTTTCTCTTCGCTCACGGCATCCTCAAACCCTTCCTCCTCCTCCTCCTCCTCCTCCTCCTCCTCCTCCTCCTCCTCCTCCTGCTGCTTCTTCTTCTTAGCCGCCGCCTCGTCATCCTCAGCCTTCTTAGCCGCCGCCGCCGCCTCCGCCGCTGCAGTAGCCTTCGCCGCTGCAGTAGCCTTCGCCGCGGCCTCCTCCGACGCCTTCTTCACTGCTTCCTCCTTCTCCCGTGCCACCCTAGCCTCGTACTCCCTGTCGCTCTTTTCCTGCGCAGCCAAAAGCAGCGCCGTATCGCGAGCCAGCTTGTCGCGAGATCTACAACGCGCCGCTTCCTGGGCGTCCTCTTTTCTGAGCGCCGACTCCCTCTCCGCCGCTCTCCTCGCCTCCGCCTCTCCCGCGGCTGCCTTTCTGGCCGCGGCGGTGAGCGCGGCTTCTCGCGACGCCGCCGCCCGGGCCGCTCTGGCCTTGTCGGCGGTCGACTTCTCTCTCTCTTCTGCCCTCCTCGCTTCCTCCTCGCGCTTCTCCTTTTCGTGCGCGGCCGCCTCGCGGGCTCGGGCGCCGACGGCTAGCCTGGCCCTTTGCGTAGCCTCGACCGCTGCGTTTCTGGCTTCTGCCGCCGCTACTGTTGCACCCCTGTGACGCCAAAACAGCAACACAGAGACACAACGATTGATTAAGCGAGGGGGAGGGGGGGGGGGGGGGGGGACAAAAGAAATACATGGTACCATCGTTGCGTTCGTGTTGCGACGTAACAATGCCCCAAGACGGCTGAAGAGGGGTGGATGATTGTTGGACGGTATGTGCCACCGTTGCGCTCCTGTCGCCAGCAACAACAGCAGCAACAACAGCAACAGCAATAACAACGACAACCCAAGACCACCACCAATAGCAACGACAACAACAACAACAACAAACAGCAACACCACCAACCACAACAACAACAACAATAACAGCAACCACAGCAACAACAACAACAACAACAACAACGACAACAACAACCACAGCAACAACAGCAACAACAACAACAAGACAACAACAAGACAACAACAACAACAACAACAACAACAACAACAACAAGACAAAAACAACAATAGCTACAACAACAGCAACAACAACAGAGACGACGAAAGACTTTGACACGACATCGATAAAGGAGAAACCAAATCGACAAACGACCAAAAGCAATATGATGACAAAGAGCAACGCCTATCGAACGAGAATTCAGCTATATATATATACCGTATATATATACATCATACCAAAAGCGCGCACAAGCACACAATAGCGACAGCCACCTCCCCGTTCCACCCGCCCACCCGCCCACCTAGCATTGCCCTCAGCCTCGGCAACCCTGCGCCTCTCCTCCTCAAGATGGTTCCTCAGTTTCTCCGCCTCCTCACGTTGTCGCTCAGCGTTGGCTCCCACCTCAGCGTTTTCGCGCTGTAGCTTGATCCGCTCGTTACGCTCAAACAGAGATTGCCACACCGACTAATAATAAAAGTGACCAACCAAGGTGGCACGAGATATTGGAAGTAGGGTTTATAGAAGGCGGCGGCGGTGATATAGAGGGGAGGGGGGAAGGGGAGGGGGGGAGGGGGACGGGAAAGAAAGAGAGACGAGGCGGAGGCACATTTAGCTATCATTGATAATTTTTTCAAAGACAAATATTAAACAGATAATATCTCGGCACCGACATCTAGTACCACCCCGCTCCGGGCATCGCCGTGCTTCCGCCCCCATCCACCACGACAACAACGCTCTCTGCAACAGGCGCTTTCGGGCGCGTTCGACCACAGATCTTGCGCAACCTACCCCACCATAGCGGCCGGGCAAGAAAGCGTGTACTGAACTACTGCTACTGCTACTACTACTGCTACTACTGCTACTACCGCTGCTACTGCTACTGCTGCTACTACTACTACTACTGCTACTACTACTACTACTACTACTACTACTACTACTGTTACTACTAATATCACTACTACTGCTGCTACTACTACTATACTGCTACTACTACTACTACTACTGCTACTACTACTACTACTACTACTACTACTACTACTGTTCCTACTACTATCACTACTACTGCTGCTACTACTACTATACTGCTACTACTACTGCTACTACTACTGTTACTGCTACTAGCACTACTACTGCTGCTACTAGTAGTACTACTGCTGCTGCTGCTACTACTACTACTACTACTACTAGTAATAATAATAATAATAATAATAATAATAATAATAATAATAATAATAATAATAATAATAATAATAATAATAATAATAATAATAATAATAATAATAATAATAATAATAATAATAATAATAATAATAATAATAATAATAATAATAATAATAATAATAATACTAATAATAATAATAATAATAATAATAATAATAATAATAATAATACTAATAATAATAATACTGTCACTACTACTGCTACTACTACTACTATTACAACTACTACTACTACTACTGCTACTACTACTACTACTACTACTACTACTACAACTACTACTACTACTACTACTACTCCCACCACCGTACAGGCTCACCTCGGCATCGAACTTAGCGGAATCCATGTACTGCGCGCGCGCCTGCCCCGTCAGCGACCAGCCCTCGCCTGACAGCTCAATTCTGGCATTACGGTCACCAGACAAACGGTCACGGTCACGATCATCCGTCACACATCATCAGCCGTCAAACGTCACACATCACCCGTTCCCACCCACGCAACCAATAGGAGACTGTTTCGTTTTTCACGCCTCAGAGCCTATTTTGGCCTGAACATACTACTCTCAGAGCATATAGGTGGGCGGTCACCCGTCACACGGCACACGTCACACCGGTTTAATTTGTCCGCGTCAAGGCCACTTTAGGATATAACGTACTAGATGCAGTGTAGTTAAGCGGTCACCGTCACACGTCATCGTCACACGTCACGAAACCTATTTGGACGCGTCAAGGTCACGTTCGGCATCAACATCCTAGTTTCAGTCTAGGTGAGCCGTCACCGTCACACGTCACCGTCACACGTCACCAAACATATTTCGAACGCGTCAAGGCCACGTTTGGCATCAACATACTAGTTTCAGTCCAGACGGGCGGTCACCGTCACACGTCACCGTCACACGCCACACGCCACCAAACAATTTACGGGCGCGTCAAGGCTACTTTGGCCTCAACATAAGACTAGTTTCCGTCTAGGTCAGCGATCGCCGTCACCCGTCACCGTCACACGTCACAGTCATTCACGTCACCAACTATGCTACAAAAAATAATTATATTTCGGGACAGAGACGCGAAAATAACCCAATTATACCAACTACAACACGGGGTCATAGAAATCAGAACCCACAACGGTCCCAGCACGTTGACAGACCGCTTTTTGGTCCTAAATACCGTGGCCGTATGTATGTGTTGTCTTAGCATCAATCCGTCCTCTCTACCCAGCTTCGTTCATCAGTACACCCAGCGTCCGTCCTGCTTCCGAATCCTATTGCGGAAGACCATAGCAAATATATACGACCAAATATTGATTGTAAAAATTGTGAAATATTTAGGTTTTTGTGTGTATCGTAGGTCCTATATTTACTCTGGCCCCCCGAAATAGAGAGAAACGAATCATGCGGTCGCAGACTGAGACAGAGCAAAGAGATAATTCCCAATAATACTCGCAATCGAATGGGCAATACAGCAAGTGAATAATAATCGCAATTGGATGGGAAATGAAGGGTATTTCTTTGTTTTCTTGAAATCGGGGAAACGAAGTGTCAACGTGTCGGGTACGAGAACACAACGAACACAACACAAGCCAGACCAGACCAGAAAAAGAAAAACAAACAAGACCAGAAACAAAAAAAAACAAAAACAAAAAACCACGATGAAAGGACACAGAATACAAGTGACGTAAAGACATCAGAAAGGCTGCCATAAATAGAAGAAAAGCATGCTGGTATTCATACATGCGCAAGAGGAAGATATACCTGCGGCGCGGACGAACCAACCCGAAGGTTCCCCTCTAATAGCAGCCTCGGTACTGATCAATAAAAAACACAAAACACAAGGCCAAATCGACCTACGAATTCACTCTAGTCAGACAAAAAACATAAAAGACGAAGAACTCCGTAAAAATTACCGCACGCAACCACAACACCTGTAGCCTAAACTGCATACCCGGCCGCCATCTCACAGTCAGCTAGCTCACCCCAAGTCTCCATTCAACCACGCATCATATCGTCCGAATCAATCACCTTTCGTTCATCCGATGCACCGTGGGCTTGAAGGCGGCTTCCAGCTCCGTGGTTTCGTAGAGAGGCAGAAGGGGGTATACATCGCTTTCCATCTCCTCCCGTAGCCGATGCCTTTCCTGCTCGAAAAAGCGCGCAAGGAAGAGTAAGGAAAGGCAGGGTGAGTGGTGTACTCATGCCATGCATCGTCGTAGTCCTATGACCATAGTCCCTCGTACCTCTACGCAAAGCCGGGACGGAGGAACGTCGGGTTTTCGCCGACCAGGTAGGCGTTGCTTGCACCAAGCGTGCAGCACCGTGAGGTGTTTGGGCGAGTCGCATGAAGGGTGGGCTGCATCCTATTAACACTAAGAACTGCTTGTGGGGCGGACTATCTTGCATATGGATAACGGCGTCCATTGAACCGTTTTTTCCTTTCTGGTGTGGCCGCTTCCAGATACAGCAATGGGTATACTATCTATATACCTGGTATGTAGGTATTAATAGCTGCTTCGTGGGGGGGGGGTGTACTGAATAGGAGAGATGTACTCGATCTCATGCATGGCCGTAGTCGTTATGACCATAAGACCCTCGCATCCCTACAATGCCGGGACGGAGCATGTCGGGTTTCCACCGACCAGGCAGACATTGCTTGCACCAAGCGCGAAGCGCCGTGAGGTGTCTGGCGAGTCGCATGAAGGGTGAGCTGCATCCTACTAAGAACCGCTTTTGAGGCGGACTAGCATATGGACGACAGCTTCAATGAGTTGATTTAATTTCCGGTGTAGGCATTTCCAGAGACAGCAATGGGAGTACTATGTAACTGCCTCTTGGGTGCCTTACCTTGAACACTACGTGGTGATACGATCATTCCCAATTTTGCGAAGTAAAGGTTCTTTACCTCGCACAAATGATCTAACTCGACAACCGGCTGTGGGCGACCGCCAAAAAAAATTAAAAAAAAGGTACCCTGGTTGTCTAGCTCACGTAGTGAGCGGCATATTTTACTGTGAAGTTGCCAACCGACGCCAACCCATCCTATATGAAATAGGGGGAGGGGGGGGGAAGGGGCCGAAGGGTTTCCAGTGTGGAAGGCGTTGTGAGCACGTGAGCCTTATGCGTAGAAACGGACTGAAGCGATGCTGCGTACCCGTATACCACTGTCTATATATTAGTACCTTTTGGATCAAATATCAGCATGCAAACGATCCTTATACGTCTTGAGAGATAGATACACAGTTCATGATCTACTGTGGACGACCTTTAAGGGCAAACAGAATACCGACGTGTCTGGGTGGGAGGCGTGCAATCTGCATGATCTGCTGCAAGGACGTGTCTCCTGGGATAAAAAGAAAATACCGTACAGACCCTGCACTCTGCACAGCATCTCATAGCGGCAGGCTAGGATTATGTACATGGTCTAGATCGTGCTCTGTCGGAGGTGCAAATGATAGTGTCCCGAAAGAAAACACTAACAATATTATCGGCACAGCAAACTCTACTCGCCATACATGGTTGGTTCTGATTACTCATACTCTTACTTCCCCTGTAAGAACAACAGTGACACCCGTTACTGTTAGGTGTGGGACTATAATTTTTTTAGACGTAGAATTTGGAAAAAAAATGTCCCATGTCGTTCTCTGGGGAAAAAAATCTTTAGAAAATCAACCAATCAGCGATGGGGGGAAAGGACCCACGTCATCAACAAAAATCTATTCGTAAAGAAAAAGCTGTGCCGCTGCTGCTGCTGTGCCGCGAAAAAGTAGGAGCGTGGCCAGGTGCTGAGTGTGAAAAAAAGTTTGTGCTGCTGCTGCTGCTGCTGCTGCTGCGTGTTGCTGCTCGAGGTGCTGCTGCACCACACCACGCGCAGAAGCGTACACAGCGGCCAGCTTAAGTGAGTGGGCCACATCGTCTGGTAGGCCCTCCGGCACGATGGCTGACAGCAGACCAATGCATCCCGTGTCGGACACGCTCGAAGGCGGAGGTGCTGACCTCTCTGCTGCTGCTGCTGCTGCTGCTGGAGCTTCTGCTGCTGGAGCTTCTGCTGCTAGAGAGGATACCCCCATCTTCGCCCATCGGATCGGCTGTGTGTTGCACATCTTGCACCTCGCCGTGACTGCGGGGTTGACGAACCCCTTCTTCATGGGCCAAGGCTGCGTCCGACTCGTGCCTGAGGTCCTGCTCCAGGTTGAGTTTGCCCTTCTGCTCGAACAACTGATGGGAGACAGCTTGCAGTGAAGACTTTGCCTCAGCGGTCTCGGCCCGACTCTCGTCGCGCTGCTTCAAGGCCCCGGTTACGGATGCCCTCGGCGGCCTCGAGACCGCCGCGCTGGATGGCAAGCGCCCGGCGTGCAGCCACGCCCGCGTCTGCGACTGTAGTCCCGGTACGCGCCAGATAAGCCTCTTGGTTCTTCTGGACAATTTTCTTTTTTTTCCCTTTTCGTCCGGTGCCCTCAGGTTTTTTTGAGTTTCCCATGGCTGATTGATATTTCGCGATCACTGCCAGAATGACTCAATAGGGCCAAGTTTGATCGCGAATTTCTCGTCGGCTATTTACTGGATTCAAGCACGGAGTGATTTGTTGTCTCCGCCAAGTCTCGGCGAAGAGGAGGGCACGTATTGTTTTCATACTCAATTGCAGGACTTCTTCCCCATAGAGCAAGAGACGAATATAAGCATAAAACACGAGTTTTCCCGCACATTTCCGGCCAATTAGACGTAAAAATCTAATGGAAAATTCTGAATGATGTGCCTTCCCCTCCGTTTACACTGGTTACACGTGTCTGTTGAATCCCAAGATCCAACTCGTCTCCTATGTCGAGCAATTTGTCATTGCGGGTCAACCAATAATGCAGTCTAAAGCCAAGTAAATATGGTGGCGGTACATTTTTCATCTTCAATCTTTTTTCGGATTTTTTGGCGGTTTTCGTCGAATAGATGCGCCATTTTTTGGGCACTTTTCGTCGTCCAGTCCCAGCCCTAACTGTGGGGGGCTGTGAGTCGGCTTACTATTAATATAAGCCGCCGACTACGCATTTACCATTTATTGGCTACATAGACGGTAGGCTATTAAGGTTACAAAAAAGGAGTAATGTGCGGTAGATCGCGGAGTTCTGCCGGGTCTTTGTCCCCCAACGCGCTAGCGCGTTTTGTGTCTCGGGCCGTTGGGTCTGTCGTTTCGCCAGTAAATACTATTAATAGAAAAAAAAAAAAAAAAAAAAAAGAGAAAAAAAAAGTCAGGTCAGTAACGAAGAAGTCAGTTCAGCCGTACTGTTAAGGGGGTCGGGTAAGGATAAGGATGACCCGACCCGACCTGACCCGCGAGAGTTGAAAAAAAAAAACTCCTGACCCGACCTGTGAGATGTTGGAGATCTCCTGGCCCGACCCATGGGTGAGATGGATGGCATGACCCGTGAACAGCGTGGAAAAATATGTGCAACTCTGTCCCGAAATAGAGAGACCATTTCCACACTAATATTCAATACAAACGTTCACTATATATAGGTACAGGGTGACACCAGGGGTACGCTACCAACCCTTTTAGCACCGCAGTCCCATATGTGGGGACAAAGTACTCAAATTATAAATAGTTTGTCCCCAAGATGGGACTTGGGTCCTTCGTAAAAGGTTTCATAGCTGGCCCGCGGACCGTCCGTCACGAGCCCATCTAGATGTATCCCTCTGCTGTACGTAGCAGCACTCAGCGGGGCGGAAACAAAAAAGGTGCTTCGGAGATGCATCAACACGAGGAGAAAAAATATTCCCCTTGCTTAAAAAATGAAATAAAGCTGGTATTTTCGCGCACCTCAAGAACCGGGGGTAGGGAAGCGGTCAGTACAAGGGGCCAGCGCACGTTCCCATGGCATGCAGCAGCCTGTTTGATCGCCCAACCACCCCCATCACCTCCCTCACCTCCCTCCCGAGCCTCATCATGAACGCCGTGCAGCTCCTGTCCAACTCCGCTTTCTCCTCCGCTATCTTGGCCTTCGTGCCTTCCTCCAGCCGGCCCAACATCGACGTCACGCGTTCCGAGTTCCCCGGGCTAGTTCCACCATCCGGCGACAGAGCTCGCCGCAGCGCCGCGGATGCAGTGGTCAACGCCGCCTTCCCTGCGCCTTCCACCGCGGCCACCTGTTTACAGGGTTTCCAATAACAGTAAAGGGCGTGTACGGAAGCGGTTGGGGGGTGGGGTGTACACGTATGACACAAGGGGTTCGCCGCGGATGCGGTGGTCAGCGCCGCCTTCCATGCGCCTTCGACCACGGCCACCGTTGACAGGATTTCCAGTATAAATGAAGGGTATGCATGGAAGGGGCAGGGGGGGGGGGGGGAGAGGGGGGAGTGTACTCGTGGTCGTTCATGGCTGCAGTCGTAAGACCATGGACCCTCGCATCCTTACAATACCGGGTCGGAGCACGTAGGGGTTTCCCTTAATAGGCAGCGGGGGGAGAGGGGGGGGGGGGGGGGGGGCGTACTCATTTGTTGCTTACCTTAGTCATTTGACCATTGACCACGCATCCCTTCCGAGACGGAGCGCCGTTCCTACTCCTAATAGAGACACCTCCAACAATTGGGCGCTCATTAGGTTGTTTCCATATATTACATAGAAATGTTTTGCTAATATCATCGAGGGATAGGCATTCGGGGCTCGGTGCGGAAGCCGTGGCCAGTGCGGCCTTCCCTGCTGCGCCTTCCACCGCGACCACGATTTTAGCTCAACAGGTTTCCATTTGCAATACAGAGGGTATATTATATCGAAAGGGATAGGAAGGGAGACGGGGGGAGGAGGCTACGAAGAGAAAGGGAACAGGGGGGGGGGGAGCGGTGCTGCTTGTATGAAGGAGGAGATACCGCAGTTCAACCTTTCCCCCCACCCTACCCCCCCCCCCCCCCCCAGCCAACGCCTCGTTCTCTACTCTAACCCTACCCCACCTAACCCTACTCAGCCTTACTCTATCCAACCCTACGCAAATGACACCCCAACCAGCCTTACCCTACCCTACCCTACTCTACACCGGGACAGCAACTAAGCGCACCTTGTAGGGACCACCTTCGTCCTTTATGGCGTCAAGGTCCGCCTCAGACTCTTCCTCAAACGATCGCGCTGCGGCAGCCAAGGCGTTTTCTCCTTACCTTACATTACCCTCCCCTCCCCTGCCCTGCCCTGCCCTGCCCTGCCCTAACCTACTCTGCCGAGAACCAAAACAGCAAAAACAGCGACAGCAACCAAGCAGACCTGGTCTCAAACTCTTGGCAGTCAAGGCGTATTTGCCTTCACCTTAGCCTGTCCTGCCCTACCCTACCCTGCCTATACCCTACCCTACCCTACCCTACCCGTACCTCTACCCTACACCGGGACAGCAACCTAGCTTACCTTGTAGGGACCACCCCCGGCCTTCACGGCGTCAAGATCCGCCTTGAACTCTTCCTCGAACGATCGCGCTGCCGCAGCCAGAGCGTCCTCCTCCTTCTGCCCCTGCGCCTGGACCAGCGCCTCGTTCTCCCGCTCCGCCTGTCGAAAAAAACACCGGCGCAGCGAGCGAACCACGCACAGCAGACAGCAGAGGTATTGCGTAATAATACGCGTCGATGCATGAAATAAATAAATATATACATATAATATATATAAAAATCGAAACTGCCGATTGAGATCGTTTTTATTGCTCCTTCTCGAAACTCATATTTGCAAGCTTGGTATGTGATGCTTCGATCGCGATTTCCATATACTTGGTTATGTAGTACATGGCTGTATACCTGGTATAATACATAGCGTTCGTATATATATACCATACCTGGTATACGCGTAAGGGGGGAATCGCCGAGGCGGGCTGATGCTCGCCTGCGACTTCGCGCATGCCCGCAATGGTCCGAGAAATGTATCAGGTTTATATAGGTAAGAGGCCGCACAGAAGCAACCGTGCCGTAAAGAGGTGAGGCACCGTAAGTGCCTTCGTTCGCGATATAAACGGAAATTGACGGTATACAGCTGTGCAGGAAGAACATGTAGGGTGGCAGGTAGAAGAAAGGAGGCTTTTAGGTAGGCGTACGGCGGTGCACAGCAGCAGCAGCAGTCAGCAGCAGCAGTTAGCAGCAGCAGCAGCAGCAGCAGCAGTCAGCAGTCAGCAGCAGCAGCAGCAGTCAGCAGCAGCAGTCAGCAGTCAGCAGCAGCAGCAGCAGCAGTCAGCAGCAACGTAGCAGCAGCATACCAGGTACTTCCGAAAACGCCATGGTTGATGTTCGGCAATGGCAACCTCCCCGGCCTGGAAATATCGAGCGCTAAAAACCCATCAAACACCTGTTCGAGCTCAAAGTTTTTTTCCTACGGTATAGATGTACATACATAACGGGGAGGAAGGGGGGGGGGTTGTACTCCTTATCAAGCACGGCCGTCGGGGGAGGAGGGGGGGGGGGGGGGGGGGGACGTACTCATTTGTTGCTTGCCTTAGTCATTTGACCATTGACCACGCATCCCTTTCGAGACGGAGCACCGTTCCTACTCCTAATCGAGACACCTCCAACAATTGGGGGGGGGGGGGGGGGGGGGGGAAGAGGAAAAACATTTTTTGAGGGCGGGGGGACAAGTACGACGTTTCCCTCCGGAATGCAATTTCTGCGCATACACCCCCTTACCCGCTAGTGTGCCAGCTACGAGCCATCGGGTAGGTGTACGAAGTGCAACGACATAGTAGTATAAGCCTGTTTCCCTCTCAGCCTCTGCCCAAGTTTTCCCACAGCTCCCAACCCTCTCTCGTCTATCGTACTACATACCTGGTATGATATGTATGTACCGTACGAATTAGCCTCGACATTGCAGCAGCGACGGGATATATAAACATACGACGCCAGCCAACAGCAACGCAAACTATCACGGGGGACCAGAGTAATTAGGGCCTAAGGTATACACCAAAACCGATACCAGGTACATGTTTACCTAGTTTTACCGACAATAGTCGGTCCTATTTACTATGGTCCCCCGCTACACCACACTTGGTGAATCCCATCTGACGTGCCATACCTACAGCGGGCAGCCAGCCGACACTACACAAACCAGCACCATAGAAGGATCACTACCGTACCTTGCTCGCCGCCAGCTCGACGAAGTCACTGAGAGCAGCCAGCGCCTCCGCCAGGGATTCGTCCCCCGCCCCCGCGGAAGGTACCGCCTGCAGCCGGTCCCTGGCTCGAGACGAGGCGGCCTTGGCCTTGGCAGCCAGCTCCGACCGGGGCAGCGGCATGTATGCCCTCACGCCTTGAGTGAATTCCGCGGTAAACGTCACTCTAAGAAGAAGCAGAAAAACAGAACAAAAAAAAAAAAAAAAAAGCGAAAATCAGGCAGAGCAGTCAGCCGAGCAAGCGAGCGCACAAAGGAGCGACTAATCCAGACAAAAGAGCCAGGCCAGATGCACGCACGAGACACAAAAAGACAAGGGCGTCAGACAAAAACAATTGAATATTGAATCAAACGAACTGCTCCAACACATGATAAGCCAGACGAGATGAGCGAAAACATACATAAACCGAAGAAGAGAGGCACACGAAAACACGTGCAACAATAAAGACGACCAAACAAAAAAAACACAAACACATACCTGGCATACACTATGTAAGCGAACAAACACGGCGAATATACTGTACAAACACCACCAAACACCAGAGCAAACCAAAAGGGTTAGCAGAACAAACAAACTGAAGGCAACCATTAACAAACACTAAACAAAACAACACGAAACAACATAACACCAACAACCGCACCATGCCATTCCATGCCATAGCCCCCCCCCCCCCCCCCCTCCATCTATGGTCATACGACTACGGCCATGCATGAGATCGAGTACATCTCTCCTATCGAGTACACCCCCCCCCCCCCCCCCCCCCTCCCATATCCCTCCTCCTCTTCCACTCCCCCTATCCCCTCTCTGCTGATACCGCCACAACAAAACCGCCACCCTCGAAACTTGCCTCGCTTCCTTTACGGCCGCCTTGAGGTGACGACCGAGAGCCGCGGTGTTATGCGCTCGCAGCCCGATCAGCCCCCGCTCCAGGTTAGCCCTGACCTCCCGCATGCCTTCGGCGACGACATCATCCTTAGCTCCGATCGCCCTCGCCTCCCGCTCGAAGTCGGCGACAAGCGTCTGTTTTAGAGATACGAGGGTACGCAAATCAGACCGGAAGGGGGGGGGGGGGGGGGGGGGGGGGGTTCGAAGCAAGAACTTTTTGGCGTCCAGAAGAGTCACACTATTACGGGGGACCGTAGTAAATAGGACCTACGGTATACTCAAAAACCTACCGGTATGTATTTCGCTATTTCTACTATTAATAACAAAATTTGGTCCTATATATTATGGTCCCCCGTAATACCAGCTCTGTACCAGGTAGTGCCAGTCCCTCTGAAATAGTGCCGGGGTGTATATATATGCCCCAGCCAACAACACAGGCACTATAGCGGCAACCGGCACTATCAATGACTATTCCGCACGCTATATATACCACACCTGGTGGATCCCGTCTGTGCCAAGCCATTCCACAGGCACTGTAGCGGGCAGGAGGCAACAACCAGAACCACATAAACGCGGGGACAAAAACAGAACGAGGGGACAAGAACCAGAACGCCTACGACAGAGGAAAATAAAAATAAATAAACGCCGCGGAAACAACAGAGGTAACACCCACACTATGCCATCAAAACAACAGAAACGAACGAAAAATGGTGTCATGGCGCCGTGCTACAAAACAAAAACCAAAGCCGAAAGAAAAACGAAAGAAAACACACAAACTATTAATAACAAAAAACGAAACACACCAAAAACAAATAACAAAAAACAAAAAACAAAAGGTCGTAGTTGGTACGAAGTATATACCACACTCTGTCCTGGAAGAGAGGAGGACCGTTTGTATAAAAATTTCATACAACAACGGCCCTCGTATTTCGAAACAGAGCGGAAACGGTATGTTCGGAAATATAAAAAAAAAAAAAACGTTTGGGTGTCTATAACAATTTCCAAGCGTTGCTTACATACCGGTATGTTCGGAAATACAACAAACGTTTAGGTGTGTATAACAATTTCCAAAACGATGCTTACCTTCCCGGACAAAAAAAAACATCTGGTATATACATAGCCGGTACACACATACACAAAAGATGCGCACAACAACCAAAAAGTACATCCATCTCACGTACAAACCTGGTACAACATGCACCTGGTATGAAGGTATGAAACACACAACTACCATACTACCATTTGTAAACAACAGCGACCACCAGACAAGCATCCCCACCAGCATGCGCGTGCTACTATAGTGCCCACGGTCCGCCACGGACGCCATAGAGGTAGGTGGTAGCTCGAGACTTGAATAACACCAAAATATATCACCTGCATCTCCTCTGCCATGTCGTCCTCAAGGTCCTTCGGTGGCACAGGGGGTCCGCTGTCGCAAGCAGCCATCCCCGTCTTGATCAGGGCGTCGGCCTTGAGCAGGTACCTGAGGAGGGACGCGAGCCGGCCAGCAACACAAGCCAACGATCGCACGCACACACATATGTACGCGTCACACAAACCCAGTTCGTCACCCGGGGCTGTGTTGTGACAGTCAGCAGCATGCCAATAGTGTGAGGTACGGCAAGAACAAAACCAGCATTACGGGGGACCATAGTTAATAGGACCTACGGTACACACAAAACCCTATATATTTCGCTATTTTTGCTAACAATATTTGGTCCTATTAACTATGGTCCCCCGTAATAGTAACAACAGCAAGGCCAACTACAACACCAACACCAACATCAACAGCAACACTAAGATCACCAACACAGACAGAAACCCAACACCAACACCGACACCACCGACAGAAAACCAACACTCATGACGAGCCCGACGCCGCCACACCACCACCAACACCACCATCAACTATTACGGGGGACCATAGTTAATAGGACCTATGGTGTACATAAAAAACTATATATTTAACCGTTTTTACTAACAATATTTGGTCCTATTAACAATGGTCCCCCGTAATAACAACACCACCAACAGCACCAACATAAACATCAAAAACCATAAAACAAAGAACCTACCCAGACAAGAACAAAGCTCAATCCTGTCACAATGCTCACGTATACACACGGACGAAAACAAAGCCCAGTCGTGTCAACGCTCACGTAGACACGCAGACAAAAACAAAAGCCCAGTCGTGTCAATGCCCACGTATACACACGGGCAAAAACAAAGCCCAATCGCGTCGCTACAGCAGTGGTGGTCTCTCTATATTGCCGGTATGTATGCGCCAGGCGGCAATATCCGCACTATAGCGGGGCAACCGGCACTATTACGGGGGGGCGTAGTTACTAGGACCAAATATTGTTAGAAAAAATGGTGAAATATATAGGTTTTTATGTACCCCATAGGCCCTATTAACTATGGTCCCCTGCAATACGGCACTGGTCAATCCCATGTGTGCCGAGCGATTCCACATCCGCACTATAGCGGGGCAACCGGCACTATTACGGGGGGGCGTAGTTACTAGGACCAAATATTGTTCGTAAAAATGGTGAAATATATAGGTTTTTATGTACCCCATAGGCCCTATTAACTATGGTCCCCTGCAATACGGCACTGGTCAATCCCATGTGTGCCGAGCGATTCCACAGGCACTACCGGCACTATAGCGGGCAAGCGGCACTACTACACCGGCACTACTCACGTTTCCTTAACCTGCCGCGCTTCCGCAGCGAGCATCTGCTGGTAGGCGCTCTGGGGCATGATGACCTCTCCCTTGTTCAGCACGTCCACCTTCGCGGGTACAGAGAGAGAGAGAGAGATAGAGAGCGTGAGAGGCTTACAGCAGTGCGTGCGCACGAGAGGCAACTGGCGTCACAAAGTAGTCCTGTTGTTGTTATTGTTGTTGTTGTTGTTGTTGTTGTTGTTACCAGGTATGTTGTTTCGGCACAAATACCTTCAAATATACCAGGTACATAGAAAGAGCGAGCGAGATATTTTCAGCAGCCCGCACAAAACGAAAACTGGACGTCACGAGAGTCACCACCCAACATGTTTGTGCCAACCTCGACCGCCATGCATGATATCGACTACCCCCCCCTCCTCCGAAACGCCTCACTGCTTACTTCATAACGCCGCACAATTGATGACATTTGTATTAGGAATTTCATGTAGTACCACGACCCTCCCGCCCCCGCCCCCCTCCCTCTCCCCCATAGCGCCTTACTGGTGGTACTTTTCAGGGGAGGCGTTACTCACAAGGGCAGGCACCAGCGACCCCAGAGAGTGTCCGGTGACAGGGTCAGCGAGGCCGAACACCGTCGGCGTGGACAGCTGCGCGGAAAGCGCGGTGCGAAACGCCGCCAGCTGAGTGACGAAACCCTGCCACAAACAAAACCAACAACACGAGTAAGCGAAAGCCAGCAGCAGCAGCAGCAGAGGTGAGGGGTAGGGGGGGGGGGGAAGACCCAGGGCACAAAGCAGGGCGGAGAGGAGCAGAGCCTACAAATCAGAGCACAGCACAACAGGAACAACGTCGCAACGCAGAATCAAGAACAAAAAATCAAGCAGCAGCAGCAACAACAACAACAACAACAACAACAACAACAACAACGACAACACTAGCAGTAGCAGCAGGAGGAGGTCATTGTACCGTACCTCGCTAAGGTCTTCCGACTTGAGCTCCTTGGACAGTTCGCTTGTCATCTCCACGGGCGCGGGGAATAGCCACACCGTCACGCTAGCGAATGCCGCCTAAAACCGGTCACCAAAGCGAAGGCGGGTGGGGGGGTGGGGATATATAGGGGCGGATGGGGTGGGTGGGGGGCGTGGGGTGAGGTGGGGAGGGGGAGGGGGGTGGGGGGACAGGGGCTGGGAAGAGGAGGGGGGGGGGCGCGTACTCATTTGTTGATAGCCTTACAGTAGCCATTTGACCATTGACCACCCCTCCTTTTCGAGGCGGAGCGGGGGGGGGTGGACTCGAGAACATGCATGGGGTTAACTCGACAACATGCACGGCCGTACAGTAGTCGTATGACCATAGACGGGGGGGGGAGAGGGAGAGCCAGTAGGGCGGTGGGGGGGGGGGGGGGGGGGGGGGGGGGGGGGGCGGAGAGGCATGGCTGAACACGCCGCGAGTGTCAAACATTGCGTAGGAAGGGGCATGAATACGTGGGCCTCACCATTGCAGTACGGCATTCAGGCAAATCGATTTGTCGATTGAAGCAGGTGTTTTGCATAGTTTATATTGTTATCACGTCTCCGAGAAACATACAATCATACCCCGCACTACAAAACGCTCGCAAAATAATAAAAGGTACATAGTGCTGCGAAGCGTCTCCCACGTCTCCATAGAAGTGTCCAACCGAACCGAACAGCAACAGAACAGAACCGAATCGAACTCCACCGAACCGCGGGACTAAACCGAACCGAGCCGAACCGAGCCGAACCGAGCCGAATCAAGCCGAGCCGAACCGAACCGAACCGAATCGAACCGAACCGAACCGAGCCGAACCGAACCGAGCCGAACCAAACCAAACCAAACCGAACCAAACCAAACCAAACCAAACCGAACCGAACCGAACAAAACCGAACCGAACCGAACCGAACCGAATCGAATCGAACCGAACCGAACCGAACCGAACCGAACCGAACCGAACCGAACCGAACCGAACCGAATCGAAGAACCGAACCGAAGCGAACCAAACCAAACCGAACCGAACCGTACAAAAACGAAACAAAACAAAACAAAATCACCCAACAAAAGCTCCCCCAACCAAAGCAAGAAGCACATTCTTCCAGCCAAACCATCTCGTCGAACTCACAGCCCCCCCCCCCCCCCCCCCCCCACCCCGGCTTCCGCCCCTCCCTGACACAATCGTCGCAATCGCGCTCGCACGCCACACACACCCCAGAGTCCTACAGGTATGCTGTACGTATTCCAACGTAAATCCAAGTAGTGGACACCTTGATTGTCCTCCTAAGCTCGTTCTTTACGGCCACCTCGGCGCCCATTCCCCTGTTGTCGAGCCCGAACAGCTGCTTCTTGACCTGGTGACAAAACCCGAAACAAACAAAACACATATTATTAGTTTCCTTTTTATGTTATCGCCGCCATTGTTTGTACCGTATATCGTTTCAGGACTGATCTTGCTTTATTTTGTTTTGTTTTGCTTCGTTCTGTTTTGCTTCGTTCTGTTCCGTTTTGTTTTGTTTTGTTTTGTTTTGTTCTGTTTTGTTCAGTTTCGTTCTGTTCGGTGCCTTTGTGTGTGTGTGTGTGTGTGTGTTTTTTTCGTTTTTGTTTTTGTTTTTCTCTTCTTTGGTCGGCCTTGTTTCTTGAGCTCTCCCGCGCCCGGCGCGTCGACATTTCCTTCGGTTGCCTTGGATGCATTGCGACTGCTTCGGTTCTCTCTGTTTCACAAGTCTGTGACCACAGAACCTGTACCTCTCTGTGGGGATGAACACTCAGGACGGACACTGGGCGTCCTGGTGCAGTTGGGTGGGAAGGAACAGTTCACTATCAAGACCACACACACATCAACAAAGAAGCAACTAAAAAATAAACACGTACCAGGTACCACTCTTCCTTGTGCACATCCATTTAGGGGCATAGTGTTAGTACACCAGGTACAACACTAAGAACACACAAAAAATACAACGTGGGAGGGAAAAAAAAATAATCAGCAAGTATACAAACTAACATAATAACCGTTTTAGAACCGCAGTCTCGTTGTGGGGACAAACTACTTAGAATTTGACTGGATTGTCCCCAAAACGGGACTGCGGTTCTAAAAAGGGAAAACCCGAATATTACAAACCACATAGTACCACATCTTGAAAGACGATATCCATACATAAGAAACACGAACAGCGAGACGCTCGTGAGTAAAAAAGACGCTCCTCGCCGACAGTTGGACAGACAACGATCAAGGTCATCGATTACGGGTGACCATAGTAAATAGGACCAAATAGTGATAGTAAAAATAGGTAAATATATAGTTTATTGTGTGTACCCTAGGTCCTATTTACTGTGGTCCCATGTAATACTGCTGTAGATAGTCCAGCTGTCACCCATATTTGCAAGAAAGTTCGCCTCGCAACCGCTTCTCAGCAGGACGCAGCTGACTGTTCACGCGACTCGCCCAACACCTCCCGGCACTTCCGCGCTTGGTGCAAGCAATGCCTGCCTGGTCGGTGAAAACCCGACGTGCGCCGTCTCGGTATTGCAAGGATGCGAGGGTCTATGGGCATACGACTACGGCCATATATGACATGAGTACCCTCCCCTTGCCCTCCCCTCCCGTCCCCTCCCCTCCCTTCCCCTCCCCTCTCCTCCACTCCCACCTCCCCCCCGCGCCTTGAAAAAAAACGCCAACTTACATCTTCAGCGGTGCCGCTGTAGTTCCAGTCTCGGAACACGACATGAAGATGGCCGAACTTAGTGCCGGCCGAGCCCTCCCCATCGTCACCTGGCGAGTCAAGGTCAACAAAAAATACAACATCAAGCATAAAAAAGTCCCTTCCTTAGTTTAGAACTCCGCCCACACTTCCTGCCGCACCCAGATCTCCTACGTTCGATCTTACCAGGTACTGGTACACTTTTCGGGGTTAAACTACTCGTAAATAGTGTGGGAATAGTCTACCTACTATTGCAGGAGGTGAACGGCCGGTCATTGCCGTGTAACACGGGTGATAAGGCAACACCCCCCCCCTGGATCTTCACCTTTGTCGAGAAAAAATAGTTCAAAAGATCGTCCGAGGGGGTGTGTTGTCGTATCACCCGTGTGTTACATCATATCACCCGTGTGTTATATCATATCACCCGTTTTTCATATCATAACACCCGTGTGGTGTATCATATCATCCGTGTGTGATATTATATCCATGTGTTATGTCATATCACCCGTGTGCTATATCATATCACCCGTGTGACATATCATGTCACCCGTGTGTTATATCATATCATGACATATATAATATAACCCGTGTGTTATATCATATCACCCGTTTGTCATATCAAAACACCCGTGTGGTATATCATGTCATCAGTGTTTGATTTTATATCACCCATGTGTTATATCATATCACCCGTGTGCTATATAATATCACCCGTGTGACATATCATATCCCCCGTGTGTTGGACCATATCCCCCGTGTGTTATATCATATCACCCGTCTGTTATCACATCCCCCGTGTGTCATATCATATCATACGGTAAGCGGGTGGCCAAGCACGCCGACCAACTGTCTATTTTCTTCACTCTCAATAAAACGAGGGACTACGTATCGTAATCAGATACCCACTACGGACCCAAAAAAAACCCAGGCCATTCCTCGGGAATCTTCCCGCGGGATTTATCCCGCGGTTTAGGGCGGGATTCGGGATAATCCCGTGGTACGATAGGGGTGCACCTATTGATAATACTTTCCGTGGCTGCTCACTCGACGAGTCTATAAGTTCGCCCCCCAAACAGCTGTAGTACTGACGCGTAAGTAAGTGTGCACGTATTATACCCCGACGAGCACTCAATCCCATGGCCGACGACGTCTACATCGATTTCCCCCCCCCCCCCCAACAAAAAAAAGGTACGGCATTGGGTAGGAAGAGTTCCTCAATTCCATCAGTTCCGTCCGTGCCCTTGCCCCTTATAGTACTGCAGCCCTATTTTTGGGGACAGAGTACTTAGAATTTGAGTGATTGGTCCCCCAAACGGGACTGCAGTCCTAACAGAAAAAAGTACTGGAAGGTTTAGGGACCCCCCCCCCCCCCCCCCCCGCCCCCCCCCGGTCAGTCAGAATTATTTGCCTTGCAAGGCAAAAAAAAAAAAAAGGCGCTACCTACCGCTATCGTAGCTCGCGTCCGAGGGGGTGTGGTATCATATCACCCGTGTGTTATCGTATCACACGTGTGTGTGTCTACTGAACGGTAAGCGGGTGACCAAGTAAGCCAAACCTACTGACAAATCTCTTCACTGCTACCAGGTACATATATACGAGGGACAACGTACGGCGCACACCATAGCAATCAGAACCCACGTAGACCCACAAACCGCAAAGCCCTGTAAAATTACGTACCCCGAGTTCACAGCCCCCACGACAAGATAATACCAGGTACATACCTCGGGACTCGGGAGCGGTAAAATCGGCATGATATGATCCCGCCTACACAGCTAGTAAAACCTGGTACCAGGTATACATTTCCAACTACAGATAAGGACCATAGACGACCCTTTTTCTTCGACTACTGGAGGATGTTTGCAAGGAATTTAGTTGCAACCACGGGGTTTCTTGTGGTCTATTTCCTACATAAAAAAGGACCCCAACCCACGAAGCGTGAGGATTTTCTCAAGGTCGTGGCAAAGAGTGGCCAGACTGCCACGTTTGACCAAACACTCTCGGGTTGAATTCAACTCTCAGGAAACTTCCATCGGTTGGGATTACGAATAGAATCGATAGGAAACGAACGGGCCGCAAGAAACAAAAAAATATTCGCAAACACCCTATATGTACTGCAACTGCCTGTCCATAAACATGTATTGACTCTCATTTGTTCGTCCCCCAGAACGGGCGGACAGCGCTATTTTTCTTGCTCCATCGCGGGCTTTTTATTTGGGTTGTCACGGGCTGGTGGTCCCTCCTTTCTCGGCGTACCCACGGCATCGCATCGGCTACCACCACCACCACCACCACCACCACCACCACCACCACCATCCCCATCCATCTTCCCTCCTCTCCCCTGTATACCTCCCCCCCTAACTAGCGGTTCTTAGCCTTAATAGGGTGCAGCTCTCACCTTCGCGCTTGGTGCAAGCAAATGTCTACTTGGTCGGTGAAAACCCGACGGGCTCCGTGCTCCGTGCCGGCATTGTATCATAGGGATGCGAGGGTCGATGTTCATACGACTGCGGCCATGCATGATAATGAGTACACACCCCGACCCCCGCCCCCCCCACACCAGCAAGGAAGACAATCGAGCAGCCAACTTGCCTAGGTCGACGTTGTGCGCGGCCCTCTGCATCACCCCCAAGAGGTTCAGCATCCGGTCAACCTGCAGGCTGTCTCTCCAGTTGAAGATGACGCACTTGGTCAGCGGGAGGATGGCCGAGGCTAGCCTGGCATCGTAAGCGGCGTCCCTATCTCCCTGGCCTTCAACGTCGGCGAATAGAACCCGAACTGCCGTCGACATCGTTCCGGAGAAAAGGTGACACACAAAATAAAAAAAAATAAAAAATAAAAAACAACAACAACAACAACAACAACAATGGTGGCGGGGTATCGTGAAACCGAAAAAAGCGAAACGAAACGCAACAACAAAAAAAACGAAACAAAACGGAAACGACAAGCGAAACGAAAAGGAACGAAACCGACATACAAGGCGACACGAAACCGAACCAAACGAGACCAAACGAAACCAACCCCGAGAAATCGAAACGAAACGACATCGACAACGAAACGGAACGAAACGAAACGGAACGAAACGTAACAAACCCTGAAACGGCGGAGCACGTATATCGCATCGCACCGTAAGGAGCACCGACCGGCATGTGGATAGAGCATAGGGGCAAAAAACACAAATATACTTCATCTGTCAAGCGACGGGCAAGATGAACTAGAGGTCGGGGCACTGACTGTCTCGATCGTGAGGGCAAGAAACTTGAAGGGGCCTTACCATAGGACCACGCGAAGCTTCAGGCGGTCAAGAGGCTTAACCTGGATGGTAAACCGCTTGGACGCGTCATACCCCCCGGGTCCGGGACCAAACCATGTAATTTTTTGTTCTAGAGTATACGCGGCTCCTTCCAATAAGGCTACAGGGTTACCACTACTGTAGAGCAAGCCCGGCCAGACGTTCCTCCGATCACCATCGCTCGCTCGACACAGCGCTTGGAAGGGCCCGGATTTCATCCGGCCCATGCGCAGGGATGTTCCGAGCAGTCCAACACTCACCCCCCCCCCCCTCCCCTCGGACTGCCAGCGCTTGTGCGTCGGGAAACCACAATAACAAGATTTGAAAAAAAAATCGAAACGTGCGTACTGTAAAACTTCAAAGATTCAAAAACAACAAGCATGAAAAAACAAGATTGAAAAACAATACAAAAGATACAAAGATATAACGTTCGTAGGAAACGTAAAACCACACCTTTGCTGCCGCCAGACACTCCCCTAGGTGCAGTGCAGCCATCCAAGGTAGCGAACTCCTTCAGGGGCACAACGGCGCGAGAGACGTCTACACCTTGGGTGCATGGGTCCTGTTTTCGCGAAAACGCCGTAAGGGTAGGTACATGGAACAGGGGAGACATAATATTGTGGGATGGGCGTTCGGGGTGGTCGGGGATACTCGACACAAATACTGCTGTGTACATGACGGAATCTTCGATTTGATAGCAGATATTTTTTCTATTTCCTTTTATTTTCGTATCAGTACTTGGGAGCCCTCGCCGCGAAATCAATTTCTCGGGGTGGCGCGCATGGTACAGAACTGCCGCAGGAGATGATACACGTAGGACATACGCTCCTTCTTCCTGAGGTGCTTACCCAACCATCTTGCGGAAGCACCCCCCCCCCAGCTACATAGCTACATACCTACATCGCCATCACTACAATAACCGCTGTACTTCACTGTATTGTAGTACAAGCAGGAGGACCCACGAGCACTCATTTGTAGACGCAAGACTGTCAGATAATTCAACAAGTCGACGCTTTTGCCGACCCTGCTCTCACTCGGCACGCTTATCCAACGCTGACCTGATCTCGCCCAAACCTGCGCTCTCCCAAGTGAATCTGGGGACATAATTAGCTGCCGGCAGGGCCCACCAAGGCATCCTGATCCCGCGCGACGCTATCTACATCAATCCTACCTTCCACCAAAAACAGCCGCAGCAAAAACAGGTACCAGGTACCTGGTAGTTTGCTGGTGCTCGGCCTGTGGGCTTCTTCCACAGACTCGTGTCCACAAATAGATTCATACGCATACGCATACGTCAGGCAGATAGATGACCTACAGATATATCATCTACAGACAGATCATCTACAGATATATATACTACAGATAGATAATCTATATCCTAAAAACCTGCCGTTATGACATGTTGTCCAGGATCTGTGCAAGTACAGATCCAACCCAAGAAACATGTCCAAGCCCATGCGGCCTTTACCCCCCCCCCCCCCTGGCAGCATGAGTGAGCTAGACTATACAAAT
The DNA here is from genome assembly GCA_031213475.1 of Nereocystis luetkeana. NCBI lineage: Eukaryota > Phaeophyceae > Laminariales > Laminariaceae > Nereocystis > Nereocystis luetkeana. The sequence continues at coordinate 2,249,454 of JARUPZ010000007.1, forward strand.
CAGGAACCTATCCGATATGCGGCTCCCACCGGGCAACGTGAGCTGCTAGAGCATACAGAACATACAGATGATACGGAGCATATAGATCATACAGATCAGTACATGATCTGTCCTGAAACATCTCCGCAGAGCATGAAGGGGGAATCGACGATGATCTGATCGAGGTGCGCAAGTAACACGAAACCACGAAAAGACGACCACTACTGTCCCAGTAGGCTACTGCTGTCCCAGTCGGCTACTGCTGTCTTCGGCTACTGCTACTGCTGCTCTGCGGTTCGGCCGAGGCGTACCTACTGCGTAGGGGATGGGGTGTTAAATGTTCGCGCCTTTGACAAAAAAAAAAGAAAAAAAAAAGAGGTCTCAAAAGAGGTCTCAAAAGAGCGGGGGTTCTCAAGACACCTGCGGTTACAAGCGCTACCAGGCAGTCATTACGTATCCCTTTTAGAACTGCAGTCTCATTTTGGGGACAATCCACTCAAAATTTCAAGTAGTTTGTCCCCAAATCGGGACTGCGGTCCTAAAAGGGTTGTAACCCCTCCGGGATCAATCGCTGATGCTTACGCCATATTGTGACACACTCGCAACGCCCCCATCACAGGCTGTTTACCGGGTACCATGTACGAAGCATGTAGGGGTAGAGTACTACTTCAGTATACCTACTATCGAAGGTGTAGGCATATGTTTGAAACGCACCGCAGTATTTTGCGAATCGGTTTGACCGCATTGGCAAGCTTCCTTCTGCTTTTTTTTTCCGGCCACGCTCGGCTGGGGGGGGGGGGGGGTACGCAGGGGCGCCCGCGTGTCCACTACGGCACAGGGTTGGGCCGCGACCCGGGCCCCTTGGCGCGTGCTTTCTCGGCGACCAAAGTCGCGCGAGCTGGCTCTTTTTCACGGCATTGCGTCCCGCGACGCCGAGCCGCGCCCAGGGCCATGGAAACCCCACATTTCGCTCTGCTGCCGCCGCTGCTGCTGCTGCTGCTGCTGCTGTATCACAGCGTCTCTTCAGCTCTCAAGCTCTCTCTACTTTGCGGCGGCCAAGGTACAACAGCAGTCACACATCGAGCTCTGCCCTTTGCGAAGGCCATGGACGGTGGTTCCGTGTGTGCGCGTGTGTGTGTGCCATGTTTATTGTCATCCTACCTTAGGGAATAGGAACGACCGCATAGTCCTAACCCTGTTAGGACCGCAGTCCCGTTTTGGGGACAAACTGCTTATAAATGGAGAAGTTTTGTCCTCAAAACGGGACTGCAGCCCTAAAAGGGTTAACAGCGGTGCAACTATCGCTGGGGCAGGGCGCCATAAAACCACCCCCCCTCGAAATCACAGAAGCGACCGCGCAGCCACGGCGCACAGTACAACGACAGCACCGCTGTGGAGCAGGAGCATCGTGGTGCAACAGAAGCACCACCAGGACAGCAGCAGTGGTGAAGACAGCACCCGCGATTCACGCTCTGGTCTCAGTGACACACGCGGCGCCTCTTGTGTTCGCGCGTGTACAGCTTCGCGTGCAATGCTCGGGAGAAGACGCGATCGTGGCTACATGTTCACCTCCAATTTTAAACCCAACCACACATCGTCAAACCCCATCTTGTCATCAGAAAAACAGGAACGTCTCTTTGCCGTATTCTCCCTTTTTAATTCGCGACACCCCCGGGATTTCAAGGCATCCACATCCCGAAGGGGAGCCTTACCATATTCTCGCATGCCTATGCAGCGGTATGATACGAAACGTATAACTCCGTCAAGAGAAAGCGGAAGAGGATAACCAAATGAGACGCGAAATCTCTGATCTGCGGATCTGCTCATCGCTCTGCTGTACGAGCTACTCTGCTGCCCTTCAGGAGTTTGTCCGTTGATGTTTAGGTCAGTACATTTCTCCTGGTTGATGGAGGTGGGAGGTGCCAGGATTCCGTCATATCGGCAATTTACGTACGCCCCACAAACACGCCTCATAATACAACGGAAACCCATCGAAACGCCATCTATAAAAAGTAGCATAGCAGCATTCCGTACACGCCTGTGTCACCAATCACCACACATTTTGTTCGCATTTTTGACTTGTTTCTGAGTAAATCTGTCAAACCTTGACCCAAACATTGTACGAGTACCTGGTATATGAGTTTACGGCCCCAAAATCAACGTTTTTTTCTAAACTCCAGTAAACAAACAAAAGCTTGGCCGGAGAGTGCAGCCAGCAATCCTTCTCCAGGCTACAGCTACCAGAACAACTGCTGTATATACCTAGAATACATGGCCCCAGAAAATTGTCGTTTTCACGTTTATACGAATACACCACGTCGTACATACAGAACAGGACTACTGCTGGGGGCTACGAGTATGGGTGAGGGGGTAGGGCAAAGATAAGAGACGGGAGTGACATGACATCGAGAGGTTCATCATTTTACGTCGTCGTACCGTGGGTACGAGCTACAACAGCGGTACGAACAAGCAATACCGACGAGCCTAATCGTATGAATGACGGCGAGCGTGCGCGCGGGTGCCGCTGTGCCTCGTCGGACATCGGACGCGTTTCTCCTCGCCCCTTGCGCCACTGCTCGGCGTTGTTCGCTTTCATTATTCACCACGTTCTACTCGTACCAGCCTCGGGACAGGGGTCGGCCTCGAGTGCTCAGGGGGTCGGCCTCGGGTGCTCAGCAGGTCGCCCCTTGGATCACCTCTTTTGAATCACACATCAAGAGCACTGCTGCCTCGCTGCTACTGGCTACTGACCGTGTCCCGGGAGAAATAATAAAAAACAATCGAAACGACGGATGACGTTCTTTCGTCGAGGTACGGGTAAGATGCAGCCTGAGCTCGGTGCACCGGGCATAATAGTACAGCACTGAGGTTGCCCCCTCCTGTCCAGCCTTCGCTACTCGGGCTGTCCGATACACCCGTACGCGTAAATCTGTGCGCACAGCGCATGAACCCACAGAACACACAGCACGCAAAATGGTTCAACGGATTGCTCCATTGCCCCCCCCTTCTTGCCTTGTCGTTGGAAATCTTGAAGATGTCGTCCTGTCCCGCCAGCTGGTTCATCAGGAAGCTCTTGCCACCCCTAGCCGCTCCAAATATTGCGACCAAGTTCACCGCCTCCTTGTCCCCCAGCGGCTCCAGCACGCCCTTGACGGTGGCTTGATTTACGGTCATGACGGGCTCGCCTCGGTCCCCCGCGGAAGGGTCTCTCATAGAAATCCATGAGGCCGCCCCAGTTGCGCCGTCAGCAGTCGAGCCTCCCTTGCCATCGCCACCACCTTCGCCATCTTCCGGCTCAGGCTTCTGCGCCCAGAAGCTGGACAAGAATCGTGCCATGACGGACTCAGTCGCGGGGAGAGCGTGGATGGGGTTACTTCGGACTTCGGACCTCTGCAGTACCGCAGGTAGAAGCTGGAACGTTTTTGGTGGAAATTTGGAAATTGGAGAATATCAGGAGTTTATTCACTATCGCAGGCGTTGTTTGGATGGTGTCGCATTCCCTTTTTCCCCGTTTTTCCGCGTTTCTCAGGCACAGGTTCACTGTGAGCAGACGCAAGACACACTGGGTCTGAACGCATCCGTTCTCAAGCTAGATAGAAATCATGTCGACGGTGAAGGACGGCGGGCGGAATGACAGACTTAGCTGGAGCAAGAGAGCAGAGCACGTGAGATGTAAAACAGTGGTCTATTTGTAAAGTTGTGCCTTTATGAACGGTACCATAATAACCACGTGAACTCTGGTATGAAGTATAAACGGTGATTATATTTCCGTCCATACTGGTGCGTGAACTGCTGTACCAGGTATGCACCTACCTGCCAGGGTACATTTTCCATACCTGTACGAGTACGGTCTTGCCTACCGCTTGCTACGCGCCAGAGCGCAAGAGGAGGGGGGATGCATCAGAGCCAATTACGGCGAACCAATTGTCTTGCAAAGTCACGGCCGCACCTCTCTCTCTGCTGCACGCTGCACAATGATAACAGCAACCTGCATTCAACAGCCGTTTATAGACAGCCCAGCATTGGTGCCAAAGTGTGCGAGTGCAAGTTGCAAACTTGTTGTTGTTGTTGTTCTCACATTAAACCACAATACAATGCAGTCCGTGGTCGCAGAAGCAGGACAGGCTCCAATAACCCTGGGGTGGAAGAATACCTCCGGAAAAAATAAAAACAAGCAAAGGACAATGCACATGATAGCTGCTGAAGCACATCTACACATCAGACAAACACACAAAAAGTGAGGTCCGCGTCCGCGCACGTACGCATCAGGCACACGCGGTGCGCTGTACATATGATAGGATGGCGCACAGAGGGGTTGTTCTGCATCCGCGGGTCTCAGGCGACACTCCTTCGAGTCCGGCTGACCCACTCCGCTTCCTGGAAATTCCACTCACAAGCAATGATCCACGGAGTGAGGCCATCCTTGCTCCGCGCACGAGGTTTGTCGGTGGGGCGAGGCGCGGATCGGGGCGACCCGCTCCCTGCCGCCTCATCCGTGAAGTCCCGAGCGTGTGTTCGGTCGTCTCGAATATGAAACGGCAAGGTACACAGCAGCGGCTGCTATTACGGGGGACCCTAGTTAACAGGACCTATGGTATACATAAAAACCTATCTATTTAACCATTTTTACTAACAATATTTGGTCCTGTTAACTATGCCCCCCCCCCCGTAATAGGAGCCCCGAGCGTGTGTTCGGTCATCGTCAATTACTGCCGAGGCAGAACGCAGCAGGGCGAGGCTGGCGCGCATGGTTTGGTCCGGATGAGGATTTCGCGTCTTTGGGGCTGTTTTTTTTCGTTCAAACAAGAGAAAGAGCCAACCCGAGTTTGCTGCTGCTACCAATAGTACTACTGCGGTGTACGTACCTTGTCAGTTATTTACGACGACCGAACAAACGCTCGGGCCTCGTAGCCGCTGCTGCTGCTGCTGCTGCTGCTGCTGCTGCTGCTGCTGCGGCTGCTGCTGCTGCTGCTGCTGCTGCTGCTGCTGCTGCTGCTGCTGCGGCTGCTGCTGCTGCTGCTGCTGCTGTTGTACCTCGCCCCCTATTCATAGACGGAACACACGCTCGTGCCTCGTGTAGCTACAAGCTCGGGTGAACTCCTTCTTTTTCGCAAGGGAAAAAAAAAACAAGAGACGTGAAGATCCTCATCCCGACCAAATCATGCCCTCGAGCCTCGTTCTGCTGCCGGGTACCTGGCCAGTTATTTAGGACGACCGGACAAACGCTCGGGCCTCGTAGAGCCGCTGCTGCGGTGGGCCTCGCATCGGTCGCGGCACATGGAGAGAGCCATAGCTATCGATGGAGAGACTGCCACGTAAGACGTCGTGAGCGCACCGTCGAAAAATACTCGTAACGGACGAAATGTGCCATGTAAGGCTGTTTCCTATGCGGTTCGAAAAAAATTGAGCTTCAGATTTTGGCCGGATCCCTTTTTCAGCTGTGAACTTCGCAAACCGAAACAGTCTTCCTATACGGAGATATCGAATATATTGTGCGTGCAGAGATTCGAACAACGCCGAGACCAACTGCTGTAGTTGTGCTCTGGCGCCAATCGAACGGATGCTTGATTGGCGACAGGTCCATTTATGTGGGTTGAAGTTGGAATAATTAGTAAGTTTAGGGAGGGGGACTGAAGAACCGAAGGAATTTGACGTCCAAACGTTGTCGAAAAACAGGGGATTTGGAGATTTATTTCAATTGCGCCGTGACAGCCCAGTGACCGAAAATAGTCGCCGGGAAGACCATGACTCAATCTGCTGTGGAACAGCCGCAGAACACCAGCAAAACGACCACGGTGCATAAGTACAGCCAGTGTAGAGTTAAGGACTGGTACCCGTACCTGGTACGTATATAGGTAGACGAATGGCAGAAAGTAAACGTAGAACCCGTCCATCCCGAGGGTCAGAGTTGTTCGGTAACGCCTCCCCCAAAGCATCGCGGGTGTAGACCGGTATCGGCCGTTCGTACGCACTCGCGTCCGCTATCGAGCTAATCAAAGGCGCCCGCAGGCTCTATCAGGTCCCCGGTGGAATAAGGACGCGTTCATATATAGAGCAGGCTTCCTATGTAGACCACGTACACCATTCTGCTCGTAATTCTTTGGGCATACGTCGGCGTTTCGTTATCGGCGTAAAGCTGCAGGTACGTACCTGGTATATAGTAGCATGTTTTTAATCACATTTATTGTATTACGGGGGACCATAGTGAATAGGACCAACTGTTGCTAGTAAAAATAGCGAAATATGTAGGCTGTTGCGTGTACCGTGGGTCCTATTTAATATGCCCCCCCGCAATAGTACGAGTGCAATAGTCCCCGGTTTTTTACTGCTTCCTCCTTGTGCTATTATACGAGTACTCCTTGGTGCAACTCACGATGGGACGGGCTGCGTACATGAGATCTCCACCGCACCTGGCCCCCAGTAGGTAGGACGAACGGATGATCAGGCCCGGTCGACATATCATAAATACTCTCTAGGACCTCTGGTTTGACGGTGGCATGGCGCCGCAATAGCCACTGCGGCATGGATACACAACAGCCGTATGTGCGCCCCAACAGAACTGGCCCCTTTCCTCTTACGGGGGGAGCATACTAGCAGTAATCAGGACCAAATGTGTTCAGTAAATATACTGGGATATATAGTTTTTCGTATGTATGGTGGGTCCTGAATACTACAGTATATTAATAGTACCCACAATAAGGTTCTACTACGCCGGAACATAGTAATCAGAACCAACTATGCTTAGTGAAGATGCTGCAATATATAGTGTTTTGTCTAGATGGTGAGTCCTGATTACTGTGGCCCGCCGTGATAGTGCCTGATTACTGTGGCCCGCCATTGTATAGACGTACAGGAACCTATATGTGACTCTAATTCACTCTTGTTTTCGTCCTCGCCGCGGGAGGACGGTCCTGGAGAGGTTAAATTGACACTCGTGACGCCTATTTTGTTGTTTCATCTCTGGGATTGGGTTGTTGTTCATTATTTTTCCCTGAGACGTGGGAGGGGGGGGGGGGGGGTCCATTGTTCGGCAAGCAACCGACGTCACCGACGGTTCTCCATGTTCATACCGACACCCTGTTACTCCCTGTTACCCCATGTAACAGCCCTATTACTCCGCGCATTAGCCCGTACTACTCCATGTAATAGTCGCATTACTCCCTCCCCCTCGACTGGGGCCTACTGTGCGGTCTCTGACGGCCGAGTACCCCAAATGGTCTTCTACCGTTCAGACTCCTGACAGCATCGTACAGATGAACAGAATGTTGTTAGTCCGTAGCAAACTCCTTCCCTCCACCTTCGAAAGAAAAGGGGTGGCTGGGCGGGAGAAACCACGGAAACTCTGGTAGATTCATCTTCAATTTTTTCCGGGACGGTTTCGCCCTTGGTCGGCTGAGGTCGCGCTCTTCCCGTTTTGATATGTTGCTGTGCTTTGTCGAGCTGTGCGAGAACTATCTCGTGTGCGAGCTGTCTTCTTTTGTTTACCAGGTATTTAAATCTTGGACTCGTGTCCATTACGTCGTAATCTTTTTTTGGCGTCCGCTTAGCCTGCTCAGGCTTGGTTTCGTTCCGGCTGGTCCCTGACCTCCTCAGGGATACACAAGTAGTGTGTGTGTGTTGTTTTTCGCTCATCAATCATAGAGGGTTTCAACCTCTTAGTTCGCAATTCGCCCGTTCAAAACGAAACACGGGTTGTTTCTCGATCTGTTCCAGAGTCTCCTAACAAACCTTCCCTTTATCCTGCTCTGTCGAGGCGGGAATGTATTCCCCGGTTGTACTCGGATGTAATTGTGGAAGTGTGGTGAACTGAAGCTTTTGTGCTTTACCCGTCCGCCGGAAAAAAATATATATTATGAACAAGGCACGACTACCTCCCTCCCCCCCTCTCTCTCCCTCCCTCCCTCCCTCCCTCCCTCCCTCCCTCCCTCCCTCCCTCCCTCCCTCCCTCCCTCCCTCCCTCCCTACCTCCCTCCCTCCCTCCCTCCCTCCCTCCCTCCCTCCCTCTCTCCCTTGCCCCGCCGTGCGATGCGGCTTATTTTCTGGGCAGAGGTTGCAGGAGGAGCTGAAGGAGATCGCGCTGAAGCGATGCGACGACTCTGTTGCCGCATTCGCGGCGTGCGCGAGGGAGAAGGGGATGCTCGTCGTTTTTTCCTGCAGAGAGCAGAGCAAACTGAGTGAGCGATTTACAGTAGATAGTTATTTTGGACAGGCACAGACTGAGCGAGTCAGTGGGTTGTTTAGGTCATGGGTCGCCGCTTGTATCGGTGAGGGGCTCGGCGCGAGACCATGTATATATACGTCGCGCCAGCACTTTCCAGAGTGCACCAAGAGACGCCGTATGTACCTTTTACTGTACCTGGTGTGTACCTTCTGTTGTATTTGTAAAATTGAAACCAAAACCAGCTGTGAGATCGAGGATTTAGTCGAAGCTCATGTTTGCAAGCTGCGTGTGATACTTCGATCCCTCTCGCGTACTTCGAGTTGTTGATGGCCTAATGCCGGGTATACAAGTCCGTATAGGAGGAAGACAAAAGCTGAAGCTGCAGAATTCAAGGAGTGGGGTGTGTCTATATTTGGGAAATAATGAAAACTTATTTCCGAGGTGGCATGTACCTTCTGCTACGCCAGGTATGTACCTTTTACAATACCGGTATGCACCTTTTATATATACTCCGGTAGAGGGTTCTTAACCCTTTTAGGACCGCAGTCCCGTTTTGGGGGCAAACTGCTTGGAAATTAAGTGGATTGTCCCCAAAACGGGACTGTAGTTCTTCAAAGGGTGAATAGTGTTTTTGTACGTCTTCACGGTCCACGAAACATCGATGTACCTTCTGCTTGTAGTGGTGCTGTGGTGCGCTCGAGTTGAAAGCGTCCATACGTTCAGCGCACAAGAGACACCGGACTTTGGGAGCGGTAAATTCGGCTAGGCGCGGAGATGCGAATACACCTAAGTTTCGCTTTACGAGCTTTGCCGGAGCACGAGACACCGATGCGCCTTCTGGTTACAGTGGTACAGCAGTGTTGCACTCGATTTGAAAGCATCCATGCTTTCTGTGCACGAGAGAACCCGGACTTGGACAGCGGTGAATTCGGCTCGGCGCGGAAACTTGAACCAAGACACGTTCTACGATATTATAGAGGTTGCACATTTCTCCTAGCACGGGGGATCATAGTTAATAAGACCTATGGTGTACATAAAAAACTATATATTTAACCATTTTTACTAACAATATTTGGTCCTGTTAACTATGGCCCTCCGTACTAAAATGTTTCTGAATGACGGAGTTCCTTAACCCAAAAATCGACGGAATGTCAATCTTGTTTCGAAAATGGCGTTTTTGTATGCTTGGGACATGGGATCGTTCACGGGGGCGCAACTTGTTTTTTTCTCAAGTCAGTTTTCGGATGAGGTATGGAGCTCCTTAAAGTGAGGAGCCTCAGAAAAAATTAGGGTGAACCTCTATCGTAGAACTCCTCTAAACCCAAGTTTCGCTCTACGAGCTTCTGTGCTCTTGAAGAGAAGAAAAAAAAAACTCCCCATTCAAGAGTTATCCCGGAATAGCAGCAAACCGCTGTTAAGCGGAACACGAGCGTTAACACTGGCGTATTCCGAAGGGCTCTTGAATAGGGTACCCCACTTTTTCGTAGGTTAACCCCCCCGGAGGAAGAGGAGCGCCTAGTTGCTTACCTTCCATCGATCGCAAGGTTTTTCACGGTAGTTTTTTTTTTCTTCACGGTTCGGTGCGGTGCGGTTTTTACCGCACCGCGCCGTACCGTGTACGGAATTTACCTTGCTGAAAACCGCACCGCACCGCACCGCACCGCACGGTATGAAACTCAAAAAAATAACGAAGCCCGCACCTTACCGCACCCTGCGGTTCTCGAATGGTAAAATCCTCACGGCACCGCACGGTAAAACTGCGCATATGGAAAAACCGTACCACCGCGGTTCTGCGCCTCGGCCATGAAAAAGCTTTGATCGGTGCTGACGTAGGTACAGCATGATACTGAAGTACAGTAGTTGCATGCCCTAACTCGGCGACACGGACGCTCCGGGAACGAAGCGGGGTTGGATTCAGAGTTTGCGGATTTTCTACGTGTTGGTTCGAAGCTCAGGAATGGCTCATAGCTGGTGGGACTACGGGCGGCGACAGAGCTGTGTGCTCCCTACGAGGGCGGAGGGAGTCAGCACGGACACGCCGGGTGTGCTGGGTGTGGGTGAATAGAATAGGAAGAACCGGTGGTTTTACTACAGGGGGGGGGGTTATAGTTAATAGGACCTACGTGACACACAAAAAACTGTATATTTACCTGTTTTTACTCCTAAATATTACGTGGGGGGGGTCATATTACCGGGGACCATAGTTAACAGGACCTATGGTACACATAAAAACCTATATGTTTAACCATTTTTACTAACAATATTTGGTCCTGTTAACTATGGCCCCCCGTAATAGTAAACAGGACCAAACTTTGTTAGTAAGAACGAGGAAAAATGTAGGTTTTTGTGTGTACCGTAGGTCCTACCAGGTATTTAATATGGCCCCCCGTAATAACAACGTTTGGTCTTGATCTACTATGGTCCCCCGTAATGATGTGAAGATGACACACGAATGCCGTGCGGAAGCTTTTCCCTTCCTCCCAAGAGTGCACACGAAAAAAAGAGGAGAAACCGACCGACCAGTCCTCACCCCCCCTCAAGGTCAGAATGGTACCAGGTAAGAAACAAGCCGGAATGCTCTGAGGTTTTTCTGGGTGAATTTCCAAAATTACATTATTTTTTTATGTAGAATTATGTTGTACTTGGTTTTAATATACCCCCCCCCCCCCCCCCAGTGTGTGGGACTCTCGAAACGAAGCCGTGTGTGTCGTTTTTGTTTTGTTTTTCTCTTTTCGAATGCCCTGGCGTGGTCCGCCGGTTGTGCTGATGTGTCTATTTTTTGTTACTGTTTTTTTTTGTTTTTTTGTTGTCCTCCGGCGGCGGATTGGTGAAAATGAAGCTTAAGGTCACCACACTTCCAAGTTCAGATTTCGTGTCGTGTGTGTCAATTTAACCCATAGCTCCCGTTGCAGCAGCAGAGCAGGCTGCTTTTGCTACTGGTGCTTGGGCACGTTGACCCGACCTGACAGACCCCCGAGAGGGGCGGGTGCGGTGGAGATAGCCACCCGTGGGAGAGTTTTTTTTTTTTTTTTTTTCGTTTTGTGGCGCTTGACGCCCTTGGGTCTGCTGCCGAAAACCCCTCCAATCTAACGCCGCACCGCACTGCATTGCATTGCTCTTCCTCGCTCTTGTCTCGTCCCGCCCCACCCGCTCCGGCAGTGAACGAGTGCCTGAGCAAGCACACCAACAAGGACAGCTTCGAGCGGTACAAGATGGAGCGCGAGCTGGAGCTGCATCGGGCGGGTCTGGCAGAGCGAACGTCAGGATAAGACGCGGGTCAAGACTGCGTGCATGCACCACAGCAGTACCGGCATACAGTACGTCGAGCACGTCCCACGACCTGTGCGTGCGCCTAAAACGCGGCAGGCCACCAACCCCAACTTCACGATCTACAAACAGTAGATATACTTCAATGGGAGATGTATGTGTGGAGATTCCGGATCCGTACAATCTTGTCATACCCCCCCCCCCCCTCAATGTTGCAGGGTGTGGCACCCGAAGAGTCTGCGTTAGTGTCTGTAGCGCGGGTTTCCTGGGTTGGATCTGCCTTGTAAGGCAGATCCTGCACAGCACCTCATAACGGCAGGTTTCTTGGGTTCTAGATTATCTATCTGTAGATGATAATCTTTCTGTGGATTGTTCATCTGTAGATGGTATATCTGTAGATGATGATCTATCTGTGGATGACATATCTATAGATTATTTATCTGTAGATGATCTCTCTGTAGATGATGATCTATCTGTGGATGATATATCTATAGATTATTTATCTGTACACGATGTTCAATCTGTAGATGATCTATCTGTATATCATACTCATGATGCCGATCAGGATCTGCCCCGAGGCCGTGTACTACTGCTGCTATTGTGACCTATCTGATCTATCTGTGGGTCATAGTCATGTTGCAGATCATGATCTGCCCGAGGCCGTGTCCTACTGCTGCTGCTATTGTAGTCTATCTATACATGAACTATCTCTAGGTCATAGTCATGGCGCATTTGCCCGAGGCGCGCTCTACCGCTGCTATTGTTGTGCTCCTTCTTCACTTATGTCATGGCTGGGCGTACGCAAGCGCCGAGCGTATGTTACCCGTAAAATCGTGGGTGCGGTATCACGATGGTGGGTGTAAAAACGAGATTGTGGAGACATCGAACGAGGTATGTAGCACACCACGAGGCGCACCGAATCGAGAGATTGTCGACATCCTGTAGGGTTTGCTATTATTTCACGTTGCTTTTTTATGTCTCCGCTAGGACGTTTTTCCACGCCTGCATTGTGCGCGGGGGGGGGGGGGGGGGGGGGGGGGGGGGGGGGGGGGGGGGTCCCGGTCACCTGTGTGCGATGGATCGTATCGTGCCAAGACAGGAGGCGTTGCAGGCAGGTTTGCTTCCTTTGACGGGCTATCATAGCGGGTTAAATTTAGCAAAATATATATATATGCTACAGTAGTAATTCCAAGTAGTTCGTTTGGCCCCTAAATCGCGGGTGCAGTTGTACTGCGAACCGTATCCCACGCTAATTCCAAAAGACTTTTTGTCTGCAGGAACGTGGGTGAAGTTTTGTACCGCTAAAAGTATCCCACACTAGTCCCAATACGTTCGTCGACAAAAACGTCGGTCAGCCGTCTCTATAGGGGGTCAGTTAGCCGAATCACTTTTTTTTTTGTCGCGTGTGTACATATGAAAAACAAGGCGATTCGCACACATGGAATAATTGAACAGCAGCGTGGTGAAGGGAGCGGACAGAGAAGAGGCCCACGGCGTTAGGGGCGAGAAACTGACGGGTTGCAAACGCCAACAAGAGCATCCAATGACGCGCTTTAGAGGAAATCAAACCCCCCGACGCGCCGTACGCCTGTCTATACGTGCGGAAGAGAAAGGAGGGACGGAGGCCAAGAAGCGTAGTGGTGTTTTATGCGTGCCATTTTGAGATTGGAAATTCTGGCTAAACCCTTTCGCGCATAGATTGGAAATTCTGGCTAAGCCCTTTCGCGCATGGCACTAGCTGCCTGTGTGGATAGCTTGGTTGGGGTGGCGCGACGGGGATCGAGGAGGGGGGGGGGGGGGGGGAATATGGGGGTTTGGGGTGGGGGAAGGATGAGCATGGTGTGAGCTGAAGGAGATCAATCATCCGAAAAAATATATTTGTTGAAGAGTCCGTTCTCGCATAAGTGGGTTCGGCTCGTAGGTTATCTATTCCTCATCGTTCCCTGCGTTTTTTTGCACCCCTCCCTGTGCCGTATTCTCCAGGGATTGAGGAATGACGGTGCTCGAACGCCCATATAGTACTCGTAGGTGGGTGGGGTTTGGGATGATGCCCGAGGGCAGCAAGCGGTAATCGGACGACCTGATATCATCTCGTTGGCTTTTCTTATTACTCTCCTGGTGCGGACGATCTGAACACCGAGCCCCCCCCCCCCACCCCCAATTTGGCACTGGACATATTTATGCCCGGGCTGGCGAACACGCCTCCTCCTGATTGACGCCAACGAAAACTCTTGATTTTCAACGGACCCGCATGTATGTGCAGGACGTCAGCGAGAAGTGCCAGATGTCAAATATCTCTTTTTTTTCATATATTTCTGAGCCTTGTCGTGACAGAAGATCCGAACACTACTATTGAAGCCCCGGTTCGCCTCCACCCCCCCTAACCCCCAATTAACTCAATGAAGCTGTCATCCATATGCAGCAAGTCCGCCTCACAAGCGGTTCCTAGTAGGATGCAGCTCACCCTTCATGCGACTCGCCGAACACCTCACAGCGCTCCGCGCTTGGTGGTGCTAGCAATGCCTGCCTGGTCTGTGAAAACCCGACGTGCTCGTCCCGGCATTGTAGAGATGCGAGGGTCTCTGCTCATACGACTACGGCCATGCATGATATTGAGTACACCACCCCCCCCCCCCCCCCCCCCCCTATCATGGGACGGGTGACGCCGTCCGTTCATTGAAGTTCGCCCATGCGATTTATCATTTTCGCAGTGCGAGACCTACACACAGGACAGATTGAGACTCGGTTCCATGACATGAAGAGGAGCCTGAATAGCATCACCTCCTCCGTCCTATACGTTTCGTTCATTGCAGGACGTGCCGTGTTCTCGCCAAGGGAAAGCGGTGTCTTGCATCTTGTCAATGGAAATCATGTCCCGATTGAAACCAAACCCGTACACCCTCACGGAACACGCCCTCTGGTTGACGCGATACACCCGCACCCCCCATGAAATACCCGCCTTCCGATTGACACGAAACCCGTGTACCTCCCACGGGATACATATACGCGTCTTCTGATCCATGCGGTTTTAGTGCTCCCCTCTGGACATACGCCTTCTGCTTGGCACGAAACCCGCGGGTACCCCTCACGGAATACACGCCTTCCGATCGACGCAAAAGGAGAAGAAAAAAAACGGTTCAAGTTTTCAACAGCGGACCGGCAGGCAAGCCTGCAGGGGGAACCTGGCGATGAGCGCCTCGGACGTGCCAAACAGCAACGCCTCCTCGGTCATGAGAACCGCCCCCACCGCTCCGACGGCTCCCCTCACCCCCCCGACACACTCCCACCTCCGCTCGCCGCGGCGCTCGCCACGCCTCTTGTCCCCCATCCCCCCATTCTCACCCCCTCCTACTCCGGCGGAGGCGTTGTCGTTTCCGGCATAATCCCCTCCTGTTCCGGTGGGGCGGGCAGTGTCGGTCTGTGTTGCCTTTGGAGCCCACACTTTCACGGCGGCGTCCCCTCCCCCGCTCGCAAAAACGCCGCTGGTGGGCAGTCCGTGTACCGCCCACACCCCGTGCCTGCGCGTTACATGTGGTTCGCGGAGGAGGAGAAGGAGAAGGAGGTGGAGGAGAAGGAGAAGAAGGAGGAAGAAGAGGAGGGGGAGGAGGCACCATGACACGACGTTGTTTTTTCGAAAGGGACCCGCTCGCGAGATTTTGCTGCTGATGAGTGTCCCGGCAATGGGGTATATCTCGACATACAACCACCTAATTTTCTGTTGCTACGTACTTACTTAGTAAATACGCTGCGCCAACAAAATATTTTTTCAAGCCCATTTTGTTTTTTAGTGAGGTTCAGTCAGAGCCACTCTCGCCCGAGTGTGGCCTACTGTACGTCGTACAAGCAGTGGAAACGGGGAACCCTTCCTCTCTGTGATATGGCACTCAACGAGCGCCTAAACTCGGGGTTGAAAATGGGAGTCAACCTCCCCGCCTTCCCCCTGCCGCAGCTTCGGTCCTCTGCGGATAGCTTAAAATTTACGCGGTAACCACCCCGCCCCCCCACCTTTGTCCCTTCAGGATAGCGAGGCATGTCCACTCCGCGGTAGTAGTACCCCTCCGGTCCGCTCGGCCCCACAGCCGCACCGTAGCGTCCCCCGACCCGCTCACGATAACCTCCCCCTGGCTTGCTTCGGCTTGGCCACCACCACCACCACCACCACCACCACAGCCTGCGGTGGTCGAGTATGGCGGCCGAGAAATTACGCACAGGGCTCCGACAGTACCGCGATGCCCGCCGAGCATGGCCTCGCAGCTCCCCGTTTTGGGGTCCCACACCCTGTGTACGTACACAACGTATACAAGAGGAGTTCCAATAAATAAAAAAAAAAAAGAGAGCGGGGGCGCGCGAAACAGAGACGTGTTGATTTTCTGCGAAAAACTTCGTGCAGTATAAGTTCGTTATATTCATATATATATGTAGTATGGGTCGGTTGTTTTCTGTGCTTGGCATGATGTGAAGAAAAGGGCTAAAGCATTATCGGGATAAATAATGTCAAGGGGGGGGCGTACTCTTTTGTTGCTTGCCTTAGTCATTTGACCATTGACCACGCATCCCTTTCGAGACGGAGGGGGGGGGGGGGGGGGTACTCATTATCATGCATGGTCGAAGCGGTATGACCATAGACCCTCGCCTCCCTACAATGCCGGGACGAAGGACGTCGGGTTTTCACCGACCAGGCAGACATTGCTTATCAAAACCAACCGCGAAGCGAAACGTGAGGTGTCCGGCGAGTCGCATGAAGGGGTGAGCTGCATCCTACTAAGAACCGCTTCAAGAGGCTGATTTTCTTGCATATGGATGACAGCATAAATGGATTGATTTAATGTGGGGGGGGGGGGGTAAGAGCCTGCTATACTCACTTACCTCTGAACAGAGCTACTACGGCTATAGCCGTAGGACGGGGAGAAAAAAAGGGAGACTTATAATAAATGGGACGCAAGAATAAAATAAAACGAATACTGGTACGTGGGTAGGGGCGGGGCAGGCTCCAGAATGTTGAAGGGGGGCGCGAGCGAAGCGATCCGTCTTCGGGTATCGTGCTGGTGGTAGCACAGGCTTTTGCTTGCGCTGGCAGTGGCCAAACTTCACTATCAGTACGTTGACGCATGCGCATGCTCCCCCCGGGCCACACTACGGTCTCTACGGCGGTAGCTTCGACAACATGGTCGTTAAGTTGACGGCGCAACAGGATCACAAAAATGTGTATTTGCAGCGCAGCTTGAAAATCCGATAAACTGTCTTTCCCCCGGGCTTCCCAGGTCATGCTTGCTCTTACCCCGGCTATCATATTGGCAACTGTTGGTCATACAGAGGCGTTCTGTTCTACGATACGGGTATCGCCTTCGGGAGGGGGGAACTATTTGGGCCACCACAACGTCCTTGCCGGGAGTGTGAAACTCGTGCTCTGCATAGTCGGGCATATTGCGCAGGCACACGGGATGCGCGTAGCGTCAGTTGTATTCTTGTGTGTGTGTTATCGTTTTCCGAGTTCCGCAGTATACCTCGGGGGGCGCATAGGAGCCTCAGGGTTGTTTTGGGATACAAATTAGCCTGCAGCGTGTCGTGATTTCGGCCTGGTGGCAGTGTTGGATAACGGAATCGAGCTCGATACGATATCGATAAACAACAGCTTCGTGCTGGGTACGATTTCGACGTTTTGGTACTTCGAAGCTTCCCTTCAGTGTCGTCATGAAATACATGGGGATAACAGGTGGTGGAGGGGGAAAAAAACGTTCGATATGATGTCCAACACTCACTCGGTGGGTACAACCAACAACCGACCGAAGGTTGAGCTTCTGGCGCGCCAGCACTCTCTCCCGTCTCGATGGGGATGCGTGGTCAATGGTCAGATGACTGAGGCAAGTAACAAAAGAGTACCCCCCCCCCCCCCCCCTCCCCCTATGGTCATACGACTTCGGCTATGCGTGAGATCGAGTACATCTCTCCTATCGAGTACACCCCCCCCATCCCCCTCCGGAGTAGATGCGACAGATAATACCAAACGAACGAACAAAGTAAACCGAACCGAACCGAACCGATACCGTGGGGGGGGGGGGGGATTACTCACTCGAGGAGCACTATTTTCCTCACGAGAGATAAAAGACCTTTGAGAAAAATTGGAAGAGCGCAACCTGAGGAACAACCCTGTTAGCCCTGTTAGGGCCTACGTAGGACCTACCTCCACAGAGGGGAAAACAAAGGCTACAGAATTGACGGTCACCGCAACCATTGTAGTCGCTGCGTCACTGGGGGATGGTACAATGGTTGGAGGACTCGCACGGCACCGGGGCACAAGGTGATACAATGGTTGGAGGACGGTCGTTTGATAACGCCAAATACAATGGTTGGGGTGTCTCAAAAAGGGGGTTGACATGGGAAAAACTACTGGCAAAAAAAAACAACTAAAAATGACATCCCAAACGATATTTGTGTAGAACGACATCCCAACGGTATCGGGCAGAGTGAAAATTAAGACGTTGGGAAAAATGACATCCCAACGATATTTGGGTTTACGTTCAGGAGAGAAATTCTCATCGGTCAGAAAGAAGTATGTTGGCCCAAGAGCGCTGCAATACTCCCCTAGCATATACCAGGTATATACGTAGCGCGCGTCTTCTTAGCCATCAACTTATGCCACACGCCCAAGCTTGAAAATATGAATTGTGATGGAATGTTTCGGTCTACTCTCGCAGGCGGCAGTTCACTTGTTGTGATTCCTTTCTTCAAACTAAAATACCACCAAAGGAGAAAAAACGTAACGAGAGCGAGCGTCCGCGTCAAGGGGGGGGGGGAGGGGAGGGGGGGGGGGGGGGGGGGTATGGGTCACCACTCGCCTTATGAAAGTGTCGTGCGAGCCCGAAACCAAGCGGCTCCCTTTCTCGAGGGAAGCAAGACTGGAGACCGCCAGAAGGTGGCCCCGAAGCGCCCCGAGCCGCCTCATGCCGTGGAGGTCGACGATCTCCACGCCGGCGCTCGACGTTGCCGCCGCGAGGAAGTCTCCGGCGACGACGATGTCCCGAATCGCTGAGCGCTGTCTCCGGGGCGGGTCGGGTCGGGTCGGGTCGGGTCGGGTCGGAAGTGTTTTTTTCGGTAACCCTATTATCACGGGGGGCCATAGAAAATAGGACCTACGTTACACACAAAAACCTATAATATTTACCTATTTTTACTAACGATGTTGGTCCTGTTTACTGTGGTCCCCCGTAACAGTACTGCTGTGTACAAATTCCTAAATTCGACTCTAACTCCAACTGTTTTGTTCCCACAGCGAGAGCGCAGCCCTCAAGGGGATAGCACACACTGCGGGTTCATCAGCTATTTGTTCCAACAGGTTAGCGGCTTGTGCGGGGTTCGGACTTGGAAAAAGGTTTTCCTGTTGTAGTTTTGCGTTTCGATTGCCGCGCCAAAAGTCAGGTACGAGTATGTAGGCAGGTTCCATAGAGCCTTTTGTGAGCTGTGCGATTCCGATCGGACCGGAAGGGTTTCTTGTATCATCGTGCGTTTGCGGTGGTGGTGGGGGGGGGAGGGGGGGGGGGCGTACTCATTTGTTGCTTGCCTCAGTCCTTTGACCATTGACCACGCATCCCTTTCGAGGCGAAGCACCGTTCCTACTCCTAATAGAGATACCTCCAATAGTTGGGCGCTCATTACGCTGTTTCCATATATTACATAGAAACTTTTTACTAATCTCATCCCCTTCCTGTTTGGCCGCCTGTGGCCACCATCTATCGCCTAGGATAGGGGGGGGGGGGGGGGGGGGCATCTCGGGGCGTTCGGTCGAGATGTAGAGGGTGACGCAATAAGAACGGGAAACAAAAGGCCGCGAGGAAGTCAAGGCGCAACGACGATACCCCGCGCACCACGGGTTGCTGTCGGCATGAGGAGTTAGGTCATCGACAAGCTTTAAGCGGTTGTGGAGGAGTGCGTTGTGCCGCGCTGCTGCTCGAGCGAGGTTTTTTTTAAGTCGTTGCCTATCTCCACCACACCGGAGAGCCTCACCAGGTCTATGACGTGCAGGGGCTGGGAGGTCTCGATGTCCCAGAACCGAACCGTCCCGTCGGCGCCGCCCGTTATTAGGGTTCGGTTCGTGACTTGCATGCCCCACACAGCTTTCCGATGGCCGACATACGTGGCAAGGCACTGGCGAGACTGAGCGTCCCAGGCCTGTCAGGTGCATCAACCCCCCCCCCACACCCCACGGTAGGGACACGTGCGTACGCGGTACCGGGTATAAAACAAAAGTACAATTAGAGGCGGCGGAAGGTTGGGACGGAAAAAACACTCGAACCCCCCCCCCCGCCACCTTACCCCGTGTTTTTTGTTTTCTTCGGCAAAAACACATGCCTCACAAATAAATACATAGACTCGCCTTGTGAAGCTACAATGGTTCACCAACAAGCATCGCGCGAGCGCAAGCTTTCGTCGTGCCTGCTATCGACGTGAAAAAAGAGTGTTCATCGGTCATGTCGAGGTGTGCCTCTTTTTCCTCCTCGCCCGAGGGCCAGACTCCCAAACATATTGCACCAGATAAATATGACAGATAAAAGTACTGAAAATGCAACGAAAATAATACATCTGTCAAAATTCGCACGACTCTGTTGTAGTCAGTCTGGGCATGGTTTTTTGAGGTTTTAAAAAGCCTGGCAAAAAGGCTACTGCTGTCAAAACCTGCCTCCTTCCCGTACACATGAGCGCGTGGTACAAACGACCACAAAAGCAGAGGGACGCCTTACCTTCGCGGTGCCGTCAGCTGAAGCAGAAAAGAGCCTGTCTCCGTGGTGGGCCAAGGCAAGCACCTGCCCCTCGTGGCCTGTGAACACGGCCGTCGGAGGCTGAAGCTTAGGGCTGGCACTTACACCGCCAACACCACCAGCAACACCAACGACACCACCACCACCCCCACCACCACCACCGCCACCGCCACCGCCACTACTACCATGACCATCACCACCACCACCACCTTCTAAAAATACCTCGCCGCTCCCCTCGCCCTCCAGCATGCTTCGCTCTTGGATCCCCCGAACGCGTCTCCTGATGGCCGCGACCGATTCTCGATCTCGAGACCCCCCTCCGCGCCGCACGCTAGTTTTTTCACATGTAACACCCCACCCTTTGTCGAATTCTTCTCCCGCCTCTTGGAGGGTCGGTCGGTGACCGAGCACCGCGTGGTGGGAGGCGATACCACTAGAGGTACCGCACGGTAACACTTTCTCGACGGGCGACGACGGAGACGGCGACAACATGCCCTCGCTCGAGCCGCGGGGTACTACAACACCCGCACAGCAACCGCAACCGCAACCGCAAGTATCATCATCATCGTCATCATCACCATCACCATCATCGTCATCATCATCATCATCATCGTCATCATCATCATCATCATCATCATCACCATCGTCATCGTCATCCTCATCTCCCCTTGCTTCGGCCGGCGCTGTCCCCCACCCCACGCGTCTGGCACCCGCGCTAGCGTCATCTCTCCTTGCTACTTCTGCTGTGATCGTTGATGTTGATGTTGCCGCCCCCCGGCGGTTAGATCCCAAGGCGGAAGCGCTCGCATCATTTCTTGCAGAGCTATCAGGCTCGGATGCCCTCCCCCCGACGTACCGCGGTGATACCACCGCTGCAGCAGCTTCTGCTACTGCTGCTACTGCTGCTGCTGCTGCTGCTGCTGTCGGCGACGAAAACGAAGAAGGCGATTCGATCGATGATTGTGTCCATGCCGGTGATGGGTGCTGCCCATTCCCGGTGGCGGCGGCGGTGGCGGCGGCGGCGGCGGTGGCGGCTTCAATTCCTTTTCGTCCTTTATTGCCGGATCCGCTTTCGCCCAGCTCCTCCCGCCTGGGAAAATAATCGCGTTGCGCCGTTCTCCCGCTCTCGGCAACCCCCTGACGAGCACTCTCGGAAGAGTGACGGCGGTAGCCTGGACGGCGCAAAATCCGTGGGCTGTTGTTGTCGTTGCTGTTGTTGTAGCTGTTGGTGTCGTTGTTGGAGGGAGGGATGATCCGAGATGATGGCCGTGGACTGCGCCATTCATCCCGCGCCTTGAAGGCGCCTGCGGCGCCTGCGGCGCCTGCAGTGCCTGCAGCAGTGTCGTTTTCCCCAACGATACTACTACCTCTGACGCCGGGGCGGCTGATGCGCCTCTCCGACGCGCTGGTTGGAGGCGGTTCCTCCTGGTGGTCTTCCAGGCGTCTTTTGTGTTCTTGAACATGGTTGGCAATCCCGTAGCCGAAGCGGTTGCTGGGCCTTCTTCTATCTGGTATCATCCGAGGAACGAGCGCCCTTCGCTTGGAAGGAGTTTATAGGGTGCCAGCGGGGGGGAGGGGGGAGGGGGGGGGGGAGGGGGGGGGGGTCGTATGCTCATATTAATAGCAGAAAGCAGCGCTAGCATGTCGTTTTTCGGAAATCAGAGGCAAGAAAATGAGGTCGACTAACTCTGTACCTCGGGTACCCTGTTGATGGTGTGACATCGAAAGAGTTCAGCCGATTTATTTTGCCACACAAATACGAGCGATGTAGCGCACTTCTTGCGTCTGTCTTCCTGACCTTGATGTCGAGTGTAGTGCAGACTAGAGTAGAGAGAGAGAGTCCTCACGGTCGTGGACGAAATACGCAGCGTGGTTCCCGTGTAGGTCTACTTTTGGGTCAAGCTGGTACTGTACGAAGCGCCGGCACAGGCAAAACCCGTCTATTGATTCGCACGAGAATGGAAACAGCAAGAAAAACCGGTGTAAGGTGTAGGCCACCGTCCCCTTGCGCATACTGGTGCTACTGGGGTCCACGTATTTTTTCCTTTACTTGTTTGTTGTTTCGCATCGGGACGTTTTCGCTTTGGCCTGTTTTGTGACCACGGGCTAGATTTAGGAGAAACGAGCTGATTTGGTATCATCGTTACCAACATCGCCATTGTCATCATCATCATCATCATCACAGCAGCGTACGTACGGACAAAGGCCATCGGTAGCATTTAAAGGTTCGGACAAGTGCTCTGTCGAAGCTGCGCGGTACACGCACTGATACACGCATGCTAAATAATACGTTACGGGTAAACTGTACGCCAACCAGCAAACACCACACGCCCCATTTTGCGCGATAGGCTTGACGCGGTATATATCGTAGGCATCCATCATTTTGGCGAACGAAGTTAAAGCTACCTGGTACCAGGTATTGATGAACGCTTCGGCCAATCCTGCAGTCGGCCTGCTTCGGCGTAGCAATTGATTTGGGATTGTATCGTTCGGTCGGCAGTACTACTGTTGTATGGTACCAGCTATACAGGAGATATCAGATACCAGGTATACAGCAGTAGCAGTAGATCTGACAACCTCACTCGTCGTGCCTCTACGTACGGCCTCCCTCTGCGATGCTGCGAGGTCCAGAGGACGCCTGCAGAGGGCTAAATAAATTAGATGACACCTCGAGCCCACAGTGAGTGCGAGTACGAGTACGTGCGTACCAGGTACGTACCAGCAGTTTTCTTTTCTTTTTTTTCTTTCTTCTTCCCATTTTCCATCTTCGCTCTTCTTTTATCTCTCTTTTCTGGTCGTAACTCAGATCCTGGGTCTCATACATACATAACAGGCTCTCCTCCCCCCTCCCCACTACGATACGGTTCGTGTGTTACATTTTTTATCGCGAGAAGACTACAACCCTTTCTGTTCCCTCCCTCGTCGGGGGACCATAGTAAATAGGACCTACGTCACACACAAAATAATAGATATTTCGCTATTTTTGCTAACAATATTTGGTCCTATTAACTATAGGTCCCCCGTAACAGTATGATACGACAAGGATAAGCAAAAGTCGTTTATGTACCGCAGCCAGCCCGATTTCTCACCACACGCGTTGCGACTATAAATCAACACGGCGTCCATTCAATAGCAGCCGGAAGAGACGGACGGGCTTGGTATATATAGCTAACCCAGAGATTGGCAAGCGTCACCAGAGCTTGACAGACGCGTAGCCAGAGAAGCGCGACGGGTACATACATCTATGCACAGGCTTGCTGTAGCAGGTAATCCTTTGTCGTCGACATGATGGATACCAGGTACTCAACTCACATTTTTTACTGCAGCAGAGCAGGCAGCGAAAAGATACCACGGTGCCGAGAAGGAGAAAGCTACCGGCAGCGGCGCTTCGCGACAGACAACCAGTTGCCCGAAGAGTCTGTATGACGTCCACGCCCTGGGGGGGACTGGTGTCCTCAATGGTAGGCCGCCCTCTACGCGCTATGCACCCGAAAGCTCTCGTTGTTGTTGGTTCTTCTTGCTGGCTTGTACGTTTTGTTTCCCAATCTCGCAGATCTCCAAGTGTACGATCTACGATCTGTGTACGAGCTACAATCTATGTTACGATCTACGATCTACGATCTATAGTATCAAAACAATGGAACCATACCCCACCATTTTTTCAGCAGTCCCGTGACATGAGTGAAACCCAGCACGTCATTGCATTGCCTGGGACTCGCTTGGAATCAGGTGGGAGTGGTGGAGAGTCCGTGTCGAAAGAGAGGAGCGGCTGTGCGCTTTGAGTTGGAAGTGATAGGTGCAACACCTTGTGGCCGTCTGGTGCCCTTGGAGACGAGGGGGGGGTCGAGCTTTTCAATCCAAACTAAACTCGAAAATCTCGTCAGACACTCAGGAACGACATGTGTCAGCGATGATATTAAGACTCAGTATAAACAGCAACACAATCCTTGTACGTAGTCGTATTGCTCTTATCTGGAGCATCTGTTAGCGGCTGCCGCCTGGGGCTCCTAGTATGCTTGCACCGACACAACATGCACTGCAAGCCACCACCCCGACCGGGTCGATCTCGCAGACGCCCCTTCCATCGGCGGCGAACGCGTTGTCCCATCTCCGACAAGCCTCAAGCCAACTGAAAGGTCCGTCGCATCTGACCATGTAGCGTACGCAGCATTTCCACACAAGAGGAGATAAATATATACCTCTCGGACCATTAATGTAATGAACACACGTATATCAATATTAATATGTAATTGTATCTTATATTTTCGAACATACATTTCGCTGAACCCTTACGCTCCCTCCCTCTGGTATTTTACGTACTTCCACGTATATACGAGGTACTCGTACCCACGGGTACGAGTCTTTGGGGGGTATTTTTTTCAATCTCTGGAGCACACAGGCTGCAGGAGACCTGCACACCCTTTTCCCTCCCTGTATTCTCCCGGTGACCCTGGATCACGTCCCGGAGAGCTGCTTGCTTTATGTGTGCACGTGTGATAAGCACTATCAGTACAATTACTATTACTGCTGTATGTGTGTACAAGTACTGTCTTTTGGCGTTCGTATCGTGGTACTCTTGGTGGGGGCCAGCGGTTGAAAAAAAAATGCGTCGCGGGCGTTTCCACACTGCACGTCAATTCTCAATTTTCACCGAATTTTGCACACCTACTACAGTACGTACCGGTACAGATCATCTATTCCCACGTGATGATCTATGGTCTACTTGCTGTCGGTACGAAGATCTTCCAAGACAGATCTCTCCGCATTCCTTGTATGATCAACAGGTATTATCCGTAGCTCTTGTTGCCGAGTGGCACCCGTATAATCTACCGCGCTTGTACATGATCTACTGTACGTACGTACTGACTGCTGTATAGCACAAGTTTGACCTGTACTCGCATGCAGATCCGGCGCAACCTCTCTCAAATCGGCAGATGAGGAACTAGATTATCTACAGTAGACAGACAGACAGATAGATAGATAGATAGATAGATAGATAGATAGATAGATCATGCTCTGCCTACCAGAGGTGTGGGATGTTGGCAACTCGCGCTCTCGCATTTGCGTCGACAGAAGAAGCCGCTACAATAGAGTGCAACGAAAAACAGCAACAGCAGGTGGCATTCGAAACCCGGGTCAACCGCCAGCACGGGCGGTGACATGTCAGCCAGCCAGCCAGCCAGTCAGTCAGTCAGTCAGTCAGTCTGTCCGTTACAGATCAGACTACGTATGGTACAACATCGTCAACATGTTGACCTCGATACGAGCTGTCTGCGAGTGCCAGTAAGTAATACCAGGTACCTGGTACCTGGTACGTACCTGGTACATACACACCGTGTCTCGAACAGTGTGCAACCGCAACCCTCCCCTCCCCCCCCCCCTCCTGCTACGCGCTATGCATGGCATGAGTACACCTCACCCTCCCGCCCCTCCCCGAGCCCTCGCGGTGCCCCGCGTATCCCCCCTCATGTTATGTTACCGGGGCGTTTGTATCGTCACTTTGCACAAAGTTCCGGTGACCCCACCACCCTCACCCCTCACCCCGTCGAACAAACGCCGCGCGGCCCAAACATTTTCGTAGCTTGCGACCGTACCCCCCCCCCCCCCCCCCCCCCTCCCCGAGCCCGCTAGTCGCCCCGCCGCACCCCCCCCCCTCCCCACGTTGACGCTTGCGCCATTTTTTTACATAACATAACTTCCGCTGACCCCCATCACCATCACCCGCACCCCCGTCGAAAAAAACGCCGCCGCCCGCCCCCCGCTATCCCCCTCCCCCGGCCACACCCAACTCCCACCACCACCAGCCAGCCACCACGATGCGATCACCGGGAGGATTCGGCGCAGCAGCAGGAGCAGCAGCAGCACTGCTCCTGCTCGCCTTTCCCTTCACCTCAGCCTTCGTCCCCTCCACATCCCTCGCGCAGGCTGCGCGTGCCTCGTATACCGCCCGTGCCGAGGGCAGCAACGCGCTCCCCGGCGTAACCTCGTCGTCGCCCTGCGTGCGCCGGGCATCATCAAGGTCCTCCTCCCCCTCCTCTTTGAAGATGGTCGACCAGAACGTGATCATGGGAGCTGGGGTGGCGATCGCGGGTCTGGCAATGGGAGCGGGGATGGTGGCCTTCACGGAGGCGCAGGGGGAGCGCACCGCCGAGCGCGGGGCGATCTCGGCAGACGTGAGTGGTGGTGGTTGTGGTGGTGGTGGTGGTGGTGGTGGTGGTGGTGGTGGTGGTGGTGGTGGTGGTGGTGGTGGCGGTGGTGGTAGTGGTAGTGATCGTGGCAGTAGGGGGGGGTGGTCGTTAGTAGTGGTGGTAGTCGTGGTAGTAGTAGCGGTTGGGCGGGCGGCTAAACAGTCGGCCAGTAGGGCTTGTGATCTACAGCAGCACCAGGTATGGTATCACATGACAGCTCATGGGCTTTGTGAGAGGAAGGAAGCCCCCACGTAGGCATCGTATAATATGTCGCCGTCTGTGAGATACGTCGATCGCCTGTCCCACCCCCCCCCCCCCCCCCGCGCTCTCCTCCGCTCCCCCCCCCCCCCTCATCACGGCCATACATGGCATGAGTACACCCCTCCCGCGCTCTCCCCCGCTCACCCCCCCCTCTTCACTGCCGTACATGGGATAAGTACACCCTCCCCTTCCCCCTCGCTCACCCCCCCCCCCCCCCCCCCACCCGCGCCCCGCGCCATCTTGCTGTATATTTTGTTTGGCTTTTTTTCTTCTTCTCTTTTTTTTGGATTGGCTCGCTTCCTTTCCTCGTATTTTGTTGCGTGGCCCCTTAGAGGAAGATGAAGATGCAGGCCATGTTCATGGAGGACGACGTGGTGCAGACCACGGACGTGGACGATGTCAGGACGAACATGCGCCGGGCCCTTCGCGCCAATCAGGCGAGCCAGCAGCTATGAGTATATGATGATACACGTAACCCGTAAAGTTCTGTGTCCTACAGATGGACCAGAACCGGTACACAAATAAAAAAGTGTGTTGGGCGTAAGCTTTTTTAACCCAGATCTCCAAGGGAGATCCAAAAAAAAAAAAAAAAAAAATGGAACCCGTCGCTTTTTCTTTTCAAGCCTTTTTTGGATGTTCCGCACGTAACTGTTATCGTCAACTTGTGTGCTCTCTGGGAGAAGGAATAGGACAGCGCATACAGCTCATACACATGCATACAGCGCATACAACACATTCGTGCCGCGCATACAGCGCATGCTACGCATACAGTACACATGCGTATATGCATGTGCCGCGCAAAGTCAACACTCACGTTTATATTCCAGGAGTGCAGCCCCGAATTGCGGACGAAGCACTCTAATTCCAAGTAGTTTGTCCCCCAAACCAGACTGCAGCGCTAAAAGGGTTATGGTGGTTTTCGATCAGGCTCTCCTTTGCTGCCCCCCCCCAGGTCAGAAGGGGGGGGCGCGCTGTATACCCGGCCGTATGTATGTCGTACAAATTGGCAACTCGATTCGCTCGTACGCACGTGCGTACGTACATGCGTACGTCACGTACGTGCGTACGCACGTACGTGCTAACACACGATTTTAACTCACTGAACACATGATCGATCCCCATGAATGATCTAGATCTTTCGGGGGAGATAGATCATCCATGTGTGATCTGTGTGATCTGTGTGTTCTATGTGATCTGTGCGATCGATGTGATCTGTGTGACCTGTTGTGATCTACATTCGAGTTCCAACTTCGTCTGGTGGGAGGGGGGGAGCCTTTGCAGCCTGCAAGGGCGAGGGCGTGCTTGCTCCTTGTGTTTGATATGTACTTTACTGACAGTTCTGCAGTAGGTCGTGATTGTTACAACAGCTGTTAATAATGTTAGTCTTACTGTAACGGGTGGGCTAATGTGGTAAGAATCAGAACCCACGATGGACCCTAAACCCACATCATCCCGCTATATTTTTTATTTTTCAAGCATATTTGGTTCTGACTGCCGGGCTCCCCCACCCAGAACATCAGTACGTGTTAATTTAAGAGTACATTTATGTGAAAAGTGCTCGCACGAAGAGAAAAGCTGGGGGAGTAAAAGCGAAAAAAATCACAAGCATGCGTGTGGTACATATCATACATCGTACACCAGCCATGTAAATGTATATGGTATGGACAGAGAGGCATGAAGCAGCACATCCGATACTCCCACACGATGGCGCCGGATTTCCGCACCACAGACGGGTATGTATACCTGGTATATTTATAATTTTTAAATATATCACTTTTCCGCAAAACATAAGGAACTTTTGGATTGAACATATATATATATATATGCTATTAATGGTGGCCCCTTTATTCAGTTCAGAGAGTTGTGTAGCATTAATGAGCTTCTCCCTTCGGGATCATGGTTGTGATGCAGCCCTGTTCGGACCGCAGTCCCGTTTTGGGGGACAAAACCACTCTAGTTATTGTTGTTGTTTTTGTTGTTGTTGGTGTTGTTGTTGTTGTTGTTGTTGCTGTTGCTGACATCGCGCTTTTCTCTGCCCTCCTCCCCTATTTCGCCGCACTTACGCGGCCTCAGACGGAGGAAGAGCTGCTGGCGTTGACGGCCGACGCTAGGAAAAAGGCAGAGGAAGACGCCGACGATGGCTGGTAAATGGTACCAGTACGTGAAAATATCATCTTCTCGGCCAAAAAACTGTTGGAGGGAGGGATGGAGGGGAGGGGGGCGGGGAGGAGGAGGACGAGGGGACGGAGGGGGGCGGGGGCAGGAGGAGAACAAGGAGAAGCTAGGGCGGGGGTGGGAACAGGAGAAGGTGGAGCTTTGCTGGGAAGGAACCGTTTTTGTGCCAAAGCGCGGGGGGGGGCTGGACGTCAAAATCACGAGAGAGAGAGGGAGGAAGAAAGGAACGAGCGGTACTCGTGGTGGTGGCGGTGATGGTGGCGTTGCTGCTGCTGGTGGTGCTGGTACTGGTGGTACCTCTGCGGATGTTACTGCTGTTGCTGTAGATGCTGTCACCTGCTGCTGCTGCTGCTGCTAGCTGCTGCTTCTGCTAGTGCCACTGCAAATGCTGCGAATGCCGCTGATGGGATGCTGCTGCGGATTTTGTTTTCGTGGCCAGCCGGCCAGCCAGCTTTAGCTTTTCTTGGTGCTCTGAGAGGGAAGGAGGGAGGGAGGGGGGGGCGTCGTGGTCCGTGGAGGCCATCTTCATGACCGGATGGGTGCGGTCTGGTCCGACGCTATCATGGTCGACGCCACGTTGCCTAGATCAAAAGGGGCTCAGGGGGAAGGGAGGGGGGGGGGGGGGGGGTGCCGGGGGATCTCTTGGGGAATCAACCATGCACATTAACTGCTCGATTTTTTGTCCTTAAAAAAAAAAAAGTCGGCACTAGTCTCAACAGCGCGCAGGATTAGCGCCAACGCCTATACTTTAATTTGTCCTACTTGCATGTAGCGTCAACGGCTACATTTGTTTTTGTTTTTCCTTGCACCAACGGCTTAGATTCTTGTTTCTCCTATAGCGCCAACGGCTACATTTCCGTTTTGTATTGGCGTCAACGGCTATATATTAGTATGTCGTAGCATCACCGGCTATATTTTAGGTTGCCCTAGCGTCAACGGCTATATTTAGGTGTCCTTGTCCTCCGGTTGTTGGCGCTGCATAAGGCAACACCTGCGACATACAGCGACTGGGTTGGCTTGCGGGCTCGGAGAAAGACGATCCTCTCCCGGAACGAGCGAGGGGCTATGATAACCGTTGTCCACGAGCCCGGAGCAGCGGTTATGACAAAGACCCCCCCCCCCCCCCCGGCGCGCGCACGCGGGGGGACTGCTTCGCGTTGTTGCGCAAGAGGGCGGAGAACGTGGCGTGTCGAACCTCACACCGCCGCCAGGAAGTACTACGAGTAGGGTGATGAAGGAATGCTTGTGTGTATAGTCAGTCGTGAGGAGTGATGGTGGGTTTTCGGGGGTAGCTCGGAAGGGCCGAATAGCGGCGTGTGGCAGCTCGCACCGGGACGAGAAAGGGCGGGGATGGTGGGAAACTAGTGTCTCTAGCCTCTAGCCAGCCATCAGGGGCGCGCGGGGGGGGGGGGGGGAGGGGGGTACTCATGTCATTATGCATGACATGGGCGTATCATACTCATGTGGCCGTAGGCCTTAGCATCCCCATGTACAATGCATGGGCGGAGGACGTCGGGTGTTTTACCGAGCAGGCAAGCATTGATTGCCTTGTACCAAGCGCGAAGCGAAACGGAAGGTGTTGGGACGAGTCGCACGAAGAGGTGGAGCCTGCATTCCACTACTAGCACACAAGAACCGCTTTTGCGGCGGGCTTTCTTGCGTCGGATGTGAGCTTTCGAATAATGTTACGTAGTTGTTTTCATGCGTGGCGCAGAACAGGCCAGCCCATGGGCATATACTCATACCTGCAGTATGTCAGAGGGCGGGGATTCAGGGGCTACGTAGGAAGGATGTTTCCTTCCTCAGAATTTAACCGAACTAGTCCGCAGCCGCCGCCGACTTGACATGGTGTCATTACGTCACCTTTCAGTGCGGAGAAACGCGTTGACTTTTCTTCGTCTCCCTCATGCGTGTGCGAGGTCACTCCTGTCGATACGGAGTGCGGTGATTGGTGGATGGAGATGGTGCCGTCGCGGGGCAGCACGCGCAATGCCCCCCCGAGACCCTTTCCGGGGATCGTTCCGGGGGTCGTAGCACCGGGTCGCCCAATGAGGGACTTCAACACGTGTTGCAAGGACCGCCCCGCGGACCGGACCGTCTGAGGATTTTTTTTATTCCACTACTGCTGTGTCGTTGTTGCACGGATCGATCCGCCGACCGTTCGAAAGACCGTTCTAAGATCCGTTGCTCTACGTGACACTACTCGTATGCTGGGGGCAGGCTCTCCTTTTTTCGGTCGGGGGTGAGGGTGGAGGTGTGGGGTCTTGGTGCCGTGACAGCCAGCTGGATTGGTGCCGTGACAGCCAGCTGGACACACCTAGGTAAACAATTATGGTGCTTTCAATCACGCGCTGCTATTAATAGTGCTGCGACATCATACGATGAGTCCCCGAAGTTCAAATTCACGAAGTTTCAATCGCATCTACGTCTTCGTATACCTTGTGCGAAGCATCTGTCCTGCCGACGAGACGCCAATTGTGATGTGGGAGAGATGGTAAGGGAGCCAGAGATGATGATCCACAGAAGAAGTGTGACTACTGTGCTTGGCCAAACTCAGACGCGGTTCGTATCGGCGTTCTCTTTTATTATTGATGTGCGGCTTGCTCGAAGGGGCAAGAGACGAGTGAGCAAGGAGGGGGGGGGGGGGAGGCAGCTGGTTTTTGGAAGACGGAGGTATCATCTGTCTTCAACCGGCTATAATCGACTGGCGAGGGAACACGCGTCACCCACCCTCAACTTCAATAGTGCAACACCACAACACCCCGTAAAACCCGACGTATGGACACATGGACAGGACATACCACGTGCGTACATCTCTGTCTCCTCGGCTAGGTAGATACTACTGTAGTCCTGCGTATCCTTTCTGCGAATACAAATATCTTATTCTAGACGGTAAACGGGATAATACGTGTACGGAGGAATACTAACCTGCGCACCGGTATTACAAATATTCTTTCGAGTGTCTTGTGTACCCCGCGACCTTCGCGTGTCGATCTGCTGTTTCAGTGCACGATTTGGTACAACTATTATCGTCTCGTCGACCCTGGTAACATCCAGGGGAGTCACCGGCCAGTAGTCAATCGCTAGGGAAATAATGGAAAACGCGCGATCGGTTCACGCAGCTCGCAAAGTTGAGTATCGATCGATCTGCCGATCGGTTGAACTCACAGCTGACGTACTCTTTTAGTTTTTTAGTAAAATATTCATAGGAGATACCAGGTACCAGGTATTTTATTTTAGACGGTAAAAGGAATAAGATCCAATTACTAGATTACTATCTAACGGTCCCTACTGGTGTTTGCCTCGAAAAAATGATTATTTAATAGCGGAAAGCGCGAGAGCGTGAGTTAGCTACATTCGATGAAAATGGACGAGCAGTGGGAATGCTGAACCCTATGTATGCGCGACAAAAAAATGAAGGCATGCATACCGGGGGGGAGAAGGACAACACCTGTGACCGCGGCTTGTCCAGAAAATCGCTGAGGGGAAGACCTCCTACGAGTTAGGCTGGAAAGCAAAAGTGATGATTATTAATATATACGTATATATATATTCCAGTGCCAGGTATTCGATTGATCTATCATACCCATTTTTTTTTTGTTCCGGGGGGGACCGTGAGTTTCATACCAAGTTCAGTGCGCGCAAGTATAGCCCCCCCCCTCTGCTCAATGCAGGCTTGACGAGCGATACA
Source organism: Nereocystis luetkeana (assembly GCA_031213475.1). Lineage (NCBI taxonomy): Eukaryota > Phaeophyceae > Laminariales > Laminariaceae > Nereocystis > Nereocystis luetkeana. The sequence goes on from JARUPZ010000007.1 coordinate 2,281,929, forward strand.
CGAAAAGAGTCATACTGCGGCTGCTGTCAATCCGCTCCCGCGAAAAACTGTAATAATACTCTTGATTCATCCGTTTTGTTTGATCGGTCGACAAAAGAAAATACAAAAATGATCGATCGGGGAAAAAACAAGGAATATAAGAGAACAAAAAAAACGGTCAAGGGGTGCACCAGCCACCGAACGAAAACCCTCGTCCCAAAGTCCTGTTTCATCTTTCCTTTTTTCGGTGTCTAGGTTTTCCTGGTACTTGCGCAGGCGTTTCGTTGGTGCGCCCGTCTTGCCTGTCCATGTTTCTTCAGCCCGGCCCCGTGCGATATATACTACTCCAAAAAATCGGGCCGGTAATTAGCGACCTCTATTACTGTAATAGTCCACAACCAAAATGCCTAATGTAAACGCGAATCAGGGTACCATACGAAACACCAAAAATTACTGCAGCTCTCGACTTCTTGACGGCCTCGGTCATTCATGGAGAAACAAGCAATCATAACTAAGCACACACACACATACATGTGAGTTCCGCTACACGATACCTCCATTTTACCCGTCGTGTCTTAACCCTTTTAGCACCGCAGTCCCATATGTGGGGACAATGCACTTAAATTATGAGTAGTTTGTCCCCAAAACGGGACTGGGGTCCTATCAGGGTTAACGCCGCTGTATGTTAGCCGCCGTATATGCTACAGCAGTAGTAGCGGTGAGACGTCCGCAGATAAGGTACACTACGCTTGCGATATACTTCCCTTCGCAAGAAACGTACTTAATTTGCTTCGTCCGCAATCATTATTGAAGAAACGTGCTTTCTTTGCAAGAAGTTTACGCTCGTTTTTAGGAACAACAAAAAAAAAAAAAAAAACCTTCTTCGCAAAAACAGAAAAAAAGGAGAGGGTGTTTTCAACAAGAAAAAGCTTGATGGGATACAACCCAACGCAGGCAGTACGTACCTGGTAGTAATCAGCACCAGGAACCTCCCTCTTCGGTGCATGAAGTTATAGACGGTTTTCTCGCAAAATGAAATCAAGTACGTCAAATGTGACGTCATCCATCCATATATATCCATACCATCCACAAGTTAGTTGTACCGTATCTCCATCCATATATATCCATACCATCCACAAGTTAGTCGTACCGTATCTCGACCCCAACCTGAAGTCATGCCCCGTGCCCCCCCCAGTGAAAAAATGTCCCATCAGACATCACACGGCAATCCACGTTCCAAAGGGATGTCGGAGCACCAGGTACCCGTACGGCACATACCCTGAGGCATATACCCGGGTATCAGACCCGTCAAAATATCCGGTAGTTTTTTTTTTTGTCAACACTCGAGTATGTACCCTCTGGTGAAATCCCAGGGTGTGTACCCGGGTATTCCCAGAGTGTTTGTCCGAGTACGTACTCGGGGACTCCCAGAGTATATATATATACCCCCCAGATACGCCCGGAGTATATACCCTCCTAAAAACACACCTTCACAAAAGTCACGACACCCCATGATCACACGGGTGACGTCGTGACATCAACATGCCGACCAACTTTTTTTTTTCGCTTTCGATCAAACCAGACCTTCAGCTCCCCCCGAAACCATGGCTCTCTCAGCAACAACCAAAATACAAGGCACACAACTGTTCATGCGTGCGGAAGCGTTTGTCCAACGGGACTTACTGAAGTCCCCCACAAAGCGAAAATAGTTTGGCCACTCGGAAAACTAACGCACGGGCGCCTCTTTCCGCTCTCTTTATCAAAAGATGCCAGGAGACCTGTCAAGCAAGGCAAAATGTGCGCTGTCAAGGGTGTACGGCCGAGTGTTCCACACTAAAACCTAGTAGTTTGGTGTCGGTCAAGGCATGTCGAGGCAAACCTCCTCCTGTCTCGTCACGGGGTGAAAGTGCTGTGTCTCCCGACACCTTTGCTCTCCGTGATACACGCACATACATAAACGATTCGTGGATTTTGGGGGCGGTGTCTCTGAAGGGGGAAATCAAAGCGCGCAACGCATCTCTCGCCGCCACTGCTGTACGAACTGGACCCCAGCTGGCACGCACGCTATCGGCAGAGAATTCAGTCGACACACGAAGAGACGCGAGGAAGAAAATCCAAGGGAGGGAAGCCCTTCTTTTTACTCTATTAGAGCTCTTTTTACTCTATTAGAGCAAGAGACGAAAAAAAAAACCCGCCGCAAAAATAAAACAAAAAACAAGAAAGATTCCTCCGGCGGGCGTCGTAAGCCTGGCCGATCTCCTCGCTAAAGGAAACCCCCCCCTCACTCTTTCGAGAGATGGGACTACTGCTACTGCCGTATGTAGCGGGTACTCCCCCTCCCCCCCCATAAAAAACTCCCCCTCCTCCAAAATAAATCCCTCTGGAGACGAGGTGGACTACAATACTACCGTAGTCTATAGAACAGAAACCCCAGTCAACAATACTGCAAGGGGGGTGATTAGTGGTGCAAGCAGGGTATGCACTCTGGAGGTACCCGGGTATCTACCCAAGTATGACGACTTCTGCAGGTACACCCACCCGGCACCTACTCAACGGTATGCTCTGGGGGTACCTGTGTACTTAAACCAAGTATGACCTCTGAGGGTACCCGGGTACGTACCCAAGTATATGCTCTGGGGTGTACCCGGGTACATACCCAAGTATGACCTCTGAGGGTACCCGGGGACCTACCCGAGTATGACCTCTGAGGGTACCCGGGTACGTACCCAAGTATATGCTCTGAGGGTACCCGGGTACGTACTCAAGTATATGCTCTGGGGGTGCCCGGGTACCTACCCGAGTATGACCTCTGAGGGTACCCGGGTACGTACCCTACTATATGCTCCGGGGGTACCCGGGTACCTACCCGAGTATGACCTCTGAGGGTACCCGGGGACCTACTTAAGTACATACCCTGGGGGTACCCGGGTTCTTACCCGAGTATGACCTCTGAAGGTACCCGGGCATCTACCCGGCGTGCGCTCTGGAGGTACCCGGATATCTACCCGGCGTGCGCTCTGGAGTACCGAGGTACCTACCCGAGTACGACCCAAATAACCAGGTTTGATACAAGGTATCTTGGTATCTCAGAATATACATGAAAGCCTTAGTTTTGACACTTGCTTGTCTGAGGCATACGTATGCGGGGGAAAGAACAAATCACATGAAGGTATTGGACAAACAGCAACAACAATGACGAAAACAACAACAAAAAAAATAGCCGTTTCACTTTCGGCCATTTTCTTCATACTCGTCCTGTCGACGACGCCAAAAATGGTGAATGAGGCGTTACGCTACCTAGTGAGCCCAAGAGTTGAAAGTTTTCTTTCGAAAAAAAGAAGGCAGATATACCCAACGATCCAAAGGGCACATACCAAGTCTCCCTCCCTAACATACAAAAACCGTTATTTCCACTATATTTCCGAGTAGTTCGTTCCCAACGCGTGGGTACAGAGACGGAAGTCGTTTACTCCCCGAGGGGTGGTATTTGACCGCTGAACGTGTGCTCAACCTGTGTGCGTACGTGTATGAGAACTGCAACGCTTGTCCAATAACCATGGGTACCGCAGGGGATATACCACTCTTGTCCGATAATATAGTGCCCGTTTGGACTCTGATGCGAACATCGAACGTGGACTACAGTCCCGGCCGGTGTGGTAGTTCGAAAGGGGGGTTACATGACAGTGACATCAACTGCTGTTGCTGCTATTATGCTGTAACCCTTCTTGAAACGGCAATTGCCCCTAACAAATTCCTAGTAGTTTAGTCTCCAGAAAAAAAAGGTAGGCGCAAATCTCAAGGCCACGCTTTTTTTGCCGTTCCGAGCGTGCCGAAACGGACTTGCTCAAGTTGGAGGCGGCGGGGAGGGGGTGGGGGGGGGCGGTGCGCTACAAGTTACTGGCTAAAGTACAATATTTACCGCTAGTCGTAGCCTACTGGTATGATAGCCGCGCTGATCTCCCCTCCTCGTTTCCCTTCCCCCCCCTTCCCTCCCCTCCTGGAGCGATAATTTTTTATGACGCCGCTGATGCTTCTGCTGTCGCGGCTGCTGCAAGTCTGACCTTCTTAGGTCGGAGGACCACGAACATAAAAAAAACGAGACATAAAATAAAACCATGACCAGTACATTTTCTGACCGGTTCGGATCTACTCAGATCGGTCAGGACGGGTTCGGTTCAATTCCGGCCGATTCGATTCGATTCGATTCGATTCGGTTCGGATCGGTCAGGACGGGTTCGGTTCGATTCCCTTCGATTCGGTTCGGTTCGATTCGATTCGGTCCCGTTCGATTCGGTCCGGTTCGACTCGTCTCGGTTCCGATTCGATTCCGATTCGGTTCCGATTCGGTCGTTTTCCGTCCGCACCTCTGTGCAGCCAACGGTAAGCGCCTTCTATTAATAGGCAAAACAGTACTACCGTACGAAAGACCAATCAATACGCGTGGGTCGTCAAGAAGGGGCGGCGCGGATACTCATGCCATTGCATGGCCGCAATCGTATGACCAGGGGGGTGGGGGGCGGGAGGGGCATGAGTGCAGCACGACCAAAACGCCTCGGGCACAGCTTCAACAGAGGGAAACCAGACACCACAGACCATCGACCACATTTTTTTTGTTTTTTGTTTTTCCCATTATTGGTGGAAAAAAAGAAGAAGGATCTATTGTTCGTAGTCTTCAGCGATCACTTGAAAATCGATCTACTTAGTCTTTCTTTCTCTCTACAACAAAGTCTTAGCAATCCTTTAATGGGCCAATAGGTGTTAAGAATTGGAGACTCCAACTTCACCCCTCGCACGACGAGCCACGCACAAAAAAAAACACTTACAAACATATCGATCGAGTGCGTGCCTCTGCGGACGCGCACGCGAACGGAAAACATAACACGCCACCCACAACCCTCCTCACATGGAAGGAACTCCACGACGGTTTCAAGCGGCGACAAGAGTAAAAATCCCTCTGAACATTCCTCTCGACCCCCCCCCCTTCCTCCCGCCGCGTCCATTTCGCCTTACATACCACAACAAGAAGAGAAAAAAAAACACACACACACATTCCCCACAAAAAAACAAAACAGAGAACGGTTATCTTCCCTCCTCACGGTCATCTTCCCTCCCCCCCCACCCCCCCTCCCCCCCCCCTCCCTCGCCGGCCCTAACGCCTCCTATCCTCGCATCAGTTGAAACCTCTCCAGCGTTCCCGCCTTGTAGGCCCCGATAAATTCCTCGATCGACGACGCAGTTACGGGCGACGAAATCCCCCCAGGAGGGAAGTGGAAGGCGCCATTCCCTTGGATGTTCACGATGATCATCTTTACAAAACACGCGCGTGAGCGCGTACGGAGGAACCGGGGGGGGGGGGGGGGGGGGAGTGTACTCATTTTCATGCATGGCTGTAGTCGTACGAAGTATGACCATATATATAGACCTCATTTCTTTACAGCGTCGGGACGGAGCACGTCGAGTCCGGGTTTTCATCGACCAGGCAGAGATTGCCCCCCTAACACAAAGCGTGTAGCGCCCCGTGAGGAATTCGGGGAGGGGTCCCCGAACCAAGACACAAGTAAAACGGATTTTGTCGTCACTGTTACGGGGGACCATATCGTAGTAAATAGGACCTACGGTACACACTAAAACCCATATAGTTACCTATTTTCCTCAACAATATTTGGTCCTATTTACAATGGTCCCCCGTAATACTAAAGGGGATAAGGTGCGCGCGGCTTCCATCACCCGCTTAAATACCGAATCACAGGGTCGACAAGAATACACACCGCCTCCACCGAATTTCGGAGCAAATTTTTTCGACAACGGGGGGGAGGGGCGCAAACACCCAACGATGTGACTACGAAAAACTTATCCGTGAGATATTTCCAAAGGCACCGTTTTCGTTTGTGTGTTGGGTGCCCCGCCTTATGGCATGGTTTGGAGAAACCCGGCTCGGAAATTCGTCGCAGCAAGTGTGTTATCTTGCGTGTTATGCGTACATACGGTATTCCGTTACATGGGATACGTGACGAAAACGGATAATTCACTATGAGCGAAGCATAGGCTGTGGGCGAATCATCACTCACAGGAACACTCCTAGGAACAGTCCTAGGGTCAAAGCTAGGGTCAGGGGTGGGGATAGAAGGCGTTGAGTTGTCATGACCCTTCTCTCAGACACTTGGAACCGCACGGTAGCCTAGGAACAGTCCTAGGAACAGTCCTAGGGTCGAGGCTAGGGTCGGGGGTAGGGATAGAAGGCGTCAACTATATCATCATGAGCCCTCTCTCAGACACTTGGAACCACACGGTAGCCTAGGAACAGCCCTAAGGTCAAGGCTAGGGTTAGGGGTAGGGATAGAAGGCGTCAAGTTGTCATGAACCTTCTCTTAGACACTTGGATCCACAAGGTAGCCACGCGGTGTTCCCCGTTTTGAATACTCAATCCCGTTACGCACATTCAGGCCAGGCAGTTGTGAAAGCCAAGGCGATCTCCAACGAACATTGCCACGCCAACAAACGAACACCACCAACAGAAACCACCACCGCTTCCATCGACTCAACTGCCGACCATCCGACACAACCAACACCAACGTCAGCACCACCGCCAGCACCAACACCACCATCACCACTACCCCCCCTACGAAATACAGCCATCGGCACCACCACCACCAACACAACCAACACAACCACGCTCAATACCACCACCGCCAATACCCTCACCACGCACCATCCCCATCACCACTCCACACCCGACACACCCACACCATCCTCACACACCACTCCACACGCACAGCAACATCACCACCGACACACCCGCCAACTTACCTGCGGAGATTCGGACACGGTCTTGAGGCCGCACGCGTTGCGCACTTGCTTGGGCAGGTCGGCCTCCGATTTGGCCGTGAAGAATATCATCTCCGGCTGTCCCAGCCGCTTGCCGGCCTCCGCGGTCGCCGCGGCTATCGGCATCAACGCGTCCTCCACCTGAACGCCCCCCGACGCAACGAAAACAACAACAACAAAAATGCGGCAAACGACGCGTGAGAATGATATCATCATCGCCGTCATCATCCATCATCAAACACCGTCAACGCGATCATCACCATCATCATCGTTACCATCTATCATCACCATCATCATCACCATCAACCATATATCATCACCATCATCATCGTTATCATCTATCATCACCATCATCATCAACCATCTATCATCACCATCTATCATCACCATCAACCACATATCACCATCAACCATCTATCACCACCAAAATATCATCATCTATCACCACCACACCACAGACGCCGGTTGTTCGGACCTCTTTCTGAGCTATATCGTCCGCCCCCTCCATGAAAACGACGAGCGACGGCATCTCCTGCACGTGGAACCCGTTGCTCAGGCCGTTCACCGACATGTCCTCCACCGGCTTCGGCCACCACGGAAACTCCAATCCCTGCGAGGTGTGTTGTGAGCGGGGGGGAGGGGGGGGCGGGGTGTACTCATTTGTTGCTTGCCCTAGTCATTTGATCATCGACCACGCATCCCTTTCGAGACGGAGCACCGTGAGCGGGGGGGGGAGGGTACACGGCTCAAAGGCGTCAGGGACAGCAGCACCAGCAGCAGCAGATACAGCAAAAAACAACACAAATCGCCACAATCAGCATCAGTACGTAGCGGATTTTTTGCCGTGCGGCTGCAACTACTGAATGTTCTGCTCCCGGCGAGCGCAGAGACCGCAATCGACGGCAGCACATGGCGCATATTGTTGAATCGAGACGGAATTAATGAACAAAAATACCAAACAAACAAGCAAACTAACTAACAAGCAAGCAGACTAACAAGCAAACAAGCAAACAACCAACCAACCAACCAACCAACCGATCGGACTACCTCAACCAATCAACACCAACCATACCAACCGACCTAATCAATCCACACCTCGAACAGAATATCGACGGATGATCTACGTAGATTCTCGAAGGAAGTATCTGTTCCCGATTTAGTACGATCTACCAGGTAGCTCATGTTGCAGAGGGTGGTGGGAGTCTTGCAAAAATCTGCACGGCCTCATGTATGTAGCGCGTCTTTCCTGGGATGGATGTGTACTGTATGCAGGCCCCACACAGCCCTGTCACAACAGCAGGAGAGGATCTAGATGATCTCTCTGTACACGATCTATCTCTCCATGATTTATCTGTAGACGATACATCTGTAGATGGTTTATCTGTAGATGATCTATCTGCAGATGGTCTATCCGAAGATGATATTTTTGTAGGTTATCTATATGTAGTTGATCTATCTGTAGACGATCTATCTGTAGAAGATCTATCTGTAGACGATATATCTGTGAATGATGTATATGTAGACGAGTTATCCACCTGGGTTGGATGTGCACTGTATGCAGTTCCCGCACAAACCTCTCACAACCAAAGGTGTCAGGAGACAGCACTTTCACCCCTCGATAGACAGGAAGTTTGCCTTTGACATGCCTCGACTGACACCAAACTACCACAGCAGTAGGTTTTATTATTGTGGAACACTCGGCCCGAATACCTTGACAGCGCACGTTTTGCGTTGCTTGACATGTCTCCTGACATGTTTGCTCACCGCAGCAAGTGGGGGACTAGATGGTATATCTGTAGATGATCTATCAGTAGATCATCTGTCTGTAGATGACCTACCTGTAGATGGTATATCTGAAGATGATCTACCAGTAGATAATCTGTCTGTAGATGACCTACCTGTAGATGGTCTATCTGTAGATGATCTATCTGTAGATGATCTATCTATAGATGATATATCTGTAGATGATCTATCTGTAGATGATCTACCTGTCGGAGGTGTGAACCAATAATACCAACAAAACCAATCCACACCAAAACCAACCGGAACTAGCAAAAAAACACACGACATCTCGGGGTCGTCAGCGTAGACCGATACCCCCCTTAGGTGTCTGGCTGGAAAAAAAAACAAAATAAACACACACACACCACCACCACCACCAACAACAACGACCACCGCACCTTGGGGTCCCCGTAGGCAGATCCCTTGGCTGTCTGGTTGATGACATGACCGTCAGTCCCGATGGTCACGAGGGTAGGGATGCTGCGGACGCCCAGCCGTTGATTGAGGGCCGTTCTCCGACTCGCGTCGGTGAAAGGAATCGCGGACCACGGCATGGTCGCGAAATACCTAAGCCAAGAGCAGTGCGAAGAGAGTGACGGGGGGAGGGGGCAGGGGAGAGCGGGGAAGGAGGAGGGAGGAGGGGGCGGCACAGCGGGAGGGCGGCGGGAGGGGGGAGGGGCGAGGCTGTTAGAATGGCATCGTCTACTGCTCCAACAAAAAAGACAGGGGCTATTCTTTCTCTTCTGTACTTGGCTTGTTTTGGTCGGCTTCCTTTCCTGGGTAAGGGCCTAATTCGGCCCTTCTTATTGGTCCATTTGTTCGGCTTATTTTCCTGCGGCAGTGACACTTTTCAGCTCTTCCTATTGGCCTATTCGTATACAAAAATATGACCCCTGTCGCCAAAATCCAAACCGGCAGAATAGCGTAAAAACCTGTGCACCTATTACGGGGGACCATAGTTAATAGGACCTCTGGTATACACAAAAACCTATATATTTAACAATTTTTACTAACAATATTTGGTCCTATTAACTATGGTCCCCCGTAATAACAAAAACCACGAGAAGAAAAGAAAAAAAAAAAACAGGAAGAGGTTTTCCACACGGCTACACGTTCGTTTGTGTGTGTGTGTGTGTGTTTCACGTTACAAACCGTTCTTTCTACCCGTAGACATCCAGCACAACCAGTGTCTGTGCCGCTTCTTCCATCCTAGAGAGACACAACTTATGTGGTCACACAAACCAAAATCACACAACAGAGATACCAGGTACTTTACACGGACAATTTTATCAAGTAAGCAGAGTAGACAATACACCGCCATGTCATCGTACTGGATACGACAGGCACAACATCGTACACATTCTATGAAAGAGAGAAAGTCAAAGAATAAAAAAAACTAAACGAACGAGACAAACGAAAAAGGAAGGAGAATAAACTACTGTTGTAGATACATACGGGACTGGATTCTCTTCCCCACTCACTCGTTGAACATCGCCTGCTCCTTATCCCAGCTGACGAAAATGAACTCGACGTCGTCCCCCCCAGTCCTGCTCTTGATGGCCTTGAACGTCTGGACCAGGCGAGGCGTGAACGCTCGGCAAGGAGGACACCTGCACGAGCGCCAAGGTTGCAGCGGCGAGGGTGGCGTTTCTTCCTAATCCCTCTAGAACCGCAGTCCCGTTTTGGGGACAAACTACTAATGATCCCCCCCCCCCCCCCCCCCCGCCCCCCGTAAGCCTCGGCGTTCACAACCCCACATGCTCTGTCTCGGCATTGTAGGGATGCGAGGGTCTATGGTCATTCGACTAGCCATGCATGAGATCGAGTACATCTCTCCTATCGAGTACAACTCCCCCCCCTTCCCCCCCTAACAAGCGCCGCCACCGCCACCGCCACCGCCCTCATTCCGCTACCACCGCACCACACACATAGCTCACCACTGCGACGAGAAGTACAGCGCGAGGGTCTTCCCCCGGACCGTCTCATGCCCGCCCATCCCGCGCTTCGTCAGGAACTCGCGCCCGATCAGCTCCGAGAGGGGCTTGGGCCGCCACGGGAAGTCGTTCCCCTGCGGGTCTCCGTTGATGATGGCGCGACCTTCCGCCGTGATGACGGCGCCCGTCTCGTCCATGATGACTAGGGAAGGGATGCCGCGGACGCGGAACTTGGCGCATAGCACGCTTTTTCTCTGTCTGTTGGGTTGAGGCGGGTTGGGGGGGGGGGGGGTGTACTCGTTCTCACGCATGGCCGTAGTCGTGGAGGGGGGAGGGTCGGGGGGGGGTGTACTCGCTATCGTCTACCAGGTATGGCCGTAGTCGTACGACCATAGACCCTCGCACCTCTACAATGCCGGGACGGAGCATGTATGTCGGGTTTTCACCGAACAGGGAAGACATTGCTTGCACCAAGTGCGAAGCGAAACGTGAGGTGTTCGGCGAGCCCGCATGGAGGGCGAGCTGCATCCTACTAAGAACCGCTTTTTAGGCGGACTTGCGTATGGATGACAGCTTCAATGAGTGAATTTAATTTCCTGTGCAGCCACTTCCAGAGACGGGAATGGGAGTACTATGTAACTACTGTCTCTTGGGTTCCATACCACGAACACTACCTGGTACGTGATACGATCAATTCCCTTGTGCGGAGTAAAGGTTCTTTACCTCGCACAAATGATCATTCTAACTCAACGACCAGCCGTGGGCGACCGCCAAAAAAAAAAAACGGTACCCTGGTTGTCTATTTATAGCTCACGTAGCGAGCGGCATGTTTTACAGTGTCGTTGCCAATCCACGACAACCCAACCTCTATATAATGAGGGGGCGGGGGGTTGGGCTGGGTCCGGTTGGGTTGGGCTGTGTTTGATTGTGTTAAAATTCTGCACGGCATTATCATAGCGGATGACGCTGATTCACGAAACGAACGAAAATATTTTCACCATCGCCTCATTCGTTGAAATAAAATACGAGTATGACAAATATGACAGGCCCAATACCCGCAATACGTATATACGAGTATATACCACGTACGAGTACTTAACCCCTTTAGGACTGTAGTCCCGTTTGGGGAGCAAACCAGTTAAATCCCAAGAAATTTGTCCCCAAAAAGGGACTGCAGTCCTAAAAGGTTCAAGATAGTACCATTGGGGCGACACAAAACCTGGATTTCCCAGCCCAAATGATCGTTTTTTCCTTTTTTCCTCAAGACATTTTCATCACGTGATCTGCGTCGCTTTCCTCTCGAGCTGGGTTCACCACTTTGTAGATATTAATAATATTCCAGGAGTGTTCCTATGCTCTGTATGTGCTTGTACGTACAGGTACTGCGACTACCAATAACCTAAAAATATCGTGGAAGGGGATGGGGGGGGGGGGGTTGGAGGGTGATGATATAGCTCCGCGGTCTATGGTGCCCAGCACCATGATTTCGATGCTGGGTTCAATTCCCGGGTTGCGACGCTCTTTTTTTGTTTGGTTATGCATCCGACGATTTTTGACCGTTCGACGATTTCTGACCGTTTACGGTTCGCGCTCACGACCTCCGGCGGCTCCTGCGGAGGGGTATTTATATTTCTGCACCTTGTGGGTGGGAGCAGGGTGGTCCCGGTGGGACCGGGAGAGCCAAGCGGGGGCCTGTTTTGGCTTCCCGCTTTGTATGGAGAATATTCCCAGAAACATATTTATCTACAGCATGGAGAACTCTACGACTGTTCCTCTCCAGCTTGAAAGGGGATACGTAACGTTTTTTTGTTTTGTTTTTTTTTCTTCTCCTACTTTTAGGCGAAAATATCGGCCGGACTTCTTCTCGAAATGAGCGTATACGACCGCCTTCGCACAAAAAAAAAAAAAGAAAAAAAAAAAAAAAAGAGAGAGAGAGAGACCCCGCTTCGAATCGTTTGGTTGTAAGGGAGCTAGCTATGTACACTACGAGGTATTCTATTAATTAATAACACAATGTTTCAACTCGAAATTCGCAAAATCAAAAATACGTCGAGGAAAAAGCTGGCAAATGCAGCGCGATCTGATCCTCTCGGTCGGACCAGCTCGTATGAACACTGCGAGGGTGAGGTGGCGTGGTGGATAACAGCAGTGCGGGAACACCAACACAACAGAAGGGGGATGCTGTGGGGGCTAGGGTGACATCGTGGTAGCGGTGGCGGCGGCGGAGCGGTGGTGGTGGTGGTGGTGGGTGGGTGAGTAGTGGTGGTGGTAGTGGTGCACAGTGTACACCTCTACTGCCGTATAGTGGGCAGGGGGGGTATCAGCGTCTGACTGGATCTCCCGGCCGCTCGCGTTGGCCGACCGGGCCAGGGCGGACGAGGAAGAGAGGGGATGGGGTGGATGGGGTGGGCCCCAGATTGTGATCGGGAGTGAACGCCAAAATTACTAAAAACAAGACGAAAAGAATCGCCTTCGGCCGTCCCCCCGCCCCCCCCCCCCCCCCCCTATAACCAATAACCACTAACCAGCCGAGCGGGCAGCCCAAACCGTGAAATACCTGCATCTCCGCGACAAGTATAAATGTATGGTGTCATAACCACATAGACGTACAAAGTAGGTGCAACCCACGAACCTGATGCTACAAGTGCTCGTGCTGCAATGCGATGCTAGCAGTAGGTACCAGCCACTTAAATGCTGCTGGTGCTCGAGCTGCAACGAACGACAAACGGGCTCGATTGACACGTCCACACAGCGTGGTATTACGTACGTACTCAATATGGCCAGAAATATAAGGATTATTTACCGGTTGAAATGAAGATCAAACGGTATTTATTTTCACGTCCATAGTGGTACGTCTGTTCGTGAGATGCTTGTTGCTGCAGGCTGTTCTGAACTACGGTACGATACGTATAATACGTACCTTACGAGAGACGAACAAAACAATACGTACGTACGTACGTACGTACGCACGCACGCATAAGGAAAAAGCAACGGAAAAACACAGATGAAAACGTGAAAAAATCGAAAACATCGACAGCAAAACATGATAAACGATTCAAAAATCGACCAACAAGCGAGAACGGAGATCACACCAGGTCGTTGGCATATCGTACCACAGCAGTACCGTAGCGGGAAGGGGGGAGAAGAGCCTGCTATGTGACCCCGGATCTGAGTTACGAGTTGGAAAGAGAGAGAGAAGAAGATGTGCGAAGATAATGAATGGGATGAGAAAAAAAAAAAAAAAAAAAAACACACACAGGTGTATCAGGTACGTCGTGACCAGCAAAGATGTCAGGAGATATGCCAAGCAAGGCAAAACGTGCGCTGTCAAGGGAGTGGGGCAGAGTGTGACAAACTATCAATAGGACCTAGTATTGTGTGGTCAGCCAAGGCATCCCAAGGCAACGTTGCTGTCTGTCACGGGGTGAAAGAGCTGTCTCCTGGCATCTTTCGCGACCTGAGGAAGGTACCGTTTATATTTTCATGTTTTCGAGCATCAAGATCTCCGCGGCAGCAACAGCATGCTATTATAATAGTTAGCAGTGCTTGAAGTTGTACCGGCGAACATCTGACCCTCAGCTGCGACCTCAATTGCATCGAACGTCTTCACAGGACCGCGCGCGAGGGACAGGCGCAACCACCACCACCACCACCAGCAGCAGCAGCAGCAAGCACTGTTGTAAGTTGGAACAAGAAGCAAGCAAGAAACAAGGGATCGAAACTCAAAACCCACCTGTCTTGGAACGGCAAGGCAAGCCAAGGCATATCCTTGTGGTACTTGAGGAACTCGGCTTCCGACCTGTCCGAGCCGATCAAGACGATCTCGAAAGCTTTCCCGGCCGCGCGCACCGCGTCGTAGGTGCTCACGAGCTGCGGGGTGAAGCCTCGGCACGGGCCGCACCTGAGGAAGGGATTTTGGGGACGCGCGCGCACAGCCGCACGAGCGAGGTAGGTGCTGTCAGGTGGAACCAGGGTATATACCTGGTATATAAATACGTAATACCTGTGGTGTGCCATTTCTATTATTATTTTAATCTGTAATAGGCACACACAACAGACAGAAAAAAGAAGCACACTTGGATGTACAATGAATGGGGACAGTACTGCAGTACAGCAGTATGTCGACGTCTGATGTTTGTATCTGCTGGCTGGTGGTTCGCTGCTTTTTTTCCTTTTTTCGACGTGAAAAAAAGAAAAGCTTGCACACACATGCACAAGCTGGTGGGGAGAGAAACAAGAAGAAGGATGACAACGTCAGCAAAAACAACTACAAGTTCGCACCTGCTGGGATCTAAAAAACAAACACGAACAAAAACTGATGCCGGCTTGTATACGAGTAGTAGTGGCGGCAGTGCCAGCTATTGGAATCCCTACGCGTGCTCCTCCTGCGAGGACCACTCTACCGGCTGCACCCTCTACCCCGTAGGCGGCCTCAAACGCTAGGGGCCTGAGGCCAGGGAGGTCGTTGGCGCACCAGCTGGCTGAGAAGTAGAGCGCCACGACCTTGCCGCGGAGTGCAGATGTAGGTACGTCGCTTTCCGCGTTGTCCCTCAAGGAAGGCCCCAGCAAAGACTCCATCGATGGCATATTTTCTCGGTGGCTTCCTGGCACCCGTGCTGCCGTGGGACCCCTCGAGCTTGGTCTAATGCGGATGGGGCGATTGCTCGCTGTGTGGCCTCAAGCGGAGCTCGATTGCTGAGGAGATACGTTCTGCTAAAAGCAGGGACTTACAATATAAACGCAGAGCAGTTGCGCTGCTGAAAAAAAGAGAAAACATTGCTGTGCTGCTGTGTTTCTTCACGAGTGATTGGTCACAAACAATCTAGAAGGCCACTCATTGGCGGGGAGTTTAGCGGCGAAAAGAGGAGTTTGTAAAACCTGATATGGCGTTTAGTGCCTGATCGGTTCTACCGTATTGTCCCGTGTTACGCCGCACGCAAGACACCACCACCACCCCGAACCCTTTCACCCACCCCTGCTCCACACAACTCAAGCTCAAGCCTCTACGCTCTACACCACCAGCAAGTTTCGAAGTCCTCGAAGAAGCAGCCCACAACGCACGCAGTCAAAATAGGGAACAAAAGAAGCAAGATGGGCGGCGAGGTCGAGTGAGTCGTGGGTGTTGGTTGTTTTACGAATCGTGTCGGCATTGTGTTTTTGGAGCAATTGCGATATATACACGTGACACAGACCTGAGACGCGGAGGTCAACGAGGTGTTGGTGTTGTCCAGATTGACTCTGTGACCCTCTAACACAACGGCACCGACTCAGACATGAGTGCTTGAAACTAGGATACTCCGCCGAGCTGAATGTGGCATGAATTTGGCCTCGCAACGCTCATTTGTTGCTGGTGTACAAGTATGTAGGCTCCAGAAGCGTGCGCTTGAACGCGAACGGTGGGGTGTACGTACCCGTCGTATCATGTGTACCAACCTGATTCTGCACCGCAAGCAATACTCTCACTCGAACCCTCGCATAATATGCACATACCTAAAGCGCACTTACGACGGCCTTGCGACGGCGGCAGGGCGTCGTGTGTGTAGATGAACTGCTTGTACGGAGTATTGCACGAGCCATTCGGGTACTTGATACGTACATACCAGGTACACGACTACGGCCATGGATGATAATGAGTACCAGGTACACTCCTTCCCCCCCCCTGTGCTGACGAGCGGCGGCGTTGACTTCACCCCCCGCGTGCGTGGTCCATACGCAACCGATTCGCCGATACGCACGGATCGTTACTTGAGTACAGGCAGGTACGAGAATGACGTACATTGTGCTGCGCCTGGCAGTAGTTCGTAGAGTTTCCCACTTGTGGGAGAGAATGGTTGAGAGTAAAATTGGGCAGCTCCCCGCCCCTCGATGACGGATAATTAGCATTAGGGAAGAACTTCCTCCTCGAGACCCGCGCTAATCCGAAGTGTTGTGTGTGAGGATCGACGAACAACTACAACTACAACTGCAACAACAACAACAACAACAACAACAACAACAACAACGACAACGACAACAAAAACAGGAGGTTTCTGTTGTACATATATACAGCAGATATACGTACATACCTGGTACCTGGTATATACAGGTTGTGACGGTCGTAGTATGACACACCGTCATGTATGACACTCCGTCATACCTGCTTTGGTCCTATGTTTCTATTACAGCAGTAAATAGTACCAGGTGCCATCTGCCAGGTACCTGGTATTTTTCAGACTGCGGTCAGGATACTTTGAAGTACACCAGCAGCTGTAGCGGTGTACCTTCTCGTATGTACGCAACCGCTTGATGCTCGAATCCTTTGGCGACACCTTCCGAGTCCCGCCAACGTCGCAGCAGCGCAGCAGCTGCCTACGTTACAGCAGTCTTCCGGCACGTTTGCGCGAAACCTACATCATACGCAACTGGTACAGCCCTGCCGAGCCGTGGAAGGCGTTTCGCGTCGCGTTTTTTTTGTTTTTGTTTCTCTGCGCAACATGCCGGGATATTGAACCATCAACTGGTATCGAGTTTTTGCGTTTTTTCCTCCTACCGCTGTAGCTCCGTCGATACGACCCGGCGCCCCCCTGCGCGCGCTGACAGCTGTGTGTTGCTCGCCTATGATTTACCGTCGTACATCCACAAGATCATCCAGGAAAAATTGTTCATGTCATACTTTTGAATATTATATGATAACTGCATATCTGATGGCTTGTGGCTGGTGATTGTATCGCACCCTTGCCTTGCTTTGCTTTTATACTTGGCACCTGGTGCAAGGTTCCCCTCCGTGATTATGGTTGACCTGAAACCCTCCACCTAACTATAGTTTCTGGGAATATTCTCCTCTCGGTATAGAGAGTATAGCGATAATATTCGAATACCTGATATGAGCTGCTTGCGGGAAAAGCGAAACGTTCCACCGTCGGGCAATAAAACAATCGAATTCACTTTAAAACTGAAAACACAAGAGCTCGTCAACGCGCACGTGACCGCATCAACAGGAGAAAAACATCTCGGTCGAGCTGTCTTTGGTTTGCGACCTCTAGATCGTGGCAGATAGGGGTGCCCGCTATGTGCAGCTGCACCCTGCACACAACTTTCTGCAGGCAGTGTGTCGTCAATTGCAATCTTGCACGTGGAGCCGGACCAACCCACCCCCAGGCTCGACCCTAACCCTACCCCCAACCAGCCCAACCCTGTGGGAGGGTCGAGGTCGTCAGGGGCAGTCACGCAGCTCCCAACAACAAAAAGCCGGTCTGCGGAAAGACCCGCCTTGATGACCATTAAGACCCGCATTCTGCACAGAGTTGTTGTGCATATGGGAATTGTTCGTAGTACTTGACAAGGCTTGGTTGCATACCAGGTAGGGGTTCAGGCGTTCGATAGTAAAACCCATTTGTTTCTTCTTTCAGGCCTTAAATAATCGGTCAATATATACATCAATTAGTTCGACGCTATCATAGACGTTGAGATGGCCGCATGCATCAGCCAACAAGGGCAAGATGTCTGTGACACGTGTTTTGTTCTCCGAGCTGCGAGCTGTACAGCAGTGCTGTTACGAAAAACGCCTTGTCAGAGTACCACGTACGAGAAGAATGCATTGAACTCTTTTGGAAATCCTACGAGTAGGGGTTGAACTGTTTACCTTGACGGGAATTATTTTATTTTTTTCGCACCGTGTTTTTCGAGAGTTGAAAAACGACGTTTGGCAGGGTTGTTCTTCGATGACCTGACAAAAATTGTGACAGGCCTCCTGCTATTTTTTTTTAAATGTTTTCGGTCCGCAGTTTCGGGTCAAAGTTGCCGAAAAAGTCTGAAAAATCGTAGAGTTCTGTCTCCGGAGGCTTACGATTTTGTTTTTTTCAAAGGCCGCTCTCGGGTTCGTTCGTCTTGTCATGAGGGACAACCCCGCCACTTTTCGCATTTTTCAACTCTCGAAAACCATTGTGAAACACTTCCGACTCGGTTGTGTTTCGCCTGTCGCTTGAACCAGCTCGTACGACGTACCTTATACTTCGAAATATGTATCTATAAATAGAAGAACACAACGAGTGGGAAATCCCCCCGCGTTCATCACGCAAGGCGTGAAACATGGAGCGGGGAAGAGGAAAACGGGTGGGGTTCTTGTTGTTCTTCACAACGATAAGACAAGAGCGTGGACCATGCATCAATCAGCCCCGAGCGCCACCACGCAAGCGTCGCCTCCTTACTGGCGACGCTTCTCACCCCCCGCCATCTCCTGCCGTCCGTCGCTATCGCGTTTCCCCTTTGCCTACAGTTACGTCAATGGCCTGGTGGCTTCCAAGCCTCTGGTGGTCTTTTCGAAATCATACTGCCCGTACTGCGCCAAGGCTAAGACTGCCCTTAAGGCCGTGGGAGCCAAGTACGAGGTGAGCCCGACAAGCGAAAAGCACACGGTCCTGTTCACCAGCACAGGGTAACAGTACACTTCCGTATCAATTCAGGTTGGCGCTGATGTACACCTGCTACTGGTACCTTTAGAACCGCAGTCCCGTTTTGGGGGACAAACCGCTTGAAATTTTGAGTGATTTGTCCCCAAAGCGGGACTGCAGTTCTAAAAGGGTGAATTAAGCGCGTATTTAACGCCGTCCCAATCCATGGAAAAAGCTTCTTCCTGGTGGTGATCGGACGGAGAACAACGGGCATCCCCTGAAACATGACGGCTGTGGTATAGCAGTACGTAGCTCTTGCCGCAGCACTGCAGTGACCAACTCGATGCTTCCAACGTCCCCATGAGCCTGTACGGTGTTTCGATCGATATATCACCCTCCCCTGAGGCTTGAGTTAGCTCGTGCACCAATCGCTCCAGGCCCAACGAATGGCCCATCTACTCGAAAGGGGTCTCCCGTCCGGGCGTTGGACGCACTCGTACGGGGTGTGGACGTGTGAACGTTGATGCTGACGCTTTTCGTCGAGGAATGCTGGGCTGCTCGGGTCGCGTATGTGACGTTTTATTCAAGTCACGTGACATGAGTAGCCCCAAGAGGTAGTTCCTTTTAAACGAACAGCCTCGCGTGAAAACGACTATCGCCGCTGGTCGTTAGAACGGAACAACAGTACCTAGTCGACCCTTCTATTACGGGGGACCATAGTAAGTAGGACCTACGGTACAGACAAAAACCTATATATTTGCCTTTTTTTGCTAGAAAAATTTGGTCCTATTTACTGCGGTCCCTCGTAATAGAACCGCAGTCTCATTTGGGGGCAAACCACTCAAAATTTCAAGTAGTTTGTCCCCGAAACGGGACTGCGGTCCTAAAAAGGTCAAGCCAGGTGAGGAGCTATTTTAAGTCACCTGACTTGGATAACCTTGACACGTACCGTACCTCCTTCTACCGAACAGCCGCGATAATCGGATTACCGCCAATGCAGTACGCGACGCCACGAAACATGCTCATAATTTGGCGGTAGGCTTAAGAACTATTACCACTCTCAACGCCGGGAATATAAGCTGCATTTTTATGTCCATATCAACGTCCCAAACGATTACTATATTCCCGGACGGAGTGGTGCATGAAAGGCAGGGTGCGTCCTTCGACACTAAAGTTATTTGAGCACCAAGAAGCAAGAATCCTTTTTTTCATGCTTCGTGCGTAAACGTCGAGCTGATTTTTCTTTTTTAGCTCGCCCAAGTTGGTAAATGCTGCCGCCGATTTGGCTGTATGGTCCCTGACCCGATCCTCCCCGTTGCGCTCCGTTATCGTTATATGGTACCCTCGGTGACCCCCTCCCACCCGGCAGTTGATCGAGCTCGACCAGCTCGACAACGGTAGCGCGATCCAGGACGCCCTCCAGCAAATCACGGGCCAGCGATCGGTCCCGAACGTCTTCATCGGTGGATCGGTAAGCGCGGGCAAAAAAAAAATGCCGCACACATCGGCAAGATTATGTACAGATATATCATCTACAGATAGATCATCTACAGATCGGCAAGAAAGATCATGTACAGATATATCATCTACAGATAGATCATCTAAAGATAGATGATCTAGATCATAACCTACCGTTATAAGATATGACATGTTGTGCAGGATCTATCTGTACGGTACAGATCCAACCTAGGAAACCTGTCCTGGATCACACAGACTTTGTGGCTTCCACCCTGCGACATGACCCAGATACAGATCACACAGATCTATATCATCTACAGATAGATCATCTAGATCGCAACCTGCCGTTATAAGATATGACACGTTGTGCAGGATCTATCTGTACGGTACAGATCCAACTCAGTAAACTTGTCCTAGATAACGCAGATTTTGTGGCTTCCACCCTGCGACGTGACCTAGATACAGATCACACAGATCAGGGATGTATATATCTGCCCTGACAGCTCTACAGTAGATCATCAAGTGGGAACCGATGATATTCGTCCGTGGTGGTGCAATACTGACTGTACTCGCAGTAGTACGTATGTGTGAATAGTTGATGCAACGAAAGTTCCGTGACCAACCCAGGAAAATTACGGGCCCATGTCGAATGTTAACCGATTGCGCTGCTACTCTTACGGGGGATGATAATAAATAGGACCTACGGTATACACTAAAACGTGTGTATATTCCTATTTTTACTAACAACATTTGGTTCTATTTGCTATGGTTCCCCGTAATAATAGAACTGCCGTGTGAGGAGTGTCCGGCTCAAAAATATATATATATTTTTGTGCATCTCTATAAATACATGTACCGATTTCTTTTCACTGGCTACTTGTTTGTCAAGTACACCTTTCGTTTTATGGGCTGTAGAATAAACTTTGAACGGCTGGTGGGCCTTTCGTTTTACTCAACTGCGCGAAACGTCGCCGGATTCAAGGTATTTCACCTCGTGTCACCCCGCACCCCACATCCGAGTGCGCAATCGGAGGGGAAACCTTGTGTATAGTGCGGGTATGTTGTATTAGTAACCCCTGGGTACGAAGTTGTTTTATCGAAGGACGGGTTCGGTTGAAAAACTTGTTTTACATCGGATGCTATATACGTGATTCGCGCAGAGCATCCCGTCGGGTTTGTGTGTGTGTGTGTGTTTTTTTTCTCGGGTGCATACTGAAATTGAAATTGAACTGAAAAACAGAAACTTGGGAGATGGGCGTATCACAGGTTGAACCTGACTGCAAGTTTCTCGTCGGGGATGGTGTAGCGTGTAGGACGCGCCAGGTATCGGTAATGCTCGGCGCAGGCCGAGCGGAAGCGATCATGAAGCAGCTGCCGCGCGCGAGTAATTACTTGGTGACGGACGCTGGAAATCCGCCGCCTCGACTATCATCAGATCTACGAAGATATGTAGCCACGTTAGCACAAGGGTCAATATCTACGATATCCGAAAGAACAGCCTCTGCTCTTGCACGATCTTACGTGACAAGACATCGCCAACTGACAGTACAGCAAACGAGCTGAGTGAGACTCACAGAATTGATGATTGAGATGGAAAATTATTTGAGATTTTTTTAGACCCGAGATTATCAGTAGTCGATACTTTTTTTAGGCGCCAAGTGCAGCCTTGAAGATGGGATCCGTCTTACGTGATGACGGCCGTGAGCAATCACGGGCCCCGGCGCCGTGCCCACCACTCGGCCGTGAGGTTACGCCGCACGTCTCGGTGTGTGTGGAGGCGTGTCGATGTTTTCGAGGGGGTAGAACTGTCAGCTCACACAGGACAAAACACGCTCCTGGCAAAGCGTAGGAGGATGAGTACGTATAGTCGTCTCGTATAAAGGTGTTGCCGGTCTGGAGGGAGGGGGGGGCGTTGATCACGAGCCAGGCCGGCCAACGGCGCGCACATCGTTCACGATGCGCGCCGGAGGGACGCGGAGGGTGGGCTGGTGCTTCTGCTGCTAAAGCTGCTGCTGTTGAGTTTGTTCGCCGAGGGGGCTTTGTGGTTCGAAAAGGGTGAAAAGCACATCACTTAAGGAAGTGTGTCTTGGCTTGGCCCTTTTGGGACAGCTATTTACGGAGGGACTATAGTAAATAGGACCTACGGTGCACACAAAAACCTACATATTCGGTACACGCACAAACCTACATATTTTTGTATTTTTCCGAACAATGTTTGGTCCTACCAGGTAGTTACTATGGCCCCCCGTAATAGCTGTCTCTATTTTGTGACGAAACACTCAGGTTGTATGGACATTGGCTCCGAAACGAAATTGCAGTCCTAAAGGGATCGAGTTATATCTTCGTCTTGCCTTCTTGATTCCCGATGTGTATGTTAGTACACGATCTGCTCGGCGATTTTGGAATTGCCGACTGACCAATCCAACCATTTTTTGTTTGTGTATACGTTGCGCTGTTTTGTTATACTATTACGGGGAACCATAGTAAACAGGACCTACGGTACACACAAAAACCAATATATATACTTCGAAGTATATAGATATCGTTTTTACTTGAAAAAAATGATGTTGCGCTGTTTTGTTATACTACTATTACGGGCAACCATAGTAAACAGGACCTACGGTTCACACAAAACCTATACCTCGAAGTATAAATGTCGCTATTTTTACTTTGAAAAAAAGTATGTTGCGGTGTGTTGTTATACTACTATGACCGGCAACCATAGTAAACAGGACCTACGGTTCACACAAAAACCTGTACTTCGAAGTATATATATATCGCTATTTTTACTAGAAACAGAAATTGGTCCTATGTGCTATGGTCCCCCGTAAGAATACGTTACGGCGGGGGGGGGGAGGGGGGGGGGGGGGCGTACTCATTTGTTGCTTGCCTTAGTCATTTGACCATGGACCACGCATCCCTTTCGAGACGGAGCACCGTTCCTACTCCTAATAGAGACACCTCCAACAGTTGGGCGCTCATTACGTTGTTTCCAAAGTGTCTTTTACTTGGCAATTTTTTGCTAGTCTTATCCCCTGCCTGTTTTTGGCCGCCTGTGGCCACCATCTATCTCCTAGGATAGCGATCGTTTTCTCGCTGCTATCTAGTGTGTCAAAACTCCTCCATGTCACATTCGTCTATTTCCCTCATCTCTTTCAACACTTCCCTTTCCTCGACGGCGACGGCGGGGGGGGGGGGGGGGTATATAAAACAGAACGCTCGATTTAAACCCCCAAAACCTTGTGTCCCTCTATTTTTACTCTCTAAATCTATAGGTTCTGATTGCTATTCTCCCCCGTACTACCTCGTATTGATAAAAAGGATTTTTGCTGCTGTTGATACCCCGACGTTGTCGCCGAAACATGTCCCGCACTTTTTCTTGGTCCGGACTGCAGTCTATCGGTGGAGGGGACGACACGGCCAGGCTCCACAAGTCTGGGGAGTTGCTGACCAAGGTCACCGAGGTTGGCGCGCTTTGAGGACCTACCCTGCCATGTGTCGGGCCAGGAGGCGGAGACGGGAGGGGGGAGGGGGGGGACCGTTGGTCTTAATGTATGCGCATAGGGAGAAATGAAGTACATTACCGTATGCCGAGTATCATGAGAATGGCCTGTTTTTCATGGGCGCGCGTGCGTGCGTGTGCACGGGGGGGGGGGGGGGGGGGTGTTGGCAAATGTGTTCCCTGGTCTACCACTAGGGTACTGCTCCCTGTCGAAAGGAGCGTTCGCACAGAGTAAAGACAGGACAGCACGCCTTGCGGGTAGTGAGGAGCAGAAATGCTGATCCGGGCTGTATTTTTTGTTCCCTTGTTCGAGAGACATGGGTGCTCGTTTTCTGACGAGGGTGAAATTGTCCCGCAGTTTATGTCGCCCCGCGTCCGATGGACGCATGCGCTTCTTGTCGCCTTTGGTGCGGCCTCGAAGCACTCGAGCTATTCGCGACCGTGGCGCGTGGCGTTTCTGCCCTGTTGATGGGTGTGGGATTGCATTTTTGCAGGTTGCTCTTGGCCGGGGTAATGCGGCGGGCACTTGGGGGAGGGGGTGGGCCTTCTTGATGTACAGCAGTATTTCGATGCAACTCGGGGGAGGGGGGGGGGGGCTTCTTGATGTACAGCAGTATCTCGATGCTTTGACGTTAGAATGCTGCAGTTTTCGCCCGGTTTTTCAGTCGAAAAAGGCGCGTGTTCTTGTGGCTTACCTACGACCGTCCCCGCCGTTTTGTTGCGTCGCGAGAGCCGCGATGTTAAAAAGGAGTTTGTTTTTTTTTTTCGACGGCGAGAGGTTTGTTTCGAGGTGTCTCCTGCGGCCTTGGCTCGTGCTACAGCGCGCTTACCGACGGCGGTAACGCTGAGGGGGCGGTTTGGGTCGAGGACTGTTCAGCTGCTCTACTTTGTAGGTGGGGGACTAAAAAAACGCGGGACGCAAGGGAATATTATACCTGTATATCTTGAATCTGCTCAAATTTCTGTCGGGTGTCGGGATGGAGCGCATCGGTGTCCTTATTTATGCCGGAAGAGTTTTGCGTCTTTTGCGAAGCCTCCGGGGGATTGCCACAATATTATCGCCATGCATGGTGGCTGCTGCACCCTTTTTCGATCGGGTTGCGAGTCAGCCGTTCCAGTCGAAAGGAAGCTCAGACGGCTCGCGGCCGGTCGTGAAACAATGATGGATACATAATCGGTTGTCAATCGAGATGTGGGAAAACATCCCCACCCCCGCAGTCTCTTATCCATCCGGTGGTGGTTTCGGCTCTTGTGGACAACCTCGGAAGAAAACACACCAAGATCTTCGTTATATAAAGATCAGCATCCATAGCGATGCAAGCAAGATTCCCACCCCGAAATGATCCGGTCTTCTTTGCCATGGCAGGCCGCGCGCCGTACACCGCAGACGCACTTTCTCCCCCCGTGCCGATGGGGAAAATCCCGGAAGGCCGAGAGACAAAAAAAAAAGCGAAAGAAAATAAATTGTTCGACTCGAGAAAGTTTGTTTTTATACCTTTTTTTATCCCGCATTTTTTTCAATGCCGCGAAACATGCGGAATCCGTTCCGTTAATGTAGTATTATAGCTTCTTGGCGTAACCGTTGAGGGCAAACTGCAGTCCCGTTTTAGAGACAAGCCGCTCAAAATTCTAGGTAGCCTGTCCCCAAAACAGGACCGACTGCAGTCCTAACAGGGTCAAGTGAGGCCTCCTGCCACCTGCCATGTTGGGCGGTCCCACCCGTGTACTTTGCGTTGAGCCTTCTTGGCTTCGTTGTCGTTAGCCGTTGGCGCCGCTGGGTCTATTTTCGTATTTTCGTATTTTGGCTCTAACGGAGTTGAGAGCCTCAAATATCCTCAGACTGAGCGCAAGGCTCGTGCCTCGCCGGGAAACCCCTGGTTTTCCATCTGCGATACGCCTCCCAATTATTGCAAATACGATTCCAATACCTGAACCCAGGTAATTACCGGCCTTTCGGCCTCATTCAACGCAGGACGGTAACACTAGCGGACTATGAGGGGCCGTATAAGCAGAAATGTGGGGAATTAATGTAAATCCCGATTCTACGAACTGGAACATGAGTCGAAGATGTGGCTCGATGCGTTCTACGACAGAGGTAGCACATTTCCACTAAATACTTTCTGAATGGCCATGTTTCCTTAACCCAAAATCGTCGGAATGCCAATCTTGTTTCGAAAAATGACTTATTTGTATACTTGGTCTATGGGATTATTCTTCGGGATACAATTTGGTTTTTGTTGAAGTCAGTGTTCGGGTGAGATATGGAGCTCCTTAAATGAGGATCCTTAAGCGAGGAGCCTCAGAAAATTCAGGGTGAACTTCTCTCGTAGAACGCCTCGGTCATCAAAACCCACTCCCACACCTCTGAACGGCAAGGTTACGAAGCCGGCAAGGGACTCCAAGAAAAAGTGAAAAGAAAGGAAGGTCTAGCCGTAAGGGACAGGAATAAATCGTCAACGAAAGCCATCGGCATACCAGCCGCAAGGGGGGGTGGCACGAGAGAGTGTCTACAGAAAAGCGAGAGGTTAGCACCAAAGGTGAGGCGGTCTTGTGCCCCGGTATGAGTGGTCAATTTTATCCAGGTCGCCCCCGGCTCCCGAGCGGGGGGGGGGGGGTCGGCAGAACGAAACAGGAAAATAACACGGAATACGGCATGGACCATCTAAACCCAGACCGAACCTCCGAAAACATGTCCTGTGCCACTTTTGAGGGGTCCGAATACCTAGACCAGCCCCGACACTGAGCGGCGGGGTCGGCAGGACGAAATACCCAAAAAACATCCGCAACCCGGCCCAAGAACAAATATCAGGAAGCGCTAAACTACACCGAACAACCCGGCCCGAAAAATCGGAAAAAGTCACACAAGTATAAGACAGCCCCCGAAAGACCAGGGAAACAGCGAAATAAAAAGGGCGGTGAACGGTCGGGAGGAGGCCGTACCACCGTCGACCTGTCAGTTACCGGCGCGGAAGATACCTGGCTGTGGCGCCCGTTCGGGTTTCCGCCAGAGTTATGCGAAGCACCGTGGCGAATCCCCCGAGGCGGGAGCTGGGGTGGAAGAGGCGGGGGCGGTCGGAACACCACCGCGATGGCCAGAGTTAGACTGCTGATGTCCTCGTTCCGCGTGGTTGTTGTAGTCGTCGCTTTTTTTAGTTCTGCGGGCCCTGGCCGTAGCGTTGGCCACGCGATTGGTCGGGGCGGCGCTCTTGTTCTTTCTGGTTGTGCTGTTTGTCAGGTCGCGAGGATATGTTTTCACGGCGGTATCGGACCATGCGTTCTTGCCGACGGCGGAACGCCTAGCCGTCGTCACCGAGCGTTCCGAGGTCGGGGTTCAAAATGCCGCTACGTTTTCGGAAGGGGTGTGCCCCCTCTTCCAAGGGTGTGTGTGTCTTCGTGGCAGTTCAGGCAGTGACCTCGGTTTTCGCTGAGTGCGGCGGCGCGAGCGGACGACGAGAGTAGGCCACTCCAGAATGGGGGGGGGGGGGGGGGGCGTCCGTCTGGATGGGCATGCAGACAGCGTGAACTTCGGCGTAGTGGTATTCGTCTAGGGGACAACAGTTGGAAGACGTTTGAAGCCACGGGTCGAGCCGACCGGGGATGGATTCGCTGACGTTCACCACAAGCGGATTATTGAACAATCCCGTCGGCCATGAAGGCGCCTTCCCAGTCGTCCGGCCCTGGCCGCGACCAATACTGGCGGGCCGGGACCACGACGGGGCGGATGACCGCCCACCCGTCGAAGAAGCAGACAAGTATACATATTGTTCGTCGTTGATGGCAGGTGTCCTATTATTCGTAAGAGTCTGGAAAGCCAACCACATGGCGTCCACAGTGCCGAACGGCCTCGGTACGGTAGCCAACCCCCCACGGTACGGCGTGGGCATCCAGCTGGGGTACTGTTCGTTAACTGCCATCCGAACCACCTCCAAAATAACCTCCACCCCCGGTGCCAAAACACGCTCAGTCCCCGTCGCTGCCGATACCACCCCTTGAAATGACCGGCTAAAATCACTCAAGGAGGTCCCGTTAGACACGGCAAAATAGTGCAACTTAGCGGAGCTAGCCCCCGTGTTGGCGCGGTCAAAGGGGGTGCCCACCAACCTCAGCAGCAGCGTGAACGCCTCCGGTCCCGTGGCTCCGCCTGCGAGGGCGCGCAACACCTGCCCAAAACAAAAACCATCGAGATAGTGAGGGGGGCGGTGGTGGGCTTGCCAGGCGTGATGGCACGCGCGATTGATTTCTGGAGGAGGTATTCCCAACCGGTGATCCAGTCGGGGCAACACTTAGGCCTTCATGGCTGTTGTCGCAGCACATCATGAGAGTATCAGACGCGGAGGCCTTGATCGAACGAGTGAGTTGTTGCGTGGCGTCCGAAGGGTTGATTGATGGAGGAGGGGAAAGGGAGGATATAAATGCAAGAGATGTCTTTGAGGCCGAGGTGCATGTACGCCCGTTTAACTTCTGCAGTGTGCTTTTTCGCGACGGCTGCGGCAGCGGAGTCGATCGCCGATTTTCGAGGGCATGCACCTCGGGCATGGCCAGGCGGCCAAGAAGCTCGGCTGGAGAAGGAACATCAGCTAGCGAAGGGACCACGTTCCTCTAGCTACCGATGCCCGTGATCTCAGGGACGGTATAGCTCTTTTGCTGCCGTCCGTGGAGGAGCTGGAGGGGCTGGCCCCGTAAGCGTCTCCCCGTGAGCGGTTCCTTTGCCTTGTTGCGCCTATCGCCCGAGCTCTGCCCCCCCCTCCCCTAGGTTCCCCCTACCGCCAGTCCCGTTGCGTCGAGTGGTGCCACTGCCTTTCGCGTCACCTGCGCCGCGGCGGGATCCAATGTCATGGCCGGTGAAACCCCCTCCAAGTCATGGGCACCGGTGGTCCCGGTCGCCGGCGCGGCGGTGAGAGCTGTGGTTCTGGGCCGCAGAGCCATCTCCAACTCTTGGGTGCCGGTGGACCCGGTTGTCGGCGGGGCGGTGGAGGTTGTCGTGGCTCAGCTCAGGGCCATCTCCCACTCCTGAGCGCTGGTGGGCCTGGTTGGCGGCGTGCGCCCGACGCTCGCGGTGAGCGATGTACGATTTAGGGTCGGGCCAGCGAATGGTGATCGGGAAAGCGTCGTGTTCCTCCCGAAGGCTGACCAACGGGCTCTTTATGACCGACATGCGCTGCTGCTCTTCCCAGGAACTCTCAGCCATCTGGATCCAGGCCATATTCACCTGGAGGTCGTCGTCCGGCGACTCTTCCCGGAGGCTGCGGGCGCTGAAGATCACTGCTGTCGCCGCCTCGGTAACCAGACACTTGTTGGGCCCGTCCACCATGCAAGCGACACTCCCCTGCAGGAAGTTGGCGTCTCCGAGCCCCCGGGTCGGCGCATCAACGGCGACCTCACTGTGAGGGGGTGCTGTTGGGAGTCAGCAGAAAAAAGTGCGGGGGTGGGCTGCGCGGGGCCATGTCCGAGGGCTGAAAAAAGGACGGTCCCAGCGGCAGATAGACCCACCGCGGGCGCGGCCGGAGCGAGGGATAGAACCCCAGCTGGGGCTCAGGTCACGGTGAGCCGATGGCTACACTTGGCGATTGCCGCTCGGGCAGCCTGCAGTGCTTCCCTGGCGCGGGAGGTGGAGAGCGAGGCTTCCTGAGAGCGCTGACGGCAGTCGACGCCAATTCCCTCGAGTCGGTGAGCGCAATCCCCAGGTTTTACATAGTCTTTTCAGGGGCAGCACCGAAGGCTTCGGCCTGCGCCAAGGCCCGCTCGGCAGCGACGATGTCGGCTTGGGCTCGAGCGCCGAGTCTCCTCGACGTCGCCCGAGATGGCAGGCCAGTGTTTGAGGATGATCGACCCGGTTGGCGTCGGGAGGGAGTTCCATGCACCTGAGGGCACGGGGGCAGTGTCCGGAAGATTTTCCGACGAGACCTGGGGGGGAAGGTGTAGTCCGGGTCCGGCTGCCTCTACTAGCCTAGCGTCCTCCGAGTTGGGGGATTGAAATTCCACGGCATTATTCTCCGGGGTTGTGGGGGTGGGGATGTTCAGCGCTCCTGTCGGAGAGCAAGTTTGCGAGGCAGAGCTTGGCGTCCTGCTCTCCGGTGAGGAGCCGCATGCCCTCACCTGGCATATATTAATATCGTAGCAACGTTCAGTAAAAGTAACGTTCCGCAGTCGTAACGGTACGTTGTGCGAGTGCGAATGTAAATAACACGGCAACGCGCGACGCGCAACGCGCAACTACTACTGCTGTACCGTGTCGTGGTAACGTTCAACGCTGTAACGCCACATAAAGCGAAACAAGCTTGTACTGGTATCAATTTGGACGGAAATTTAAGCACCTTTGGGTTTTCATTGTTAAAAACTACCAGGTACCAGGTACATACTTCGAAGTACCTGGTATGATATCAGCATTCCAACAAACGGTCCTTATATTTTCGTCGAGGTGATATCAGATATCAGGTCGTGTGAATGTGTAACGTTTCTACGAAGCGGCACAATTTTCCCCGCAACTTTGAGCTTTTCTTTCCACTTTTATTCCGCTCCCTCCTGTCATTTCATTGTCGAGTCTTCCTGCTATCTGCGCCTGGACGCGTAGCCATGAGAGGGGCGCTGGTGGCCGTAGCCCTGTGCGCTTGCGACTTCCGACTTTCTGCCTCCTTCGTGGGCCCCCCACAGCTACCCTCGCAGCCAGCATCACGCGTCAGATGGTGAACCACAACATCTCACTACGTGAACGAAAAAACATGAGCAAAACTAGCCGCCGTTTTGCATCTCGGAAATAACACGTTGCTCCTTCCTGCTTTGCCTTGCTTCCATTTGATAATGCCTACTACTGCCTACCCTCTCGCGAAGGATGCTCGTACATAGGCAGCGGCATCGCACCTCACAATTCGACAAAGTTTTTCTCTCGACCGTGTGATCCCTGTTTGTCGCTCTATGGATGCCTGTATATACAACCTTTACCTTTCTGACGAACGAACGAACGGGACTTCCTTGCCGTGTGTGTTGTCGTGATTGCGGTGATTTTCGATTATGATATCGTGAAGGCCAGCTGCTGCCGCTGCTGCTGCTGCTGCTGTACGTGAGCGAGTTGAACGCAAAGATTGGAGCCGCGATGGAGCAGGCTGGGACCCCAAGAGCACGCGTATGCGGGCGAACGGCGGCGGGGGGGGCGGGGAAGGGGAGCAGGAGCCGCAAGACATCGTGGAGAAGCTGTTTAGGTGAGGGCTCTCAGCTACCAGGGTGTGTATGTTGTACGTACGTAACGGTGCTCCCTCTAATTCCAAGTAGATTGTCCTACATGATGATGCGTACGACGTACGTTCTGTCTGTACGTACGAAGCTCGCTGCGACTTTGTGTACCAGGTACGATGCTACCTGTACCAGTACGAGGTACTTGCATACGGTACGAGTATGATGCATCAATCGTACTGCTGCAACGCCGTAACGGGTAACATAGACAGAGCAGTAGACAAGGGTATATATCGAGTTCCACCCTACCCTACTGCTGTACAATATGTACACGCTAGTGCACAGACTGCTGACTGCTGCAGCACTCGGGTGCTCCAACACGTACGTGGTAAACAACAGCGACATCACCAATACAAGTAGTAAGCGTTGTCGGTTTTACACTGCTGCAGTAGACAGCCAGCGTACGAGCGTTTACCTAGCCTCGGTGCATCCCGGCTGTTGATCTGCCCTCTCACGTGTACTCGTACTATACAGCAGTAGTCGTGCTGCTGTTTGGCTTCGATGCTTCTGTCTTTGATGCCTTATATTCCATCCAGTACTGCAAACGTAATCTCTGTCTATATACCAGGTATTCAAGTACGTTGTACCCGAAAACGGGTACGCGGTTGAGGAAGAGATATATTCAGGGCTCGGTACCGGGCCAGTATATACTGGCAGTACACTGGTCCTGGCGGTACACTGGTGCTGGAAGTACCTGTCTTCTAACCGAGGGAGGTGCCAGGATTCCGGCATACTGGCAATTAGCAGGCGTCCCACTAAAACGCCTCGCAATACAAAGGAAACCCATGAAAACACGCGTATTTATTTACGAGAAGGGAGAGAGCAACACAGCAGCAGCCCCTACACGCCTCTGTGTCACCATACGTTTGGTTCGCATTTTCGACTGTTTTGTTTCCTGATTCGAATCTACCTACAGCAGTTGTAGTAGAACCACCCCTGCTGGCCCAAACACTGCCCTTGATGTACGGCCCTAAATGAACGCTTGATTTACGTAGCTCTACGACGTAATGACTTGCTATTAATAGTGAAGCCAAATCGCGTAAGAACGTGCGTCCTATAGGGCGCCTCCGATGGGGGGTCCCCTCACTAGCCGGGGGGAGGGTGGGGCGATGGTCGCGGCGGGTCCAGGTTCCTGGCTGTGTTCTCCTGGCTAGAGTACCAGTACCTTCTACCCCCCCCCCCCCCCCCCCCCTGGCTGCGTTCTCCTGGTTAGAGCCACCGGTACCTTCTACCCCCCCTCCCCTCCCCATGGTCATACGACTACGGCCATGCATGAGAACGAGTACATCTCTCCTATCGAGTACACCGGCCCCCCTCCCCCCCCCCCCCCCCCCCCCCCCCCCCCCCGCGCGCTAACTCCGGGCTCCGTCTCGAAAGGAATGCGTGGTCAATGGTCAAATGACTTAAGGCAAGCAACGAACGAGCACGCCCCCCCCGCTACCTCCGTCGCGCGTCGAAGCCAAACCGAAACCCGCTACCGCCCTCCCCTCCCCCCCCTCCCCTCCCCTCCCCTCCCCTCCCCTCCTCTCCTCCTCCGTGATGCCCGACATCGCGCCCGTGAAAAAAAAAACGCAAACACGGCGGACGAAAAAAAAAAAAAAAACGTTACAGCGTGTTCTTCGGCCAAAAAGAGGAGGCTCCGGGGAACCTCCGGCGCATGACGGTGAAGAAATTTCCGGACCAATACCCGGCCGAGAAAATTCTGCAGGCGGAGCCCGTGGCGGGGGATACGAAGGATGCGGCGGTCGTTCGGCCGCTGCTCCGGCAGACTGAGCTAGGTGAGGCGAGCGCAACAGCAGCTCTAAATCGTTCGACGGGTGTGACAATGTGACAATGCATACTACTCTGCTGTGGATCCCGATTATTTTAAGACTTGTACTGTATTCAACTCAACCCTGACCCTTCTCCTATTACGGGGGACCATAGTTAATAGGACCTATGGTATACATAAAAACCTGTACGTGTAACCAGTTTTACTCACAGTATTTGGTCCTATTACCTATGGTCCCCCGTAATAGTATCGTACGCTCGTACGCACGCATATAAATAGCTGCCTGGCACGTTGTTTTACTCGGAAATGAGCTTGAAATACTATACATACTCATATAGCTCAAAAACAGTATTAAAACGATCCTATATAGGGCCCCTCTATACTATTCACTAGTCACCGTGTTAGGCAACCTTTTTAGTACCGCAGTGTGCATGTGCCTAATTATGACTCTAATTCCACGTGTTTTATATCTTCATCGGGAGTGCAGTCCTGAACGGAATATAACTCGAGAATAGACGGAACTCTACAAAGCAGTAGTAACTTCCGTGGTATGTGGGGAGGGGACGGCGTTCGTTTGCCGAAGGCGTTTTTTTTTTCCTGAGTGCGTGTGCGTTGGGTGTCCCCTGCGTGTGCGGTGTGTTTTTATTGGCGGTGGTGGTGGCGGTGATAGCGGTGGTGGGGATGGGCGTTGTTGGTGAACGTGGTGGGCGGGTAATGGAGGTCGGTGGTGGGGTAGTTGTGTGTTGTCGGAGCGGGGGCGGTGGTGGTGTTGATGGCGTTGGTGAAGGCGGTGGTGGTGTTGGTGGTGTTGATGGCGTTGGTGAAGGTGCTATTGGTGTCGATGTCGGTGTCGGAGTTAGCGGCGTTGGTGTTGGGTGTTGTGATGTTGGTGGTTGTTGTGTCGGGGTAGGGCGGAGGTGGTGGTGGCAGTGGTGGTGGTGGTGGTGGTGATGGTGATGTTGGTTTTGGTGTTGGTGGAGGCGGTGGAGGCGGTGTGGAGGCGGTGGTGGCAGTGGTGGTGTTGGTGGTGGTGGTGGTGGTGGCTGTGGTGTCGCGGTAGGGTGGAGGTGGTGTTGGTAGTGGTGGGGATGGTGTTGACTCCGTTGTTGGTGCTGGTGGAGGCGGTGGAGGCGGTGGAGGCGGTGTTGGTGGTGTTAGCGGTGGAGGGAGGTGGCTGTTATGAGGCTTAGATTGGGTAGGCGATTGGTTACCCTGTTACCTTTAGCCCAACGGACTATGACTATTAAGACCCCGCACAAATGGCGACGACGGCAGAACATGGGTCGTTGGCCGTGAGTTCGAATGTCACGCCCACCATGAAATCGCTTTTTAAAGAAAAGTGAGTATCCTCATGTCAAAAATCTGAAAAACGCTGGATCCTCAGAAAATGGAACCGCGTGTGGTGGCGCGTCGACCCGTAAAATCCGGTCCGTTCCAGGGGGGGAGAGTGTTATGAGGCTTAGATTGGGTAGGCGATTGGTTAACTGTTTACCTCTAGCCCAACGGGCTAAGACCTTCATAAATAACATTGCGGGGCTGGTGTTGGCGCTGGTGTTGGGGATGCTGTCATCGTCAATGCTGTTGTGGTTGTGGGTATCGTTGTTGGTGGTGATGGTGATGATTTCGATATTGTCAATTTTTGTTGTGTGTTAGTGATGTTAGTGCTTGTTGCTGCTGCTGCTGCTGCTGCTGCTGTTGCTGCTGCTGCTGCTGTTCTTCTATTTTTTGGCCGGAGCGCCCCTCCCCCGCCCCGTTCCCTCCACTTCCCGCCTCCCCACCCGCCCCCTCATTCGCCAGTTTCGCCCTCTCTAACGCACCTACAACTCACCTGATGGATGCGGCGGCGTGACCTGTTTTCGTATGATCTGTTAATCGTGTCCGTCGGCCACCGACGGCAGAATTCCGAAACATCAAGATGGTGTACGACTCGAAGCGAAACGGCTGGAAACCTTCGGCGTTTCATAAGGGGGTGGACTTCAAGGGCCCCGGGATTGTGATCGCCAAAACTAAGGGAGGGGCTGTCGTTGGAGGGTGAGCGAGCGGGCGAGAGAGGGGGGGGGGGGGGGGGGGGGGGGGGGGGGGGCAAACGGGGAAGGGGAGAGGGTGGGGGGGTGGAGGGGGAGGGAGGCGGTGGAGGCGGGGGGGGGGGGTGCACTCATGTCATGCGTTACCGTAGTCGTATGACCATAGACCCTCGCATCCCTCCAATGCCGCGATGGAGCACGTCGGGTTTTCACCGACCAGGCAAGACATTGTCTGCACCAAAGGAGGAGAGGGAGGGGAGGAGGGTGCGGTCGAGTGGGTGGGGGAAGTGCCACTTTCATATGCATATGTCTATATTGTTCGCTTAGGGTCCAAACAGGAGCTGGCTGTGCTTACCTGTTTCTAGCTTGCCTTCGCTCGCTCGTCAGTATATCTATGTACCATGATGCGCAAGCTGTAAAAAAAAATGTTTTTTTTTTTGCTTTTTTTTTTCTGAACGAACGCGAGATACTTGGTTTCAACCAGTTAACCCTTTTAGAACCGCAGTCTCGCTTTGGGGACAAACCACTCAAATTTCAAGTAGTTTGTCCCCAAAACGGGACTGCGGTTCTAAAGGGGTTACCGTTGCTGCTCCCCAAAAATAACGGCTCGAGCTCGGGTGGGGTCCTTGGGTGAATATGAAGGTGGGGAGACGGGAGGGGGGAGAACCAGATGGCGAGCGATGTACAGGCTAGTTTTGGATGAGACGACGCTGGGATGTGTTTTTGGGCATCGACGCGTATACATAATAGCGAGAATTCCCCAAAGTTTGACATTTTTTGTCTTTTCAAACTATCGATGTATGGTTAGGTGATTCCGCCAGTCGACTACTGTGCGAAGTAGGCTAAAAGTTTTTAGTAGTACTGCGGGGTTTTTTTAACGCCTAAACGTCTGTCTTTTTTTTTCGTTTTTATATATTTTTTATATTTTTCTCCTTCCCAGCACTTGCTTGCTTTACCCATGAATTTGCGACTGTTTTTCTTTTCCGTCTTGCCCTGTCTCACAGTCTGTGACCGCTGCATCAGAAGTGTCTCTCTAGGATAAGGAATCGGGACGGACGCTGGGTGTACTGATGAATGTGCAGCTGGGTAGAAAGGACGATATAATGAAGACAACACACACACATTTATTGGGTTCGCCCCTCTTTTTCCCTCTGTCTTATTAATACTACGGGGGACCATAGTTAATAGGACCAAATATTGTTAGTAAAAATGGTTACATGTATAGGATTTTATGTATACCATAGGTCCTATTAACTATGGCCCCCCGTAATAGCGGTGACTCAGACCCGGGGTCAAAAAGCAGGTTCTTATCCCCCCTCCCCTCCCCACTACGGCAACAACGAATTAGATGGAGACAATTTCGTCAGGCCACTTCCCCCCCCCCCCCCCCCCCCCCCCCGCTCCCCCTTCAACCAATGGCAAAAAAAGAAACCGCAACAACAGCAATAGCAGCAACCCATAACGACGGCAAATAACAACCGCGTGAAAGCGTAACAATCGTACGAGTGAAACGCGAAACAAAACCGCACGAATCGCGAAAAATACAAAGCGCTCTATGCTATGCACCCGCGATAACCGAAACGACCGCAAGGTACAACCCCAAGGGCTGGGTGGGGTACGGGGAGTACCGGCCGGGGCTGTCGGCGTTCTTGTTCACCTGGAGAGACGGGGATACCTCCAAGAGAGCGGTCAAGCTCAGGAAGGTGAGTGAGGAATGGGGTGGGTGGGGACGCGGGGGGGGGGGTGGAGGGGGTAGGGGGGGGAAGGGGGGGGGGGAGGGGGGGGGGAGGGGTAGAGCGTGGTCGGGGGGGAAGAGGGGGGCGTGGGGAGGTCGTGGAAGATTAGGGGGGGGGGGAGGAGGGGGGGGGGGGGAGGGGGGATGATGCGGTTTGGCATGCATCTCGCGTTGTATGCCACATTATTTTTTACAGTAGTGCATTCCATGCCTGGTAGAAACTCCCATATATTGAAGAAAAATCCCATCCTTATACAGTGGTGTAAACTCCCAAACACAGTCGAAGTGATATTGTTTTTTTTTTTTCCAGCATTATCAGGTGGCGGTTTTAGAGTCGGGACTAGGGGGGGGTGAGTCAAGTCTCCCGCAGCAGGCTGCACCTCACAAGGAGACTGACTGACTCCACGCGCAGGCCAACGCGGTACGAGGGGCTGACTGCAGTAGTGAGCGCTACAAATGCTGTTGTTGAACTAACGATACTGTTCGTGCTAGAGAACGGTATGGTTGAGTCGATTCTTTGGAGACTTGCTACAGTAGTATGAAAAGTCGAGTTAATAGGTTAAGTAAGGGCGCATTACTCTGGACGAAAATATAAGGGGCATCTAACCCTTTTAGGACCGCAGTCCCGTTTTGGGGACAAACTATTGCGGGGGACCATAGTTGACAGGACCTACCTGGTATGGTATACATAAAAACCTACATATTTCACCATGTTTACTATTAATAACAGTGTTTGGTCCGTTATACTATGGTCCCCCGTATTACTTGGAAATTGAGGGGTTTGTCCCCAAAACGGGACTGCGGTTCTAAAAGGTTCAAATACGAATATGTAGTGCAGCTACGCTAGCTAGCGCCTTGTCACTTTAATCTGGCGATCAACGACCCGTCGTGCGAATGCAGAGGAACGTGTATAGAGACAGGCTATTGCAGTGTAGAAGGAACGAGATATGTATATACGTAGGCGCGGATTGACAGCCAGAAGAGTTTCGCTATTATTGGAGACTCTTCTGTTCAGCGCTTTTGTTCGTCTAGTTTCACCACGCCGGGATCTGTACGCAACGAACACTCTTCCATCTTCTTGTGTCCTTTTGACCCGGACCGCTGCCTCTTCTCTATCCGAACCACCTTGTAAGTTCTGAAGGCCGCCCCTTTCAGTGTCTTAACGGAGAAGACTATTATGTACAGCAACGTTCCTTTCCTTCCACACAATAGAAAAAACTGTACCCACAGTTTTTAAGCCTCGACACAATCATTTGGAGTACCTACCCCGAGCCCTGCCGGCTAGAAAAGCAGAAGCAAGTAGCGCCCATACTAGCGGTGGCAGCAGCAGCAACACTAGTCGTGGCAGCGGCAAAAACAACAACAAAAACACTTACAGCAGCGCTTGCCCCGCCCGCCTCCATCTCTGCCTTTCCCAAAGCCAAAACCAAGAGTAAATTTTCCTCCACATCTTACTCTTGCGGTGCCCCACCTCCCCCCCCCCCCCGTCCACCGCCGGCAGATTGGGGGCGCGGGACTAGCGGTGTGGGACAAGCCCGAGTGTGGCCCGCTGTTCGGCTCTGACGGATTCGGAGTGGGGATGCAGAAGGGATCGGAGCGGCTGGGGAGGAGCAAGCTTGGCAGGTAACGGCAGCGGTCCCGGTAGCGGTAACGATAGCAGCAACGGTATCGGTGGCGGTAATGGTGGCGGTACCGGTGGCGGTAACGGTGGCGGTAACGGTAACAGTGGCGGTAACTGTGGCGGTAACGGTGAAGGTGACTGTGGCGGTAACCGTGGTGGCAACTATGGAGGTGATGGTGGCGGTAACGGTGGTGGTAACGGTATCGGTGGCGGTAAGGGTGGAGGTATCGGTAGTGGTGACGGTAACGGCGGCGGTAATTTGACGGTAACGGGAATGGCGGTGGTAACGATAGCGGCAACGGTTACGGTGGCGGTAACGGTAACGGTCCTAGTGGTGGTAACGGTGGCGGTAACGGTGGAGGTATCGGTGGAGGTAACGGTGGCGGTAACGGTGGAGTTAACGGTGGAGGTGACGGTAGCGGTAACGATGGTGGAAACGATAACGGTCACGGGAATGACGGCGGTGACGATGGCGGCAAAGGTATCGGTAGCGGTAAACGGTACGGTGGCGGTAACTGTAACGGTAACGTTCCTAGTGGCAGTAACGGTGGCGATAACGGTGGAGGTATCGGTGGCGGTAACGTTGGCGTCAACGTTGGCGGTAACGGTGGAGGTGACGGTAGTGGTAACGTTGGCGGTAACGGTGGTGGTAACGGTAACGGTGGGGGTAATTTGACGACAACGGAAATGGTGGCGGTAACGATAGCG
Organism: Nereocystis luetkeana; assembly: GCA_031213475.1. Taxonomy (NCBI): domain Eukaryota; class Phaeophyceae; order Laminariales; family Laminariaceae; genus Nereocystis; species Nereocystis luetkeana. The sequence goes on from JARUPZ010000007.1 coordinate 2,320,864, forward strand.
GCAAAGGTGTCGGTGGCGGTAAACGGTTACGGTGGCGGTACCGGTAACGGTAACGGTAACGGTAACGGTCCGAGTGGTGGCAACGGTGGCGGTAACGGTGACTGTAACGTTGGCGGTAATGGTGTAGGTAACGGTAAAGGTACCGGTGGCGGTAACGGCGACGGTGGCGGTAACGGTGACGGCAACGGCAACGAGAGTCACGGCGTAGGGAAAACGGGGTGGGAAAGGACGAACGTGAGGGGATGGAGGCGGGAAAGGAACGAACGACAGCAGGATTGAAGGGAGGCAAGACAGGCAAGGAAGGCATGGCAAAGCGGGAAAGAAGGAAGGAAAGGAAGCAGGAAGGGGCGAAGGAAAGGAAGGAGGAACTGGGGCAGAGGGGCTGTCGCGAGCGAGGGATATGATCGGCGGCTGTGGCAGCGTTGGTGGCGGTGGCGGCGACGGCGTGTAGACGCTGGCCTTCTTCGTCCGAACTCTGATAAACGGCGTACCTGGTATAGAAGTGTACGGACGATGTCCCCTTGAAATCTCCCGATCTCACACCTACAACCGTTTCCCCCATTGCAACCGTTACCCCCAGCTTGGAATCACAGAGCCGAAATGTTACTTTTGCCGATTTTTTTTTGCAGTGTCAATGGGTAATGTCCGGTTTCGGCATATTTTTTCCGTCACCTCCCCCGCCCCCCCCCCCCTCCGTCTCGAAAGGGATGTATGGTCAATGTTCAATTGGCTAAGGCAAGCAACTAATGACTACCCCCCCCCCCTCCTCTGCCCCCCCCCCCCCCATCCTGCCCTTCCTATATCGCAACAAAAGCTATTACGAACGCCTACCTGGAGGGGCCAACAGCATTTTCTCCCCGTACGACGACGGCGGCCTGGCGCAGATTGTGGAGCTCAAGGCGTACGTAGGCGTTTACGCAAAGGGGGAGATCATTCCCTTTGACGACGCCATCCCTTTCTCCCTCAGCTGATGGAATGGAATCGCCATAGATTCTCACCATGTGACTGGAATGGCTGATTGACTTGACTCTACGTATGCATGCAGCTCAACGTATTCTGGAGAAAATAACCCACATATTCGGACTCGACTGGTTTGGTCGACTGGAACTTTACATGTGTCTTGACGCAGCAGACTGAAGAAGCGAAAGGAACTAATTTCCTCATTCGCAACGGCTTGGTTGGTTGATCGGTTGTTTTTGATTGGTGGACCGGTTAGTGGGTTGGTTCGTTGGGGTTTCCCATATTTTCGCGTGCTCACTTTTTCTTCGTTAACTTGCCTTTACGTTATAGGGGTAGGAGGGGATGGCAAGAACCCGAAAGCGAAACGCGGGCGTATCGCGGCAGAAACGGGCGGACGGATTTATTTAAAAAAATTACAACTTTTGCTGAAGAACTACCTACTGTAAACGAACAAAACTAAAAATCGAGAGATCGAAAAGAAAGCAAAAGTGGAATGTTCTTCCGCGCCTCCATTGACCATTGGAGGTAAAAGGAATTGATTTGCCTTAGACCTCCTGGCCCGAAGCAGCCGGGGGGCTCGCCCTGGGCACGACACCCCCACGCTGGAGTGTCTACTTAGCGCGGCAGAGATCCCGGCCGTAAAGGCTACAAACGCCGAAATTACAGTAGAGCGGTTGACCTTCTTGTGTATGTGTTGACCCTCTTCGGAGGCTGAAAGTCCCGTTTGGGGAAAAATTGCATATAATTTGACTGGTTTGTCCCCCGAAACGGGACTGCGACTGGCCTTAAAAGGGTGAATTATGTTGGGCGGGGCGGGTGAGATGGTCAGAACAGTCCCTAAAAAGCCTTGGTGCGTGTTTTTACGTTCTAAGTCGCGCTGAAACAGAAAAAAATGAATCGGCGTGGCAGATTGTCGAAGTGATAATTTTCTGGGAATTTTCGACGCAGATTGTCGAAATTTTGATGTGAAATGAGAAATTTCTGGGAATTTCCGACGTTACGTACCTGTGATGTATGTTTCTCTAAACGACCACCGATGGAAGGGCAGGCATCTGGAGGGAACAACAGGAGAAGAAGCGGAGGAAAGGGCAGCGTCGTCCGCTTGTCTTCAACTCAACGCGCAGCTGTTACGAGAAATGTAGCTGATAAGTAAGAGGCGTACAAGTGGACGGCGCAACACCGCTGCTGTTGATAGTCGAGGGTCACCACGTACAGTTTTGTAGTGGTTTGTATGCCTGGGCTGGGCGGGTGGGATGGTCACAAGTGCCCGTCGAAAAGCCTCCATGCCTTTTAGCTTGTGGTGTAGTTGCGCTGAAAAGAGGGTGCCTCTATTACGGGGGACCATAGTTAACAGGGCCTATGGTACACATAAAAACCAATATGTTTAACCATTTTTACCAACAATGTTTGGTCCTGTTAACTATGGCCCCCCGTAACCCGTCACAACACAACTAATTGCAAGGCGCGTACCGTACTGCCATGCGGAGTAGGTTAATCAATCTGGGAGATGGGATCTTTAGGGGTGTTTTTTTACTTGAATTTGTTGCGTAGCCCGGTCTTCGCTTCGGAATCGTCGTCCGCGATTGAGAAATTTCCTGGTTTCGATGCAAAACGCGGCGCAGCCGCGTTTACGGGCAAATTTGAGCCCGTTTTGGTTGCGGGTTGGGGTCAGGGTTAAGGTTAGAGTCAGGGGTTGGGTTGGGTCTTCGCCCGTACCTTGATCCCAACAGGAACCAAAACACCTGAACAGCCTACCAACCTAAAGATCCTTTCTCCCAGATGGTAATGGGACCTCGCCATGCGACCCCGGATCTCAGCCACGCCTGTCGCATCAAAAGGGGAGGGCGAGCGAGAAAGGCATATACTTCGTATATATATATATATATATATATATATATATATAGGGTGCAGATGAAGACGGGAGACAAAAAAGACGCTGTTCTTCTTTCTTCTCATTGGTTGAAGGTTCCTTCCATCAGCCCGACCCAATCAACACTACCACGACAGTGAGAAAATACCAGTAAAATGAACGAGTACGGCGGCACATCGTATGAAGAAAAGAAAAGAAAAAAAAAAATGAGAACGAAAAAAACGAAAACGAAGGGGGGGCCACATGGCGAACAGAGCCTCTGCCCCCCCCCCCCCCCCCCCCCCCCCCCCCCCCCCCCTCCCGGCCCCATCTCCACCTATACTGGAAAGTTCCTGGAAAATTCCCTGGAAAATTCCTGGAAAATCACGTCGTGAATTTCCAGTGGAAAAGGGAGAACTGGTGAGGAGAACGGAGAAAAAAAACGATCTCCCGTCAAATATATTAACACGTTATAAGTACCAACTGTTATAACTCCCGACACTTGGTCCAAAAACTCGCAAGAGGCGGGCGGCGTCCCCTTCCCCTTCCCCTCCCCCCCCCCCCCCCCCCGTCCGTCTTCCCTATAACCCTACCGCGCGTTTCCATTTTCCAAATGGTCTGTCTCTGTCCGTCGTTGCCTGTCCCCCTTATCGTCAGGGAAGCCACACGCAGATTCAGTGTAAGGCTACCCGGTGGAGCTGGGCTCGCACATATTCAGCGCAAAGCTGATTGGCTAAAAGAAGACCCGCGCAGATAAAACGCGCAAGATGACCTGAATCGGTGGAGGGAGGGAGGGAGGGAGGGGGGGCACGATATCGTGGGGGAGATAACGGGTAAAAGAAAAGGGTTTCCTTTCCTCTCCCCTCCATCACATACCCGCTTCCCTCGCACAAAAATAAACAAAAACGCCCATAACAATAAAAAAACAAGACAAGGAACGGCAAGATACTAGAACTAACCCACACAAACGGTTCGCGAGCGTGATAGCTTGTCATGTGCATGGACGTTACCCCCCCCCCCCCACCCCCCCACCCCCCCCCCCCGCGCTCGCCTCTTTCCCGACACGGCACAAAAACAGCCTCTTCCCTTCCCCTCCTCCCGCGCTGCCTCATCGTTGGAAATCCGACATGGTCCGTTCCGGCATGGTAAGAGGGCAAGGGTCTAAGGTCATGCGACTACGGCCAGGCTGGCAATGAGAAAATCCTCCCCCCCTTCCGCGCGCGGTGACCAGCTAAATGCTTCTACAACAATTCTTCACTGTTTTTTTTCACGTTTTCGTGTTTTTTTTTTTTCCCCTCCTCTCGTTCCCCAGCCCAAGTTGAGGACAGTCTCATCCACCCCACCCATCGGCGTCATCTTTGTCCGACCATCCATCATCACCACCATCACTAGCATCATCCCCACAATGGTACCCGATGCCGGATCACCGACGATAAAAATCCCAGATCACCTTCCATGACTGCCGCCATCATCACCCCCCCCGATGCCAGACCAATTACCCCGACACTTCGGTGAGCGTAGTGCACCAGAGCTATTTAACCCTTTTAGGACCCCAGTCCCGTTTTGAGGGACAAATCACTTGGAATTAGACTGGTTTGCCCCCAAATCGGGACGGAGGTACTATAAAGGGCTTAACCTACCCGAGGGGTTCGGTACGGCCTAAATTCCATACCGAACGGCTCGGTATCGGGGCGCTACTCAACCTACCCAAGTGGTTTGGAACGGCCTAAATTTCCTACCGATCGCTCGGTATCGGGGCGCTACTCAACCTACCCAAGTGGTTCGGCACGGCCTCAATTTCCTACCGAACGCTCGGGGAAGGTTCGGTACGAACTCGAGACCAGTACCCGACTGTTCGGCAAGTTCGGTACGGCCTCAATACTGGTATAAACCCGAAGTCTCCCCACCAATATCGGCCTCGTGATCATCACCACCATTGCCACCAGAATCGCAGATAACCAGCTGCCCACCCACGACACGTTATCCTCATGACCATCCACATTCTCGCCCTATTCACCGCCGAATCGTAGACCGATAGCTCTACATCAAGGCCGGCCCGATTTCGCCCCGTCAGCGCACATCCCCACCACCTCCGCAACCTCAAGACGGGCCGGCCAGATGACGCGACTGATTGAGTTGAGTGAATGAATGATGGCCCAGATGGCATATCTTCCGCAGCCCCTTCCGGCCGCCAGGCTTTTTTTTTTTGCGCTATTTTGGCGCTTCGCGCGCGAACGTAGTAGGGCTTCTGTGGCCGGATCACTCAGGCCAGACCCCCTACTCCGCCAAACCACCCACCGCTGCCACCCCCCACCATTTTCGTCGCCGGACTACAAACCAGCAAGAAGCCTCCCTGCCTCTCTACTCCCTCCCACCAGCTCGGACTCAATCTACCAATCGCACGCCAACCGCTAGCCCCCCCCGCTCAGGCTAGAACAAACACACCAAACCACAGACAAAAAGCCTCCCTCCCTTGCGCCACCTCAGACCCAGTCCACCAATCAACGCCATCACCATCACCATCATCCTCGTCGTCATCCAATCGTCGCCGCTGGCCTCACATAAAACATGACCTCCGCCTCGACTAGATTCCCACGAGGTCGGAGCTAATTTGCCACAGCTTCTCGCACCGTGCCTCGTCCATCGCCTCGTCCGACACAACGTTCTCTCTCGCGGTGGCTTCCGCCGTCTGCCCGTTCCATCGCCAGTAGGCTCCCGAGGTAGTGTACTTGTCGGAAGCCACAACGTCAGCTACACGCCTGCCAGCCTCCTGGGAGACCCAAACAAAAGCCAGGGCGATCAAAGGGGACGGGACGGGACGGGACGGGGGGGGTAGGTAGGTCCACGATTAGTATATGAGAGATCCGAAAAACGAAAAAAAAAAAAAAGAGTCAACTACTGTAGGACAGAAGGAAGGGGGTCCGAGACGTGTTATCTGGGAGGACCCCAACCTGCAAAAATACCTGGTATGCTAAGAAGAACAGTAATCGGGGATCGGGGGGGGGGGGGTCCACGATTACTTTCCTTCCTCCCTTAGTCTCTTGTGTTTTACTCCTTGTGGCCTTTTAGTCACCGCTTTCTCTGATGGCTCTGTACCCCCCGCCTACCTTTCTTTCTGTCTCTTTATTTTCTCTCTGGCTCTAACCCCCTCCCCTCCCCTCCCCTCCCCTCCCCTCCCCTCCCCATCTCTATGGTCATACGACTACGGCCATGCACGAGATCGAGTACATCTCTGCTATCGAGTACACCCCCCCCCCTCCCTCTCCCCCCTGACTCCATGGTCATACGACTACGGCCATGCATGAGATCGAGTACGTCTCTCCTATCGAGTACCCCCCCCCCCCCCGTCACTGACACCCTCCGGTCTATCGTCATCCCCCAAGCAGCATCTCGGGTAGGCCGTCCGTTTCTCACAACGGCATGCTTAGCACGAATACCCTCCCGCCCGCTACCGCATATAATAGAGACTACATAGTAGGAGAATGTGACATATACAAGGAGGAAAGGGGCGCGTCAGAAGAGGAGATGAGGGAAATAGACGAACGTGATGGCATGGAGGAGTTTTGACACACTAGATAACAGCGATAAAACGATCGCTATCCTAGGAGATAGATGGTGGCCACAGGCGGCCAAACAGGGAGGGGATAAGACTAGCAAAAAAAAATATCTATGTAGTACATGGAAACAACGTAATGAGCGCCCGATTGTTGGAGGTGTCTCTATTAGGAGGAGTAGGAACGGTGCTCCCTCCGTCTCGAAAGGGATGCGTGGTCAATGGTCAAATGACCAAGGCAAGCAACAAATGAGTACGCCCCGCCCCCCCCCCCCCCCTCGCCCCCCGCTTACCTCGGTCGAGACGAACTGCTTGGTGACGTACTTCTGGAACAGGGGGAACAGGGTCCGGAACCATCCGCGCTTTTCCCTGAACAGCGGTGACTCCGCGATACAGCCGGGGAAGAGCGCACTCACGATCATCCCGTTGGGCGTGAAACGCTTGTCCATCTCCCTCATCATCAGTACGTTGCACACCTTAGAGTCCTTGTACGCCTAAGGGGTTTCGATGGTCCGTTGGAGTTGCAATGATCACGAGGCGTGGCAGGCAATGGGGGGGGGGGGGGGGTCGTTATGAGTTATGAGCACGTTGCACACCTTGAAGTCCTTTAACTGTAGGTCCGTTCATGGTTTGTTGGATGGGAGTTGTAGTGGCCAACAGGCATGGCAGGCAGCGGGAGGGGGGGGGGGGGGGGGGGGGGGGGTCATTGTGAGCACACTGTACACCTTGAAGTCATTGTAGGTTCGGGGGTTAACGGCACATTGAAGTTGTCATGTTAAAGAATATATAGCAGGTAGGAGAGGGAGGGGGGGGGGGGGGGGGGCGAGCTGCGTGCACCCTACATGAGCCTCGATAATACGATAAAACAAAACGAAATCGCGTGAGCACCCAACAAAAACAGCGAGAAAGCATCCAGACAAACAAAACTAAAGCAACGGCGATACAAACATCCACAACAGCAACCAACAATACCGCTGTTGTGTACCCTCGTGGGATGTGGTACCGCTGTTGTGTACCCTCGTGGGATGTGGTGGCATCATCATCGCGAAAAACATGAAGTTCTTTGCGCTCCGCCCACGTCGCGAGAGGCCACGGCTGTAAATACCTCGCCAGCTAAGCTTTACAGCAGCTCTACTGATGTCACATTTACGGTTGCATACTTTGGAACTTGCGCATCCCCTCCCTCCCTCCCTCCCTCCCCCTATCATCCTTTCAACCTGTGATATCGCAACTCGTGCGCCCCCCCCCCCCCCCCCCCCCTCCCTCCCTCCCTCCCTTCCCCCCCCCCTCCGTCCCCCCTCCCCCCCACCCTCCCGCCCTCCCTCCCTTCCTTCCTCCCTCCCTCCCTTCCCCCTCCTTCCGCCCCTCCCTCCCTCCCTCCCTCCCTCCCCACCCCCTCCCTCCCTCCCCACCCCCTCCCTCCCCACCCCCTCCCTCCCTCCCTCCCTCCCTCCCACACCTTGGTGGGCTCGTACTTGATGCCGTCAATCATGGGTTCGTTCTTGGCAAGCCCCTCCAAGTCGCCGAGGTGCGCCTTTCATACATTCACCATTTCAAAACGTGGCCGCCAGTCGGGTGGGGCGGGGTGGAACACACAAAAACGGAAGTGAGGGAATATTAGATTGCATAGCGGAACGGGGCAGCGGGTGGGGGGGGGGGGGGGGGGGTCCCGCTCAGCTCGGAGGGGGGGGGCGGGGGTCCCGCTCAGCCCGATGGGGGAGGGGGGGTCCCGCTCAGGGTGGTGGCTATGGATACACTCTCCATATTGTCCGCCTCGGACAAGTGGACAGTTATTTGGGGTTTCCATTGAAGGACACAGTTGGCATGTCTCCGAAACGACAACCACTCGGGGCGTAACCTCGGGGCGTAAATTGCTTGGCATTTACACTAATGGCCAAACGTTCCCTCGTCTTTCTGCCCGTAGTATCACGTACCAGGTACGTCGTTACAACTAGCTAGAAAAAAAAAAAAAAAAAAAGAAACACGAAGACAAAAACAAGATAGCTGGCGATGGACGAGAGCTGAACATAAGAGTCCCCTTCTGTACGAGACACGCCGTTCTCAACAGGCAACGCCACTCCTGTCCTCGACTCCTTCAAGGACTCTGCAGTTCGGTTTTGGGGTCAAGCTACTTAAAAATTGAGTGGTTTGTCCCCAAAATGGGACTGACTGCGGTTCTAAAAGGGCCAATCCTGGCAGTTCTGCAGTGTGTGCGTTGTGTTCACTTGCAACCATTCTTTCCGCCCAACTACATCAGTGCACCCACCGCCCGTCCTTATTCCTTATCCTATTACGGGGGACCATAGTTAACAGGACCAAATACTGTTAGTAGAAATGGGTAAATATATAGGTTTTTATGTAAACCACATGTCCTATTAACTATAGCCCCCCGAAATAGAGGGAGAGTAATACTGTGGGACAAAGAGTTTTTTTTTATTTTAAAGAATAATTAATCGCAAACTCATGGGCACGTGAAGCAAAGCGAAACGCCAACGTACCGGGTAAGAGAACACAACAAATCACTGCTGAAACACAAAAAAAAAAATACCAGGCATATATTAATGACTCTACATCCTAAAGTAACGTACCCCCAGAGCGGTAGTGCGTTCCTGAAGGGTTTAACCCTGTTAGGACCGCAGTCCCGTGGTGGGGCGCAAACCAATCAAGTTCTAAGTAATTTGTCCCCCAAAACGGTACCACTGCAGTCCTAAAAGGGCTTATCGAAAAGCAAGCGCACACCGCTTTGAGAGGATATGCAACGACCGCTTGGGTGTTCATGTTTCCTGTTGATGTTTCAAGGCTCCTCGCGCTCCCGGCTAGAGTGGTGGTACTCGACAACACGCTTGACACACTGCCGTGGATTCAGACGAACAGGACTACAACCCCCCCAACCCTGGGCCAATCAGACCCAACCAACCAGTGGGTACGTACGCACTGTTCTCACGTATCCTCTATAGAATGCTCGGGTTGCACAAATTACTCGGAGTTAGAGTGGGAAACACGGACCACCTCCAGCAAAAGATGGGGGAAAAAAAAAAAACGAAAACCGTCGGGTGGGGGAAAAACGGGCGACGAAAGCTCGAATCTCAACACACACAACAAATCTGATTTTTCCGCACAGGAAGACTGTTTCAATTTTCCAACTTCACAACGATTATTTATTTTCCGAATTCGGGGAGACGGATTAGAACATGCGATTCTTAATTGTATGAGGTTTTTCCCCCCGGGACGTTTTTCGATTTTTTTTCCCCCCCTCTCCCCCTCTTGTTTAGAGTGGTTTACTCTGCAGCACCTTGTGAGGGATGAACAACACAACCTGTGAGAAAATGAAGAAAACTAAACAAAGTATTGCCGCCGACGCCGTTGTGTAGAAGTAGTTAAAAAGAAAAATATGTTGCTCCACAAATGCTACGCTCGAACATACAGTATCATAGACTCCAGACCGTAGACTACAGGTACATTATTAGTTCGTCGCGAAAGGCGGGCTTCGTTCGTCACGGAAGAGCTGTCAACTGGGCAATTAATATAACTCGACCTCAACCTGTGATCTTGAAATCCTAGTTATGTTTGTAGCCTTATAAACCCGATTTCAGCCACTACCCACGCATGGGGTTTCCTAACGTTTTTTTTGTGCTGCGTTCGGCACCTGGGGAGGGATTTTTCCGGCGATACTTCCGGGGTTGTGGGTCTCGGTTCCGATGAAGATTACGCGAGACTGCTTGAGCTCCTCGAGGAGGAGGTTGACGAGCAGGAAGTGTCCCAGGTGGTTAACGCCTACGGCTTCCTCGAAACCGTCCGCCGTTCGTCGCGGCTCCTTGTCCTGGGAAAAAAGTATAAAAACAAGCATTTTCACCATCGAGTAAAAACGAAAAGAAAAGAAAAGAAAAGAAAAGAAAAAAGACGGAGGAGAAGCAAAACTGAGACGGAAAAATGAAAATAAGAAGAACAAGGTTTTATGATTAGGCCCAAACACGCCGTTTCGGTCCTTCCAGCTCCTCATGGAACCCCTCCACCCCCCCCTTGAATGAAAACTAAAAACATGACAAAAAATACAAACACGAACTGAGAGAGGATCTAGTCCGAGACAAAAAACGCCGGTCCTTCCAAGCCTCTTTTTCCATGGAAACCCCCTCCGGGAATGAAAACCAAACCAAAACCAAAAACAGAACAAAGAAACACTTACCAGGTGAAACGTACGTCCCAGACGCAAATTTTTCTCGGCGGTATCAAAGAACGTGATGACCGAAAAAAAAAGGCAACGAACTGGAGGGGGGGGTTTCGATTCAGCCTATCGTTCCAAAAACAAACAACACGAGATCCCCGTGCGTGCCGGTATATGGTAGCGAGGGCCTCCTCAGGGGATTTAATTCAGGGCGAGCATGAACACGTCAAGAAAAGTCACCCACCCATATGGCCCACTGTCTGCTGAAACTGCATCTATCTCTCTCTGCCGCGGAGGGATGAACGAGGTGGGGGGACAAAACGGGTTTCTTTTTGCGGCACGCTTTTGGGGTGCCACACACGCCGAGTTGCGGACGAGCGCGTCCGCGTTAACCTTGCCGGCCTCGAGCGTGAGGTAGGTGGAGCGTTTACATACTCTGGGGCACACACCTGGGTACCAAAAACCAAACTCGGCTATGTTGGGCTTACCGGGAGGATACATACCCGGGTGCATCAACACTCTGGGGTACCCACCTGGGTACCAAACCAAACCTGGTTGTCTTGGTCATACTCGGGTAGGTACCCAGGTACAATATACTCTTGGGTACCCACAAGGGTATCAAACCGAACCCGGTTGTTTTGGTCATACTCGGGTAGGAACCGGGCACATACACTCTGGGGTACCTGGCTGTTTCGGTACAACAGGTACCCGCGGGTACATGTACTCCGGGGACCCACCTGGATGCCAACACCTTAACCTGGTTCCTTTTGGTCATGCTCGGTTAGGTACACTGGGTACCAAAACCAAACCGGACTGCTTTGGCCATACCCGGGTATGTACCCGGGTACCGCCCCGAGTAAATGCCCTACCAGGCGCCTGGCACTTCTTAAAACCCTGAAAATACTACAGTGAACACGACTGTAGTGTTTTTTTTCCCTTCACACCTTGGGATACCACACGGCCGCGTTGCAGACGAGCGCGTCGGCCTTAACCTTGGCCGCCTTGAGCGTCTTCACGAACTGTCGCACGCTGTTTAGCGAGGCGAGGTCGAGGTCCATCACCGTGTACGCCGAGGAGTCCATCCCGCTTTCTCTCGCCGCCGCCTCGGCCTTCGCGAACGACCGGACGGCCATGATCACGTGCCAGTCTCCGGAGGCGGCCAGGCTCTTGGCGGCTTCCAGCCCGATGCCTGTTCATAGTTTTTGTTCGTTTGCGCCGCGTTTCCGCGTGTCACCGCGCGATAATTGTTATCTCAAGCGAGTATTCTCGCTCGCGCTCGGGTTTCGCAAGGACTCGTTCTCTTTGCGATGAAATACCTGGTACCTGGTATCAATAGTGTTCATTTGCCGCCACCCTAACAACGCTATATACCCGACCCGACTGCCCGGGTATGGCATCTCGACCTCGGGGCATGTTTTGGGTAGAGTACAGGCAGTGCGAACCGCTGGAAGATACCAATACGTGCGTACCGACGTATACAGGGGATGACAGGCTAATGATCCTCTAGAGCCCCTATCGACGGGTTCGTTTGGCACCTCGATGTCGACTCATCACATCCTGGAGCTGGAAAAGGTTCCAAGGGTTCGGCTGTTCGCCGACGAAAGTGGTACGTGAGTTGGGTTTAGAACGTCCTGAGACAGTTTGGTCCCTATCTTCTGTGGGTGTTTGAAAATTCCGAGGACTAGACCTTAGTACGAGAGGACCGGGAAAACTCGATCCCTGGTGTTCCGGTTGTTCCCGAAGGGGCATCGCCGGGTACTTTTGGTCTGATGCGCCTTTCGATACCCGGGTAAGAGAGTCGGGGTACCCAAGACATGTAAAGTATCGGACCCTTCTGTGAGCACACCTTGGAAACTGCTCACTGGTGATTACAGAATAAAGCTGGGTATGTATGTCGCTCTTCGGTTCTGCTTCCCAATTCACACAACAGCCTCCATGCTTTCGCTTCCAACACTTACGTATTTCCCTTTTGTCGAGGCGTGCTACGTATTAATGCATAAACTTTGTATTTTACGCATGGTGCATGGTTTCGCTTCAAAACGCATTTTCCCTTTTCGTCGCGTAATTTCATGTATAACCTGGTAAGACTACTTACTAGACGTAGGGTGCTCGTTCATGTGGTGTGCCTCACGCATGAAAGCGTGTCACGTTCAGAGGTCTACTGTAGCACCAGTTGCGAGCGGTGACTCACGTAACCGTACGTGAGGCCTTTGGTCTTTGGACAACCGATTCTTATGCTGTCGCCGCAACGGTTCCAAAGGAAAAACGCCTCGGTTGGAAACTACGAAATTACGGTACACATATTGATAGCAACCGCATTCTCTTCCTAGAACTACAAGTACAAATCTGAGCCTAAAACCCCGGCTTGTTTACGTCGTCTAGCCAGGGAGTCATCGTCGGGCGGATGCGAAAACCTCCGCATTCGACATATTTCGTGCAATATGCGTACGTCCCTGGTACTACAGCTACGACGACCTCCTGCACTGGTTCCCGTATATACGAGTAGACTACTCGAACATCTTTTTGGCACCTGAGTACCGCCAGTGATTTCTGGTCGGGTGCTGCTTGCCGTCTGTCCTACCTGCTGGTGTTCTCGTTGATTTGGCCCCCCACGACACCGCGCGACACGCGTCACCGGCTGTCGTTTAGTCTTGTTTGTGCACAAAAAAAATACACAGCATCTCTCTGTTATTTACGGTCCCCTCTTGTGTACACACGTACGAGCGAACACTGAGACCCGAAAATATATGTATGATGCATGATGCATGATGCATGATACGTGGTACATGATACCTGGTAGCGTTGTAGCAATCATATCATAGCGACCGAAACAAAAAAGGCGGGGTATTATTTCAACCATTTCAGAATGAACGCGCAGCGGTAGTACCAGTATGGTACAAAATGCAACTCTACACTGGTTAATACCAGCATTACGTAGCTTCTCAGCATACTGCCTGCACCCGTGTACATTTTTTTTATATGCCGAACTTCGGATTTTGGGCACCTCTTGTACTGCAAACGGCGGTGTCTATATACCACACCCCCGTTGATAACGCGTGGGGTTCTAAAAAAGCTATCACCCGGTGTGCTATATATACACTCCCGGGGGTGTGATACACAGCATAGTGCGATGATACAGCAGTGGGTGATTCTGTTGATTTGATAAGGCGAATCACCGGGGTGGTTTACTCTACCGTAGGGGGTGTGATATCAGGCACTGGAATCTGCCCCTCCCGGGGGTCAGGTCGGGCCAGCATACCCAAGCGCCAGCGGCAACAGCAGCCTGCTCTGCTGGTGCAACGGGAGCTATGGGTTAAATTGACACGACACGAATTCTGAATGTGGTAGTGTATTGAGCTCAAGCTTTATTTTTACCAATCCGCCGAAGGGTGACACAAAAAAACACAAAAAAACAAAAAAAAACGTCGCAACAAAGGTGTTTGGCTGCCACGCTTCAAGCAGGAGCCGATGCCTTCTCCTACTCCAGCAGACCGGGTTGATTCGCATGGCGAATGGTGCATATCTACTGCTGTAGGACATAAGATCGGTTTCTATTAATACCTCATGATCGAGGTATTTAGGGGCAGGTAGGTTCCTGATATGTATGATCTACAGCAGTAGTATCATAGCTCATGTCCTTGAGTGGGACCTGCAAAATCTGCATTCGAGGGAACATAGTTAATAGGACCAAATATTGTTAGTAGAAAAGGATAAATATATAGGTTTTTATGTACCTGGTATACCACAGGTGCTATTAACTATGGTCCCCCGCAATAGGCAGATGCACAACCTCTCACAACCAGCAAGTGAGGAATTGCTGCTGAAGATGACCTACAGTACTTTACACCACTGTCCGGAAATACAGAGACCTTTGGTGAGGAACAGCTGCTGACTATGATCTACAGCAGTACTTTACACCACTCTGTCCGGAAATATAGGGGCTATTACACACAAGTATTAAATGCAAACGGTTCCTTATAATTAGGGACAGCGTGGTACTACTAGCTGTGTACCTGGCATAGAAATCATGAGCAGCCTGAGGTGTGCAATGTTTTAATCGCGAATACGACTCACCCCCCCCGAAGTCCCAAGACCGCTATAAAAAGACCCTTTTTAGGGCAAAAAGCTGCAATTCCGCTTTGGGGGACAAACCACTCGTACTCCCCGAGTAGTTTGTCCCTACAACGGGACTGTAGTCCTCAAAGGACTTTTAAAACACAGGAGAGCAGCAGCAGCATTGTACTCGAGCACGATGCTCCAGAAGAGTGCTGCTGCGTGGTGTAGAAACGCAGGAATAGAACCACAAGGGACATCATGAGGTGGAAGTTGGAGTCCAGAGTCCGGTCTACGACAGCAGTCTACCTACTCTTAATATTATTACTATTAATATTAATAATACGAACCTACACAGAACATCAACTTTAATTCAACACGTGGACATTCGAATGTGAGAGTTTAAGTTCCCACACGCGCACCATACATGATACGCTCGCGTTCCGTGTGCTGCTGCGTATACACCTGGTACCTGGAGTGATACGTATGTCGCTCGATATGTCGGTATGTATCGTCGTATCCATGTATCTGCCGCTGCCGCTGCGTTCTGCATGTAATGTGTCATGCATGTGTCATGTTCTGGTCATGTTGTCATGTTGGGTCAAGTATCAAGACGCCGAGACGACAAATTGCGCCGCCTGCTCGGTTTTTCTTGTGAATTGGAACTGTCTCTTTTCAATGACCCATCGAGGCATCACGCCAGACCGCACCGCAACCACAAACCAGACCATCGGGCAGCGAGTCGCCCCGAGACACAACACCCCCCGCCAAGGTCACCAAGGTATTTGCGGGGTCATGGCTCCACCAACCACGGCCCCGCTTTTGAGTGCAACCAGCATACGCAGCAGTAGTGCAATTATAGTCCTCACCCGAAGAGGCGCCTGTGATGATGGCGGTCTTCTTCGAGCCTCCAGCGGCCATCGTCATCGCCTCGCCAGAAGCTCCGCCCGCAGTCAGCGCCACCGTCGCAGCAGTTCGCGTCCGGGCGGAAAAGTCAATCGCCGCAGGCGTAAAGCATCCGGGAGCTCGAGACACAGAGCTGGTGGTGGCCAGCTCTTTGCAGTTGACACGCGTTACCGAGCCGTGAGCGGCGGACATGGGCCCGACGAAAGCGACAACGGTGTTGCAGGCCAGGCATGCCAGGCACACCATCGCGCTCAGAGCGCTGGAACACGCTTTACCCCGGGCGATGGTCATGGTTCCTGTGGCTGAGTGCAGTTGTAGTAGGGCTCGAGAGGCTGAGATAAAGCAAGGCGAGCCCGTCTGGAAAGCGCCTGATTGCTGCTTGTTCGGCACAAAGAAAAGGCGGCGCGTTGGATCGGGGGTTCAAGCTGGAGTTCAATCAAACTGTCCTTGGATGTGTCATCGGGAAATAGGGGATGCTCGGAGTTTTTTTCTTTTGAATTTAACTTTCGCAAGAACACCATCGTCGTGGGCCGCTGCTGTGTTGTGCTGCTTTTATAACAAACGTTTGTGGCACACGGAGGGACGATGGAATTCCTGTCGGCAAGAGGGGTGGATCAGGATATCTCCTTCAAGGGTGACACTCTTGTTGTAAGTACTGCTGGGGGGGGGAAAAATGCATTGTGTACGCATATAGTTCCCACTCGATTCAGCAACGATGTAAGCTACTGCCCACATGCCCATATTCAGCAGCACAAGCGAACAAGCAGAGGATCCATTCTCTGTGAGTAGTCTGCACTGAAAGTCGACTGTCTCAATTAGGCGCCACCTGGTATGTATTTCGTTACGTTTGCTTCCGCGCGAGCAGCCTCTCTCGCCCTACGTATGGCATATCAAAACCTAACAGGTACCGGCATCTGGTACCGGTATGACCGTAAATATAATAACTGTATAGTCTTTGATAGTAATATTAAACGCTGATTATAATATCGTCCATATTAGTCTCTTCTACGAGTACAGAGCCCCACCTATTTATTACCAGGTATATCGGAGGTACTCGTACCACGGACCTGTTTTGAGACTTGACAACAGAAGCAAACACAGAAGCAGAGTTTGGGTCATCGCTGGCGCAGGTGAGG
Organism: Nereocystis luetkeana; assembly: GCA_031213475.1. Taxonomy (NCBI): domain Eukaryota; class Phaeophyceae; order Laminariales; family Laminariaceae; genus Nereocystis; species Nereocystis luetkeana. The sequence goes on from JARUPZ010000007.1 coordinate 2,337,483, forward strand.
CAGCGACGCCCTACGCGGCGGTGGGCCTATTTCGTTTTGCCAGAGGTGAAGTCGTGCTTAACAACTTCAGCAGTTTCGGCAGCGACGATCCTTGCCCCGAGTGAATAAACTTGAGGTGAACTCCACTCTAGGCTGTTTGTTTCCTACGACGCTGTTCGATTTCGAGCTCCAGATTTTTTTTTGTCGTAGTCCCAAAAATGAAAGCATCTGCCTACCGGTATCCAGTCCGAATGTGCAAAATCGGACCATAATTTTTTCGATTTGAGAAACCGATGGCCCAAGTCGTCGGATTTTGGCCCAACTGAAATCCGACGAATTGGGCCATCATATTTTCTATTTTCGAATTGAAAAATGGCATGGTCTCTCAATTCAAGATGTTATCCAAGCAAGCAAGCAGCAGCAGAATGATCGACGAGTTGGATGGTGACAGCGACGTTGCTTTGCGCCTGACGCGCAGTCGGCGATCGGCGCGTCACTCCGCTTTGGCTTTCTACGATAGAGGTAGCACATTTCCGCTAAAAGTTTCTGGATGACGGGTCTCCTTAACCCGAACTCGTCGGAATGCCATTCTTGTTTCGAAAATTGACGATTTTGTATACTTGGGACATGGGATTATTTATCGGGACATGAAATTTAATTTTTGCTGAAGTCAGTTTTCCGGTGAGGTATGGAGCTCCTCAAGTGAGGAGCCTCAGAAAACTCGCCTCCGAAAACTCAGGGTGAACCTCTATCGTAGAACACCATGCCAGACAACAGTCGGCTAGCGCAGGCTCGGGCCTAGAGACCATGAGAAGCGCGCTCGGCGCGCACCTCTCCCTGCTGGATACGTACTCGTAGACTACAGCAGCATCAGCATGCAGTCATTCAGCGATGCTGGGCTCAAATGTTTCATTGTGTCAAAATACAAAATACCAAGACAGGTTGATTCGAGCGCAGTCGGCATGTCTCTTCGCCTCTAGACCAGAGGCAGTCGGCAGAGATTCGGACTATTGGGTTCTAGGCCCAGTGCAGCGCACTCGGCGCGCCTCTTCGCGGCGCCAGACCGCAACAACAGCAGTTGGTCTCGGGGTCTGCTCGAATATCTGCACGTACAACAAAATCCGTTTTTTTTTTCGCGTACTATCTCGATTCGCGGACTTCACAGAAGAACAAGCGATTAGGGGCATCACCTGAAGCTCAAAAATCTGAGCCGCGCTAAAAAAAACAGCCTCAAAAAATCTACTTCGAGGGCGTTGCCCACTGCGAACACCTGGTACGTCTTGGTACGTCGTAAAAAAAAAGTTGTCGGCGACCGTCATGACACGCGGCTTGCAGGTTGGCATGGCTGGAATGGTGGGTTCAGACGCGAAGCCGAGAGGTGAAGGAGCGGGGGAAGATGGAGTAATGTTTTCTTTGGCACCCCTCGCAAGACATACCCCACTTGTCCAATGACTTCACACACTCGCGGTTTTAACTTAAGCGCCGCCCCCAAAAAACAGCACGACCGAGGGGAAACTGGGTCGCCAGACAGGCCATAATGTTTCCCAACTTGTGGTGGCCAAACCCGGAGCTACGACTGCCCCCATGTTTATAATGACGCCGACGACTACCGCGTTGAATCCAGTGAAACAATCTTTTCGCGGGGGTGAAGGGTCGCCACGTGGAACGGGGCCAGCGTGATCGGGACTTGCGCGCTGAATTGGAAAGCTCTGTGCTAGTTTCCTTCGGCAGAAAATTCCACGACGGCCGGTCCAGACAGCTGACCTTAATTGTACATGCCGTGCATACGATCGCCGCAAACGCGCTCAATACAGCTGACGATCCGAACATCGCTCGGCACGCTCCGGACGTACTGTTTCACGTGTCGTCCAAACGGGGCAATCCAATCGCGATGCCGGTGAACGGGATCCGTGCCGCCCACTATCGCGCCCGCAACGACCGAAGCGAACCACGGAGACCGTCGCTGATCTGAACAAACCCGAACACGTTCGACGGGTTGTGCATTTTGGGCACCGGCGAAAGCTGCGAGAGAAGCTCGAAACTCGTGTTCAGAAGGGGCGACCGAACCCGTGCCTGAACCGCGCTCTCCGCGACCGGAGGCGACGACGGAAATTGGGACCCCGCATTGAACGCCGCGGCAAAGCACTTTGTTGAGCGGCTCTGGGGTATGTGTTCGGCGGCGGCGGCGGCGGTGGTTCTCCAGGTGGCCCGTAGTGCGTAGGCGTCGGATGTGGTGTGTCTCTCCCGTGCATCGTCGGGGGCGGTGGCGGCGTTGCGTTATCGTACGTAGGCGGTGGTGGTGGTGGTGGTGGTGGTGGGGATGAGGGTAGTGGTGCGTAGCCGTACGTAGGTGTTGATGGCGCCGTGTTCTGAGCGATACGCTGGTGGTGCGCAAGCCCAGAGAATTCCGGCGGCGGAACTTTGTTGCTGTGAAAAGAAGCGCAGTTGTACTACTGTAGCTCGTAGCAAAAACGCGGTGGTGGGGGGTGTGGTGTCGCCGAGTGGGGGACGGGCTCGAAAACTGTCTTGGAAACAGAGCCCTTCCCCGCCTGGCGTCCCGGGGAAACCGAACCGAGCTGTGCGGCGCAGCCGGCGAGCCGGCCTCGAGACGCATCTGGGCGAACTCACTATCCATAGCGACCTCGACTCGGGGCGGCAAACCGGCAAGGATCGGAGGACGAGGGGGGGCTATAGACGGCAGCAGCGGCGGCCCGGACCGCCCGCTCCTGTACAGGCAGTGTAAAACTCTTCTCTGCCTCAGAAATCATAGAAGAGGGGCAGCTCTCCTCGCAGCAAGGGGGGCATAGTGGTGGTTGGCGGTCGCTGTGTGCCGGCGGAACGCGAATCCGCGCGAGTCGACGCGGCCGGTCGGCACGTGGCCCGGTGTGACAGAGGCAGCAACAATGGGAGACCGCTCGGTGCATTGCCAGTACGCTCAACGACCCGCCCACTGGATGACACCAGAGCGGAAACGGAACCAGGCGATGTGGGAGCGGAAAAACGGGCTACTACAGCGCGGTGCATGTGCGACATCATCCGAGCCGCGTTCAACGCCCACGGTGCCGGGCCAGCATCAGCGACCCGGCGCCGCGTCGAGGCAACCTCGCCGACCGCGCGGTCACCTGGGCCAGCTCGAGCCCCAACTCCCGCTGAGCCGCCACGGCCGCCGCCCGTCGAGCTCGCAAGGCCTTCACCCTACCCTGGGGTCTTTCTCGCGGCAGCCTGGGCCGAACGGCCCTTGCCCCGGATGTGACGATCGTGGTGACGCGCAGCTTCCTGAACGCGCAGCAGGTTCGCCGCATCAGAACGTTGCAGTGCATGACACCACCGTTTCTCGGATGGGCGCGCGCGTCCGAGCGCTGTCGCTCCCGTCCGTGGCGGACGCACAGGCCAACAGCCTGCTGCGCGCACAGGTAGCAGCGCGCAAAAAACCACGATGGTCGCATTCACGATAAGGACCGCCGCGACGGTACACGACCTCCTTGCTTTTCAAGCATTCATGCGGGTAGTCTCGTTTTTGTTTGTTTTGCCTTTTGTTGCCGTCTGTTGTGTAATATAGTACGGTGTACAACCAGCCGAGATTCGAAACCCATCGCTAAACCGCCAGCAGACTGGCGGTCTACCACGTTAGACTTCCGCTCTCTACTGGTACTGTTTCAACCGTCGGAAAGATAAACGGTCTGCAGACAGATCATTTACAGACAGGTCATCTACAGATAGATCGTCTAAAGAGATAGCATCTACTACTAAATCATCTACAGATAGGCCATCTGCAGATAGATAATCTATTTAATAGTCATCTAGATCATCTGCATATAAATCATCTAGATCATATACAGATAGATGAGATGATCTATCATCAGCTCATCTAGATTATGTAGATATAGATGATCTAGTTCCTCTAGATCCTAAGCTGCCGTCATGAAGTGTTGCCAAGGATCTGTATAGAACAGATCCAACCCAGGAGTACAGATCCAACCCAGGAAGCATGTCCTAGATCATGCAGACTATACGGTTCCCACCGTGCAACCACATGAGCTAGATCATACAGATCATACAGATCATACAGATCCGGAAGCTGTCTGCCCTTGAAGATCTCAATAATATAAGGTGGATATCGGTGACCCGTCCGAATTTTGTTGCATTTCTAGTAACATGAACCCTCGCTTTTTCCGTGCAGGTGCCGATTGTGAGCACGGGCAACGTTGGTCAGCTAGCGGTCGACTTGTTTCTCAGCTCCGGACGAGCGGAGGTGAGTACACCTGTGCTATTTTACCGTAAAAATGTGCCGGCCACAGTATACCGTAAGATACAACACTGGTAAGATGCTATGAACCTGGTATGCCGTACGATTCGGTGCTAGAAGCTATCACCAGGTATACCGAAAGCTAGGCTACCGTGGATGTTGTCATACCTGTAGCCTTGAATATTCTAACTTTTCGGTCGTCATTGTTGTCAAATGTCGAGGTATCGATACGCACAGGTACACACAGCAGTGATTTGTTGTTTGTCGTTGGTGCCGTTCTGCTGGCGGAACGTTGAATGCCGCGAACCACAGTTCTGTTCGTGTTTGTGTAGTCTAGTAGTAGTAGCAGTAGTAGTAGTAGTAGTAGTAGTAGTAGTAGTAGTAGTAGCAGCGGTAGTAGTATTAATATTAATAGTAGTAACAGAGAGAGCAGCAGCAGCAATGATAATAGTATCCGTTTTATCGTCTTACGGCAAAGGGGGGGGGGGGGGTATCAGGCGCCCCTTCCACCACCTACCCTCCGATTTGCACTCATGGCAGTAATCAACCTCACCTGCAGTGCAACACTTCACATTTTCAGAGTTACTTGCCTCGCTCCTTTTGCCCACCGTGATGCCGACCCTCCAATGTCGGCCCGCCCGCCCGCCCGGTCCTCGTTTGTTTTTGTGCCGTTTCGTGTGTAACGGCTTGTGTCGTTTCGTGTTCCGGCCACCGTGGTTCCGACACCAATCAATACCCACCCGCCCGGTTCTCGTTTGTTTTTATGCCGTTTCGTGTGTAACGGCTTGTGCCGTTTCGTGTGTAACGACTCGTGTCGTTTCGTGTGTAACGGCGACAACGGGCTCCTCTTCTTTTCACGACTCGCCGCGTGCCGCGTGTGTCGGACGACGGAAGTCGCCGCCGCTGGTGAAGAAAGTGGGCTACCTCGATACTGAAGTCGTGGTGGGTGGGACTCTTCTTCTTTTTTCTCGGGGTCGCACGGTTCTTTTCTCGCCTCGTTCGTTTCCGTGCGCTGTGTTGTTTGTGAAGTGTTTTGAAAATCCGGTGTTCGAGGATGATTTTTCGGGAGAGGTGTCGAGTGCGTTTAATTTTTGTTACTTCAGTCCGCGTCAGGTGTTTTGGAGTGTGCTGTCAATCGATGCAGTGCGCCACATTTTGTGTTGAGAAATTGGTACTTGTAACTTTCAGGCCTACCGGTAATATGTTTCGAAATTTAAGAATTCGCAGGTAACTATTTGTGCTCAGCGAGAAACAGCTCTCTAAATCTTGAACAATGGCATGATATTGCGTATGCTCTACGTTGGCGTCACAATAAGCCGCGAGCCTTGGCCCAAACAGGGTATTCTTATGAATGGGTGCTGTCGCACGTCAACTGTCGACGCTTGCGTTCGACCGCATTTTGACAGTCTCAGCTTCACGAGCTGGTTGATATCGACGTTTACGTGGCTTCAACTATTACGGGGGGGCCTTGAGTAAATAGGGACCTACGGTATCCCAAAAACCTACCGGTACATAGCTACCTATTTTTACTAACAATATTTGGTCCTATTTACTATGGTCCCCCGTAATATTAACCCTTTTAATGTTTTTTAGGGCTGCAGTCAGTCCCGTGTTGAGGACAGACTGCTTGGCATTCGAGTGGTTCGTTCCCCTAGACGGGACTGACCGCAGTTTTTTGCCCTACAAGGGTGCAATTGGCACCGTCTTGGGGCTTCAGAGGGGGGGAGGGTTAACCCCTTTTAGAACTGCAGTCCCGTTTTGGGGACGATCCACTCAAATTCTAAGTAGTTTTTTCCCAAAACGGGACTGCGGTCCTATTATAAAAGGGTTGAAAAGTATTCGCACACCTCGACAGCCCATGATCTATACGAAGTATATAGATATATACCAGGTATACATATATACCTGGTATGGTATACCACTCTGTCCCTTAGCATAGGGGCCTTTTGTATTGAATACTGGTATGGTATACCACTCTGTCCTTTTCATAGGGACCTTTTTTATTGAATACTGGTATATAAATGGTCCTTATATTTCCGGACAGAGTTGTATTGCGTACTGCTGTTGATCATCTACAGCAGTAGTTCCTCACCTGCTGTTTATCCCGAAACCATTTCGACCTCACAAGCTGCTTGGTATCAATTGCTGTTAACTGTTAACCCTGTCAACCTTTTTAGTACCGCAGTCCCGTTTTGGGGACAAACTACTCGGAGTTTGAGTTATTTGCCCACAAAATGGGACTGCAGGCCTAAAAGGGGTGGGGGGCTTCAGGGCGAAAAAACGAACAACAAAGAGCACAAGGTATGGTTGAAGCATTGCCCACTGCTTGGTTGTTTGATGATCATTTTCTTGTGACCGAAACTATGTACGAGCACAAAAATGAACGGGGAAGGAGCTGTACGGCATGGTTTGGGGGTGGAGCACGGGGGTTTGCTCGTCATGCTACCGCTCGCTCACACCAACAGAGTTGATGGCTGATTGTTAGGGCTGGACACTGGCTGACTCAGTCAGTAGCGAATATAATACTGTTGCTGTCAGAATCAATCAGTATACGATACTGGATTGCAGCGGCAAGCTGTCTCTCCTCTCTGTTGCCGAAACGCATCTACTGTAGTGTGTTCCCGTACTACAAAAGATGGCGTGTTTATTGGGGTTGCGCGTGATGAATAAACTACTGGCGAATACACCGGCCAGGTCAATCAGTAGGTTGCTACTGCCAGTACGTACTGTTTTGCCAGTACACACTCCTGTGGCAGTGCACAGCCCTACTGACGGTTTCATTTTAGTACCCGGATATCGAGCGCCAGAACGGAAGGAGCTGTACTTCGTACGACACGGTGCGGTGGGCACAGCAGCATACGGCAGTACTCACGGTGCCGCTGCTCGACCACTCTATTACGGGGGGCCATAGTTAATAGGACCTATGGTATACATAAAAACCTACCAGGTACCAGGTATGTATTTAACCATATTACTAACAATATTTGGTCCTAGTAACCATGGCCCCTCGTAATATTAATAGGGTGTTCGCGAATAGTTTCGGTTGGAACCAAATTATGTTGGGTTTCTTGTGGTCTGTTGTTTCTCCTGTGTAAAAAGGAACCCAAACCATGGAACCTTCCTGAGAGGTAACTGCCCAATCTAACCCAAGAGTAAGTAGGTGATAAGCACCGGCCGGATGAAGGGACGACAGACACCTAGCTGTGACCACCGCTTATCCAGAAGAATATCGCTGAGGGTAAAACCTCCCGCCAGTACGAGTTAAGCTGGAAAGTGAAAGTGAAATGATACAAAATTTTTTTTAGGTAAATGTGGCAATTCGGCCGCCTTGTGCTGATCGTCCTTGGGTTGGGTTAGCTCTTGAAGAGGCTCCGTGAGTTGGGGTCTTTTCGACAGGATTACCAGACCATAAGAAACCCACGCCCAAATTGGTTCCAACCAAAATGTTTGCGAGTATCCCATACGGTACTAAGTATCAATATTTCTGTAAGTTGGTGAGGTCGCACGCACCTCTCTCATTTTTTTTGTGATCGTTTTTCTTAGAGTCGAGCGTCCAGAATCCGTAAGAAGGGTCACGTTTTCAACGCAAACGAATATGTAAACGTTGTACCGGAGTTGGAATCAGAGTTGTGTATATCATATTGGCAGGCTTCGCAGTGGCATATCGTATAGCACTATCACCCTAGGGTGATAAGATAACACACCCCCTCATCGGACGATTTTTCGAAGGCTGATGTGGTTTCTCAACAACGGGGAGGGAGGGCGTACCGAGTACGACCAGCGATGCGTCCATGCAACCTTTTCAACGAAATATTTCCACAGCCACCGTTATCGTTGTGTGTACCCGTACCCCTCCCCCCCCTCCCCATGTTTTTGGGAACGCCGGGTCTAAAATCCGTCCCAGGGTGTGTGTTGTTTTATCACCCAGTGTGATAGTTTTACACGGTAGAAGCGGCGTTCCCGCGTTGTGTTACGAGTGTGAAATTTAAGCACTGCGATGATGTCGCACGGGGGGGGGGGGGGGGGGGGGGGGTGCCCTCTTATTATTTTCGGGGCGGCGTCTGCTCAGTCGGTCGATGACACGCGAACCTTAGCCGGCAATAACGGGGGCAGCGGTCTCCGACTCTTCGCACTTCATGCGGTATATCAGGTAGAAGAGTTGACACGTCGGATAGGTCACCGATGACGCGGTTCACGATCCAGATGATTGAGGACAGATAGATGTGTTCCTGATCTGTGTGACCTATCCGTAGCTCTAGCGCTGTCGGGTGGTCGAGCCGTCCAAGTCTGCATGATCTCGTCGCGTCAGCTTGCCCGCTAGGTTTTTAGATGTATACGATGCGGACCCTGCCTGCCCTGCGCAGGGTCTTCCCTAGTGACGGGTCTGCGCGAATACTACAACAACCAAAAAAATATCTGTTTGATAGATCGTGACCTGCAAGGATGTGTGCTACTGTATGCAGACTCGATACGAAGTTAGGAGTTCAAGGCTCATCGTATAGCAACACGATTGGTGTTGTGTTGTATACCCTTCGATTGATGTGCGATTATTTGTTGTTGATTGTCTCTGGCTCGAAAATATAGGGAAAGTTTTGATACATATATTCCATTTGAACGGTCCTTGAAAGTCAGAGTGGTACCGATTGTCTCTCTGGGCTGAAAAAAAATCAGGACGGACGTTACTGGGTGTACTGGTTTATTGCCGTTCGGTAGAAACAACGGCTTCGGATGTGACGACGCAGCAACTGCAACTGCAATCGTCCATCAACATGCGAGAACACATTGTTCGCTCGCTCATTGGCGCAGGCTCCGGCGGCCGGGTACGAAGTGTTCGGGCCGGGCCAGCCCCCTCAGCTGTGCGTTAACCTGGAGCTGCACCGGTTCCCCGGCAGCGGAGTGACGCTCCTGCAGCAACGGGGGGGCGTCCTGCCGGGAGAGGAGCGGGCCTTCGCCGCACAGCTGGTGGAGTGGTCTCGACGATCGGGGTTCAAGGTGATTCATACAAAATCCCTTTAGTTTTACTGTAGATGCATGTTAACGTGGGGGGGGGGTATTCACTGTCTTGCGTGGATGTAGTCGTATGACCATGGACCCTCGCATCCCTACAATGCCGGGACGGGGCACGTCGGGCTTTTCAACCGACCAGGCAGACATTGTTTGCGCCAAGCGCGAAGCGAAGCGCGAGGTGTTGGGCGAGTCGCATGAAGGATGGAATGCATCCTACTATTGTACAGAGTAAGAGCCGTTTGTGAGGCGGACTTGGCGGATGGATGATGCAGGTAGCTTCAATGAGGTATTTTTATTTTCCTGTGTGGCCACTTCCAGAGACAGTAATGGGGGTACTATGTGGCTGCCTCGTGGGTGCCTTATAATAACTTTTTATTGAAGATTGGTATATAAATTACCCCTGTATCTCGCGACAGAGTTGTACGTGATACCATCATCCCCCTTGTGCGGAGTGAAGGTTTTCCACCACGCACAAGAGGGGGGGTTGGGAGGGGGGGGGGGCTTGCTCATGTTTCGCTCGCCTTAGCCGTTTGACCATTGACCACGCATTCCTTTCGAGACGGGGCACCCTGCCTACTCCTACCCCACCCTACCCTACCCTATCCTAACCTGCCCTCCCCTCCCCTCCCCCTCCCTCCCCTACCTTACCCTACCCTACTCTACCCTACCCTACCCTACCCTACCCTACCCTACCCTACCCTACCCTACCCTTCCCTACCCTACCCTACCCTACCCTATCCTACCCTACCATACCCTACCCTATCCTACCCTACCATACCCTACCCTACCCTACCCTACCCTACCCTATCGTATCCTACCCTACCCTACCCTATCCTACACTACCCTACCCTATCCTAACGGAACCCCACTCGAACCTGCTACCGCGCGTTCTGCCGCCCGTCCATCCGTCACCCTGTCGGCAGGATATCCTTGCGCTCACGGGGGCCGACGCCGCGGAGGGGCTGGACCCGACACCCATCGGTCGAGGAGGCATGAAGCGCTTCCGGGCGGGGGGCGTTGTCGGACCGCCACGGGTGAGCGCACCACGTTTGGGTAGTCGCGTGTACCGTGGGGACGGAGGGACATGCTGGGGGAGGGCAGGGCGAGGGGGGGAGTAGGAGGAGGAGGAGGAGGGAGCGATCGAGGAGGAGGAGGAGGAGGAGGAGGAGGAGGGGGGGGGGGGGGGGGTGTATTGTTTTGTTGCTGACGCTGCTGCTGTTGTGTTGTGGTTGTGTGAATTGGGCGGGGGCGAGAACATGCCAGCTGCTTGCACGACTTTTTTTTTTCCCCCCGTGGTTCTTGTAGTGGTCAACGCCAGCGCCCGCACGTATAGCCGTCAACCCCCTCAAGCCACACGCTGCTGCTTACGTGTTTCTGGATTCATTTTTTTTTTTTTTTTTGCGTATTCTTCTTCCGCTGCTGCTGGAGGAGGCCGTCTCACCGTCTCGAGTCTCTCTCTCTTAATCGCGATAAACCCAACATTAGCCGCTCGCAAGAAACAATAAGCAAGTAATTTCCCCACCGTTCAATTTTGACGCGATTTCGACCCAACTTCCGGACGAATCAAAACTAAAAGCTGCTGCCGGCTCTCGGCCCCACGCTCCCTCCCCCCCCCCCCCCCCCCCCCCCCGTCTCAAAAGGGATGCGTGATCAATGGTCAAAGGACTAAGGCAAGCAACAAATGAGTAACCCCCCCCCCCCCCCCCTTTTCTTCTCGCCCTTGGTTGGTGTAAAACACCGCACAGGGAGGGGAATCGGAGGCATCAGCGCCGTGCGCACTGGAAGAGGCGTTGAAAAGCGCGGGGATCGGGGTGTTCGACCCGGCCGGCGTTATGGGGGGGGGGTGGCCGATGGCGCCCATGGAGGGCGGCGTGCTGGCGGCAGGAGGCATCGGGCTAGAGATGGTTGGAGATGGGGAGGAGGACGAGGAAAGTTTGGCGGTGCTCCCTGGGGGTGCGGAGGTGCGGTGCTGACTCTTGTCGTCGTGTTTTCCCCCCTCTTGCCACGGCTGTCTTGCGAATGAGGCATGCCTTGGCTGCACTATCACCCGGGTTATAAGATAGGACACCCCCTCGGATTTTCTCTCGACGACAGGGGAGGTGTAAACGCTTGTGATAGGCAATACGTCTATTAATACATGGAAATATACCGTCGAGATTTTTTCTTGACGGAAGCCACCGTTTTCCATGTAATCCCCCCCCCCCCCCTCTTGAGGCATGGTTTGGAAAATATCGGCTCGGAAAATTCGTCCCGAGAGGGTGTGTTATCTTATCACCCGTGTGTTCCCTTATCACCCGTGTGTTGTCTTGTCACCCATGTGTTGTCTTATCACCCGTGTATTGTCTTATCACCCATGTGTTGTCTTATCACCCGTGTATTGTCTTATCACCCATGTGTTATCTTGTCACCCGTGTGTTATCTTATCACCCATGTGTCATCTTATCACCCATGTGTTATCTTATCACCCGTGTGTTATCTCGTTACCCGTGTGTGTCATCTTATCACCCATGTGTTATCTTATCACCCGTGTGTTATCTCGTTACCCGTGTCCCATGTGTTATCATATCACCCGTGTGTTATATTTTATCACCCGTGTGTTGTATCGTATCGCCCGTGTGTTACGTAGGCTCTAGAGTCGAGCGTTTGTTCTACCATTGTGTCGGAGCTGGGCCAAGCCGCCGCCAAACACGACTCTCCTGTCCCGTATTGGCGTCGGCCTGCAACGAGGACCACCCTCAACACAACGCCGATGACGAACGCGACGAGCACCCGTGTACTGCTGTATAACTCTCGGTGTTGTTGCAGGGGTTTCCAAGACTTCCCGCCCTGCCTTCGGGGACAGGCGTGGCGGGCAGCCTGTGCGCGGAGGCGTCGGCTGCCGCAGCAGAAGGGACGGGTTCTTCGCCTCCTCTGGTGGTACTTCTTCGTTTCTGCAGCGAGGGCGACAATGCCCCCGACGCGATTGCGTTGGCGCAAGCCGTAAACGACACGCTGAGGCTTCTTCCGGGAGGGGACGGAGGGGAAGGGTCCCCCGGGGGTAAGCCGTGGAATCGTATCGTTTTGTTCCGGTTTTGCTGTGATACACCACCCTTCACGGAAATAAAAGGACCAGTGGGATGCAAGTATCAACGCGTGACAGTGCTTACATTTCTCTACCGTTTTCGCGCGGTCCTTGACTCCTGTACTGCCGCCAAAAAAAAAAACTGGTATATTTTACCCCAAAAAGCGGGCGCGGGCGGAAAGGGGACGCATAGGCCATGTGTGTATGTGCGCACAGCGGCGATGGTGTGGGACACGGAGGTTAAGAAAAAACTCTTTGTGTTTCCGCCCCCCCCCCCCCGTGTTTTTTTTTTGTTGCGTGCATGGGTTTTGTCAAAAGTTATTTCGCGTGATCCTTGTGTTTTCACGTGCCCTTCTGCCTGAACTCTGGCACGGGCTCTGTGTTGTCTGATTTGCGCCTTCATGCCCGTTTTGTTGTCGTGCGTCTGCTTTTTTTGCCGAATTATGCCGTGTGCCGTTGTGTTCATACTCTGACGTTTGTAGTTAGCCCGATACTCCGAATAAGTACCCCCCCTTGCGCCGTTTTGTCCGAATTCTGCTCACGCGCCAATTTTTCCGAGTTCCGCGTTTTTTTTTTTTTTTTTTTCCGAACTCTGGGCGTGCGCCATGTTCAGCATTAAAACAAATGTCGATGTGTCGTTTTCTCTGTCCATTAAGCACATTTCTCTTCAAATTCTGGCTATAGGCGCATATTTTACAAGCCCTATCCTACTAGCGCTATTTTGTCCTAACTCTGCTGTGAAAACGTTTCCCCCCAAACTCTGCCCAATACCACCGTCTTGTCCGATTTCTGCCATTGGCGCCGTTTTCTCCGAATTTCGCCATGGGCGCCTTTTGTCCGAACTCTGCCTATGGACGCCTTTTCTCCGAGTTCTGCGTATCGACGCCTTTTCTCCGAATTCTGCTCATTAGCTTCGCTCTCTCCGAATTCTGCCATGAACGCCTTTTTTTCGCCGATTCGCGCCGAATTTTATCCGATTTCTGCCCGTGATATAGCGCCGTTTTACCCGAATTTCGCCATGGGCGCCTTTTATCCGAACTCTGCCCATCGACGCCTTTTCTCCGAATTCTGCGTATCGACGCCTTTTCTCCGAATTCTTCTTCGCTTTCTCCGAATTCTGCCATGAGCGCCTTTTTTTTGCCTGTTCGCGCCGTTTTTTATCCGATTCCTGCCCATGATATAATATTGCCGTTCTACCCGAATTTCGCCATATGCGTGTCGTTTTCTCCAAATTCTGCGCTTGAGGGCCGTTTTCTCCGATTTATGTCAATGAGGCCGTTTAGCCCATATTCCGCAATGAGCGGTGCCTTTGGCCAAACTCTGCCTCATGGGCGCTTGTGCGTTTTATCCGAATTCCGCCGTCGACGCCATATATGCTCCGTTCCCCGAACTCCGCCGGAATGGGCGCGGGGTATCTTTTTTTCGGAACTCTGCCACATGACCGCCTTTTTTTTGGCGTGTGATAAGGTTACACATCTCCGACAGATCTTTGACTCCCACTTCTATCTGTAGACTATGATCTATCTGTAGATGATCTGTCTGTAGATGATGATCTATCTGTAGTAGGTGATAGATCTGCCCGACGTTTGTACCGTCGCGATCGTGCTTGCGATGGGGCGGCACGCAAAAAAGAAGCGGCCACCCGCACAGCTGCAAACCCTCACGTACTGCACTATCGCCCCTTGGGAAAGACCTGTTGCACGAGTAGGCTGCATGCCACACATAAAGAGACCTACAGTACCTCTGCTGGGAACGCAACGTCACCATTTTGTGCCCCATCGGTGTGTCCGCTCCTCGTCCAAACGTGCGCCGCCAGGTGCCGTGAGGTGGAGCTCCCCCCTTTCCTGGGCGTCGTTGTACGGACCACCCCCCGCTCCAGACGCCTACCAGTAGGGTTTCCTATTTACGACCGATCCGAGCCAACAGCCCAGCGTTTTCCCTACGTAGCGGCTTTACTGGATAGCGGACGGTGGTTTTGGGTTGGGCTGGGTTGGGTTGGGTTGGAGCTGGGGTTGGGATTAGGTTGGGTTTTGGTTGGTGCTGGGTTGGGTTGGAGCTGGGGTTGGGATTGGGTTAGGGTTTGGTTGGTGTTGGTGCGTCGTGTCTTGAGGGCGGTAGAGGAAGGAAGGATGTGACAGTCTCGGCATGGCTTCGACACGCAGCGAACGGACTGAGGGGTGGGAGGAGGTGTCAGGCGTTTTTCTAGCTTGCTGGGCTGGGCCCCTTGTGTGTGAGCAGCAGCGCCCTGTATTACCGCCCTTGTGGTCCTTTGTGCGTTACCGTTGGCGATGACGTTCAACGGAGATGAGAGATGCTGCTTGGGCTTCTTCACTGCGCGACGCCGACAGTCTCGGAAGAGGCGGAGGCTCGCGCCTTGTTTTTTCCCAATGAGAAAAAGGAGACGAGCCGAGCGTCAGTCGCTCACTGCAAGTTTTTGTTTTTGTTTTTTCTCGTTGTCCATGGACGAAAGTAAAACGTCTCCGGGGGCCTTCAGAAAAGCAGAGGGAGAGGAGAGGAGAGGAGAGGAGAGGAGAGGAGAGGAGAGAAGATACTTTGTTTTGTTTGGTTCATGCATTTATTTGATGAGACACGTCGTAGTGTGCGCCCGGCCGCTCCCCGCCCCTTGAAGCACCAGCGAGCTTCGCGTGGATGTTACGCCTGGCGTCGGCGATGAGGGGTTATGGAGGTCACGACGCTGGTAATATTATCGGGCAGGTTCGACGTGGTTTTCCGCTGCGAACGATGCTTTCCGCTACCCATGAGACAAGGGAAGCGGGGAGGAGGGGGAAAAGGCCAACTTGTGCTCGTACCTTAATTTTTTTTTTTTTTAAAAGCACAACAAAAATACGCATTTTTGAAAATCAATCAGACGGCCAGCCGTTCGCCGGCAGGGAAGGATAGCGAAGGGGTAAGTGACGACACGTGAGGCAGCGGCGGCGAACTACCGTGTTTGGTTTCCGGCACCACGTGCGGCTATTGTCGACAACAATTTGAAAAAGAGATGATGAGAAATGAAGCACGTTTTGTTTCGCTTTTGACACGAAGAGGTTGAAATTTGTGTGAAGGCTTGACAACGTCGGTGTGGGGTTTTTTACTCGTAGCCTGGGCAGGCACGGTTCGATGAGAGCCGATGCGAGCTGCGATCGAGCACGCCTTACGGCTAGGACTGGGCACTGACACAGTAGGCACTGGCAGTAGCAATCTATCGGCAATAATAACTGCTGATTGACACTGACCACGGACAGAACATGTATTGGCAGTAACAACCTACTGGCAGTACAGTAGTAATCTACTGATTGACCCGACCAGTGTATTGGCCTTTATTTTTTTTCTTACGTACGCCCAAGAAACACGCCATGTCATGGTACAGAAGCCCACTGAATGCGTTTCGGGAGCAGAGGGTGTAGAGAAGAGAGACAGCGCGGCGTATGTGCTGCTACAATCCTGCGAGCTGATCGACGACAGTATAAAACGCTACTGGCTTGAGTCAGCCAGTGCCCAGCCCTTGTTACAGGGCAATAAGGCACGCCCTAATATCCCATTCGTACTGTACACCTACAGTATTAATAGTAGGCCATGGAGGTTGTTCCAAACCTCCGACACATCATCTACAGATCATCTACAGTTCACGACCTAAACCTTCCAGGACACAGATCGTCTACATATTATGTACACGATCTATAGCAGCAGTAGCTCGTCATGTTCCCGGCGGGAGGGAGCCGCACAATCGGCACGATCTATGTGCAGAACAGCAGTAGGACACATTTATTTCTGGGTTGGATCTGTGCTATTGCATGCAGAATCCTGCAAAACCTCTCGCAACGGCAGGTGTTCAGGATCCAGATGACCCATCGAGCTAGGTTCACTACTTTGCAGATATGAATACTTTTCCAGGAGCGTTCTCCTATGCTCTGTATATGATTGTACGTACAGGTACTGCGACTATAAATAGCTTAACCCCTTTAGAACCGCAGTCCCGTTTTGGGGATAAACTACTTGAAATTTGAGTGGTTTGTCCCCAAAACGGAATTGCGGTTCTAAAAGGGTTAAACATAACGTGGAGGGGGTGCAGGGTGATATAGCTCCGCGGTCTATGGTGCCCAGCACCGGTTTGCGCTTCGCGCTCACGGCCTCCGGCGGCTCCTGCGGAGGGCTAACTATATTTCTGCGCCTTGTGGGTGGGAGCAGGGTGCCAAACGGGATCACGTCCGGGTGGGATCAGGAGAGCCAAGCAGGGGGCTGTTTTGTTTTCCCGCTTTTTATCGAGAATATTCCCAGAAACTTACACTTGTGGTCTCTCGAACGGAATAAAACATAGTGTCTGTCTGGCTGTTTGTCTGCCCGCATGAGGGTCACTCTATGGTTACGTTCGGAAAAATCTCTTTAAAACGGCTACGCCCATGCCGAACGCATCAGGTCGAAGCCCTCGCGGAGGCGATCGTCACGGTCCAGACCACACCTCATCGGGCGCCCTGTGTGTGGAGCTATCAGAGTTGACTTCTAGCATCCCAAAAGGGGTGACGCGACGAGCAGCAGCAATCGCTCGTCCGAGGCCAGCGGAAAAAACATTTGTCAACTCTATTTTCAAGTGGAATAGGTTGGGTTACATTAATTTGTGTACTGTGCCACGAGCGATCAGATGCACAGCAGTGGCAAAGGCTTTCCTCCCTCCCTCCCTCGCTCCCTCCCTCCCTCCCTCCCTCCCCCCCTCCCTCCCTCCCTCACTCATTCCCTCTCTTCCTCCCTCCCTCCCTCCCTCCCTCCTTCCCTATGTCCCTCCCTCCCTCTCTCCTCTCTCCCTGCCTGCCTCCCTATCCTTACTTCCTTACTTCCTTGTACCTCACTCCCTGGTGCCTCGTGCCTGTGGTACTCACGCTGACCTAAAATGATAGTTCGGTCCCAGAGAGGTAAACTAAAAAATTTTCACCTTCGATAGTTTTGTCGTTCTTGTTTGTCAGCTCTTTTTTCAAGTGTGTGTGTGTTGTTCACAATAAACCGTTCTTTCTACCCGTCGACACCCAGCACAACCAGTGTCCGTGCCGATTCTTCAATCCTACAGAGATACAAGCTCTGTTGTCACAAGACTACGTCACAGATCTACTGCATTTCAAAAGATGTGCGGTGTTCCAACTCCTCATGCAAACCCGACCAATACAACAAATAAATGGTTACGAGTACACGCACTTGTAGAATAAGCACGCCAACCCCGGTCCTTGGCCGTGCAACATGTATCTACAGCATGGAGAACTCTATCATCTGTATATATATACCTGGTATATATACCTGGTGATGTGTCTGTAGATGATCTATCTGTAGATGTATCTGTAGATGATCTATCTGTAAATGGTCATCTGCGGATTGTTCATCGGTTTAACCCTTTTGTTAGGGCAAACTGCAATCGCTGTTGGGTACTTTGTCCCCAAAACTGGAGTGTGCAGTTTTTGATCTGTTATCTCAAAGTCAGATCTGGGCTAGGTACGAAGCTCCACAAGCAAGTCAGTCAGGAGACTCAGAAAAAAGAGGAAACTCAGAAAAAAAAGAGGTGTTGTGTACTACCGCGTCATCAATCCAAATCGACAAGAGAGCGAGAAAGAGAGGGCCGCGGGGCGCCTTCCTCATCCACCACTCCCCCCTAAGATGAAGCCCGCTTGTTTCGTGACGACCTCCGCCGGTGGAAAACGGTTCACACGTGTACGTACCGGTTAGAACAGATCAGATGCACACAGATCTTTTTTCACGGATCATCTGTGCCAGGCGAAGGGTCCACGGGGGGTGATCTCCAGGATCTTTAAACGTCTCGCGTGTACAACATGCTTCTTCTGCACGGTGTGCCCGTGGCACCACATGCGTGTGCTCGGGGTATGTGGGCGTTCACACGGTACTCTTGGTCTGGCACGATTTGTCTGAAAATCCGCACTCACACGCGCTTTCACGTGATGGGTCAGCAGGATATATATGCATGATATGCGCGTACTTCGTATGGCTCCACCCACCTATATCAGTACCATCTGGGCCAGGCAGATCATAGTCCGTCCCGACGTGGTTACCACGATCTTTTGCAGACCCTAACCCACCGTTATGATAAATTGTGCAGGATATTTGTGCAGGATATTTATCACGCGTATCTTACCCAGGACACATGTTCTACGAAGCCCATGCGGAATCTATCTCTAGGCTACCACCCAGTAATATGAGCATGATTGGGGTTGAATGGTCGAGTTTTTGGTTTTCATGGACTTCCCTGTTTTCATTTCCTTTGCGCCGACGCCCTCGATGCTCCTCCTTAATCCGCGGCCTCCGTGCAAGCGGCGCGGGCATACAATTGCCGAGTGTAAAGGAAACAAAAACAACAGTACTCTACGACACCACCCACATGCAAACACAAATATAACAAACAATTACCTCAAAAAGACTACTCAGAGCGCACCAAACATCAAGTAGCGCTCTGTTCACGATCCCCGTTCACGAACTGATATCGAACGATTGCGCTCCCCGCCTGCCCCGCCGCCAGCAGCAAAACAACTGGCATGGTGCTATCGCCCCCCCGCCCCCGGTTCCCCCTCCCCCCTCGCCCCCTGAATGAAACTTCAGCGTGAGCCCTTTTCCGCTAACCCTCGCAAGCCACCCCCACAACAATGATCCTTGCAATTCTAGCACCCCCCCCCCCCCCTCCCCCTCCCGCATACACGCACCAAAGCGTCAACAGCAAAGTTACGGGAATGATCAGCACAATTTCAGCATGGCTGTTCCACGCATACACGCAACAAAAACAAAAAATACAAACAAAAAACACAAAGAAAAGACAACAGTTCCAACATCGAGAGCTTCTCTAGAGCCTATACAGACGAGAGCTAGCAAAATTGGGAAAAAAAATGTTGCGAACTCCGTCTCCGGGAGATACACTTGAAAAAAAGGGGAACCAACCCGGTGCGCGTACCATAGCATGCAGCAGCTGCAGGCGCACTCAAACCTCGCCCCAGCGTATCCCCCCCCCCCCCCCGGTGGCTTCACTGCAACAGCATTGATGGGCAACGCCATCTTCAGCGGCTGCTTCGCCTATCCTTCCTACGTATGGCAAGGCTATGGCAAAACACAACACAAAAAAGCGACCCCACACCACTATTATGACAAGCCAGAACTGTTTTTCCCCTCCATATCAAGAAACATCGCCTCCCCGCTAGAGCAGCAGCACCGTCCCATGCCCGTGGTACCGGCACTGTTAATTATTTTGCATCCCCCAAGTTCGAGTTTTAGCTGCAAAAGCGACCAACGTCAAGGCGTCGCCCGCTCCCTCCTCCCGCCCCCCCACCCCCTCCTCGCCCCCTGCCTACCCCCCCCTGTCGCCCTTCTCCTCCTCCTCCTCCTCCTCCTCCTCCTCCTCCTCGTCCTACCCCTCACCCCCCGCCCACCCCCCGCGTTTAGTGTAACCACCTATTAATCACCTTCCGAACAGGTTAAATACTACTACTGTTGTGATCCGAAACGGGTGTCCACCCTTGTCGATGCCAAGCTACGCACCTCCGCGGGGAGGAGGGGGGGGCAAAATGAGATGGTACAATAATTGTGGGTCCATTCCCCGCCCTTTGCTTTCACTCTCACTACCCTGTCCTGTCCTGTTATGTTGTCGGCCGAGAACCCGACGCGAGCAGCCGCTCCGACCGCTCGCATTTCGATTTTTTTT